>JAWNNW010000320.1:0-1200000 GCA_035044465.1 Scaptomyza tumidula | reverse complement strand
GTATACCGTTTTCTGGATCCTTTGAAAGCAGTTAGCAAGATTTCTTTTACATTATTTTTTCTGTGGTTTGTAAATTCCTCAGGCGTAACATTCCTTCAGGAAACAAAATATTATCTATAAAATAAATAATATTTATTAAATCTAACGTTTCTTGCCAAACTCTCTCTCTGTCATAACCAAGTCTAAACAAACTCGATGCGCAGCTGTGACTTTCGACTGTAGTCTGCAATGAAAACGTTATTTTTTGAAGATTTCGACGAGCATTTGATGGCCAGCAGCAGGCGGCGACAATAGGCAAATTTGTGCAACAGCACGGCAAGCGATTGACCGCAGTGGCATTGTTGGACACACCGGGCCTGGGGCGGCACGAGACAACAACGTATACCTAAATGTCCCTGCAAAAATCATATAAATTACCGGTCAGGACATTATCCAAGGAGCTGCAATCATTGCGCAATGTGGCTCAATGTGTGAGTGTGTGTGTGTGTGTGCAAAATTGTCGAAAGAACAAAATCAAGAAATCAACAATGCGCGATAACAAAGAAAATGAGTGCAACACCGGGCCCCGTACTCAGTCCCGCTTTGCAATCCTGCTGCTGCTGCTGCCATTTCCAATGTTTATGCCATTATTCTTCCGGCGCATACTCATTGTTTTTCATTTCAAAGCAGGGCAACACTTACAGCAGCAGCAGCAGCAGTATAGGGACTCCCTTCCTTGTTCCTTCTTCCGTTGTCGTTCTGTCGCCAAATGCAATCATTGTAATCGATTTTGCACAATTTCCAATGCGCTACGAACTCAAGACGTTGGCTCTTGGTGTTGTTGTTGTTGCTGTTGCTGCTTGTCTTAGGGGTAGTTGCTAGACGCCGCCGCCGTCGTCGCTGCTGCTTCTGCTGTCACCTGGTATACATATATTTCATCCCCCTTCGTTCATTCCACAGCTGATCATACTACCTTTGGGCACTCATAGCTCGTGCCAAAGCGCGCGGGGTTTTTCTTTAAGAAAAACTGTAACAGCAAGCAAGCCTAGCTAAATGCAGCAAATAATGAGGCCAGCTCTTCTTGTGTCTAGGTCCAAGCAGCCGGCGCTATTACCGCCACCACCACCAGCACCGCCAACGTTGCCTCTGACTCTCGACACCTTCAACTTCGCTTGGCACAAGCCAAAAAAAAAAACGAACCTAGAGAAGCCAAACATCTGTCCCATATTTTGTGCAGTTTTAATGCGACACATTTGGCTGCTTTGGGACTGGGGCAAAAACAACAATAACAACAACAAACCTTATCGCTGACTGACAAATTTGGTAAGTGCGCTAAATGCTTTGGGATCAGCGCTTAAAAAAAAAAGGGTGCCTCTATCAAATGCTCCCCAATGTTATTTTATAGCTTAGCAATACTTGCCAAGTGCAGTGTTAGTTAATTAACTGACCTAGGTTAAGGGTTGGTAACTAGCTCCACATTCGAAATGCTTATTGAACTTAATTTCTGTTGTGTCATTGATCGAAAAGTTTTGCATAATTGACTTTAATTTGAAAATATGTTTCAGCTTCATTTCATAAATACTTAATGGTGCACAAGGTGAAAATACTTTTGGCTCATAACTTCCTTGCACTTCGTATGTTAATTAAGTTCCAACTGTATTGAAAACATCTATAAATAATATTAGTCAGAGGCAGTTGGTTTTTGCTGAGTGTAGAAAAGAAAACTGTTGTTGAAGTACCTTCTTCATTCTTCTATTTATATTCTTGTAAAACGTTAAGTATATAGATATTTGCAGTGTCACTCAATCTGAAGACTTCATAGGATCGGATTCTCATCATTCATTTCTTCATTATCAGAGGATGGTGGCTTAACAAAAACAATATTGTTGTTGCGCAACTTTTTCAAACGTTTTTCGATTTCTGTAAACTTATCATCCAGTGTCGTATCGCGATTCCCAATACGAACATATCGAAGTGCATACAGCAAATCTGCCATTGGCAAATCGTTTTCCTTGATAAATTTCAATGCCTTTTCAGTCTCTATATCTGTATAGGTTGCTTCAACCTCTGGTTCATACGAATATGAGTCCTCGTCAGACATAGCGCTTGATCTTTAAAAGATTTCAATAATTCTAAAATATTTTTTTTTTAAATGAGCTTTATGTTCCCAAGCCTGCTAAAGGGAATATTCGGAAACACATCATACTGAGCTACGTGAAAGGTTTTTTCATTTAAATATCGAATAAGTTACTTGTTTACGTATCGGAGTGTTTACTAATCCAATTATTTTTTAAAGCCCTGTCCTGGTATCAACCCTTTTATAACCTTCTAGGAATACCATATATATGGCACATGCTAAGGAAGTTCAACGAACTGTTTGTGTTGCTTTTATTGTTTGTTATGTGTATGCTCAAGATAGTATGAAAGATATCAACATATGTATTTATCTATGTGCCCCACATCTTATGCATATGCATTTGATATGATAATGTGAGGAATTCCTCTTCCCTCTAACGGAACTCGAGTTTCAACAGCCATATTAATAACATTGGGGTCATTGTCACGTCGCGTAGGTTTCTTCTTCCGTTTATTTATATAGTACTGGCAACTGTCTGCTGCTTACACTTGGGTGCTGGCAAAGAAACCCCCTATGAATAGTGCACTCCAATGTTGCATATCTTGTTGTTCTTGTTGTTGTGTGTGTGTTGGTGTGTATGTGCAGTAGTATTAGTCGATTGATCGGGTGGTTGTGGTGTTGGTGGTGCTTTACTCTAGTACATATACGAATGCTTGAGCACAAAGTTGAACCCTCCTTTGGCCAGCCAGTCAGCCCAAGCAGCTGCTTAGGCTTGGAGAGTTTTTCCAGCTCCTCGCCACGTTTCATTAAATTTTTGCTTTATTTTAAATGCGATTGCATGCGACTGTGTGTGTGTGTGTGTGTAGCTGCTGTGTGTGTGTGTGTGGCAAGGAGCAGGATTACTTATGGGCGATCGAGGTGGCATATGCGTTTTCTTGGCGCGAGCTACATGCGGCAAATGCACACGCAAGGAAACAAGAAACAAAAAAATCAAGCAAGCAAGGACGTAAGGACGCAAGAAAACAGGCAAGGCAAGGCAAGGCAGGGCAAAGCGAGAAGGCAATGGCAATCGCAATGGCAATACAAAAACACAAACAGGGAGAATAATGGGAAGTTGGCTATGGGTAGCAACTAAATTGGGGTGACGATGACGTCCTCATCCTCCAGGAAGGTGATGCCAAAGCAGTCGGAGCAGCAACATCAACAGCAGCAGCAGCAGCAGCCGGTGGTGCTTTTTAAACTGTAGAAATGCGCGCAAATGCAAAAATCTCAACAAAATTCTTAAAAAAAAAACGAAAAAAAAAACAAAGTTGAGCAGCAAGAAAATTGATAAGCAGTCAAAAAGTGCAAGAATGGCTCAATATGCAATTGTTTGTGTTTGTGCAAAAAAGTGCGCTTTACACACAAACACACACACACCGAAACACAGACACATTCAGTCATGCTTGCACACACACACAAGACGCTATCAATAAATTGTTAGGACTCGGGCGCGTTTCCTTGGGGGGGGCAGCAACCTCAGTTCAGCTCAGACTTTCTTGAGTTCCCTTAATGTCGCAGCTGCTGCTGCATTTCTTGCTTGCACTCTGCAAATTGTTCTTCTCCTTCTCCTTGTTGTTGTTGCAAGCAGGACAAGAATTTGAAAATTATGAAGCTGCAACAGTGCCGGCTGCTTGTCATTGATAATCTAGCGAGTCCTTGTGGCCCGTGCGCTAGAGAAATATCATTTATAAACTGCAAACTGACTTCTCCCCGGTATTCTTTTGGTTTGACTTTCTTCCTCACTCCCTCACTCACTCACTCTCTCTCTTTGAAGATTTGCAGGGGCGTTTGTGCACATATTGTGACGTGTCACGCCCAGAAGAATGCCATAGGATGTCGCCTGGCCATTGACCATCAATAGCAGCTAATTATTTTTGCATTGTTCGTGGGGTTTCGCAAGCTGGTCTTTGGAGCAGACGTTTTAGCTAGGCGGGAGATCAATTAAGAGAGTGTGGTTAAAGGGAATTTCAAGGCGCGAAATTAGTTTCAAAATAATCAACAACTCCATTCAGTCTACTTAGTTGTTCTAACCTGTGTTCAAGTCAAAAGTTTCCTCTCTACCTCCTCCTTTCTTTCTTCATCATCCACATCAGGTTATTCAGATTCAAACCCAGCAGGTTAATCGCATTAATAACTTGTCAACGAATGAGTTTTTTATTGTAAAAATCACAGCAGCCGCCACTAATAAGCCAAAGAATAGGCCGCCCGCCAACTTGCCAACACTTTTCAAGCTAAACAATGAACTTGCCTAATCACAGCATCAAAGTTGGCCTGTCAGAACCTATTAGGAACTTTTCTATGAAAATGCAAATCGGCGTAAAACTTCAAACCAATTAACTGCTACCAAGTAAGCAACTTAAAACGCCTTAAGGGCATTGAGCTCAACATGAGCCAAAAACAAATTTGAATGTAAAAGAGAAAGAGAACAGCTTTCACAACAGGGATCCCCGGAACTTAGAGCACCATCGAGAAAATTCATGGCACACGCAGCATTCAGCTCCAACGAAACGGAAAATGCAAACTCGATAAAGAAAATGTAGTGAAAATGCAAATGGGCTTTGCGAAATATCGCATTGGGCTTAAGATCAACAAGAGACAGGGTAACCCTTTAGCTCATTAGTGCATTTATTGATCTACGGCAGGAGGCAATCAATTTCAGATTTCGCAACATTAACATGACAATGCACCACACAGATCTCAAGATGTGGCTGAGGTTGAGGCAACGAAGCGTTGCTAACTGTTGCGGCGCAGTTGCCAAATTGATCGTTCGATCGTTCGATCGACCTCGAACTTAAAAAACGAACCCAAACCCCGGACCCTATCAATGTTCCGGAGTCGAAACGACTTGAGTTGAGTTGAGTTGAGTTGAACCAGCTGAGGCACAGCTGAAAAATTTTCGCAATGAGCGCGCGCGCTAAGAAATGCAATTAAATCCCTTTGGTTTACCCCCTACTCCCCATTTTGCTTCTCGTTTTTTTTTCTCCTTTACTTCGTATACCCGTTCTAAAAAATGTACTTATTCATGCATACATACATATATACTTAGGTTTGTACGTTTTGGTGCCTAGAGGAAAGGAGATTTGTTGCAAACATCTTTTGGTTTTTACCCTACTTGCCCAGACTACAATATTTCTTTACCCTTTTGTGTGTGCGTGTGTGTGTGTGTGTGGAACTCTCCGGGTGTGGCAAGGTTGAGTAAGGTAGGATAAGGTTGGATAAGGTAGGGTAAGGTTTGTTCCATCAGGTTCGGGTTGCTGTGCAATGTGTCATGGGGTTTGTGTTTGTGTTTTTTTGCAATTGATTTGCGGAGAAAGCATCGATTGTAGGGTAATTGTGCAAAAATTGGTAAAAGTCACAGGAGATGCCAGCGAATGTCAAAATGGGCGTGGCACACCATCTCTGTGCAGTGCCACAAGGACAGGGGGCGAAGGTTAACACTGTCGATTCAGCATAATGATAAACGTTCATTCTGAACACTAAGACATTTTCTTTTTCATGATTACCCTTCGGTGTCACTAAAAAGCGGCATTAATTCGCCTTGAATGGAACCAGAAGCAACGCCCTGTTAATGAATAAAACTTAAGTGCATTGTAAAAGTTTTCTATCGATACGAAAAAATAACGGCTTAAAATATATGGTTTAATGTTATGGTATCAGAATTTTTTTTCATATTTATATATCAGGATTGCTGATTTTCCAAAAAGTTGAAATCAAGAAATTTAATCTTACACATGACACAAATTGTATGGCAATTAAATATAATTCATAAATAAAAATATTTTTAAGTTTCTTTCCCACTGATACATTTCTAGGCAAACCATTGCATGCTTATTAAAATGACCCGACTTTCTGGATCACCTGCCTACTGAGCATATGAAGCCGCCGTACCCTTTCAAGTCTTACATTACTAACTGCTGAATTCGTCGCACGATTACTCAAACTTGAAGACAATCCCCGAAACTAAACCCTAACCATATCAGTGCTCTTCTACAAACGCTCCCATGCCTATCAGCAGAAACCCTTCGGAATCGCTCGAAAAAAGTGAAATTGTAACACTCTCCCTCTCCAATAAGGTCGCGCATGCGCCCAAGAAAAGCTGCACAGCTGCTACAGTTTTTTCCTTTAGCTAGCTATTTATTTAATTACCAAATATTTATTGAACATACATTACGGTTAATGTCGCGTCTCATTCCCATGCACCCTGCCATGCTTGAAAAGGGGAAGTAGGTTTCCCAAATGCGTCACAAATTTTGCAATTTGCTTGATGCTGCTGCAGTAGCAGGAATAAGAAGAACAACAACAACGATTGATTTCGCATACCTTTCACGTAATAGCAAACCCGGCCATAACTCAACCTCAGCCTTTTTTGCTTAAGATTAGGTAAGCCCACTGCGAGCTGCTTAAGATTTTTTTGTTGTTGGGGTGCATTTTCGCATCCTTCGATCATCGATTTCCCATCGATTCATTGGTGGCACCCTTCGTTTTGCATTTGCCTTCATTAAGCATTTTTGGCACGACTCGTTTTCATATGGATTGCGTTGAATTTTCTTGGATTTTCGCATACCTTGGCAAAATAATTTATTGCGTTTTCTTGCTTTCGATATCTTCGATTTGTCTGCCCCGCAATTTACAATTTAAATTTGAGGCGCTTGTTTTGCTTGAATAAGGCCTTTAATGAGCTATGTGTTTGTGAGGTTGATCAGGGGGTTTGATGTGGGATTGAGCGTATACAACATTGTCTCAGTCAAAGAATATGCATGAAAAAGGACATTTTGTACAAATTATTTCTACGTCTTTGATTCTAAGAATGTAGCTGAGAAACCAATTATAAAATTATACTGAACATTTTTCAAGTCTAAGATCCGTAACGAGCTTAGGAGTTAAACCAAGAATTATTAGCTCTATAAAATTTTCCAAAATGCAAAAGCTTTTATTCATTCTAAGTAAGAAAAAGTATGTCTATATGTATCAAATGCTAAAAAAATAAATTTATTTCTTTTTTTACGTAAACTACAAAAACTATTTATATTACGCATTAAACTAAAAAAAATTATTCAAAGCTTCTCAAACAAAATTTCTTAAATTGAGTGTTATAAGCTGTTTTTTTTGTGTTCAACTTTCTTTGTTGCTCCAGGCATCTTAAAAATACATTCAAATTCAAATATTTTCCACAAAAAAAAAAGATCCGTTCAAATTTTTTTTCTATTAAGGACTTTTTGCTGTCTAACACGCTTTTGCCATCCAAATAAAGCATTTTGCTAAGCTAATTTTTATCCCATTGCAAACAAAACATTTCCAAAACCCAGACATTGGTTTTTTGTTGTCATTTTCACTCTTTTTTTTTTGTGTGCTGTTACATGTCTCCTGTAAGGAAAATTGCCGCCCCAGGCGTTTGCCATTGATAGTCCTGTGTAACAATGACACCAAAAGCAAAAAAGCAGTCAAAATTATGTTATAAATTATAAGAAATAAAGGGTAAATTCATGTTGAAAATTTCAAGTGTTTTGTAATAAAGCGCAGTAGCTGCAAGAACTTCAAATAAAGTACAACCCTAACAAGTCTTAAGAAATAAAAAACCAATGAAAAATGAAAAAAACGTACAATGAATGTCAAAAAAAGCAAAAAAAAATATAGAAGTTTGCTTCATTATTTGCTTGTTTTTCCAGATTGCTTTGTTGCTGTTGTTGTTGTTTGTGTTATTGTGTGCAACATCATGATCATGATACCCCAAAAAAAAAAACTAAACCCAACCCAATCCAAAGCCTAAAACCAAAAGCAAACCAAAACTACAAATTGCGAATGCAACGAAGCGGCTGCAATCCAAACGAAAACATAAAAAGCTATCAAAGAGTTGAGAAAAGTACACACAGAGAACACACACACACACACAACCTGGCACAGTCATTCACTCCAGCCGGCCACCCGGCACCACCCCTTGAGAGCGACACCCTGCTCTACACTATTCACTGTTCGTCTGTTTGATATGATCTTCGTCCTCGCCAGAAATAGCACCATCTAGAGGCAGCCGGCGCTGGCATTGAGTAGCTAAGTAAACCAAAAGATTTCACACGCCGCGTCACGAGAAATTGTTGTTTTTTTTTGTTTTTTTCTTCTACTCGATTTTTTGCTGTCACCCCTGAGCTGAGTTGGGAGGGGTCGGGTCGGGTTTGGGTCGGTTGTAGATGGATGGGTAACGTTGCATTTTTTACTTGACGCCTTTGCACAAAAAAAAAATAACACAACGCTGCATAATAATTACTAACGCGATACCCTTATCAGGCGCTACGAAGAGGCGTAGAGTGCGAAAAATCGCTTGGAAAAATCTCATTTGAATATGTTGCGTTTGGGAAAAACACCCAGACCAAACCAGACCAGCTCGAACCGAAATTAATGAATATTTTACAATACTTTATGAGCCATGCTTAAAAGGCGCAAAAGCAAATGCTTCAGCCCAGCCGATTGCCTGCACTCAACATTTGCATAGTCGCTAAAAACCAAAAAAAAAAACAAAAAACAAAAAAGGGAAACTAGTTTCGATTGGAGGCATCTGTTGTTAGTTCCATGAAACTCTTACTGCTCCATAGAACATTAGCCACCTGTGCTGACACTTCAGTTCAAAGGCGACATCCTTAAAACGCAATTAAAACCATGTGGATCGATCACTTGTTCCATGGGAATTAAGTGCGCAGCTCTAATACGTACACTTAGAGAAAAATGCGATTTATTTTTGAAATTTTAATGAAAACTCTTTTTGAATATTCAGAAATAAGTTTACCCTATCGTAAACCTATGAACAAAAGCTTCTACATCAGGTATTAAGTTCTCTTTTCAAAGTTAAGCTGTCAATTTAAGAAATTTTCTATACTCAAAACATATTTTTTAAGATTTAACCTTATTAGGAATAATTATTGATAGTTGATTTAAAAAAATGTTAGGCTTACATTAGGATCGACTTAAGATTTTCTGCAGTAAATAATTCTTTTTATATGTTCCGTAATCAGAGTAAATATTTCGCTCATGCGTTTTCTCAGTGTTTAGAAAATAGCAGGTTGTGATTAATCAGCGGAAATGCTTGTCGCTATATTACGTGCCGCTAACCCATTTACAGCAGCTCGTAAATAATAATATACGCATAGTTCTCTTTATTTCGGCCCACCCCTATAACATTATCGATAGAATGAACCACAAAAGCGAGGGAGGCTGGGGCAAACAAAACAATTAGAATGCCAAACAACCATCAAGCTCGGCGATCTAAAGTGCTCATAGAGCTATCGGATTTCTCAAGTGCTGAAAAACATATATTTCTCAAAAGTTCTTTTGCTGCGGCTGCTGTTGCTGCTGCTCCCCTTTGACAACTTTATCATTGAGCTGCTCTCCTTGTATGTATGTGTGTGTGTGGGGGTAAGCTCAATGCGCAGTTGCGACCGTTATAGATATAGACTTTGTTCTGTCTGTTGGGGGTTCGTTGTACTCTGTCGGTCTTTGCTTGGCCTCATTTCACTCTAGATTCTATGATTTTTTTTTTGTATGTTCTTGAACGTCATAAATTGAAATTTATGCTGGATCATTTAATAGATTTCGTCTTTTATATAGATATTTAAATTTGTTTTGTTTCTTAATGATTTTTAGTCTAATTAGCTTGCAGGCTATGCGACGATGCGTGCCACAGGCGCCTATAGATTTTACACAACTACAATTGTTCATATGTATGTATGTATGTATGGACTTATGCATATAAAGATCTTTATGTTTTGTTGAAATTGTTGGGGTGTCGTTTGGCTGTGCGCGTTTTATGATTAAGATCTATAAGTAGAAGACTCATATTGTGCTGGGCATTGGACAAAGAAGCGGGCGTTGCGACAAAGAATAAGGGAGCAGTACTCAAAGTGGGCTGCTTGTGAGATCATCAACAACTGAATATTGAGCTGTTAAATGGGTAACAAACAAAAAAGGGATTGGCTAATTGATACATAAGCGTTACAAAAAGCATGACCAACTGACATAAAAGACTTGCTCCTTAGATCATAACTGCGTTTTCTTATGCGGGGTCCGTGTTAATAGTATACTTAATTGATGTAAACAAGATACAATATTAATAATGTAATGTAAAATAAGAAACAGGAGCGACACTTTGCATGCTATCTTTCTGGTACACTTCCTACCGTTACTTTCAATTACATTACATTGTCAAAAACTTGCAGATAGTCCAAAAAAAAAGGAGAAGAAGTCATAAACATTTGCCATTTGTCTTAGCTCACACGCTCATCATTGTTCGGGCCGAAACAAAACCGTCAAACCGTTATCCCCGCTAAGCTAACAATCTATATTTGTTTCCATTTTATAGTATTTTTTGTGTAACAAACGATTTTGGTTTTTATGCCCAAAAAAAAAGGCAGCCCCTTTTTGTTTGGCATATCTTTACAATGGATGCATCCCGCCTTTTTACATCAAAAAGTTGATACAATTTTCGTTGATGCTTTGAAAGCTGTAGCGACCTTTGACCCGGTTTTCTGGCCAACATTTGACATGCGCATGTAAATGTGCGCGTAATTCCCATAAAGCAGCTTAAGACACTTTTCTTTCTTTCTTTCTGTGCTTGAATGCAAATTGAAGCTGTCGCTTTTCCGGGACAAAACACTTAAAAAAGCGCACAAAAATTGTTCTAATGATCAAAAGAGGTTGGGTTGGGCTGGGCTGAGTTGAGTTGTTGGAATAAACATATCCCAAACTCAAAGGGGTAAAATCTAATTTGAATGTCGAACGGAAAGGGAAACTGGACCATGGCATGTCCCATACACGATTGGCAACATTTGATTGCCCGTGAAGGGGTTGCAACGAATGTTGAATTTACGAGCTGGGAAAAGATGTTGAGGAAGGAAGGCAGGCAGGCAGGCAGGCAGCAGCATCAGCATCAGCATCTTATGCAGCATCTGTCCGCGCGGGTCATGGTCATAGATGCGGCTAATGACTGTGCACAAAGGATGCAATGGACAGGCAGGACACTCGCGATTAGCGAACACAATGCATTCAAATAGCCATGAAGAAAGCTGCGCGCTTTCCCCTTACAATCAACAATTTGCATCATTTGCATTTGAAATCAGCTCAGGATCAGTCTTTATGTTGGAGTGGTCCGCGGTTCGCTCTCGTTGAGTATGTGTGCCCTCTTTGTGGACACTTACTTTGGACATTTTTATTTTCATTTGTGATTTACGCGTATTAGACCTTTTGGGCAAACCGCCGGAGGCTGCGTCGTCATTAGCCCGGCTACTTGACCTATTTTGCCAACTTTTTTTCGGTGTAGCTATAAATGTCAGTGACGTCATTAAAGTTTAATAATTTATGAAAAGCCGCCAGAGGCTGTGAAGAACAGAGAGAGAGAGAGAGAGAGAGTTGTGTATTATATTTGTATTCTGTATCTGGTTTTATTTCTTGGATTTTAATTTTCCCTTCATTTTTTCCGTCTTGTTTTATTTGGGCGGTCGTTGACTGTAATTACCAAAAAATTAGTTTGATTTTCATATCAAGTTTTTCAAGATTTCGTGTGGTTTTGAAGTACGTTTTGAGCACGCGCCACAGCCGGAAGTGGTTTTTCTCTCCTCCATATTTCCCCTGTTGTATCAGCGGATCTATTAATAAAAACATAGAAAGTGTAGGGGGTGCGGGGGTGCGTTGTAACGAATTGTGGCAGTTTTGTCAGCGCCTTGTGGTTTGTTTTGTGTTCAAAATTGGGGAGCTCTTCCCATCAACAGTCACTTATTTCAAGCCAAGTGAGTGACAGCTGCCGTTCTGAGCCGTGAAGTACATGAATATACTACATACATACATAGTAGCTATGTGAGGCGGCTTTATTTTTGTTAAATTTCATTTACAGAAAATGCCGGCTGAATGAAAGGAATTGTCGCATATAACGGCTTTCCGAAAGATAAATACTGCGTACTGCATTTTGGCCATTTAAATGCATTTTAAACTCAATTAGCGTTCATTACCAAATAACTTAGCTGGACTTAGCGGCAAAAAATCACTTTAAAAGCATGTCAAATGTACTTTAAGACATGTAAGAGGGCGTTCTGTGATTGACTTTTTGATACCCTGGACATAACCATGGCAAAACTGCGAAGATCTTTTCGATGAATATGAGGAAACTCTAATATATATGCAGCTTTTATCCTGACAAAATTAAGTTCTTTGAATTGTTATCTTTTTCGGAAAAGGTTTTAAAAGGCATAACGAGAAAAAGTAACATTCGAAACTTCATAGATCAACATTCACGTTTGCCACCTGATATGATTACAGGGTATAATGAGTAAGTGGTTTAAAAGAAGCTACAAACCTAACACGCACTACCCATCAAAGGCAAACGCAGCAGCCAAAGGGGGTAGGCGTACATTGAGCTAAACGGAAATGAACATTGACAACGACAATTGCTTGTTATTTGCAAAGCGCAAAAGAAATTCCAGTGCTTCATCAGAAAGAGAAGCGATGAGCAGAGCGGAGTCCCAAAGCCTTGGAACACAGTTCCCTCACAACTTTTGCCAGCGACTCACGACAAGGCCTTTGGGGCAGCAGAAAAAGAAGCATCAATGTTTTTGCTGTTGTTGTGTCGGTGCCGGTGCCGGGGACGTAATTATAATTATGAGCGAAGCGGGGCAGCATCATTACTGCCATACGAGTCTCAATTCGGAGACTCATCATTGCCAATGATTATCGGGGCCGGAGAACGACATCATCAGCAGCCGCACCAGCGACGCGAATTGGTGCGAAACGCACTTTGACTTCGGACAGCAAAATGCTTTTTGCTTGCTTTACGAGCTGCCAGAGAAAGAGAGAGAGAGACCGAGAGGCAAATTGGAAGCTGCATTGGATTCAGGCATCATGCGATCCTCAGCTTTCCTATACCCTTTCGCCACACACACAGCTGTGTGTCCAGTTCAGCAACTGCAATCGTTTTATGCCTTGCCGCAAAACGAGATCGAAACAACTCAGAAAAAAGTTGTGTGTGGGGTTTAACATGCAACAACAAGTTATATATTCCCCGAAAAGCTAAGATACAAAATTCTTCGGCATTTGTTTTAAAGTCGTTAATATACATATGATATATGATATATATATATGATACAGTATTTACAATCGGATAATTCTACATACAAAAGCTTGTTAAAATAGCAAAAGGTTCATGGAAATATGTAAATATTGAAATTTCTTGGGCATTCTTAGAGATTAGTAGATCTATTTACAGTGAATAATTTAAGAATCTTGAAGTAATAACAAATTTTTTACAATAAATTTGTAAAGCTTACTGGGTATTTGAAAAGTCGGCGGATTAAAGTCGAAGTTAAAGTTCTCATTCTTATTATTTTGCTTTGCCTTTGTTTGTAATGCAATTTTCAAAGCGCGAGAATTACAGCGAGACAAAACAATGAAAATCGCCATCTCGTTGACTTTGTCGTCGTTGGGTCGTCGCCGTGGTCTCCATTGAGATCTTGGGCGAAGTTTCGTGTTTGCAATGAGTCTGCGTCTTGGTCTTGGCACTGGCACTGGCGTCATCTCGTTGACCCCCCTTGGAGGGGGCGCCTCGACTGGAGTCGGGAACTTGAAGCTTAAGTCCGAGCTGGAGTTTTGCAAAGACTTCAATTTCAATTTAAATGAAAACAAACTGTAGGCACTTTGTATTTTATGTATTTTGCGGCGTTCATTCAGCTTGTTTGCATCTGTAATGCTTCGTGACTTTCGAGTGTACTTAAAGATACAGATGGATGGACTCGATGACTGTATGTTTGTACTCACTTACTGCGTGTGCGATGCAGTTACAGATACAAATGCAGGATACATATACCAGCATATGGTATATATAGTAGTTCTTGTTTTTGAGATTGCGCGATATGCCTGAGTATCATATGGTGTTATATACTGATATGGTAGGTCTTCGCTGAGCCCACGACCTTTAAAACAGTGCTAATTGGCTATTATGATAGCAGTTAAACATGCAAAGAAGTTGAAAAAAGAATAGTAGAATTTGAATATTTTTTTAGTTACAGAAATCATATTCTAACTTTGTTCTTATTGTAGTGCAACGTTTTGAAATCTTAACCATAGACCTTGGAATTTTTTTTTTTCTTGCAAAAAGTTTTTTTTTGTGAGTATTAATAGCATAAATCAAATCTCCACAATTGTAACCATATTTCCTAAGTGGAATCGCGAAAATGTAACGAAAAAAAAATAGTCAAAGCGTTTCTTACATTTGTTTTCTGTTAATCTTCTCTACCTTAACTCGCTTTCAAAGTCTCAAATCATAGCTCATTCATTATAATTGTTTTCATGTTTGTGTTTTGTTTTGCCCGTTATCACACTTATTACTTATATATATATATATGTTATATGTTCAAAGTACTCAATAAAAAGAAACCAACATTTGCTCAACAATAAAACCAAACTGTTTTGCTTATAACAACATTATCGCCTATTCAAAAAAATTAACAATTGACCATATCAGCAATACTTACCACGAGCCCACCCAAGCATCATTTAAGCTAACAACAACAACAACAACAAAATTGCAATGCTCCATTAATTTACGCTTCAAACGAATATAAACAAAAAAGTGAATGAATTCCGAAACGCAGAAACAGAAACAGAAACCAGTTGCAGGGCTTGTTAGGAGTAGGAGGTAAAGCGCCTAGTAAAGTGTGAAGCAGAACAAAAACACAAAAAGGAAATCTATAATTTTGCACGCCTCTTCTAGTTAAACAATTGTTTGTTGTCGTTCCGTCTAAGTGCGTTCCACGAAATCCGTCAAAGGAATTTACCCCAAGCTGTGACACAGCATCATCAACTGCTCCAAGTCTCCAAGTTCTCTTACTCAGTTCAGAAAACCAGCTGACGAACGGAAACGCGCAGCGCCGTCAGTCATATGTGCCAAGTTATTTTGAATATGCAAAAAATGATGGCAAAGCAGACAAATCGACAGCATGCAAACACACACAGTCACACACATACGAAGATTGCTCCATTATGGAGATGCTTGTTTTTGTTGCTGTTACTTTGTTGTAGAACATACAATACAACAAAGAAGAAATGAGCGCCAAAACGAAATGGAATGGAATGAAACGGGGTATGCTTAAGGCATGGACCAAGGGCTCAACGTCCACACACAGACGACGACGACAACGGTTACGACAAAGCCAACAAGTCGAGCAACTCAGACGAAGAGAAGAGAAGCGAAGCACATATTTAAAGATCATAAAACAACATTAACTGATCCATAGAAACAAACTCAGATGAGTGCGAGCGAGTAAGGTAGATAGCTGCCTAGTGATCTTCACATGCGAGTGTGAAATTGTCAAGTTGTTTAAAGTTTACGCAGCATAATTAAATATTTGCCAATCGGCGTTTATAGATGTTGTTGTTGCTGCATTGCCTGCCTGCCTGCTTACCAAGACTGCCGGCTGGCCTCAGTCTTTGGGATCTCTCGGATTTTGCGCGTATTTCTATGGTTATCTTTTTTTTTCTGTATTTTCTCATTTCTCTAATTTTTTAGTGTAGCAACAAACGGCGACTGTTGCCGTGGGAATATTCTAAGCGCGCGATTTTTTTTTGGGATTTTTTTGCCTTTGCAATAACCTAGAAGCCAACTGGGCTCCAGCCGGCGGGACCCAGTTCATAATCAGATGATGATGTTTATTTGTGTTGACAACAATATTGGCGGCTGTTTCAGACAAGGGTTTTGCCAACGGGACCCCCACGATATTGTTGGTTTTAGATACACTAGCAGGGGATGCTATAAATTTGTCATTTAAAGTGTGACGGAGAATTTTTTGTTGGAAATGAAAAAATGAATAGGAAAATAAAGGGTTTTTTAATGTAAATATCATAGTTAAAGTAAAAAAAAAAAAGTTCTTCAAGGTTTTTTTCCCGCCTCTTTCTTCACTTTTCATATATATGAGCCATCAAAACAAGAGTTTTGTTATACCATAAATTGTCATAATTCTGCAAGAGCATTTAAATTTGATCACCATTTCATATAACTCTTCATTGGTTTCTTTATAAATTACTTTATGGTCTGTCCATCCCTTTCAGGCTCGAATCGTCTTAGTTTCTCTGCTGTCCGTTACAAAATAGAAGGCAGCCGCTCATCTCTACAGAAAAAATAAAGTAAAGTCTACATAGCACTGTGTAGAGTTGCTTGAACCTTAGATACATGGACCTAGAGGGCCATGTGGGGCTGTTGCTGTTGCATCCTCTACAAATGGTATTCTTTGAAGCTGAAGCTGGCAGCGCAGACTCGCGGCTTATATTAATATCGTTGTCGCATCTGTGTGGGGGCTGTAGCTCCAAACAAACATACACACACAGATACAAACATACACATACACTCCCATGCAGTTGTAGTGCATTAACTAAATGCATTGACCTTTTGCGGCTTGGCGGCAAAAATACAAGTTTTCCATGTATCTATCCCCATATATACATACATATATACAAAACTAAGTGCACGACTCTCTCGAGGTATATGTGAATGTGTGTTTGTGTGTGTGTGTGTGTGTGTATGAGTGTGGGGAGTTGCTCTTAAACTTGTCCTGCATCTTTTCTATGTATTATTCTCACATCTTTGCGTTGGCGTTGCGGGCATTTGATTTGCCCCGTTTTTTGTTGTATTTTTAACCCAACCATTTAGCGTTAAATGATGTTGTTGGTTCTCTTGTGGGGGCAGCATTTAGTTTTTGTAGTTATATATCGTGGTGGGGGTACATTTGCGATGATATAGTACAGGCTCAAAAGAAACTGAAGTTATCTAAACTAAAAGGTTATCTGTGGTTTGTGAGCTCAGTATCTCTTGTATAGGTTCTAATGCCTTGTCAATGTGTCTTTAAGTATGATATTAGCTTCCTTAAACTGTTAGCGTTGTTTTGAGTTGAGTTTCAGAACTTCCACCTCATGATGACCCTAAATTCTCTCTTCCCATCCTATGACACGTTAAATCTCTAACTTATTGATAACCAATCCTAAATGGCTCTTAATATTAATATTTCATAATGCATTAATTGATTTGGTTTTGCTGTTGGACAGCCTTTCATTGGCGAATATCCGAATCATGAACCTCAACATAAATAACTCAAAAAGGCGGCTTTCGGAAGTGCTGCGAACGTTGGACGCATATTAAACATGAGTTAATGCTCCGGCTGGTATTATTCCCACGGGATGCCCAGGCGGGCATTGAATTATAAAAGAAAAAAAACAAAAACAAAAAAGAAATAAACCAGAACCCTGTTGATATCAGCAGGGCCTTATTCCACTATACATATATAACTACTTCACATTACTATCAAATGGGCGCTTGTTTAAGCGCTAAAAACGCGTTTTGCCGATAAGCAGAGAGTTCTTCCTCTTGCTCTTGCTCTTGCTCTTGCTCTTTCTCTTCCTTTTCTGTGCAAACAAAAGCGTCTTGGTCGTATCTATCATATAATTGTTAATCACATAATTTGTTTGGTTTTTGCGGCGGGCACAACGGCCGACACGTACAATATAGTAAGGACCACCACCAGCCATTGGCCACTAATTGGCCGAGTGTGCAAAAAAAAATAAAATGAAATGAAAAGAAAACGCAGAAGGAAATATCTTTATTGATGAATAAGGATATGAACAGGAAGCAAGTAAATACACAAAAGGAATCTATCGTTTTACAGATTTTGATGCCTTATTCTTGTTCGACTAACACAATGGTCAAGGATCTACGCTTTGGCTTTGTATGAGCTGCACTGACTGACAGCCAGTGCAAACCGCATAATAATAATGTGTAGCTGTTTTTTTTTTATTATAGAGTTTAAGATATTAATCTATCGATCCATTATCGTTGGGTGTGTGCGCAACATTGTTGCAAATTTGTTGCACGTTGACCGCAAATAATCAGACAGGAAACTCTTTAACGCATGCCCCTAGTGCACGTCACACAGAGAGAACATAGTTAGAAGCTCGAGAAATTTAAGATTTCTTCGTTTTTGTGCTTAGTTCTAAAAAAAACTGCAACAAGTTATGTTAAGAAATATCTTAACATGATTAAAAATCATTTTAAATATTTTTCATTTTCTCATTTTTCGTAACTAACTTAACTTTAATACTAAATTAATTGTATTCTTTAATGTTATACATTTTTTGACCTTGGCCTGATTTTCATAAAATTTTATATATGTTTTCCTATTTTTTCCTGAGTGTGCTAAAGCTTTTATCGTATACAAATTCATTAGTAAACTGCACACACACAACAATACAATGTTGAATACACTTGTACATGTGTGTGTGTGTGTGTGCGTGCGTTCTCAATTTGAAGTGGCTTTTAATGCCTCTATCTTGGCGCCCAATTAATTTTGTCCAATAAAAACGAAAATTATATGCATAAAGGGTATGCCATATACACATATATATAAATATATTTATATACAGATATGTGTGCATGCCAATGTGTGTGGCACGAAGGGCGTGCAAAGCGCAGGGCATAATAGAAAGATTTGCAGAAATTTTGGCGCCAAAATGCAAGTTGATAAACCAGTTGCGTTGCATATTTGTGGCACTACAAAAAAACAAAAAAAATAAAATCTGTGCGCCTTTTTTTTTTCTTCTCCTGCGCCTGCTCTCCCAGCATGAGTGTATATGTGTGTGTGTGTGTGTGTGTGTCGCTTATCGGCGCCGTCGCAACGACTGCCAGTCAGATAGTCAGACAGCAAGCGGTCTACATCTACATTTATAGCGCATCTCACAAACCCAAACACACACACACACACACACACACACATTTTCAGACACTTGTGCACACAACTTTATGAATTTTAAAAGCAGCAACAAAAATATATTAAAAACCATTGAGAATTTTAAGGGAAAGAGAGAGAGCGAGAGTAAGGAAGCAGGCGACGCATAATTTGTTATAAAGCTTCAGGACTAATGTGTTTCTCTTTTATTTTTTTTGGCTGTTGCTCTCTGTTGGAGCTTTGCCTGCTCATTGAGACACGCAAAACTTTGCTGCGGCCCATAAAATTCACTGAGCAGCAGCAGAATGAAACGAAAAAATTTGAGACTTTAAACTTTTCACTTAATGAATCTAAGCGGAGTGAGGTGTGCCACATGGGGCAGAAGCTATGGTGTAGATTGGATGTGATCGTTGTCGTCGCTTTTTGGCCCATCGTTCCCAGGTAGTAAAGTTGTGCAACATTTTTTCCCAGGAACATTTCATACGCTGCTTTTTGCAAAAGGGCCAAGGAGGGTATACAAGGCTATTCTTCTATAAGTAAAGTCAGTTGGAAAGTATCTACTTTAAGTGAAGTTATTAGTGAGAAATATTTTAATATTGAATAGGTTTTTTTCGATAAAAACCTTTAAAGTGTTCCAAATTTTAACAAGGGAGAACGTTAAAGCGGATAATATAATCTTAATTATTTTCCATTGTAACTTATCTAAATGCAAAAAAAACGAATTGCTTTTATTACACGCAAGCTTTAGTTGCAATAATTTATAAAAATCCGTTAGGAAGTATCGCTTTAACCCCTTTCATTTGACATATGCGAAGTACTGAGGAAAAAATCATAGGACTCTTTAGTATTTCAAGTTCTACACATAATAGAGCATCTTTTAGTTGAAAATCTTTTTGTACGACATTCTCACTTATTTTGTTGATGTTGTGCCGAAACTCCTTATTGAAGCATATAGAGAACTGGTGGCACAGCATTCCATGGGACATCCACCAGAAAGCCGATGCGAAAAAGCGAAGCAAATGCCCAAAATGCACATAACACCAACAACAACCATTGCCATCGCGGACGTATCAAAGACCTAAGCCATTGATCAATGGTATTTGTTGTTGTAGTTTCGTGTTTGTTGCACTGTCTGGTTAGAACTGCAAGTTACCTGGGCCCATTTAACGTGCCAGACACATTTTCGGCGAAATGTTTTTAACAGGCCAGCACATACAAACCAACCGAAGGATCGGACGTGTGGACATGAGGGCCAGAGTATCATATGGACATAAGCGAAAGCTAAGAACATTGTCCAAAACCCAGACGCTATAAGGAGGCAAAACTGCCAAAAAGGAATTTGCAGTGCAAAACTCTCTGCGTGATTAGAGAGCTAAATTGAGCGCTTGGCCGTTTTTCGCATTGGTTTGTGCGAGATTTTGATATTCAATTTTTTTATTTTATTTTTTGCTTTTCGGTTTCAGCTTCAACTCTTGCCCCTGTCGCTGCCTCTGCCGCTGTTTCACTCTTAACGTTCAACGTCTCAACGGTCTCCCACTCGTATTCGCATAAGAATGGAGAGTTCATATTCGTTATCGTGCTTTGCCACGATCGTTATGTGTGTGTGTGGTTCCCTGTTTGTGTAGGGATTTCTATGTGTGTAAGAAGACCGCCAAAGTGCAGAGGCAAAGCCAACGTCTTGGCGATTCTTTTTCTTCTTGGTGTGTGACGCAATTTTGGCGCGAAACTTGGCGTCTCTTTTGGGCTTTTTGGTGTGTGCCATTGGGGCACGCTTTAAAACGATTATGTTTTCGTCGGTGTGAGTAAGATTGTGTGTTTGTGTGCGTAAGTGTGGGAGTTTTCTTACACGATAAAGAAAAAATTGTTTACAGAAAATCTTAATGAGTATTTTATCATTCATGGCTTCGGGTCATTTTTGTATATGAAACCATACGTTTTCGTTTCCCAATTTTTCTTCCTATTGAAGCAATCACTTTCTTATGTAAGGATTCCTCCACCTGTGCAGGAACTAGTCAAAAACACTTCCGGTTCCTTAAAAAGACTTTCCTGCTAGTGACCAGTCCAGGAAGGAAGTAACCTCGCTTAGCTCCTCTGCAAGTCTCTAACGGCATAACTTGTAGAACTTCCCAATCCTAAGTAAATAATGCAAAAAGAAGCAACCACATCCTGAGAGTCCGACCAGAGTTTAAAATCGTAGCCGTTAAGCAAAGTTCAAACTGTCACACCGGTTGACCGCAAAAACCGTAGAAGATGAGCAGAACTGACATTGCTTGTAACCTAATACATTTGAAGAGGCTGCGCGAATGGACGAGTCCATGTTCTCGGCTTACGTTACATAATCAAGTTGTGGACAGGGGCGAGAGCGGAACCTAGGACAGTTAAGTCCAAGAAGGTGGGCAAAATTTCATATTTGATCAAGTGTTGTTTTAGCGGGAATCGCTCAAGATAACCTAAGTCGCAGTAGGCGTGGCACCTGTGTGTGTCTGTGTGTGACTAACCGTTAATAGAGATGCCGCTTGTTGCGCAAAATGCCGAGATTTTAGTTCCAGGAAACGTATCGAACGCAAAGTGCTTAGCTAAGCGCCTCCATCGTTTGTCTTTGGCAAAAAAAAAGAACATAATGTTGGCCTGGTGACAGTTCTGGATAGGCATAGAGATAGCCGTTAGTGACATGCGATACCTAAGGGAAAGTGGTCCTTAAGGATGTGAGTCGGTGTGTCCTATCTGTGCATAAATCTAAGCGCAGCACTTGAATGGACACTTGAGCATACAATTTTTCTCTTAATTTTCTCATGATTGCCAATGTGCGCGTTGGTCAATTAATGAGCCGCTCAAAGAGGACGAAGGAGTAGGATCGGTCGACAAATATCCTGTTGTGCACTCGCACTTTGCTGCAGTTGACACTCCAAATAATAAAGTGCAACAACGGCAAAAAAGATACTTTTTTTTACGGCTAGTTATAGATATCCCTTGTTGGACAGACAGGTTGACATTTGTGGACAATATATGCAGCCGCCACGTCCTGTGGTGTCGTCCTGTTAAGCAAACAACAAGTGAAGACGAGTCGAGTCAGCTGAGTAGAGCTGAGAAAATTTTTGTTCAATCAGCTGTTGCATGTGGGAAAAATATTGGGATCCTACTACGCATCTTAGGATCTTGTGTGTGGAGTGTAGCTAAACCTGTTGTTGACTTTTTTCTTGTTTCTTTTGGCACTGCGTTTGTATGTATCTAAGTATTGGTGGGTCGTCGTCAACTTGTTGGCATTAGTCTGAGTCTGAATCTGAGCTCCTTTTGTGTCCCATTTGCCCAGGTCTCAAAACAAAGGCACAGCAAATCATCAAGTGCTGCTGCCGTTTCTCCGTTGATGATGCTGAAAGAAGAAATCTATAGCAAAGCCCCTCTCTACACATTGCAACATCATTTATCAGAGGTTGCACGAGCGAGTTGCAAGTGGGCAGTGACCGAAGCATACCTGCCGTGTGCTGATCTCACGCTAGCCAAACAATAAAGTCAAAGGTTATATACAGGTTGATAGACACATCCCCTACACATAAAAAATATATACTCGACCCTAATAACACCAGTTTTTGCTTTGTCTCTCAGCGTTTTTATTGTATATTTTGTGTTGGGTGTTACAATTGCAGAATTATTGTCCTGGGAAACGGCTCCACCTACGTTTCTTAGGACCACCATCAAGCTGCCCACGCTTTAGCTAACCTTACAGACGGGTCTGTAAAATATGCGCCAAAAAGATTAAGAATGACTTGGCAGTTAGTATATGTGATTGACTTTTGAGATACTCTCTATAACTTGCGAATATTAAAATGATGATGTTGTCGGTTATTTGAATTGGTTTTTGTCATCAGGAATGTAAAATTCTTCAATACATATTTTTGAAAAATCTAAATGAAACCTCACAATCTAATCTAAAATGTTTCCGATTTTGAGTTTATATAAGAACCAACATATCAAAATTGAAAGTATCTTACATTTATTCTCTAAGGAATCATTGGAAAAGTTGTCTTGCTCTTTAAGTTTCAAGATCATAATAATAGTCTAAAAAAAACTTGGATAGAAATGTCCAGAACAACTCAGATGTTGATGCTGGAATGGTTTTCCTCCGCACTTAACAATTTCATTAAATCCCCTTTTTCATTTTTAATGGGTAGCGGGTAACGAAAAAAACTTAGTCAGCCGGCACACCCGCTCAATAAGCGAAACATTATGCAAATAGCTAACAAAGAAAGGGCTGGCTGGCTGACAGGCGAAGTGTTACGGGGCGGGCATTCTGAGCAAACGGCTCAACAAATTTCAGCATGAGGCAGTTTTGTTGCTGGCACTGCTAGCAGCGCAGCCGATGTCGACGACAACGCTTGGTGCATAAGAAAATTTTGTCCGTTACAGAATCTGGCGCGCAATGGCTCATAATTGTGTTAGTGTGATTGTGATTGTGTCTGTGCGAGTGTGTTTGTTGCGTGTGTGTGTGTGTTTATGTTTGATAAAATGCGATATGGGCACATTCTCATTCTCATACACATTCTCATTCTCGTGCTCAATAAACCAACCCCCCTCCCCCTGCCATACGCTAGCTGGTGCAACGAGCGAACAGAGAGAAATAGAAAGACAGAATGAGAGAGAGAGAGAGAGAGAGAAAACGAGAAGGGGAAATGAATAAGAACGAACGTGAGTTGCTGCGCGAGCGCAACATTGAGCGTTGACGTCGCTGTCGCAGTCAGACGAGGCGCAACATAAACGAGCATAACGTATTTTTTGCTGTCGGTGTGGCACGAACACCAACACACAGAGACATTGAAAAAGTAACGCCGGCTTTGCCTTGACTTGCCACACGGCCCCCTCCACATGCCCCTACCCATATATATATACAGAGAGTAGAGTGTCAACTTTTAGTCTCGATGTTGAGGCAATAAAAACTGAAATAATTGAAAAAGAAGAAAAACCCAAAAATATCTTAAAGATTAGATGCGTACGTACCATATGAAAGGGGTCTGGATCGGGTCTGGTCTGGGTACTAACTGACTGACTGACTGACTGAATGGCAGCCAGCCTCAATGGGGGATTCTTATGATTAATGTGCTGGCAAAATTGAATATATATATATGTATATACCAGTATACCCCCACATCAAACGGAAATGAGGAAGTCGTCGTCGTATGGTTTATGTTGTGCGAAAAGAGTTGGGGTGTGTGTGATGGTAATGGTTGTGGTAATGGGGTCTTCTTGTGCACAACATACGACACAGATCACAGGCATTGAGATTAGTTTTGGAGTGCAGTTGCGTCGAGAGAGTTGAGCCAGAGTTCAGTTGAGTTTCTCAACAGATTGTTTAGGGGGAGTGTGCCGCGAAAAAAGTAAAGGAAATGGAGTTTTAGTTGATGTATTCTTGGAAACGTGCTTTTGTGTGCTCGGCTCTCACAATTGCTTGGAGATGGAGAAGAGTTATCTTTAGGCATGTGTTTTGGTTTAGTGTATTTCCAGGTTTTACGAGAAATAAATTAAAAATAGCTTTAAAAATTCCTAATTCAGCTTCTGTATTTTGTAGTTCAAGATATGGAGGGGCTCTCATTCATTCTAAATTCTATCTCATATATACTTGAACCAAAGTATTCGAAAGTTGATTTCAAAAAGCTTACGCTCAAAAGTATGCAACAGTCTTCTTAAAATCTAATTAAATCTAGTTGAACTAAATCTATAAAAACATTTCTTTAATTTTTCCATTTTCAAATACGTTGAAACTACCATAAACGGTTCATTAAAGTCAGAAGAAATTTTTTGTTTATCATTGTTGCATAATTATGCAGTAATTTACACTTTATTGTTTCCCTTTGTGCACTGCCTCATCATTAGGCATGATATAGTTTCTTGGAATCGAGGCCCATCAATTTCCAATCTAAACCAATGCACGTGCGAATAATTCGGTATTTCGAATGTTGAAGTGAAGTCAAGCTGAAAAATTACCTGCTGGCATTGCCCATAAACGATGCTGTCACTTGTCCCAACCCACAGAAACAAAACACACTCGCACACACATACACGTGACACACACTTATAAACATAGTTGAAACACCCGGGGAGTGTGTGAAGATTTTTTCCAAAGTCAACTTAATGGCAAACCGTTTGCAAAAGAAAGAAAAAGGAACCAAAAAAAAAAAATGGGTAGAACAATAATAATAATAATAATAATAAAATACATAGTCAAGAGGAAGAAAGAGTATTTGGAAAAAGTAAACACGCCAGGATATCAAGTGTACACATGTTACAGCAACAACAACAACAACAACGAAGAAACCGAAACAGTCTTGCTTTGGATCGGATGGAATCGGATAGAGTATGAGTTATATGCGAGTGAGATAAAATGCATGCAGAAAGATCTCCAGTTTCTGCACTTGCACACAACAAGCAACGAACAAATTTTGCTGGGCATTGTGTGCGACCGTTAGATAGCCCCTAGAAAGAGAGTATCGTGGGAATGGGCATTGTGGAATTGTCAGGGCTTTGTCAAACGGTTCAAGTGTCGCCAGTCGCCTTCTTACTTTTTGTTGTTGTTGGTGTTTTTCCTGTTCTGTTTTCTTAGACAAATGTTTTAAATTTTCTGTTTTTTTTTCTTTTATACATATACTCTTTCTTTCCTTTGCTGCTCCTATCCACTGTGCCACAAAGAAAGTGCACGCGTAGTAGTACGCGTTTACCATGCGACCAACAACAAAAAAAAAAACCTCCTCAAGTGGTCAGCCCTGCGAACGACATTGTCTTTTGTTTCTTGCCACTCTAATTTGTGCGGACACTTGAGTCAGTGAAAGGTCGTTAAAGAGTAACCCACTCTAGTAGTCTCCTACTTCTATGGGAAAACTAGAGAGAGAGAGAGAGAGAGTAAGAAGACAGCTGCATTTGGCGTGCGTGGGAGTGAATATTGGTTTGGTCAAATCGTGGGCATGACGCAATAAATAATATTGCATGGAAACATTTCTTAGACTTAACAACGAGTTTCTCACGACAATTTTCGGTAAGGTGTCAACTGGAATTGTCCAGCGAATGGGCGAATCAGGGGCATTTGTTTAGTTTGTAATTGTATATTATGAGTACTGTGAAGAAACAGAATGAAGAACATATACAAAACTATTGAATACATTTATTAGTCGAAAAACAATTCTTTTTTATGCTATCTTAAGCTTAAACAAAATGTTATATGTATAACATAATCAATAAAATTAAAATTGAATCCTGGGACAGTACTTGTTCAGTACAGTTCACTTGCTTTAAAAGTTATTTTTAAATTTATCGAAAACTCATAAAAACTCAAGCTGAAACCTACCGTTATTCCAAACACTTTTTAAATATATGATTTGATATCGGTGTGATTTTACATTTCCTCTTGAAAACATGGCAAAAGTCACGTTCTATTACAATATCTATTACACTTTGCACTTTAACCTGTCGCTAGAAAAATATATAAGAGATTAAAAAGTAATTTACAATCTCTTAGGACATTTATGACCATTTACACCGATTTGTTTGGGCAGAGTCCGACCGTCAAGTTCATTAACATGAAAGAAATGTTAAGCGTGTATTAATATCATAAATCATCAATGAAATCTTATGTGAGGTACGAAAATCAATGGCAAACATTGCATGAATGCAAGATTTGAAATGAACGACTCTTGATGCATGCAACAATGTTGCTAAGACTGCACAAACATTTGAAAATTGGCTGCACCGCTGTTTGTACACAGATAAAAACGAACAAAATTTTACTTCGCCCTTCGATAAGGCGGGAAGCGTTCGACAGGGCATCCACATATCGCTGCAGATAAAAAACTGAAACACAAAATGTGCTGTCCAGCATTTTAAGAAAATTGTGAATATATATATATATATATATATATATATATATATGTAAATGTTTTTTTTTGTGTGTATATTTTGAGGATAGCAAGAAATCAGCATTAGGGGACAAGCTGATAAAAAGTGTTGAGCATTGTTTGACAAACAACAAACAGCGGGCGTAGAGTAGATACTGAATGCACATACAGCAGATACAGATACAGATACAGATACAACAGCTACAGATACAAAGATACAGCAACAGTTCTTGTGTTTGCAATGCAGAAGTGAGCAAACATATTTTCAACTTATTTAAAATCGCGTAAAAAGTCGATAAATGTCACTTATCTGTTTGCCGAAAGTCAACAAAATAAAAATATGAACGAAGAAACTGTCAAATGCAAAGTTGTCGGCAGTTGGGAAGGGTGTGTGGGGGCAAAGGAGTAGCCAGACGGTGGCATGTGCCATAAGCAGCAGCGGAAATTGCAAACGTCAGCTAAATATATTAGCGCCAGCTGCAATTATGTGACGTCACTTAAGTTATCGCAGCATATACGCCCTCCCCCCCTCACCCTCTTTCTGTGAAGACCCGCATCCATTCAGCTCACTGATAAGGCGCATTTTATGAATGAAACTGATTTTTTTGTTATATTTTTATTGCCTTATGTATATTTAACGGGCATTTCAACAGCATTTTAACAGCCGTTGTTGCTTATCATTATCAATGAACATTTTGAAGCATTTAGCTTGCAATCTGAAAGCTGGCGGCAGGCTGCACAAAAGTCTTTTGAAGAAAGCTGAGCAGTCAACGTTGCCACTGACCTTGAAGTCGATATATATATATATATATATATATATATATATAATTGTATGCACATATATACTTGATTATACCACATTGACATGTCGTTTGTGTGTCAGACATACATTCGTATTCATGTATATATATGTGTTGAGGAATATGTTTTTTTTGGTGGCATAGTATCATATTTGATCTTACTGCGGAAACGCTTGCGACGTGCTTCTTCAAGCAAGTAACGCAACACGTCTGCCAATTTCGCTACAATTTCAGTCATTCAGACATGAATGTACATGTGAATGTACAAATGCATGTACATGTGTATATATTTATTTGATTTTATTTACCCTTTTCAATTTACTTAGCATGACGCGTGCTTGGGATTTCAATGGAGCACATTATGCCTAAATATTATCGTTTTATAGCTATAAATATATATATAAATAAACGGGCAAACAAATGTACATATATGAGCAGTATACTTTTATTGAGATTGTGATTTTATTTCAAAGCCCTTAACGAATTTGAAAATAACTTTTAACAAGAAATTAGATTAAGTGTTTGAGAATGATTTAAATGTTCGATGGAACTTAATATTGTGTTGTATCCATCGATTTTAAATCAAATTCATATTTATTTAATCAACATTTTTAACTTAAAAGCTTTGTTGAACATTTTTTTTGAGCATATCCAACATTCAATAGTTTTTTTTTTGTTTACCACAAAAACCGACATCTGTTTGCGTAGACTTATTTGCCTACGAAAATATTGTGTAGGGTATAGAAATATATATGTTGCTCTGCGATTTAGTTCTATTTGCTGACCGTACATTGACTTACATAAATACATATTGTATGTATATGATTGGATGTTTTTTTGCATACATATTATTGTTATATCACACAGCTGTGTCCATTTACTTATGCACAAATTCTCAAATATTGAAATGATAAAAAAAAAGAAAACATTTCCAAGAAATTTGTCGGCAATCTATAAATACTTAAAGAGCCACACATTCCAACACACACGCACACCTTTTATCATTCTAGGCGGTAATAGTAGTAGTAGTAGTATCTCTGAATGGTTTCTGATTTGTGTCTCTTTGTCGCAGCCACAGCGGTTGCAGGCACTCCTTTTTCTCATTCATCTCGCTCCCAAAAAAAAACCCAAAAAGTCATTCATTCAATGGCTTCCTATTCTGAGAAGTGGAAGGCCACTTAGTTTTCACTGTCACTAAACGCGAATCCGCTGCCCACAGTGCACAGTGTCTCGCGGCCACTTCAAACCGTGTGCAGCATTCACTCTAGAAAATCTGTTATTATGCATTCCCATAACAATGGTTATATGCTGACCTGTACAATTATTGTCCTCGAGTGGCTTAACAAAAGTGTTAAAACTGCGTTCAGAAATTTTTTGTTTAGAAAATATGAATTACAAGGTGTGTTCCAGTTGCATTCAGTCTTTAGGTCATGCCTCCGCTGTGCCTTACTGTTGCAATGTCCTCTAAACTGAAGAGTTACCTGCCGCTCAGCGCTGCACGCATTTCTCTTATGTAAGCGGTTGTTGTATTGTAACAGGTTAAATTCTCTCTAAAAAAAGCATCTTTTTAGAGGAGGTGTTAAACAAACGGCAGCTAAAACTACCACTGTGCAAAATATGTTGACAATAACTAAAATATTATAAAAGATTTTGAGCCACAAAGGCAACCTCGAAGGGGGTGTACTTCAAATAGAAAGTCATTTATAAACAAAGCTGCTGTTTTACCGTGACGAAAACAATTTTTTCAATAGCTTCTAGAAACTGTGATTCTGGGTTGCTTTATGTTTGTATAGTAGAACTTTCAATCGATAACTCAAAATCAAATCCGAATTGAAAGCTGTAAAAGTGTAAAAAATATTTTAAAATATCATTCGTAATTCGTTCGTCGTCCAAAGACATTGCTAAAATTCAATATTTGAAACTTTTTAAAAAGCTTCTCGACAACTTTTATATCTTTTTTTTAACTTGTTTATTTCCCAAATTTTATTTAAACATTTTCGTACAAACTGTGCATAATGATTCAATATCATCCAGTGGACAATGCTATTAAGAGTTCACCGTACTGCAAGACCTATGAATCCTTATGTTGGCTTATCTTAAATAGTTATAGGTCGATAAGAAAACTAGGCGCAGCTTCTCTTGAAATAGGTCCTTGGCTAACTTGTATAGACATACGAATTTGGATAATAGTGGCAGCTATTTGGATGGTAATTTTTATTTCATATAACTATTTTCTCATCAAAAAGCATCGAAGAATCCGTCTAGAACAAGAAAACAGACGCCTGAAGAAACGGTCATCGCAAGTAAGTTCTTTTTTTAAAGTAAAAAAAACGTTTTTAGTTATCGGATTGAAATTTTTAGCATATTGCAAAAGAATTACCAAAGAAAGAAGCTAGCAAAGAGAAAAACGTTGCGGATGGTTCGCAAGAGATTTTAAACAAGCTGACATAAAATGAACAAGCGATACTTCAAATCCAAACTTTTCTTTTAATTTCCATTTGATGTTCAGTGCAACGCAGTTAAACTGTCTGAAACATTAAAAACAAAGGAAATTAAAAAACAATTCTATTCTATGTTCAATTAATAACAATAAAAAAACGTTAACGTTGCAACAACACAACGCCTCCGCCTTGTTTACCTTTTCAAGAAAACAAAAATAACAAAAACAAATGAGAATCCATTGTCAGTATTCACATATTCACTTGCTCTACAAACGTAGGAGAGAAGGACAATGAAAACGAGTGTATTCAAAGTAACTCGTAGGTCGTAGCTCATTGAAAAGTGTCACATTCCGAAAGACTCTATATATGCAGAGTCTGTATATAATCGTATCGATGTTCGATACAATGGGCGTAGTTGCAAGAAACAAGTAAAGCGCACTCGACTCCTGGTTGCACGTGCGTGCGGCAAACAATTGGGCCCGCAAATTGTAATTGTGTCATGTAGTACACGAACCTTTGCCTGATGTCCACTGTCCACTATCCATGTTCTCGCTCTATATGGAGTCAGCGATGTGAACATTTCGGGAACGTGATTCTCTTGTCTTATATCTCCGCATTTTTCCCTTTGATTTTGTTTTGTTGAATTTTTTAACTGAAAAGTTGGCGTATTGTTTAGCCAGTTCATTATTGGACAGTCGCATGTGTAGTTAGGTCGGGTCTTTAAGCTATTGTTCAACCATGGAGCGCATTTTAAGACACGTTTGAGCCAAAGACAGAACATGGCCACAGTTTGCCGCCAAAACGAAAAAAAATAACACGAAGAAGAACTTTGCCTTTCGGGCAAGTTTGTGAGCTTTGCCTGCGGTTGGCTGCCTTTTTTTTTTCTTTATACATAGTTGTTGCTGCGCCCGACCATTAAACTAATTTATCACCAATATAGCGCAACTTCTAAGGACCAAACCGGAGACGGGACATGTCGGGTACAACCCTTGGCTTGTGTGAATCTCGGTTAGTGCAGGCAACAGTTCGGCTTTTGTGTATCTATTTACCATAATGAAAACATTTTCAAATATTTTATGCAAAGTTGTTGCAGCCTTGACGTGACCTTAGCTCAACCTCAGCGCTACCCCGCGGTGTTGTGCGGTACTGCCAAGGATGCGCGATATCCTGTATGGGAATTGAAGCTATAACAGATACATATGTATATGGTACGCATACCGGTTCGTAATTTGCTAGCTGAACTAGTTTCCCCCTGTCATTATGTAGATTTCATGTTGGGTGTTATACTATACCTTAACCCCCCCAAAATGGAAAAAGACCGTTGTTGTTGTTGTTTATGTTATTGCTGTAGTTAATTCGTTGTTGTTGGGTCATCAACTATAGATTTTCTCACAGGAAGTATAAAATACCATTGCCGCAATAAAAACCTGGAAAGCACAATACGAAACAGAGAGAAAGAACTGATAACGATCCAATGCAGAGATCCACACACAAAAAGGTAACAAAAGCAACAAATTGGGTTGTGAAAATCAAAAGCAGACAGCAAAATACTTTTGCCCAGTCTTCAGTATTTCGTTCCTTGCCACTTGCCATGTTTGTTTGCACTGGCCGTTTGTGACTGTCTAAGCCGCAGGTACAAAAATGATTAACTTCAATGCCGCCCCGAAAGATTCCACACCGCAATTAGTTTACCCTCTGTATATAGCATCCTAATAAAATGGAAACTAGTGCACAACCCCAGCTCGATAATGGCAAAGAATTGCGTCGTCACAGGTTCATCTACAAGATCGTTGAGATCCTTTTGCTGAATCAAACCAAAATGCACTTAGCCATTAGACAGAGGGTCCTTGTGTGTGTGGGGGGCGAAAGCAAAGCAGCATTACTTTTAACATCAAACAAATAAAGGTCAAAATACAAGTTATATAAGGTAAGACAAAAAATTAGTGGTACCACAAAAGGAGCGCGTGATTTGTTGCAAGATTTCTGTGTAAATGGCATATAAAAAACAGCGCAGAGTATCGGGCCAAGGCGAGGCCTATAGACAAGGCGAGAAGCCGTGGGAGCGTCGTAGCTGCCGTTAATGACGCAGTTCTTGGCATCATGACGACCTCGTTCCCATTCCCGTTCCTGTTCACGTTCTCGTCTTCGTCCTTATAGTTGGACAATTAACACACACAAACATCCTTGGGAATGTCGAGCAGGGGCCTACTTTTTATACCCTGATCCCATTAAAAATGGGAAAAAGGGTATAATGAAGTTGTGCAAAAGTATGTAACAGGCAGAAGGAAGCATCTCCGACCCCATAAAGTATATATATTCTTGATCAGCATCAACAGCCGAGTCGATATAGCCATGTCCGTCTGTCCGTCTGTCCGTCTGTCCGTCTGTCCGTCTGTCCGTATGTATGAACGCGTCGATCTCAGAGACTATAAGAGCTAGAGACTCCAGATTTGGAACTTAAGCTCGCCTAATCCCTAGGCAGTACAAGTTTGTTTTCGATTTTCGATAACTCTTCCCGTTTCCGATATACACATGGGATCGATAACAACAAAATCTTGAATTTGAAAAACTTTGAGATGCAATTTGAATTATAAAACAAAATAATGACAATCTGTGAAAATTTTATTGAAATCGGTTAAGAAACACCGGAGATATGGGACATTGAAGTTGTGTATGCAGTACACAGTAAGCGCATACATACACACGCACACACTTGCAAGCACTGACTGTACTGAGTGTGAAGTATAGGGATCAGGGTATCATCTAGTCGTGATATCTCGACTAGAGCCTTCTTACTTGTTTTTTTATGAATTGTTCATAATTTCTGTAGTTTTTTCTTTCTGCTTCGTTCTCCTTTTGTGGCCAATGGGCCGGCTCAAAGGCAAGCCGACGCAACGTACAATCACGATCAGCTGATTTTGGTAGGGGAGCCAAAGGGGATTAATTATGTTGACAGGTTGCTGCAATTGAAGTGGCCCCCTTTTTCCTAGATATTCTAGCCATTTTCCTAATGAATGGACAAGTGTAAAAATGTCCTCTTTTTCTGGGTATACGTTAACTTTCTATTGAGTTTTTGGTTTAGGGTTTTGGCTTTTCTACGAAATCCCTTAGCTGGGAAATGGATTTTAGGATACAACTGAGCACGTACAGAGTTCTCACAGCTAAAAACAAAAAATAATTGCATAAATTCTTTTTTGATTTTTACAATCATTTTTTCGCATAGGAAATGATTTGGCAATATCACCGAAAAAATTGCAAGCAATTATTTTCGCCAGAAATTTACAAAATATTTTGTATAAAATTTTTCATAATATTTTCAACAAAAAAGGATCAAAAATCAAACCCATTTCCCCAGTGACACCAAAAAAAACGTGAATGAAAACTGTTTAGTAACGGGCCAAAGATTTCGCTCAATGAACCTTGGATCAATGCGAAATAAACTCAGCTGGCAACGGTTGCGTTTGAATGTCGCCTCAGGTGACAAATTGCAAGGCTTGGCACACAACAACAACAGCAACAACAGGTTGCACTAACTGTTCCTTCTTTTATTTTTGGCCATGTACGCACGCACGCACACAGTGACAGCAGGCAGGCTCTGTTCGGTGTGAATGACGCGGCAGGTTTTTGTGTGACCCGGCTAAAATGTGTCATTTCGCACCTCCATAAAAACTACATTTCGATGGCCATAATGTGATGTGGCGTAATGGTCTAGAATGGTTCGTCGTCTTCTTCTTTGGCTTCGTCTTAGCGACCTTCGCTTTGCATTGCGTAATTGTTAACTGCCGCTTTGGCAGGCCTTGTCTAATGTGCGATTTCCACTAAAACACTGCATTTGCATGCCAGCAATTTTCACACATGTCTCACGAGTCGAAAGGCTTAAAGGCAATTTGCCACAGGATGTGCCTCATAAAGGATATTGCCTTCAATATTTACATAACACTTTTTGGCGCGCAAAAATCAATAGCCAAAAACGTGTTTCTTACAACTTCCTGTGTTTGCAACATGTGCGGCCGAAATGTTAGTTTTTCTAACCATATAGATCCTTCCTGTCGGCATGTCACGTGTGTGTTTGCCTGAATTGTCAGCTACCACCCACGTTATGCAACCTAGAAACAACAAAAAAAAAAGAAGGTAAAACACCTCAAAAAACAAGTGTTGTAATGAAGTTGTCGACGAGGCCGCAAAATTCCTTCTCACGCCTGCTACTCCAGACATGTATTCATTTTTAATTTTTTTTTATTATGTTAACAAAGAAATGTAAGTGAGGTTTGAGTGAGTGTAGGCGACTAGGGCTTACCCTGTAATAAAGTGCAGACTTTTAAAAAGCTATTCCTAAAAATCTCTTATGGAATTTATCAAATTGTCATATAATTTTTATAGCAAACACGCCGACAAAATAATTTTAACCTAGAAACAATTTATTTTAGAAATCGAATGAGTAAATTTTTCTTAAAAAGTTGATATTTACATACAAAAAATGTAGACACAATAAAATTTAGCTTAGAAAAATAAAGTCAAGAAGCTAAATCATATTTAATGAACATAGTATGATATTAAATAAAATATATATTGTACTCAATTCTACCTTTTCCTGTTTCCCTTGTTATGTAGGGTATACGCTTCACTGGCAAAAATTATATGAAAAAAGTTGTTTATTTCATTCATGGAATGAACTCATTCAGCGAACGGAATTCGTTGGAAGCGGTGTAAAAAAATCCTACTACAATGTATGTGTGTGCTGGCATTGTGCGGCAACAATGCGTCCGAGGCAGGATAATAAGGACACAACTAGCAAATCTATACAAGTACTTCAAGAAAACAATGCTTTGAGCGGCAGTTATAACGCGCAGAATCCCAGGCAAATTTTTTTAAAGGACATTCGACCAAGAAATTCTCACGTTCATTTCGTTCGCTCTCTTTCTGTCATTTGGGTGCATGTGCCATAAGCATTTTACTTTTGTTGGTTTTTTGCGGCATTTTTCATTGGTTTTTTAATGTTGGCTAAGGCCCGGCTTAAACCTCAAGTGACCGAGGGTTTGATGAGCTGAACATTTGCAAAAGGAGAAGCGGATGCGCCGCCACTCGGGTGTTCCTCATCATCAACGACATCATCATCTGACGATCATCCGGATATAGTTCAATATGGTTTTTATTATTCTCTGTCGTTTAATTTTTTTTTTTTTTCGCAAGCGTCAGTCGGTGTTTTTTTTTTGTGTGCAATTTTCATGGAATTTTCAACACATAATCGTAAGATAATGCCGTTGATTATCTCAGGAATTTCTATACAACGTTTTTTTTGTTTTTTTGTCCTTGTTACTTGTTGTTGTGCAAAGTGGCGCTGCCGTTGTCCTTCAGCAACGTGGCTTCCGTTTCATATTTCCTAAAATCGTTGAACGCTGTGTGCGGCCTGACATAAAGTGAGTCCGGTTTCGTTTTTGTGGGCTTGGGGTATTTTTTTTCTTTCTTGTTGTTCCTGGAAACTGCCGCCAAAGTGGAGCAAAAAGTCCTTAGATCAAAGTTGGTAATTCGGTGGGAAAATTGCAAAAATTACAAGTTAGAATTATCTTTTATAAGATCAAAACAGACTTGTTAATAACTATGAGAATCGTTTGAAGATGATCTTGTTGTCATCTGTCATGAACTTCAAAAGCAAATATTATGTATATCATTGAGGTAGACTGGATCTCCCATCACATAAAATTATTTCTTGATCTGTTGATTGTTGACATTTATTTTGAATTTACAACTAAGCAGCTTTTGCTTGACATGAAATTTAATTTGATTACAAATCAGAATGCAAACAGTTTGTGGTGTCTAAGACTAGTTTTTTCCCAGCAACAACCCCAAGGATCAGGGATAGAAATAAAAACCCGCATGGTCAAACTCTGCCACAAGTTTACAGCTATGCATATAAAGCTATGTAAATTATGAAAGTTGATAAGCACGTTTCACTATGCACGGAGTCTGTGTCTCGGTTTAAGTCTGTGTCACTGTTGATAATGATGAATGATGTAATAATTCCATCATAAAAATGCTTGCCCAGCCAACATTTCATATATATTGTATATAGTGAGAGGAACCTTAACTGACAAGCTGGCCAGCCCCGAGTGTCAAAGGGTTGGTTCCTTCTTTCCACCTCCTATCTGTGGTAGCTTTTCTGCTATGAACTAAAAGCTAAGGCTAGATTTCTAGACAGAGTCTGGATGGCCGCAGCTGCCTATCTGCTGCTGCTGATGATGTTACAACAAGTTTTTACATTTGCCACACTGCAATGTTGTAGATACATTTTCACGATGTTTTTTTGAAACTGGTTTCGGTTTAACCTAAACCCCGAGATCCATTTACATTTATTGTACCTAGGGACCGTACACAGCTCTTTACTTATTACACTTTTATTCCTAAATGCCAGCTTTGCCACTGATTTTGATTGCCTTCAAATTTGACTGTTACTTAGAGAGAGATAGAAACAGAGAGTAAGAGAAAATCCATTAGCACGCTCAGTCAAGCAAAATCCATCATACAAGTAAATCTTTGTTTACCTTGACCCTGCCTCCACATATACGCACATACGTCCACACACAGACACACACACACACATACACATGCACAGCTCGGCTGTCCGGTATCGGTTCGTGCATCCTTTAGTTTGGATACTTGTTTTATATGTCTTCTTCTTCTTATTCGATTTGCCCTCGACTCACCTTTCGATTTTTTTACAACTCTGTTTTCAACGTCGATGAATGTTTTTTTTTGTTTTGATTGCGCTGTTCGCTGTTGTTGTTGTTATTGTTGGCATTGTTATTGTAAAGTCAAAGTGTCGAATTGTAAAGATCAGTCACCTTTTGGTACCTATTCGATCGTTGCCGTAGCCCATAGATACATAAATATTTACATTGAGGTTCTTGTTGGGTGTACCCTGTAACTGGATTGATGGATTAAAAGGGTAGGTTATTCGTTTAACGGCTTTTTATCCCCAAAAAGCGTTGCAATTTTCATGTATATTTTTTTAACCTTTTTTTTTTTATGAAGCCATTCATCCTTTCATCCATTTATATCAGCATCACAATATAGAAATGTTTAACAAGAAATGTCCTAGTCGTTCATTCGCGACTCAATTACTCTGCTTTTTGTTGTTTCTGTTACTGCTGCCCAATGGCTTATACCCCTTTATTATGCCAGGCATGTCGCGCTTGCTCCGCGCGTTTGTACTTGTATCCGTTCTCTTTTCTCTACTAGCATTTTTACTGTGTAATCACGCTTAAGCCGTGTCTCAGTCGGCGTCGCAGTCAGCGTCTCAGTCTCAGTCTCAGTCGGCGTCTCTCTATGTCTAGCTGCACGCTTATTTATTTGTTTGTTGGCTCCAAACTGGTACTGGCATCCATTGGTCTTGGCTCTGCCTGTTGGTTTTATCCAGGGCCAAAAGTACAGTCCTCGCACTGTTTTTCCTGATTTTTCTCCAAGGGGCGCCCCTTTGTGTGTATGTTGTGTGTGTGTGTGTGTGTTTTGTTGTGGCTTGCCACGCAGCCAACTGGTTTGTCTAGTACGAGTATCTCCTCCTCATTTTATTGCCCTCCATCTCCCCTCCTAAAGTCATGTTCTTCTTCTATTTCTTAGAATGCTGTTTTCCTTATGCTTGTCGTATTGGGGCGTCGATCAAGCCCCTCTCGCTGAGCTGAGCCCAAGCAACCAAGTTTATTAACCTCATGCCACAGGTTTGTTTACTTTCCATCGTCCAAGGAACCAGAGCCCAACTTTGTAGATTGACAAAAAAAAAACAAAATACATACAGAATAATAAGAAAACATTTCATAAGCCGATTTGTCGTCACATCAACGGAAGGAAGTTCTAGGCAATGATGCGTTGAAAATATTAAACAGTTAGGAGAGAATAATAAAGAAAAATCACTATCGGAAATAAGGCTTATTTGTAAAGGCAGGTAGTAAAAAGTGTAGATTCATGTATTTTAATATGCTAATGTTAGCAAAAGAAATTTTGAAGAAAATTAACTCTTTGAAAGAAGTCAGTAAATGTTTGAACTGCCTTTCGTTTTGATTGAAATGATTTGTTATGGGAAACAGCTTTTTAAAAATAATTATTTATATACGTTTTAGTTTCTTTTTATTTATTTTTAATTTTATTAGAGATTTATCTTGTGAACAATATTTTTTACATTTTAATGATTGTAAAATTCTCATAAAGATTTTTAGATATGTAATGAACTTTGAATTCTTCTACAAAAATCTTCAACTGCTTTTAAAACTAATTAAAATATCATCATGCTACTGATCAAGTATTAGATTTAAGGACAGTCGAGCTCAAATTAGAAACTCAAGTGTCTCGGCCCACACACAAAAAATGACTAGAAATAAGTTGTTTCATTTAATGGCTAATTGATTTTAATCTGACCGCCATCGACGTTTTGGCCAAAAATCAGCACACAAATCCGTATACATTACAGGAAAACGAGCAGAAAAAGGACACAGAACAGACAAATAAATAAAGAGAGATATCGCGATAGGACCAAAACATTTTGCGCATCATCATTATCGAAAGATCACGTCTAACTACAAGCTACACTGTATATAACTCTATTGGCAGGAAGAGATGCTCGAACAAATAATAATAATTATTGCAAACTCAGATTAGTTGCGCCCGAATGAAAGTCGACCAAAAAGAAAATATCAATGAACAAACTGGGTTTCCTTTCTAGGTTTCCTTCTCTCCACGGTGGCTATCTGTCGACTCATATCTTTCCACTGTCGATAAATGCTTCAGTGCACCGGACTGTCAACAAAAAATAAAGGGAAGAACCTGCAAGGATTTCTAACGGTCAACAATGCACCGGCATCCATCAGCTGACTGCTTGAGATACATTTGTATCTATCTGTTGCAGCACTTGAGGTGCAGTCGAGCGCATGATAGCATCTACAAGAAAATTTGTTTTTAAGAAATCCATGTGTATAAGTTATCTAGGGTAGCAAGCAGCAAAGGACACAAAAAAGGAAATCGTATTTTTGGCGCTCTTTTTTTCTTCAATTTTACTGTGAAAGGATATGTGCGAGTATTTATGTGTTGTCCTTTGAAAAAAGGATTTTTTTCTGAAACAAACTGTTCATTTTGCGCGCAATACAGTCAAAGGCAATAGCTCTGTGTGTATAGTGTATGTGTATGTGTGTGTGTTGTGCGCATTTCGTAGTTGGTATCTTAAACTCACAATCATGACCATTGGTCAGGCTCAGCTCAAAGAGCGGCTTAAGTCCTTTCTCGAATTGCTTTTGGCATGTGGGTGTATATATGCATACGTGCTGCTGAAACAATATTACACACTGCCGCACCCCAAATACACACATACACATACACACACGAGCGTATACACTTGCTTTATATTCATTAAGAATATGCGCAAACAAAACCAAAATATATGCAAGTTAGTTATTCGAAACAAAACAATAGACCTAAAACTATGCAGAGCTCTGGCAATATTTTCAAGTTAAAGTAGGCTTATCCTACTGCCCCAGCAGTTTTGTATCCTTTTGCAGGTCATCTCTATTGTTAATTGATTAAGCAAACTGCAACTTTAGCTGTTCAGTTAGCAGGCACTGTACATATATAGATATATATATATTTGTATAAGTAAGTATTTGACCACAGCTGTGCGAGGTATCTGCATATTAGATCTAGGTAACTGGAATCTCGAATCTCTCAGTTCTTGACCACACACAAGCGTTTGTCTTTCAATCTTCTACTACTTTTACGGAGCTCTGCAACATGTCCATTCATTTGGAAGACTTAATGTGCGAAATGCTTTTGTGCACATATGAGATGATCTCATTTTTGTCTAGCGAAAGAGTAAAAGATGCCTAGCATCTGCACTTATTCTCTTTTTTTTTTTGGTTTTCTGTTCCTGTTCCCATTCAAATCATATTGATCCATGCCATTGAGCAATATGTCGTCAAACAGTTGCCGCCCTTAAGCTCTGAAGCCTGCTTCGTGCTATGCAAATTACGCACAAATTGTTTACTTTCCTGGAAAGCAGAACATGTTTAAAGAAGTTTTTTTCATTTGGTTCATTTTGCACAAGTGCCCGGAAGTTTTTATGGTTTTCTCAAGAATTGCCGCCTTAGTTTTTCAACAGTAGCTGACTTACGTAATGTTTGTATTAGAGATTTTTGATTTTAGTTTTTATTGTTTTAGAGTCCTAATGCCGCCTTCTTGGTGCGGCCTGCTTGTAAAGTCTAAAGGCTAATGGTTTTTTTTTTCACACTCTGCCGCTAAAATGCAAAGAACCGAACTATCCATAGATCAAGTCTTGTTTAATGTACGTTTGCATAGTTACACGACGTGTTGTTAGGAGCTCAATGCTTATATTTTTTTTGTATTGTAAGAGGTGTTCTTATCCAGAATTCAATGACGAACCTTTAACTTTAGCTGTTTGTTTGATATATGAGTTAGTGAATACACTAGAACACGTTGGTATTGAAGAGTTTTAAGTATTTATTGTGATCTTTACAGGAATACATAAATAAAATTTCGAATTTAAGATAGACTTGAAGCATTGTGTTAGTCGAAAAGTTAAATAAAGAATGTAAATTTTAGTGAAAATCTAATTTTAAGTAACATTTCAAGGCGGAGAAGAGATCTAGTTCCATCATTATTTCTCCCCTTTCATTATTTTGTTTCACAAACTATTGTTTTATGAAAATTACAAATAGAATTTTAAGAAAAGGAGTCGGCACATTTGAGCACATTGTTAGGATCGACTTCGGCCCACAAACAGTACTTCAAAGATGCCTTAAACTATCATTGCTAAGAAATTCTGCAATCTCATGCAAGCATGTTAATTGCCTTTTGCAGAGTCTCAAAAAAATGAGTTGTAAATGAGCAAAAACAGTGTGCAAAAAGTGCCGTCAAGTACAATTCATTTGCGGTTTCTATGATTTATGCAAAAAACAGTAGGATCCCATCATTAATTACCCGTTTTTGGCTGCTGTCGGTAGAGTTGAAACATTCCGACACGTGCATTGTAATGATCATATCATCAGCAAAAGGATAGATCGGATCTTGTGGAACTTATGAGCATAACGGTAACAAATCGATTTCGGCAAAAGGCGGAAGCTATAGAATTGGTATGTCTTACCAATCTGTAGATCAAAATCAAATATTTTATGCACACGCCTCGTTTCGGCCGTTACTGCTGCAAAAGGACCAGGACCAACAAGCCGTGAAATTCTTGAGTATCTAATGGCATAAATCGAATACATATGAAAAAGCAATTATGTTTTAAAGTCTGTTGAGATACGTATACGTATGCATCCCTGTATCCCTTTCAACTGGTTGAATGACCTCGCATGTGATTGACCGTTCGGACGCCGTGAGAAAAGTTGAATACAACCCTTCATTAGATCAGTTTTGAAGAGGTTACATAAAAATTAGATGATTGCTTCTTCGAGTGTATCATTAAAATTGACTGTTTGTATTGCACTAGAGAGTTAGGAGCCTTGTGCAACATAGTTCGTAATGGAGCGTTGGCTCAGCAATTTTCCGTTAAAAATCAAAACATATAATTTTCCCCCTCACACCAGTCCGTGTGAGAGGGAGATGGGACAGGTAACGAATATCAGTGCATAGAGGAAAATCCAATACATACAGGAGGTATGCACATAGACACACGTCAGAAACACCGAACAATAGAATAACCTGTTTGCAGGGGAAAATCCAACTAGAAGTCATACCCATAAGAACCCGTCGAGATTTCCTGCAAAGAAATGGAAAACAAACAAGGCAACGTCGCAGGCGAAGGCGAAGGAATAGAGGTAAAATGGAAATTGATAAATGCCTCGAAAACAGGTTGAGGACAGGTACAATGCTAGATACATAGCCGGGGGAGTCGGGGGTAGGGGCCAGTAGTAGCCAGTAGCTGAAGCGAGGCCTGCACGTGGACGATGTTATTGAGGCTGGGCTATGATGAAGCCTTTTTCAAGGCGCTTTAACGAGTTTTGTGTATGCCCCCTTTCAGGAAAACCAAGAATATAAAGAAGAATAACAAGAAGAAACGAGTTAAGAGTGCTTGTGGTTTAATGGGGGTTTGGCTTTTTCACAGATTACCAAATCATACACCTATTCTTTAAGCCCAAACAAAGAAACCAACAATACACACAGCAAAGCAATGAAAGAAGATCGAAGGAAAAATGTGTGATGTGGCTCCCTTTGTGTGCTGCCTGGAAAAACTCCATGCCCCCAAAATGCGTATTTATTGAAGTCAGGTCATAAACAAAGGACTTATGGCAGCTAGGGATGAGCCTGTAAAAACTAATCTTAACTTTTTATGGGCGATGATTTGAAAGTATTTTTTTTTAAGGTTTTAGAAAAGGGAATTTAAGTGAAAAGTGATGCGCATTTAATGAGGAGTATGTAAAGTTTATGTAAATGTAGCTTGTAGCTTGTATTGATAAAATTGTTTATATGATATCGGTTAAAATCTTTGTTTAACATGCCAAATATAACATTTTATTTCTAACTAAACACAAATAAAGAATAGCAACACATGTTGTCTGGCACGTTAATGCTTTGGATTATATGAGCCGTAATTTAAAAGTCGACATAAACAAAACCAAAAGAAAGAAGCAGTTCCTTTCAGCAGCCAGGAGTTAAGTTAAAGTTAAAAAAAAAATCCTTACAATAACAAGCCTTGCATGCTGCTAATGAGCAGTCAGCAGCCTAGCCATGGAGTTACTTGAGATTTTATCAAAACAAAACGACAGCCAGGATCTCAACTGGTAGCCGTCGAGCGGTCTCTTCACTTGATCCTTATTTTGTTTTAGTTTTTGGCGCTGCCGACTGTCCTTGTTTATGACTATGTGTTTATTATATAGGCGCTGGCTAGCTTAGTACCCCAAAAAAATGTCTTGAAATTCGAGTAGTGTTTGGCGCGGCCTGGACCCTTGAAGTGGTCAACCCGTCAGGTTCAGGTTCAGGTTCAGGATCAGCATCAGCATCATCTTTGACCATATGCTAGTTAGTGATTTACTGTTGTATTAGGTTCTTAAACCTGAGCCCAAAACTGAACCAGAAACATTCTTTGCATGTGGTATTGATTGAGCAATTTAGGTGCAGCCACAACAGCATACGATTATGTGTGTGTGTGTATATGTTTCTGTGTATTTGTGCATTGATTTGGAAGCTGTCAGCAAGATTGCTCCAATTTCATGGCCGATTTACTCAAGTGCATTCTAATTAATAATGAACGCCATCGATTCGAGCGAAACCCATCGTTAACCGCTAAATGTTGTCAAAAACAACATCTGTTGTTTGTTGTTCTTATTTTTCAATTTCTTAAATTTCATCAAGGTTAGTTTTTTATTGACCATTAACGGTAGTTTGCTTTTTAATTTAATTTTCAGGTAAAAACCGACAAAAGCCAATGAGAAATATCAGTAAACGGTTTGGGGATTGCTAAGGGTGAGTGATTTTTAACAAGATATGATTAAATTGTATAATTTAAAATTGAATTTATGCTAACAAATGTGTTTTGAAGATAGATCAATTTTAATTTTAATATTGAGGAGAAGAAGATGGCTTTTATGACTACAAAAATATATATATAAAACTTTAAATTTGTTAAATCTTATATAAAATGTATATTTGAAAAACCTTTCGCATTTGAACAGCTTTTCAAACCGTAAAGATCCCTTTAGTTCTGCTCAAATAACCTGATTTCTTGGAATTTTACTTCTCCTTTCAAAAAAACCTTATCCATTCCATAAATAAATTTAATTGCGAAACTTTCAGGGAAAACATTGCCATTAGGGATTGTTGGTGTTGTTGTTTTTTCTTTTGGCATGTTGCACGCCAGCATTAGCTAATGTTGTCCGCAACAATGCCAATTAATGTTATGGGCCAAGAACTCTCTAGAGATAAAGAGAGACAGAGAGACTCTTCTCAAAGCCTTGAAAAGATCATTAGCTGGAATAAGATCGTAAAAACACATGACACGCGAAAAAAAAGCAAGTGCCGCCCCATTTTGCCGCACGGGACAGCCATGAAATTGCAAACGGGGGAAGAGTAGATCAAAGATTGTGAGACCTCCCGGGAAATCAATATATATGTTCAATTGCCAAACAATTGCATAAAAGACAAAAGATGACCACAGCGACCAAATATCTTCTTTTTTTTATATAGACGGGACACACATCAACAAACATTGAGCGAGGATCTTGTCAGAACTAAAAATGCACTGCGTCATGCAGCCCAAAAAATAATACTATACAACAAACATATATATCATAAATGCATACAGGTTGAAGTTGAAGTTGCGGTTGTGTTTTGTTGTGTTTGAGGTTTTGCCGCGCCCCTACTATATATGAGAAATCTGTTGTTATTGTTGATTTTGGCTGTGTGGTCGTACCAAAAAAAAATTCCTGGAAGCTAAATACAAACGAGTTGGCGGCGGCAGGGAGTTAAGCAAAAATATTATGAGAAATAACAAAAGTAATCAAATATAGAGAAAAGATCGCAAGCAGATTTCGTTAACACAATGGGCATTTTTCATGCATTTATTTATATAATGAATGCATTTGGTTTGTCCTACAGGCGAGACCTTAAGACGCGAGAGCATTCTTTAAGTGCTTTTTGCGGCGTGAAGGAGTTAAGAAACGATTATGATTTAGCCACCACACAAGTCGAGGACATATACATACAATATATATATATATATGCATATATATGCAGCTATATGTTTTGAATGTGTCAAATAGTCAGCAGGTTGTCTGCTTGATCCTGTTCGTGTAAATTTCGCACGGTCTATTGTACCTATGGAGCGCCTGCGACTGCGCCTAACCCACGCAGCGTGCTCCTGCGCTGTTGTCCTAGACATCGTTGTCATTAAGCGTTGTCCGGGCTGGCGCCTATCCCGTTGCGCGTCTTCCTTTCAGATGGTGGCTTTGCAATTAACTGCAGCGCTTTGTTTGCAGCAAGAGCGTGCGCGCAGGACACTCTCGCAGGGACACTTGCAGTGACTTTTAACATTTCGTTTTCTCACTCCTTTGCTGCAAATCTAATCGCAAAATGCAACGTGCTGTTTTAAAAGGTGCGCTTGCACATCCAGCACATGCTCAGCTAACTGTTCTTCAACGCCCAGCTCCCGCTCCCGCTCCCGCAAAAACCATGTGCTGGAAAAAGTGCTCCTGTCGTACACGCCCACGCCCATCCCATCCCCTCCCATCCCAACCATATATATCCCTTGCGGCTTGTCGCTTTAAAAACAATAAAACTATATTTTATTGATTTCGGTTCAATAAATCTGCAACAGCTTGCAGACATAGCGATTCTTTGGCTAGATCCGAACCTGCAGCAGGTAGTTCCTGCGTGATCCTTGCGCACTTGAACTAATTGACAAAATGAAAGGTGAGAGATTGCATTTGTGCGATAAGACAAACTGATTTTTGTGTGTGTGTTTCTTTTCTTCGATTTTTGTTTTTTTTTTTGCGCCATTGTCCATAAAATTTATTACCTTCGAGTTGGTCCTTTTGTGCGTAAAAGTAACGATCTTTGCCGGTTTCCCACTGGTTGGACCAAAACAAAGTGCCATCCTGACAGGCCTACCGACAAGGACTATTAATTTGATTTTTATGTGCACTTGTTCAATTTTTATTACAGATCAATATTTTTGCGCTCGTCCTGCTAAATGGCAACAGCCTCTATATCGTATGGGAAGCCACACACAGAGGCCGAGAGGAGAGACCTTTGCCTTGGCCTCCTTGTACTTCTAGTTTTTATTGTCTTGACGCCAGTTCAAAGCGACCTACTTACACTATATATTGGTTACCTCCTCCTTTTAGCTACTTCGTCTTTTCCTTCTCGGTAATTCAATAGCTTTGGCAACTTTGAATGTGCACATGTTGCACTTTACAGCCCCCGACATTAATCGTATATATACATATATATAGTTAAGGTATATGGTTTCATTGTGGCTGCTACGTGCTCACAAGCTGAATCCTAACAAGTGCTCATTGATGCAAGCTTCCTGCCTACTGCAACGGCTACAAAAATGCATTTTATGTGGGAATATTGTGCTGAAGCATAAGTTTAATACTTGCTTTTATGTTAATGTCACTCGTTCGTTTTGCATTATATGCGCTGCGAGAACTTAAAATAATGTTGCAATTAATGTTACTTTGGTTGGTTCATTAAATATCAAACAAAGTTTAAACGTTTAAAAAAAATTTATTTAAATGTTTCTTGTAAAACTTAGAAAGAAAAGTCAAGGTTCAAAGTTGATGTCCTTTCAAGAAATCAAGCAAAAGAAAAGGTTTTTCTAGAGAAATCTTCTTTCTTTGTTTTGAAAAGCAGAGTTTTGCTTTTCAAGGTGAACCAATCTCTTTGATGTGGTTCCATATAAACATATTGAAGATCTAACCTGTGGCTTTACAGTTCTCAGATTTCAATTGTGTTTAAATATAAGTTTTAAAGATTCTGTTTAAGGATAACTGTTGGAAGAACACGTAGAATTCAGCACACATATGTTATGTTTATAGCACCCTAGCATTAACTTTTTCCAAGAGCTTGTCAAGATAAAACTTAAACCAAGCCAAACACCCTACTTCAATTCAGCACTTTCTATACAAAACTCCGCCCGCCCATGGTGCAAGTATGTATAATTACCCGCAAAAGAATGAAGTGGACATAGCACATGGTTATAAGTAGTATAGCACCATACCACCCAAGCCCTTAAACCCTACGCCTGTTTCTTAAATTAATAATTGCAAAAAAAAAATATAGTAAAAATACAAAAGTTAAGAGTAGGCAGCCAGCAGGCGATTTTTGTAGGCAGCATGTCCAACACATGCACACATGCCAAACATATTTGCACTATACAAAACATACACTACAAACTGCATTAGTTTGTGAAGTCAAAATAGAGAGAGAGAGAGAGAGAGAGCTAAGCGAGTCGAGTCGTTGAGTCAGTTGGTCACATTTGTCTTGTAATTACGGAGTTTTTGGGCTAGTTCACAAAGGCAACGCGGCGTGAAGCTTTGAAATGTGTGTTTGCTGTTAAGCAAACGAAGCCTTATTCTAAGGATAACAACAAATTGAACACATGCGAGCCAGATCCTTGCGTGCGTGACCGTTACTAAAACTATGACTCAGCGGTGCTATATGATGCATTATAGTGTTGCAGGACATGAGACAAGGAACTTGTGGGTGTGGGTGTGAGTGTGAGTGTGAGTATGCTGCTCGCGTCAGTTGGTCTGCCTCAACTCAGCTAACCCTTGAACTGAAAACGCAGCTGCATTGGCTAAAAGCCACCCTGTTCTAGTTTAAAAGATAAACAAACCAACCGCGCCCACATCGACCGACCACCTTTTTGTGCTGTTGCTGTTGTTGCTTTCGTTGTTATCCTTGCGCATATTTGTATATGTATTATATGTTTAATTGTTATTATGCTGATGTGGCACGAGCCAAGAACGCATATGTCGCGTACAACGTTGGTTTTGTGTTGTTGTTGGTGCTTTGTCTTAACCCAATGTCATTGACTGCTGCACTTTTTGGCGCTCGAATTCGAAAAACTAGGAAAAACTCACACACAAGGGTTGCTTTCGGTCCTGGTCATTGGTCGCTAGGGAAAACTGTTAGTTCTGCCACCAACATCACCGCCACCACCAACCATCAACCAGCAACGAACCGCGACCAAATTATGCCGCTTGGCTGACTTGGCTGACTTCGCCTTCGCCTTCACCATCAACTTCAACTTCGACTTCAACTTTGACTTTCTAGTAGTATATATATATAAGCAAATAGCACGCGCTCAAAGAACCACTTCCTCAACGGCAGCAGCAGCAGCAGTAGCATTTCCTTGACTATGCACCCAAAGTAATGAGTCGACGGTGTCAGGTGCATGCATGTAACAATTTTGTATGCGAATGACCCAAAGCCAAAGCGAGCCCAACCCCAAAAACAGAAAACAAACCCTAGAGTTGAATTTTCTTAGCTATCGCGCGTAATTACAGCGACCAAGTTGGAAGTTTTTCCATTCTTTAGCATGGTGCTCATTAGACCAAAGCATTTTCATGGCTCACAGTTAAATGTGTGTGTGTGTGTGTGTGTGCGTATTTGTGTGTGTGTGATAACAACTCGCGCGCGAGCTATTGCTTGTCTGGTCCTTATGTGTGTGTGTGTGTGTGTTTTATTTGGCCCATTTCGTTGTAATAATTTGAAATTTTGATCAGGTGTTCCTCCTTTTGTTTTTTGTTTTTTGTTTTGTCTTTTCTTTGTGGCTTTCTTTCACTGTGTTGCAGAACCGGGTTCAAAGGGGAACTATGAGCGTTAAGAATCGTCGAACCGTATAACACATCAGCTCTCGCTCCTACATATTCGCATGTGGGCAGCAAAAAAGCGCGCGGCATTTTGTACTTATGTTGTGTATTGTAGGAAGTGCAATCGAGCCACTTGGCACTTGAACCGTATCGTGTGGATAAAGGGGGGACTTGAACTGTCGCTAATGTATGAATTTTTTTTTGGTACGCAGAGACGGACGAACTGTGAAATTTGATTTGCTTGAAAGCTTAAGACCAGTTGACGTGAAGTAATGTTCCTGGCAGGTGTTTCGATAGATACTCAAAAAAAACTTACTTTATGCTAGTACCAAATGAAATAAAGTGTGTGGGTACCGTAAAAAGCCATCAAGTGGTGCAATAAATCATTTTTTACATAAGCTAACTTAGGTAAGGCTAACAAGGTATTTAAAAACTGTTTAAACATCATTTCCCTATTTCAAAATCATCCATTCTTAATAAATTGATTTAAACTTAAGCTTTTGTATTTATGTTTTTTTCTTGAAATCGGTTATTTTTATACCCTGAACCCATTGAAAATGGGTAAAAAGGGTTTTGTGCAAAAGTATGTAACAGGCAGAAGGAAGCATCTTCGACCCAATTAAGTATATATACTCTTGATCAGCATCAACAGCCGAGTCAATATAGCCATGTCCGTCTGTCCGTATGTCTGTCCGTCCGTATGTATGAACGCGTCGATCTCAGAGACTTTAAGAGCTAAAGACTCCAGATTTGGAAGATAAGCTCGACTCACCCCTAGGCTAGATATATGGAACATTGAAGTTAATTAAAGTATACAGTAAATGTGTATGCACTCATATTTGCAAGCACTAACTGTACGCGTAAAGTATTGGGTTTAGTGTATCCTCTAGTCGGGATTTCTCGACTTGAGCGACCTTACTTGTTTTTGTATTCAAAAGTTTCTTGTTTTGCAAAGATGCAAAAATGATATCTGTCCAACTGTGCAACAACTATTCAGATGACAGACTAGGATATCAATGAGAACGATCATTGAATCTGTAGATGACAACCTAGAGTATCATTAACAACGCCAACACGTTTCGAAAATAAATTCCGAAGGAAGCTCTACAAGTTTATTAGCCTCGAGCCTCGAGCCAATCATGATAATGATATTCTACACCCAGCTCAGGATTTCCTGTTTAAATAACACAATCGTACGCTATACGCTGGCAATAAAATTGCTCGTAGTCAAAGCAAACCCACAGAACGCCCAGTTTGAAGTATTCATCGCCCACTCAATGAATAAACTTCAATTGGCGCTCCTAGTTGCTGTCTCAATTCTGAATTGAGCCTGGCAACACGCCAACTCTCTCACACAACTTCTCGAGCTTATTGAGCAATTTTCCAAGTCTTTTTGTTTTTTTGTAACTTTTATGCTGCACTTATGTTGAATGCAATTCGAGTATACTTATGATGATGCCACAGATCAAAGCCAATTTCTTTTGGGGGGAGGGGGGATGTACACGAAGCCTACGCAAAAGTCACGCAAGATTGCGAGCAGGCGAGGATAACAATGAACTTGAGGTTATGATTGGAGTTGTGAGGATGCCGTTCCCAGTTTCTTGCATCTGTTTCTGTGCTTAATCAATTTTTATACCCTGATCCCATTAAAAATGGGAAAAAAGGGTATAATGAAGTTGTGCAAAAGTATGTAACAGGCAGAAGGAAGCATCTCCTACCCTATAAAGTATATATATTCTTGATCAGCATCGAAAGTCGAGTCGATATAGCCATGTCCGTCTGTCCGTCTGTCCGTCTGTCCGTCTGTCTGTCTGTCTGTCCGTATGTATGAACGCGTCGATCTCAGAGACTATAAGAGCTAGAGACTCCAGATTTGGAACTTAAGCTCGCCTAATCCCTAGGCAGTACAAGTTTCTTTCCGATTTTCGATAACTCTTCCCGTTTCCGATATACACATGGGATCGATAACAACAAAATCTTGAATTTGGAAAACTTTGAGATGCAATTTGAATTATAAAGCAAAATAATGATATTCTGTGAAAATTTTATTGAAATCGGATAATAAACACCGGAGATATGGGACATTGAAGTTGTATATGCAGTATGCAGTATGCGCGTACATACACACACACATACTTCCAAGCACTGAACGTACGCGTAAAGTATAGGGATCAGGGTATGGTCTAGTCGGGATATCTCGACTAGAGCCTTCTTACTTGTTTGTTAAGGGGCCACCAAAAAAGCGTGCAACACACGTACGAAATAATAATATGATCATAAGAAGAAGAATTTCTGCAGTTGGTTTAAGCAAAATTGCCAAAAAATTACCGCAAAATGAGATGAAAAAAAAGTTTAGCATGTAAATTTGTTTCTCTTTTTGTGGTTTGTGGTTACTTATTGAAAAGTTTCTTGGACGAAAAAATAAAGTTAAAATATTTTGTCAATGAAAAGTCTTTAAAAATTAGTAAAAGAAAACCCAAAACGTTTTAGTATAAGAAAAATATAATAAAACTGTAAACATAAGATGTTTGAAAACCTTAAGAAAATCCAACTTACGTTTCAAGTTTTCTGACAAACAATATTCAAAAACAATTTGAATGCAATTAAATTTACGTTTCTAGTTGCCAAGCAAGTTGAAATTTTCTTAAATCTGATTTGTGGCTAGCTGAAACTGATCCGCTTAACAATAAATGTGCTACATTTTTACGTAGACAAAAGAATTTGATTCACTGACCATTAACTGACCGGAAAGTGCATTAGAAACTGACCACACGGAAGCTTAAGGCGAAGGGTAACAAAAGCCTGCCGGCTTCAAGTGCCGCTAAATATTCAAAAGGTTAAGTATTTCTGGTTGCCATAAAATAAACAACAAGCCCAGAACAATGCAGCCATAACCCGACAAACCAAAAATTCTGATTCTAATGCAATTAAAAATTCTTATAGTGTAAGTCAAAATGCGCGAATCGAAAGAGAAGGCAGAAGGCAGAAGGCTATCCAATGTTTGTTTAGTTGCGGTCAGTTGGCTCTGGTCAAAAGAAAATCAAGCAAGAAAGGTTTTTGGGATCTGGTTACTTGTGCATATGCGTATGTAACTGTTACTGTTACATAACGTAACCGATCCAGTGCAGTTGAAGAAGATAACAAGGGGTCAAGCGGTTAGCGGGGTACGCAAATCGTGTTAGGCCATCAAAATGTTGAAATTAAGCGTTAAATGGAACAACAAAAGCTTAATCCCGTAAGAACAAGGCAATCAAAAGACAAACTAAAAAACTCTATGCAAGCACATACACAAAGGATATTTAATTAGGGTCACTTTTGCAATAAGTTAAGGGTTGCATTTCATAACTTTTTGTGTTTCATAGTTTGAACGATATCGGTTTTATTCTCTATACGTATTTTTCTTTTTTTTTATGTTTTTCGGGGTGGAGACTTGAAACGCGCTAATACTTAATATGCAAACACTTTCAGAAACGGTCAAAGCGGCCTCCAAACGGGTTTTATTCTTTTTTCGGTTGTTATTGTTGCTGTGGTCATTTTGTGAGTTGTTTTTGACGCTGCCCGCGTAATGAAGATAAACGATTTACAATAAAAATCATATTTTGTTTTACACCACCAGATTGCGTTTGTCCTGCTAAGTAGCCCAACCACTGGCCACTGGTCAAGGATATTAATGGCTAGAGATTTCCTTGTAGACAGCGGGTTGCTCGAAGTGCATGCGGGACTTTGTATCCTTAGGCATATAATGGTACGCTCAAGGAATTAATCTTGGAATCAATTATTTTTAATTGAAGATTTGGATTAAACATTAACTGCGTGATGGCAGTATAACTCTGTTTAGCAAGGTATTCAAAATACAAAATCCTTGAGATGTGTAAACAAGAACTCTGAGTCAGACAGTTTTCAACAGGAACGTGCATGCACTGTTGCTTACAGTTTTGGGGCAACTATAAGCTACGTTTTGTTTAAGGTTTGCCAAAAGTCTTACAGCCCTTTCCCACAGTTTAATGATCACAGTAGCCTACAGTTTAGGGCAAATTGTAGTCACCACACACACACACCTATTTCCGTTCTATGTGGAGCAAGCACTCTACAAATTGCTACTTCGTTCTAACCGCTTAAAAGTGAACGTTCGTCAAATCTTAGGCAATTTCCCTTAGTTCCTGTAATGTGGTTCACATTCGGAGTTTTTTCGTTGAGAGTGGAGCAGTTTCGTTAAACGCGTTTATCGTCAACTTTGGCAAAAAGTTCTCGTTAAATGTGTAATTTCGTTGGGTGTGTACTTTTAAGATTCTTCCCATTAAACGAAGAATTATTTCCCTTGCAGGGTGTCCTTGCTAAGTGCGCTTCGTTCAATTTAAACCCAAAAAATAAGCTAAAATGATTAACGGCTGTTTTGCACTGCTAAGTAAAGCAGTATTTAATGTCTTTTAGAGTTTACTGCTTACGCAGTGCAAAAACTGCCTTGCCACCTTTAAGCTCGTATAAACTGCTCGTTCACACCAGTAGAAATAGGGACTGCCTTGCCACCTAAATTTTGGATTTAACGAGCAGTGTCTTTTCATCGTGCACAGTTGTTCCAAGCTTAGTGCCTCTATATTCTGCGTGCGAATGTGTCCGTTCCTTGTCTCAGTGCTGTTGTTCGATGAATACTGCAACGGTGTGGTTGGTGTTGCCTCGTGTACGAGTATAGTTGGCAGCTCGGGCAAGGAAAGACACCAAACGTTTTGAAGCCGTGTTTTCTTTGTCTAGGACACTTACCGCTCATTAATATATTCAGCTTTTGTCAGTTGACATTTTCTTAAAGTGTCTGGCTTTTGTCAGTAAACACAATTGTAAAACTATTGTGAATAACTCTTTAAAGCAATGGTAGGGGAACCGGGGTAAATTACCCCAAATGGGGTAAAAATGAACGTTTGGGGGTAATAATGAAACTTTTGTGAGTTTCATTATTAATTTGCTATTTAATAAACCCTTTTTTCTTTTATTTTTATCCCAAGCTGTGGTGTGTAAACTCCCTACTGCAGGAGAGATAAAAAAAATCAGAAGAAGAATGTGGGAAAGAATGGGAGAGAGAAATAAAAAACATACATAAAACGGCTTGAGAAACTGTGAAAGAATTTTGTTCATGCTCCCTCTCCCTGTTTCGCTGTTCCAAAATCAATGAGAGGGAGAGGGAGAAAGAGAGAGAGAAAGAGAGAGAGAGAGAGAGTGAGAGAGAGAGAGAGTGAGAGAGAGAAGAGAGAGAGAGAGAGTGAGAGAGAGAGAGAGAGAAGAGAAAGAGAGGAAGAGAAAGAGAGAAAGAGGAAGAGAGAGAGAGAGAGAGTAGAGAGAGAGAGAGAGAGAGAGAGAGAGAGAGAGAGAGAGAGTAAGAGAGAGAGAGAGAGTAAGAGAGAGAGAGAGAGTAAGAGAGAGAGAGAGAGTAGAGAGAGAGAGAGAGAGAGTAAGAGTGTAAGAGAGAGAGAGAGAGAGAAAGAAAGAGAGACAGAGAGAGAGAGAGACAGATAGAGACAGAGAGAGAGAGAGAGAGAGACAGAGAGAGAGAACTTTGAGAAAGATCGAAAACAGTCACACACACTCAAACTCATTGCAAACTTAACTAATAAGATCAAATTCCTTCATGACTTACTTGAATTTTTGAGAATCGCGGAGAAGAGCGATTTTCATGTATTAAGTAAAATTATTATTTTTTGTGCATATTTTTATTGTTTCAACCCATACACACACATACACACACCACAACACACACACGTACACACATATATAAAGACAATATAACAAATATAGCAATAAATACAAATAAAAGGTAATAAAATAAACTTTAAGTTTAAGAATGACATAATTAAAAAAATTAAATTGATTATTGCTTATTGCTCATTTGCACAAAAATGTTTTTGGGTTATGATTAAAAAGTATATATTTTTAATTTGCTATTCTATAAACCTTTTATTTTTATTTTTTCTTGCTCTTCGCCATGGGGTAATATAAACTTACACAAAAATACTTTGGGGTAATGGTTAAAAAATATCCTCGGCCGCTGCTTTAAAGTAACTTAAAAACATCTAAGTTAAATGGTACACAATTGTAAAATTGCTAGTAAAATAGTTTCTGTGACTAAAACGATTCGTTTAATTGAATAAATTTCACTAAAACCTTTTTATCTATTGAAAATAAATAAAAAATTTATTTTAACCAGTAAAAAAATAAAATAAATGTCCAAAGATTATTTTAATGTTTTTTTGTTTCAATTTAATAAATTCATTCAAAAAACAGTTGTTTTTTTCTGTGCCCTTTAAATTTTTTTCATAAACACAAATATTTTATTTACTTTTTTAAGCGTATTGCATTTTCCAAAGCAACATTATGCATTCTAAAATGAAGTTCAGGTACGAATTTAAACCGTCTAGAAAAATATAATATATTTTAAATTTTACTCCGAACCAATTAGAAGAAATGATAGGATTTTCTTTTGTAACAATAAACGGTCATTTGGGCATTTGATTCAATCTTTTACTCGAATTTAGATTTAATTGAGTTTAAAACGAATGGACATTCATTAGAAACGGTAAAATATGCAAATCTGTTTACGACATGAAAAGCATTTGAAATGATATGAAACCGTTCGACAAGTCCATTCAATTCCCTTAGTCAAACGCAATTGACTTGAATGAAAAATGGTTATTGCAAAATGGAAGGGAAATTTGGGCATAAGACGATTATCGCTGCACGTAATCAATACGAATGTTATATCTAAAGCAAATAAATCTTTCGAATGCATATTGAAAAAGCAATTTATTTTTATGATTTTTTATTTTTGTGCCATGCTATCTTTGAGTATTTATCTATATGATGAAATTGAGCCAACAAAATTGTGCCTCAATTAATTCCCAGACAGGATTCTATCGTGTTCACTGGTAGTTCCACCAGATCAGATATATATATATATATATATGTGCACGACTTAATTGCATGGAACTTGCTCAAAATGTTGCTTGCCACATCACAGGGCAAGTCCTTAAAATGCAACCCTCGCTAACAACAGCAGCCAACCCCCCATCATCTAGTTATGGATGTGGGTGGGGGTGGGGTAGAAAATATAACATACTATATGGCATGTGGTACGTTTTGCTTACGCATCGATTGGCATATAGACGACCCCCCCAAACGAGGGAATTCCCCCCCAAATAAAGTAAAGCAGCCGGTTAAACGAATTCTACTTAAAGCGCTCACTCGGAAGTCCGCCGTTTTGTGGGGGCGGCGATGGGGGTTGAAGGGAGTCTGTGTCTGGGCCCGCATTGCTTATTGTCTGCCTTGAAGGGTTCAAAGTCTGTTTTCAGCCTTTGACCAACAAAAAATAAAGAGAACACAAGAAACGAGCAAATATAAAAAAAAAAAACATTTTTAATAAAAATTATAATGCTTACGCATGGCCAAAAGTTAGCGGAGTTTGAGACGACCACTGGCCAAAACCGTCCAATATAATTGCACAGACATATGTAAAAGGATGAAAGGGGGTGAACCCCTTCTCACCCCTCGTTGAAGTTGTCTGTGTATGAGTTATGCTTGCAAGCATATTTCCCTACCTTCAAAACTTCATGTTTGCGCCATGTTATTTTAATATGCAACGCGGAGTTGTTTCTCTAGCCGCCGTCAGCACAAAAATCTTAATCCTTTTAAGTGCGTCAATATCACAGCAGACATCAGTTAGCCTCCCCCCTCCCCCCTCACTTTGGCACCACGCTAAGCATTTAAACTTTTGTGTTCCCCAAAAAAAAAAAGAAAAGAAAAAGGTCGCCGGGTTGATTCCTAGACGCAATTCAAGTCGCACACATCTGTTGGTTTGGCGGGCATAAATCTAATTTGAATGGAAAGTATTTTTCAATCCCATACATCGTATATGTACGTACATATATGTTTGTATTTGAATGCCTTTTGGGCCTGTCATAACAATTTCATTAACAATTGCGCCTTGTGCCTTTATGGCCAAAAAAGGAACTGTCTGGCCTGGCACATTTATGGGCTTTGAAAATTGAATTAAATTGCTTAAAGCGACATCTTTAGATTTTTTTTTACTTAAGACATTTACAACTTTTTGGGCAGCATGCAGAGTTCAAGATGACTTTAGCTAAACTAAATCACTAAAATAATGTTATTTAACTTTTTACCACTTTTTCGGCCACAGTGTGAAAAGTAAGCTTTTAGTAAACTGTCAAAAAAATCAGTTTTCAATTATGAAACTTTTATTTATATTTAAACGAAATGTTTTTCAAAAGATGCAAAGTGAGAAATATTCAAACGGAAAGTTACTATAACTTATCTTATTTAAAAAAAAAAAAAAAAAATTATTATTTTGAAGGTATAAAAAATGAACAAATTGATAAAAGACAATTTTGTTCCTTATATAAAGTGGGTTTATTATATTTGATTTCCAACAGACAAGATAAATATTTCTTATAAATTTTTACCTAACTTGCAATGCTTTTAAAGTTATTTAAATAAATATCCATTTCGATGTTTGTGTGTTGTACAGATTTGACAATATTTAGACGCCCAAATGTCGGCTGTTATCATAGAAATGCCAGCACCCAATCACATTAAGCGGCTATCTCGAAATCAAATGTTTTACCCCAAAAGTATTATGGAAAATGTTTGCAAAAACCACAAAATATGCAGCGACGCGACATTGTGACGTCGTGTCTGCATTGCTGCGGTGGTTGTTGCCGCACGCACCACCAAACACAAATCCAATTGGAAAACCATTGTGTGGGGGCCCAACTTTGACCCCGCCCGCACCAAACTTACCACACCACCGCGCAAAGTTTTCAATCACAATTTACAAGGGGTTAAACATTTAAATTAACACATAGTAGCATGAGGCATGCTGCAACATTTTTCGTGGTTGTTGTTGATAAATGTCGTTTGCTGGATGGACTCAATGAAAACATTTTGTGGGTTTAGTTCTTCCGGGTTGGTGTTGGGCATTGGTTGTTGCTTGTTTAGGAATTAAATATATAAATAGATAAATGGTTTTTGCTTATTTTGGTTGTTGGTTTTAACATTTAGTTTTTATTTTTCGCTGTTGTATTTTCATTGTTACAAATGGAGCAAAATGAATTTTTTGATTTTTACTATTGAGTATAACTAGCGCGTATTTATAAAATTTTGTTTAAATTACACATAATATTAAGCTAGATATTTATTCCCTTTTGCTCTCAAAATCCCTTACTGTCTCTCTCTTCCTGTCATTAACTGGAGGTCTTTGCCTGTATCGCTTATTAGTTTTATGTTTTGTGGATTTTGTTGAATCTTTGATTCCCTCATTTTTTCTAGTAGTAGAAGCAGGAACAAGAAAAGGGCATCAGAATCAGAATTTCTTGTGTGTGAACAGAAAACCATTTTGGGGAGGATGATGTACGAGTAGAGTATGTGAACAGAAATACAATAATAATACAGTAACGTATCGTACGTATGAGAAGAAAAAGACTAAACCAGACCACATATAAACAAACTAGTTCACTAAATTAGCAGCTGCATGCGATATATGCATATCAACGAATGGAACTATGTATATGTATATGGATGAGTGTGTATCAGTGTGTATCAGCAACAGAGTTGTTTTTGGTATTCGTTGGTGTTTCGTTCGAGTACTCATTTTGTTGAGCCGAGTGTGTATTTGAATCTTAAACATGATGTCTGCTATGTTGGTGTGACTGCTGTTTTGGAATTAGTTTAAGTTTCAAGTGTTTTATTTGTTGTGAACTAAAGACGTGCTCCACTATCTAATCCTTGCGCACTGCACGCTTGCGAGTGGATTTCGTTGTGGATTCCTATAATTAAAAAACAAAGTGTTAATTAGTTTCGCATATGTGAAAGTTAAATTATTAATTTACCTCAGTCTGTGTGGGCTCATCTTCCTGCTGTTTCACTTGCTCTTTATCATCTAAATCAGACTTTTTATTATTCTTTTTTGGACTGGCGGTTGCTTTGGTGACATCATCAGTTGTGATCGGCGCTGTTGCCGCATCCACATCTTCCTCACTCTCATCCTGCTCATCAGCAGCAGCAGCAGCAGCATTCTCATCCTGCTCATCATCGGGCTGCGGAGAATCCGTTTTCTTGGCCTGTGCAGCAGCAGCTGTAGCTGTCGAATCCTGCATAAATTTCCAAAGGCATTAGTATAATTCTACTTGTGAAGAAACAGAATGCAATTTGATGAACTAGCATTGATATTACCTGACTTTTAGATTTGCCAAATATAAGATAGAAAGCGATGACAATCAACAAAATAAATCCAACCAAGCCTAAGAGCGATACTTTGGGATATAACTTGGCCATCGATGTGACCTTGTTGACCAATGAGTCCTAAAAAACAATGAGATGATAGCAAATAGCAATAAGGGTGGAAAGTGCAAAAGGCAAATGTGTGAGCAACATGTGTTTGTGTGGTTACAGCTTTTACAAATTATATAATATATATAGATAGTATCATAAATGTTGCTGAAAACCTCTTTGGAACGTCGATACAAGTAGAAGATATAGCAGCCGGCTGGTATTGACAAATATATAAAATATATTGCCCACCAGCCGGGCTTATAGTTCATGTGACGCATCATACGATGCCATAGCGTTTTCTTCCGTTACAGCGCAGAATACAAAGTTCACTTGATTAGTTAGCCAATTGTTTTGTTCTGTTTTGTTTTGTGTATTGTGTTGTATCATGTTGCTGCGGAAGGCCAACTTACCGATTCACGATCAATATGGCGACGCTTGATATCAAAACTATTGGCGGCAAAGTCACGTGCAACATCCACATCGTCCGTAATGATGAGATTATCAAATAAGATTTCATTAGACATGGACCACAATTCCAGACCAATAGCGCTCTACAAAAACGAACAAAGTATTTAAAGTGAAAGTTATAAAAGTAGTTTATTTCTTTTGTACTTACAATTGGTGTCATCATGAAGGGCTTGAGATCCTCAAAGAAATCTGGGTTGGCAATCTTGCGAGGCGTCCACTTGCCCTGATAATTGGGATTCTCCATCATTGGTGCACGCCATTTGCCTTTGTATTCCGGATTGGTAATGAGTGGTGCCTTCCATTTGCCGCAACCTGCTGCCTTCTCACATACAATATTATCAACCAGAGGCGCCTCCCATTCACCATCGATTTCAGTATCCCAATCATCGGGCTTTGTTGCCGTGGGATCGGCAATCATGTCGGGCTCATCCTCGAGCCAACCATCGGGCATAACAGCGCTGGCATCGGGTATCTGTGGTGGTGCATCATCATTCCAGTCATCGGGCTTTTGAGAAGTTGGATCGGGTATCTTTTCACGCTCATCCCAATCGGATGGCTTCTGATCTGCTGGATCATCGATCTCAGCTGGTGGATTTACAGCTGGCTTGAAGTCTGTCAACAGCGAACCCTCGTTAATAATCTTATGATCTAGGCGTATCTCAAAGGTGTTATCCGGTCGCACAACCAGCTGATACAAATGCGGCAACTTATCCTTGAAGGGTTCTTCCAAGCGGTTCCTAAAATAAACATAGAAGAAACCAATGAATGTTAGATTTTTCATCAGCCTGTTGCTTTCATTTGCAAACAAGTGAATGACCTAAACACCAGCAGCAACTGTTGCGCATAGGGTTAATCTACATAGATGCGGCAGGCTTATCTGCATAGCAAAACAAATATAAAGCCGAGCAAATGGTGGTTGCAATACGTAACCATATATATGTTGTATATAGGGGGGCACGCAGTTACTTACTTTGGTTTGTTACAGTGCTTCTCGGTTATGGTGCCGTTAATTGGATTTACGTGACGGAATATAAAGTGCATTTTGACATCGTTGCCGCACTTGTCCGGTCCAAACATAATGGTGTAGGGTGTCTTGTCATTAAACTACAGTCAAACAAAAAACAGTAAACAAACATATAATTATATATATAATAATAGGTACTTCTGAAGTTATACGCTGGCCATACGAAACTTGAAACTTTTGGTATTTGAAGTTGTAGCCTGTGACATCATTAATCAATAAGGAACTACTTCTCAAACCAAATTGTTTCATTCTAATCTCCTAAACTTACCGTGGTGAGATCTTCGGTTTCTTTGCCGGCTGACAGTAGCTTGATATATGAACCACCGCACTCTTGTCCCTCCTGCAACAACACAAACAAAAACAAAGAATAAAAAAGAGAGCACATGAAATTGGGTCGATTATTGACAGTTGACTATTAATTGGATTAGCCTATCCAACGACAGCACTGGCTGATGAAATCCACACCTATTTGTGGGTGATAGTTAGGTGAGGTTTATTTAATGCTTACGCACCTGCATTGTGACCTCATACTGCACCACCAATGGTTTGTTGCCTTTGAAGTCAAACTTTTTGCTCAGACGCGCCGAGATGGCAGCATGTTTTGCCTTGGACTTCAATACTAGACCCTTATCCTTGGGCCAAACAATGCGCAACGGTGATTCCCAGTTCCAGATGCCATCATATTTGGCTATCTCCTCAGCAATATCATCCTTCTTGGCCTGCGATTTGACCCACAATTTGCGTGACGCGTCAACATCATCGAAATGATCGGCAAAGTGGAATTTGTTTGGCTCAATAACGGGACTCTCATAGACCAACTCCTCGCCATCAACGTCTAGATGTTGTTCCTCCTTAAAAAGCAAGAAATATATTGATAAAGATAAAAGATATGAACGAAAAGATAAAAAAAAAAACATGACGGTGCTTTACTAGAAAGTTCTAGGCTAGCAAATGCTGAGTGAAAAATCTTTATACCGCCTGTTAGATGCGCATACACAAATAATACCCTTTTAACCTACTTTGCACAAAGTATAGGGTATGATTAAATAAACAACCCACGCTGCTGACACACTTTTTTTTCTCAGAGCGCAGCAAGCGAGAGCTAGAGAGAGTAAGAGGCTGAGAATGTGTGTGGATTTTGGGGGGAGCTTGCGTAAGTTTTGTTGGTTTACTTTATAGATGTGCACACATACATACAAGCACATGTGCAAATTGGATGTCGAACGTGTAACGTTGACAAAACGCGGTTCACAAAAGTTGTAAACGACAGTCACGCGTTTACACGCGCATAAATATATTAACCCCTATAACGCCCCTCGTAGAACAACAACAAGAACAACAACGGTTTCTTGCTACTGACGTGTACTTTTGTATGCCGGTAGCAACCGGCGGCCGAAAAAAAAGCATACACACATACATCAATGGATTTTCCTATACTTATTTTTTTTTAATTCTCACCTGCACATCTTCGACGAGTCCGTCGTCATCAAAGTCGTCGATTTCTGCATCGGCGCCGGCGGAGGCAGCAAACAGACAGCAGCAAGCTATCAGCAGCGCCAGCGCTGCGCGGCCCCGGCTAAATTTTTGCTGCATTTTGCTTGCTTTGTGGTTTTTTTTTTTCGTCTTTTCGTTCCTTTCTTTATGTGCTGCTGCTTTCAACCACTTTATTCTCGGGTATGTGAATGAGTGTGTGTGTTTTTGTTGTAGTTTCGCTCGTTTTTCTCTTTGTGCCGACTTGCGTAGCTTTTCAACGTTTGCTGCGAACTGGCTGGCGCTGTGGGAAAACTTAAAATGAAATCCAGAGCGTCCAACTAATTGTAATTAAGTTAAATTAAATTATACATTTACACTGCGCCTACTGCCTGGCTGTGTTGCTTCTTTATTTTTTTACTTACAGCTCGGCTGCAACCCTAACTTGGTGTGAGGTACTAAAAAATACCAAAAACAAAAATGTGTGCTTGCAAGTGTGAGTAGTGTTGCGCAGTGCGCATGTTGACCGTACAGCCAATGTCATAGATGGCGTTTTGTAGCGCAGCATTTGAATAATATAAATAACGGAAAATATTTCTTAATGCTTAATTATTGTGTAAGCATATAGATTCTATATTTGTTTTAGTAACAAATATATTAGTCTTATATATTTAATGTTAATTATGTCCGAAATCAAAGCATAATAAACAACAACCACTGTGTACATTTTTTTAGTAACGAACATTTTTGATTTTTTCCATACAAATTTGAGTGAATGGCATCACTCTATAGAATTCGCAGTATCAATTATTTAAATGAAAACCCATAGCTATGAATAGTTTTCATTCGTTTTTCCCAGGAACCATATATATTTGGAGCAAACGATTGCCGCAACTCGTTGGCCATAAAAAGTGATTAAACTCGCATGATGGCAATTATTTTAAAAGCTTGCCAGCTCAATTAATGTCCATCTATGGTAGCCAGTAAACTCCCCCAACCATCCCCACCCCCTTCTCCGCCATAATAAAATCAATGGGTATGGTAAAACTTTTCTATACTATGTAAGTATGTAGATATGTTGATGTTGCGTATAAACGTACACATACATACATACACACATACATATACTTGCACATAAAATGTCGGACATTTGAGCATAAAATTATAATAAAAATTGCTAGCTTATATTGTAAGAGTAAGCTCTGGCGGCAAGTGTGCACTTCCCCCCCCCCCCCCCTCTCTCTAACGTCCGTCTCTCGGTTATCATCCACTATCTATTACCCCTTTTTTTTGTTTTAGCGTAGTGGCCAAGGCTTCTTTTAACCATTCAATTTATCTAGTCAGGCAACAATGCTGAACTGCATGCAGTTCGAAACACAAAAAAATAAAAATAAAAAGCTTTCTGTTTAATGGAATATTTAACACAATTTGAAAAGTTTCTAAAGACAAACAATGGCTCTGAAACTCACTTACAAAATCAGCTACAACTTTACAGTGGTCTCTTCATCTCTCTCTTTCTCTCTCTCTCTCTCTCTCTCTCTCTCTCTCTTGCTTACTGTCTAATGTATCTCAGACATATACACAAACTAGCACACATTTGTTGTTTATAGAAATTGTGTAATGACAGTTAATGACGCCACTACACCTAGATACACATACATATGTACTATATGTATGTATGCACACATTAACTTGTGTCTATGCCTTCGCCCCCCCACCACTGTTTGTTCCACTTCTTTCTACACAGCAGCGCATAATTAGCTTGGAGTGTCAGTGTTAGTAAGTGTTTTATTAGCTCAAGCAACATGCAGGACGCCTGCAAACACTTGTTCTCAATTTTTATCTGTTGTTGTTGTTGTTGTTGCTTTTCTTGCTTTTGCTACTCTTCGCTTTCACTGAACAGAAACGCAGGGTGCATAATAGAAGCTCAGACTCAACAGCATATTAAGAATTGTATGTGCAAACAATCGCATACATATATATATATATATATATGAATATATGCAATACAGTTTACTTTGTATTAAGATTCATACAAATGAGTTTGCAGTTTCTTTATGTCTATTAAAAGAAGGAAAGCACAGATCCTACTTATGTTATAATATTATATTATGTATGGATGTGTGTCTCTTTCACGCAAAAGCTACTTAACAGATTTAAATAATATATATATATATATATATATCAAAATAACTCATAGGCTGTGTTGTTGTTAGGTTTTTAGTGTGAGATGAGTAACAAGTAGAAAAGTAAATGTGTTTCCAATGCAGATACTAAAGTGAGAAAGTTCAAAAATATTCAGTATAAATAAATTGTTTCGGTAATACAACATGCATACTAAGTCTTTTTGGGGCAATTCATTTTTGACGCAGGAAGAGAACCAATAAACCCTCGAATTAAAAAATGTACCACTTTTGGTACTCATGTACCAACATTGGTAATGCAAGTGAGGCTTATCATTAACCTTATTAATACCACAGGAGAATTGATATTTGTGCATCATATTTTCTTCACTTTTTTCAATACTTTTACTTGCTAGATTTTTTTTAACATTTTTTTTTAATTACGTAATTGAAATATAAATTTAATACGAAAAAGTTTTTTCCGTTAGTATTTATTTAATTAGGAAATTATTTCTTTGAATTAAATCTTCGTAGAGAGTTGATATATGTGCAAAATTTTAAATTATAAAATATTAAAGGAGCTAACTAATTTAGTGAAGTTAAATTTATTAATTAATATGAAATGCTGTAAGCGCTTTGTCACATAATCGAACTTAAGTCTATTTGAGTATAATGACAACAATAAACTGTAATCTTGGAATACACTAAAACATCCTTAAAGACATACTAAACGTAGGTTTAGGGAAATCATTCAAAACTATAAATTTATGTACATAAAATCGGTCGGAAACAGGTCAAAATTTAGGCAACTTAAAGTTTTTTGACTGATTTACTTTCTTAAGCCCTTAAACAAAGTCAAACAGATAAGAACGTCGTTCGATTATTATCGATAAGACATAAAATAAGCCTTTTAATAGAAACACATGTTTAAATCCTTAATTGTGCTGATTAACGCCCGCAAACATATTGCACCCTTGAGTTTATTGCTTACTGTAACAAGTACAAGTCTCTTTTGAGATTTTTCTCCCCACGCTATGGGTGTTGCGCAAACATGAAAGACTTGAGAAATGTACTTAACACCATAAACATAAGCACACAAAATATGTAAACTAACATTGGCGGGGAGCAGCGGCGGCAGCAACGGCGGCAACGGCGGCAACGGCGGCAACGGCGGCAACGGCGGCAACAGCGGAAAGGATGTCGACATTAATTTTGATGGCATAGCGCAAAAGTTTTGTTCTTAAGCCTTTGGACAGTGCCACTGTACACACACACATACACACACAAATAATAATAATAACATACACAAACAGCAAAAAAGTAAGGAAGCCTAAACATTTTCACCTGCGGGCCAAGAGCAAGCAGCTGGCTCGAGGTATGGGGGGGTGGGCGAGAGCAGATGGACGTGTAGAAACGTGTATCAAAAAAACATATGAAGGAAGAAACGCTATATAAGCGCACGAGCTCGAACTTAGTGTGTACTTAACTTCCGTTACATGAACGCCATGCTACTGCACTCATACACTCAAAGAAACACACATACATAGTCCATTCACACGCATGGCAAGCTGTGTGTGTGTGAGTGTGTGTGTGCGTGTTTGTTTGTTTATGCCAAAAGTGTTGTAAAGTGCGGCGCTTTGTCGGCAGGAAACGCTGAAAATTTATTACCGGACAATTTTGCACAAGCATTAAAAAAAAACCAAAAGAGAGAAGGAGAAAGCGAGACAAGCGAAGGGCGTGGGGCTTACACACACACACACAAACACACACATACACACACACACTCTTACAGAATACACATTCATATGCATATGCATAGTTTTGCTGGGCAACGTAAGTGTATGCAAACATGCCTAAAAAAAAAGAAGCAGAGTGCAAAGAAGAAAAAAACCAGAACGAAATTTGGAACAGCACAATGTTGAGCACGAGCGCCGAGACGAAGGGGTCGTGGTGGCATGGCAGGGTGAGGTAAAGGTAGAACGCAAACCTAAGCAGGCCTGCATTAAAAATTCAAAATGCCCGACGGCCAGGCGAAGGGTCTGGGCCTGCCAGCCATTAACACCGAAACTAGGCGGCAGCAAACACACACACATATACTATGTGGCGGCCTCTTAAGCTTGTGTGTGTGTGTGTTTGTGTGTGTGTTTCGGCGCCTTTGGTTTATTGAGCGCGCCTTTCAACAACTCGTTTTCGCACCTTTTCAAATGAATGCTGTTCATGTCCTGTGTACATGTGTGTTTGTGAGTGTGTGTGTGTGTGTGTGGGGGCGCTCAAGAATTTTTGCAGCTTTTGCCGTTAAAACTGAATTGATTTGTTATTCATGTTTGCTGACTTATGGCCAACACTTTCTGGCTTTGCGCCTACCATTCAACTCGTACTCACTCTTCTTTTTTTTTTCTTTTTTTTAGTATATCTGGTTTCGAGCACCGGCGCCACGTATCCTTTTCCTTTATTTCTCACTTTGGTTTTTACCTGTTTATTTTGCTTCCTTACCTTTTTCTGCTTTTTTTTTTAGATGAATAGTGAAAATTTAATGCACGCAGCGCGCGCATTCACCAGATATGCTTGTGTGTGTGTGTGTGTGTGTGGGTTGGTACGTGTCTGGGTATGTGTTTACTGTGGGCTTAAAAGAGGCGCATGGCATGGCCATATCTAAAGTTGGTTTGGTTTGGCTTTTATTTTTATTAAATTGCCGCAAGGGGAACATTTAGCGCATGTTTTAATAAAAAATTAACCAAAAAACACAAAACACAAAAACAAAACCAAAATAATAAAAGGAGGCAGAGCAATGTAAATAAAATATAAATAAAAGCAAAATGCGCGAGGTTTTTTGCGGGCCATGAATGGGCCAATGGAGCGGGTGAATGTGTTTCAGTTTGTCGAGGGTTTTTCTTCTTTTTTTTCGGGTTGTGCCCCGCTTAAGTGGCCCAAAACTGTGTGAGGGGTAGGAGTAGGAGGTGTTGGGGAAGGAAAGGCAGGAAAGCAGCGATAATGCAATTTTTCGAGGACGCTGAATTAAAAATCATTTTTTATGAACATAATTTTTTTTAATTAGGCCATTAAAAGTTAAGTTATATGAGAATTGCGGTTGTACACTTAAGTTCTGGAACGTTGCAATGCTAAAAGTGTTTCGAATACTTTACGAACATTAGTTGCAAGCATTTTTGAGTACATTTGAGTTAATTTCAAGTATTTTGCATATTTATTTAAGAGCTTAAATAAACTTACTAAAGATTTACTCTATTTAAAGTGTTCAGTACTTATTTTACGTCAAAAAAGTTTTAATATAGTTTGGAAAGTTTTGTAAGTATTTGAGTTGTATTTAACTATATTTATTGAAGTACTTAATAATTTTTAATTTGATTAAAATTCCAAAATTTACATTGACATGATGTTTTATATGGGTTTTACACGTATAAAATTATTTTAGATATTTTGAAGTAATTTGAATGTTTTTAAAGTAACCTTTATGTGATTTTTCAGTATTTATTTTTTAGTGTATCAAGTGTTTAGATTCAAAACAGATCAATTGTGCCCCTTTAAAACCCAATCTTTCCACACTAATGAATTTGAATGGAAAGCGTTTTTGCATCTACAAAACCTTTAAATCTTTCAATACTTACCTTAATCTAAAATTCATGTTGAAACACTTTCTTCCTTTCCCTTTTCTACCTTTTCAAGTAATATTTGATTTAGGTATACCAGTTTTTGTTTAGCTTGTGGCACCTATTTCGGCCCGGCTACTTACCACAAAACTCTGCCGCATTATCCGCCTCAAAATAAAAGTATATATATAAATTGTGGCAGAGTTAAAGTAAAAGGCTCCCCGCAAACTTTTAATCACCTTGGCTGACAAGTCAAGACAAATAAATGCGCCGCCAGTCACATCTTTTGTGTGTTCGGGCGTGAAACGAGCAGAGGCACTGGCCACGCCCCCTCCTACCTCCCCCACCATCACCCGCACAGCACAAGCACAGCACAAATCTGATCTACGCCCCCTCATCACTCTTTTTGGCCGTCGTTGTCGAAAGAAAAAAGCCAAAAACATTTTGCAGGCCAAAACAATAAATCAAGGCATAGAAAAATATTTAAATTTAAATGTTTTAAACAGACAGGGAGGAAACCGGAAACTCTCTGGCTGCGGTGCTAGTCACTTTCATTATTGAATATATAAATCACATTCATTTGGTTGCAATAACAACAACAACAGCAGCAACAACAAAAACAACAACAGCAAAGAACAAAGAACACCATTCTATACCCTTTGAGAGGTGGCTGCAAGTGAAACTGGCCAAAAGGACGCTGGGTCGATGGGTCGATTATTGTTGTTTGTTTTTTTGTTTTGTTTGTATTCTGCGGCCGGGTCTGCGGTGGCAAGGGTGGTGGTATGGGGATTTTTTATTTTTTTTACGATAAAAACAAACAAATTCATAGCTAATAAAATTGCTAATAAATAAACGAGAATGGCGTAAGCGCAAAAAAAGGGAAACGAGCCAAAACAAAGAAGCCGCAAAGTATAAACACAAACTCTCCCACACACACACACATACACACACACACTCGAGAAGAAAAAAGACAATGTAATGAAAAAAAGTCGGTGACGCCAAACCTGGCCACACTGACCAACAGCCGGCGGCCATTTTGGGGCTAACGGTGCATTAACCAGGTGTGGGCGGGTTGTCCAGTCGGCTCTATATAGGGCGTGGCATTCGCGTGCTGCTCAACTGCCAACAATTGCCACCAATTCCGTGTCTCTGTACTATGCCCTTTTTTTTTGTTTTTTTTTTTACTGCTTTGTTGTTGTTGTTGCACGTTTATTTATTATTGTTGCCGCTTGTGGGTATTTTTCCAACAAATTTATTATCGCAACGTTTGTAGGTGCAAAATTCGACTGGGGAATGCTCAGTATTTCAAAAGTATAGGTCAATCAAGTTAAAAATAAAGTTTAAATGTACTTTCAAAAGTTTAAATACTTAAAAAGTTAGACAATAGAATTATTTCTCAAGAATTATTATAGATACAATGAAAAATTGTGGATTGGGGAAATTGTTTTATGTGCATGGGACTAAAAAAGTGATACGAATATATAGATAGAAAAAGGTTTTACAATTTATTAATATTTGAATAATTTATTTTTATGATATGTGGAATTTAAAGTTGTCGAAAGACAAATAAAATGATGCATCGGAAACATTTATGTTCAACGTTTCAAATGCTTTTCAATTCCCATAATAGAATTATTTCTAATCAGCTTTCATTTGTTAAAGATATAAATAGTTTAAAATTGAAAACCCAAAACAAAAATTTCATTAATAAATTTTATAAATAGCAAGCTCAACTTCAAAGTTGACTTCATTCAACCTATACTCTATACGCCCTCAAGATACCTTATCACTGTATAGTTTGTTTTTATAGAGTATATAAAACCGCACATGTTATTTTTTAATGTTTATCATTCTACCTTTTTTTTTTGTGTTTGCGTTGTTTTTCTTTATCAATATTATTGTTTTCTTTTTTGAGGCATTTTGTTTGTCTATTGTGAAGCAATTTTAATCAAATGATTGCCTGGCGACGCGCTGTCGTCAACCAAAATCCAAAAATCCAATTACCTTTTGATGAAAATGGGGCCCAGAAGCATTTGGTTATATGTAAATCAGTTGAGGGCAGCTAGCAAGCAAGAAAGCAAAACGCTATTCAAGTTTATAAGCCCTTTTTGCAGGCTAAAAACTGACCGCAGGTGCTGGACCATAAAAACTGCTCCGGCAGCAATGCAAAAGCTGAGCGTGGAAAACAACCGAAAAGATCGGAGAGTAGAACGTTAAAAACGTGGGTCATCATTTCATGTCTCAGCTCATAAATCTACGGAAAAAATATATAAAAAAAAAAAACGCTGAGGGCGTCAAAAAATCTAGAGTTGCCACAGACCCCAAACCACACACTTACTGCAGTATCTTCAACCCTGACAGTATTCAACTCATTATTCGCATTTTCATTTTTGTTTTTATTTTTATGGTTTTTTTTTGTTTTTTGGGATTTTGTTAAAAGACAGGAAGTTGGTTTTACGCATTTCCTTTTTACTATTTGCATTTTTATGAAAGCTGAAAATTGAGCCATTTAATGAGCTCTAAAGTTATTTACACAATGCGTCCAAACGAGAAACGGCTAAGATTTTTGTGCATATAAAGATTTTACCACAAAATTCTAGATCAAGTTTTAATGGCCAACGTTGCTTTCTGTCTGGCCCCATAGACATAATTCAACCAACAAAAAAAAAAAAAAGAAGAAGGATAACCAATTGTCTTTGGCCCACCTCTCGCTTTATCTCTCTCTCAAGAAGAAGGGAGTTAAGGCAAAAGAAAAATATTGCACAATATAATGCGAAATTAATAAACCAAAAACAGCTGCTAAGCCATAAAGCAAACTAACTCGGAGCTGCTTGCTGCTGCTGCTGGCGCCACAACGGCTCAAACCTTCTAATCTTAGCCCATTGAAATGCGACCTAAATAAACATTCAACATTCAGATACAAAGGGAAAGATACCAATATACAGATGTGAATCCAAATCCCAAGGTCGTCAGGCTTTTGAGACGCTTGCTCCTTGATAAACTCGTAAGGGACCACAACCGCAAAGGAAGCTATGTTTAGGCGCCAAACGAAAGCCAAAACACAACCAAAAACAAAACATTCAACACACACACACACACACACAGTCAAAAGACTTAACCAAGCAAATAATCCTTTGGCTTAAAATATAAAAAAATTCGAATATTATAAAGAATGAACAAATGTAATCTGCATGCCGCAAATGTTATACCCTTGACATCATATTCTATGTGTTGCATGTTGTCAAAGCCGTTTTAAATTGTTTGTATTAAAATTGAATCTTAACAATAAACACGTTTTATCCTTTTTGTGCAAATTTAACTAGAAATCAAACGTTATGTGTTCCAGATGAGTATATACATAATTGACCTTATCCTTATGTGAATTTAAAAAAAAATGGTTATAGACAAACATCATTTTATTTATTGGGTTTAATGAAAAACAAAAATGTTATGTCTTTAAAGATTTGCCAGTTTGCTGTCGATAATAAAACGCATTGTTTTAAAGCAATGTGTTAACTATATTGACTCTGTTACATCACGCTTCTATAACAACTTAAAAAAAAAACTTTCTTTGTACAGGTGTTCGCATAGATAGTATTGTTTAAGGATAAGCGCGTCCTTCCAAGTTTTCCAATACAACAAAATGCATGGCTTGACATACTTATGATGCGCTTTGCAAGGGCAACAGAAAAAAAAAAATTTAAAACGAAAATGGAACTAAACAAAAATCTAAGCGAAACGAAACGTCAGGAAGGACAAGTTGAGCCTGCTAGTGGTGAGCCAAGGGAGATGCCAACAAAAATTGCGCCAACTGGTTCAGCTGTCGCATTCTTCGAACTCATCTAAGTTGGCCAACCAACCAACCTTCACACACACATACACATAGGATTTGCTCACACACACACATAGGATTTGCTCTTGTTTCGCATACTTTTTTTGTCGTTGGAATTTTAAAGGATGCGCGCCAAGGCAAGGCAAGGCAAAGCATCCTTAGACGGCTGCCGCATTGACCTTTTTTTTTTGCTTATCGCGATGCACGTGACGTGCGTTGGGGCGTGACATCGTGTCCCCAAGTCTCATTGGCGTCGGCATTTTGAACTTTCTCGCAGCTTTTGGTAGATTTTGATTTGGCCTCATCATTCACTTTCGCCTTTTTGTTGCGTGGGCAGGGGGGTGGGGGGTGGGGGGTGGGGGGTGGGGGGTGCTGTGCGTATTGCGTACTGCGTTGCGTTTCCTTTCTGGTATTAATTTGTGAAAGTGTTGTCCTTGTTAACGGCTAACGATTTTTGGCTGGTGATAAGCAAGCTAATTTTGTGTAATGAATTAAGTTAATATCTGGAAATAAATGATGCTGCTTGTTGCCTCGTTGTGAACATAAGCAAATTGGCTTGTTAATGCTTCATTAACCATACGCCATGATGTACATTTCAAAGGAAACAACAAACAAGCAGCAACTTCGATAGAATGAATGAATGGCACACAAAGTATGTAACAACTTAATCTTCAATCAGTTCGACAGCGACAGAAAAGGATTTCCAGTTTAAAGAACAAAACAAATTGGAGCTGTAATCAAAGAGCAATTGTTAGTAAAACTTGTGTTCACAGAGATTTAAATATGCATAGAATTCGCAATCAGCTTAAAGTTTTTAGGTCCAACAACCAGAAACTCAAATACAAATACAGTTCTACACACACACACACACACACACTCTCAAACAAACACATACTACTTAGTTATGGATGCGTATATGCAAACAATTTGTTCATATTGAATTTGGCCTTGCTTGTCGCATGTTTCAAAGCGCCTTCCCTTACCACAACTGACATTTTTACACTTGGCCAAAAAGTGTGTGGGTTATCTTTTAATCTGTTTTATTATTCAACGATTGGGCAAGTGCACAAGTATTTTTTTTATAGTAAGATTAGGAGTTAACTTTTAGGCTTATGGCAAACGAATTTCTTAGTAATATTTAAAATTACTTTTGAGTATTTTGTTTTTGCAAGACCTTTCTTTAAACGTACACAAATCCTTTCATGTTGTTACCTTTCTTGACTTGCCATTTTTTCCAAAAAATATTCAAAAAGCGTTTAGGCAATGGCTTTTGATTTTTATATTCTTCAGTGTTCTTTCCATGTACGCCCCATCACATCCCCTGCTATGCGTTTTTTGCTCTGCGCTTCGCTTTCCCTCAGTGGCAATGCTAATTCGATGCCAAACTATAAATTTGTTAGCTTTGCCACATATGAAAGCGTTTATTTCAATATGTGGGCGTTTGGCTATTCAAAACTTTGCCCATTCTGCGTGTGTGTCTGTCTATGTTTGTTTAGGCCAGAGCTTAGCATATGGTAACTGGCAACTGAACGAGAGCCGGCTCAAGTGGCCCCTCCATCTGTTTGTGTGTGTGTGTGTGTGTGTGTGTGTGTGTATGTGTGCGTGTCTGTTGGCAATCTGTGTGTGTACGTGGCTCTTGGCCATCCGCTTTGAATATCATTTGTGACACTCGTTAAACTTGTCGCCATTTAGTTAAATCAACTAAATCCAAACTCAACTCAGCTGCTGGCCGAGCACATATACATACATACATACACATATGTATGTGTAGGTAGGCTCACGTACATTGGAACGGAGGCGAAAGCGGAAGTTGTGCATATCTCAATGTCCCCAAAACGCATATGCTTCCCTATCGCCCCTTGGTTGCCATTGGGTGACGTGACTTTACATAAAGCTAATTTTTATCAGCATAATTTTGTTGTGGTGCAAGAGCCAATGCTAATAATTTTCACTGTAGTTAGTCGTTGTAGAAAATGCATTAGTTTCCACCACGCCTTCTACACCCGCCCACTCAAAATTCGGCTTAAATTAAGCTACTTGGTTGGACACTTGAATTATTAAAGCCAAGCACGCAAAAAATCATAAGAAATTCTTTCACATGCACATTTATGCGTAATTTACATCAGCTTTTAGTTGGATTCCCGTTAGTTAAGGGTAGCTTAGGGTGGTTCCGGCTTGTAACCGCCCAATCCTTTTTTTTTGGGTTCGCCGAAGCCACCCGCAGCGCAATTAGCGTCCTGCAACTTTATGTTTTTGAAGTAGTTTATAATTTTGCACACAGGTAGGTCGAGCTAAAGAACTTCAGCTAAGTATGCCAATTGCCTATGGCCGAACACGGTACAGCCAGTTGGCGAAGAGAAAACGCGCATAATTTATAAAGATTGCAAAACGCAGCAGCAAAAGGAGCTCTGTCTGGTCAGAGCTTGCATCGAACCCTGTTGCGCCTTGGGGAACTCATTGAAAAACTTAACGTGCTGCAAAAAAAAGTTGAATAATCAATTTAGAGCTGAGTCTTGATAATAGTCTTAATCTTACTGGAATTTCAATGCACATGCCATAGAACCCCAACACGCAGAATCTTGGCAACTCTAGTCGTATGACTTGGCTATCATCTCAAAATTGAAATGGATGCAACCCATGACAACAACAACAACAACTGCTAGTGGAACTGCAATAAAAACTACGACACCCAAGCACACGCAACAACCGCAAAATTTAATCTGCCAATCACTTGTCCAGCCGCATTTTGTTCTAGGGTTGAGCTCGTGTCGTGATAACTTTCAAAACTCTTCTGACGTGCCTTTACTGATTGTTTCTACTAAACTATATAAATAGCTCTTTGTCTCAACTAATCGATTGATTGACATCTATCACACGGTTAAAAATAGCGAACTAACTTTTTTTCACGAATTGGTAGCAAATGAATTGTAATAATTCCACGATAAAGTAAATGAAATGTTTACACTTTTAGATTCTTTTTCTTTTAAAGTATATTGTTAAATAATATTTATTGAATTAATCTCATTCAACTAATTGAAACTTTAATAACTTTTAATAATATAAATACCAAAAAACTAAATAAAACTCATCACTTCATTGTAATATTTAACTTTTGTTTTCGTTTCGCGTTTCGTGCTTGTACTGTGAATATTTTATGCATCCCTAGAAAACTTCTTTAGTTTTGCCGGTGGCATCATCATAATCATTATCATCTTCGTCATCGTCATCGTCGTCGTCATCTCGTCCACGTCAAAGTTTTGCCACGCCTTATTAAATGGTTTTGCCTGCGGCCAAAATCTTTGCAGCTGGCTGGCTCCGGCCGTGACTTTGACTTCAGCCCCGGTTGGCCGCATGGCCGTTTCGCCAGTTGGCCGTGCGTCCGTTTGAGCCACGGCTTCAAGCTATGTTTTTTTTTTTGTTTTTGCCGACACAACGTCAACGGTTTTGCCAACTTGCCAACGCTCAAAGCCAAAACTGCGCGGCTCAGCCGCTTTTCGCGTAATTAAAAAGTGTGGCAAGCGTTATACTACACTACAATCCCTCACCAACCAACAAACCAACCATCCATCCTCCTCCTCTCCCACCCCTTGTATAAAACCAAATGGGCGCCCATCTGCGTACTCGCTTCGCTACACAGTTTTAGCCGGGTGTTTGGCTTGGGATAGGTTTTGGTGTTGGCTGCGTTTGCTATGGTCCATTTTTGCTGTGCTTTGAGTTTTAGACCGAGCATAAGAGGTTTCAACTTATCTGATTTGAACGCCAATCCACAACTCGCACTGCACCACACCGCCCTGCCGCGCCCCGCTTGCCAGACGCGTAATTTGCGTTGCGCACTGGGGAAAAAAAAAATTGCATATTTCAAATTAATTAACGCTAATGAAAATGTTAAAAACTTGCAACTTGCAGTTGTTGCCCAAACGAGGAGGATGCTCTCTCTCTCCGCGCCTATCTCTCTCTGTCTCTCTCGTTCTGCGTTCCTTTTTATCTGCCTGTTTCGCCAGCTTTTTGTCTACTCACTCACTTTGACTTTTTGTGGCAACTTTAGAAACTTGACTAAATCAGCAAAATTGTCAGCATGCCACAAGCAACACAAAAGCCAGTCCTTTCCCACTCTCTCTCTCTCTCTCTCTATCTCTCTCTCTCTCTCTCTCTCTGTCACACACACTGGTGCTGATTTCCGGTTCCGTTTGGATCTTCTTTTTGCTTGGCGAACACAAACAAAGCGTCTGCTGCCAAACTTATTTGTTTTACACAAACTGTTGCACACAATGCAATTTCAATCAATTTTATGGCACATTTATTTGCCAAGCACCTGTGTGCACCTTGCCACCCGCTCCTCACTTTCTCTAGCGCCCGATCCTAGCCCATTAAATACGCTGTCTGGCCCTGTAAATTACTTGGCCAAGTGCATTTGCATTGCTTGGCATACAAAATTTCATAATAAATTATGGCAAACTTGTTTGACTTCCATTGTTTGTGAGTTAAAGCAAAAGCAGCTTTTGCATAAAAGTTTTCCATCCCAACGCTTTTGTTCTTGTTGTTATTGTTGTTTTTGCTATTGGCATTCATGCATTGAGCAACACGAGAGAATGAGAACTTTCTCATTGAGCTTGGTAGACTGGACTACTTTATGGCATAAATGTGTTTGTGTGTGTGCGTGTGCGTGTGTGTATGTGTGTATAGAAAGAACAAACAAACATACCATAACAAGCATATTTTCAAGTGACTCTCAGCATGCGAGTAACTTTGGGGCAAACAATGCTACACCTTGAAAGATTTAACCTTCTCAATCTAAATTTTTTTGCCTGTCTTATCAGGAATCTAGGTATTGATTTCTAATACCTTATACATACATTTGCCTGCCTACATGAATTTATTTGGAGCTTTGAAAAAACTAATCAAATGCAATTCGTAAACTTTTATTGGACTTGGGTTGATTTTGTAATATTTTGGGGATGTAATTGGGTATGTTATGTAGATTTGTTTTTGTATTTATTTGTATTTGTTAGTATCTATTTTAGCTTTTACAGTTATTTTGAAAATTTTCATGCTGCATTGTAAATTGGGCTATGTTACAAAAAAAGTTTTTCCAAAGCTCTAAAAATGTAAAAATGTTTCATTTGACTTTGATCTACTCAAGCAAACAAAATAACTATTTTGAATTCAATTTGTAGTCCCTCTAAGTATTTGGCGGCGGAAGCAAAACTTTCCGAACCAATAACTTTATCAAAACTGAACAGATTTTAAAAAGAAAAAGCGTTTGAGTCATGTCTTGATCTCAGTTATAATATTGCGTTCTTGGTTGGAAAAGTTTTTTCTAAAGGAAAGCCGTTTAAGTCATTATAGCTCAAAAGTACAGTACAAAAATAGTTATAAACATTAAATCATTGATCTTAGTCAAAGTTTAGCCATAATTGTTTCAAACAAAGTGCAAAAAGCTGTTTTTGAAACTATTAATTCTCGAGAGTTCGTACAATATATCACTTAGTTTGTGTCAATAACTTTTCCATGCTGAACATCAAAATATTTTGGGTAATCCTTTCGATGGGGATTGTCATGTTGACTAAACATAACTTTTGCTTCACCGAATGCAAAACTATGACAAATAGCTGCAACACACAGAGCGAGAGAGAGCGAGAGAGAGCGGTGCACAAACAACACATATCAAGCACAAACACACAAGTGACTGGACCCAGGATGCCAAGGATGTGGAACAGCAATGGTTGTTATGTGTGTGCATGAAGAATAAAGCCAACATATGCTTCGCTCCGTGAAGCGACATCGCCGCCTTTCACTTGTCATGTTGCATGGGCCAGTTGACTGCCACATGCAATTGCTGCTGCTGCTGCTGCTGTTGCTATTGCTGTTGCTGTTGTTTACTGCCGCATTTGATGTCTGTGTGGTGACATTTGAAGTGGCGCCCATGGAGTCATACAGCTGGCGAGCCAAATAAATGCCGTCAGCATGACACAGGCAGCGCTCATCTCTCAGCGCTTGCCTCAGCACGTGCCGCTGGCCACTTGCCCAGTTGCTCACTTGCTCAGCACTTGATTGTGTTGCCTGGCCACGTCATGTAAATGGCTCACGCAATTGCATAATCGTGTAATTGTCCTTTTTGTCCTGCAGCAAGCTGCACCTGTATGTGTTTATGCTTAACATTGCGCATACGCAGTTTTAGCCGCCACATTAAGTCTGGGATTATTTCTCTTTTTGTTTTTTGTTTTTTTTTTAGTCTGCTCGTTTGATTTAATGCGCCGCTTAGTAACCGACAATTGTGCAAAACACGTTGTTTGGCATTTCTTTGCTTTAGCCTCGCCTGACACTTAACTATGAAAAATTGTGAATTATTATGGCAGCACTTGGGCACCCCCTTGTCCTTGTAAGTCGCCATCGCCATCGCCATCGCGCTTTGCCTTCAGCAGGTTTATGACTACGATTTGTTACGCACCATTGGACTCTTGGTTACCCACAAAAGCTTCGTCAACAACATACCATCCAACCGCTATGCGTTCCAAGTGGGCCCAGGTAAACAAATAATTCAAAGTCATTTGTGTATGTGTGTGTGTGTGTGAGTGTTGACTTGAAAGCCCGGGGGCAGCTGCTCAGCACTTGGCTCAACTAAACGCTGGGTCCTGCGCCTGTGACTGTCAAGTGTGTTGAAAAACTGTCAGCTAGCCGTGCTACTATGAAGGTGATTATGACACTAAAGAGGGGTGCACACACCTTTTTGTTTTTTTCTCCTTAGGGCATGGTGCTTGGGGGCTTTAGCTCTGGCTCGTGTGGCAGCAAAAGGTGTCAAGAACGCTCTACGCATTCGTTTAGCAGCGACAGCGCTTAAGAAGCACGTCTTCAATGTACCCTGTAAAAATACAATTGTAATGTGGGATGTTGGGGTTTGTTTGGAAAACAACTATAGCTTTACTTTAAGTTTAACTTAAATAAGGAAATAGCTCTAAAATCAAAAAGCAAGAATGTTCAACGTTTAACGTTATATAACTATAACTGTTACACTACTTCGATAAATATCGATATAGAAAGATTTCAGAAGTTTGGCATAAAAAAAACTGTTCAAACATCTTGACCATAACGTTACTTAAGTTAAGTTAAATTATTATAGTTATCGAAATCAGTGTGTTTGACATACCAAAAAGTTTTTAATATTACATATCGTACGTGCAACGCTATTAAGCATTACTTCAATTAAAAATAAATACTTTTCCACTCTATCGATAGCTATCGATATTCAGATTTCTCATGAGTTGGACTTAAAAATACTTCTTGGCGTTCTAAAATGAAATCTGCACGAATAATTCGAGTCATACAGAATAGCTCGTAGTCAAGCTGCTTGAGCTATGCAATTTTTTTTTATACAATGTGCTCAGTTGGTACAAAGACTTTCATATTTTTTTGTTGCGTTTTATGTTCAGCTTAAAGGATTTGTTGCGTTAGTTAGATATGACAAATAAGGTGAGTACATGATGTTTAAAACGTTTAGGTAGTGCAAAAGGTTTAGTGGTGTTGTTAGCACACATGCAAAGTGTTGACAATTGTAGTTGTTTAAGAAGATATTTAATAAGAATAATCATACCGTTTTACTCAATTTAAATAAATTTTATTTAACATTATCTTAAAGTAATTACCTAAAGCCTCCTAAGCTCTTAACCTAAAAATACTCTTTGCTTTTGCATTTTTCACCTTTGCACATGAAATGTGTTTACCCAAAGGATGAATGGCGAAGCATAAGAAGACGAAGGCCTAGAACTGACAGAGAGAAGACGAAAGAGAAAGCAAAGTAAAGTAACCTACGTCTTGCAACTCGTTTACCTAGTTCACAGTCTGGCCCCAAGATGATGTTGGCTTTGGCAAACAAAAAATCTCATTAATCCATTAAGTAAATGCGACGAAGAAGAAGAAAAAAAGTTCAAAGCTGCTGCTTGCTACTGTAGAAGCACATCTACAATGTATGTATGTGTGTTTGTGTATTTGTGTGTGTGTGTGTGAGTAGACTGTTTGGCGACACTGTAAAAGAAATCCTTTTGGGAGCACTAATGAGTTTGACATTGTTTCCTACTAACAAGGCGCCAAAGTTAGAGCCAGGCCCAAAGCAGCCGCCAGGTGGGACCAACTACCAGTTAGCACCACCATCAGCCACCAGTAACTCTTACCCAGCATTACAATTGCCTGGCATCCTTCCTGGCATTTCTATTACAATTTGAACAGATGCGATGCCAGCTGCTTGCTTGCTTGCTTGCTGTTCGTATCTTTAATGAATTATTTTTTTAAATAATTTTCACGCTCTCTCTCTCTCTCTCTCTCTCTCGTTCGCTTATTTTCTGCACTAATTGAAAGCGTGTGTTGATAACATTTTGAAATTTTTGGCTGTTAAATGCGTTTAAAGCCGATCATTGGTTCGTATACAATGTTATTGAGTGTAAAGTAGATATTCTGACTGAATTTCATACTGCCTGCATACACATATTTTTTTTTTTTTTTTTGGCATGACTAATGTTTCCCTTTTGACTCATTTGGTTTTGCAAACACACAGACTGCATGTAGAATAACTTCAGCAGTTCACCCACCTACCGAAACTACGCTTTGTGTGTATGTGTTTGTTACTTTTGTGTGTATGTGCTCGCGCAATTTCAGTTGCTACACCAGGCGTCGATTGTAAATTACACCCTAATGCGCCCATTTGTATGCTACAAAAATTGCCGCTTATTGAATATTTAGCAAGGAGTGCACGGCTCTACCTGACTACTGAGTGGCATTGCATGGCAATGTATGCCTGTGTGTGTGTATGTCTATCTGTGTTTTTTAAATGAACTCATTTGGGATTTCGTATGCGTGTTTTAAACTTTACACAGAGCTGTGGAGAGCGGAGAGTACCGGCGAAGTGTTGCAGAGTCAAAGACAACTTTTTGGCACTTTAAATAATTAAATAAAAATGTTGGGGCGGGGTGAATGGGTGGCACAAGTGCGCAAACGGGTTTTGCATTTGGTTTGTTTTTTTGGCCACGCCCACTTTGACTGCTGTGGCACAAATGCAAAAATGTCAAATGTCGATCGATTGTTGAAGCATTCATACTAATCTTATAGTACTAGCTAGCAGCTAGTATCATTGATGGGCCAACGTCAATGAATGAGTGACAGGCTGAAATGCTCGGGGGCAAGACGGAGCTAAATATCCGATAAGAGCTATACAAGCAAATGAAATTCGAAGTGTGCCCCGGGCCAATGGCTGGAGCAAACATTGACATTACGGTGGAGCAACAACAATTTTTTTTTTAATTTAAGTATGGCAATTTGCTCAAAACATCTTTTTTTCGTCCTTTTGTGTAAATATTTTAATATGGTTGTGCACAAAATATATTAGAAACTGTTTACAGACAACTTATTTTAAATAATTGACAAACTATGAATATTCTAACAAATTTTTAGACTTTAGACTTTGAATGAAAAATGATAAATTTGTGAATGTATATAATTATTTTTAGCAAATATTGGAATATGTGCTGAACGATTTTTTTGAACGTTAAATATAAGAATAATGTGATATTCAATATTCAATATTTTCTATATTATATTCGAGTACATCAAAATGTAGTTAAAATAAAAATAAATCTTAAAAATCTAAAATCCTTTTAAAAGTCCAGACGCACATGTTTTTAATATCTAATTGCAAGCTTTTCTCCTTATTCCACTGTACTATCTTTGAAAATGTCATTTTAAAATGCCTTTCAATTCGGTATATGCATCCATTCACATTGAGCTCCTCTAGCTACAATAGTTCCACCGTTGCCCCCAGCAGCAACAACAACAACAACATCAATAAGAGCAGATTTGGAAATGGATCCTGGTTGCCTTTTGGTGGCGTTTGGCAATGACGCAATCGATACTTCATTAAGATATCGTGTTTTTGTGCCTAGACGCTTTCCGTTTACGTTTCCTTGATTACCTTACATAGTTGTTCCTCTACTTTTGCTTAACTTCACTTGACTTGACTTTACTTAAATGTACTTGGCTCGACTCGCCTTGCCTTGCCTCGCCTCAGTTGGTTGTGCTTTGGCCTAGCCTGTCTTATCTGCATATTGGCCTACACTTCAAGGCTGACTGCTTTGGTTTGGTTTGGCTGCTTGCCTGTTTTGCCTGTTTAGCCTGTTTAGCCTGTTAGCTCTTTGTCTTTTACACTTGGCAAATAAATCGCAAAATCCTAGCCCCAACCAAAAACATTATTTGCCGCCGGATGTATGCACGAAGGCGTCATGTGTCTCCCTATTTGCCATTTGCGGTGGTGGTGCTGAGTGTGCGATGGGTGCCTAGGCTTATTTAATCGTGTTTGGGGTCGATCCACAGCCAGATGAGCTCTGGCTCTGGCGACCGTTGCGACCGGTTCCGTTCCGTTCGTGTCTGTTTATCGCACGAACACAATCAAATTAGCGCACATCGAGTACAAATAACTAAAGATAGGCAAACAAATGCCACACAACGCCAGCTGCCATCAATCCCCAGTGTGTTAGTTTAAGGGAGACGTGGCGTATGCAAAACCAACGACTATGTGTGTTTGTGTGTGTGTGTGCATCTAAGTAGCCAAATGCAACTTTTTGATTGTCAGTTGGAAGATTTTTGACTCGTGTCTTCTTTTATATTTTGTGTGTAGCTCTTCGCCCGCAGTTCGTGCGTGGGAGAACAGTCCGCGATCTGTGGGGCGTCTGCAACAATTGCACTTTGTATTTTGTTGTGGCACTGCGGCTGTCAGTGTCTGTCACGACTTTTCTTGCACACTGTCAACGGGACGTTGTAAGAAACTTTGTTCATATCGTCACATGACAGCTAGAGCTTACAGAGCACCATATGAGCAAAGGGTCCATGTGTTCACAAACATCTTCTACACTTAAAAAAAGAACTAAGAAAAGTTTGCTTGATAATGTATTTCTTTAAATTTTAAGAATTGATTAACATATTTTAACAAAATTTTTTATTATTGAAGTAAGATTTCGAATCACAAGAGATTTATTTGTTTCGAATAACTTTTATCTTCTGTGTATCTGAACAAGGGTCCAGGATCTGTACGTAAACATTAGTAAGTGGTGCATGTTGCGTTGCGCTTGTCAGGCTTACCACAATGTTGCAGGCATCGCGCTGTCGTCTGTGTTGTCTGTTGTCATATCAACCGTCACAAGAGCCCCTGCCTTGTGCACGCGTTTAATCAACATTACTTGTGCTTAAATCAATTACAACTAATTACATTTTATGCCCCGTTGAAGGCAACTTTGTGGGCTCTCTCCCTGTGTCTCCCTGTCTCTCCCTGTCTCTTCAGTCGCCTAAAAGAATGCAGTGAAACATTTCTTTCAAAATGAATGCGAACAAAGCAACTGAACAATCCTTTGAGTCTGCATTGCGTCGCCATCATCATCGTCGAGCTTGCTCTACTAAAAGTCTAAATCGTTAATAGCAAACTGACATCGCAACACATTCGCGTTCTTAACACCGTTCATCTTACTGCCTCACTGTTTATTGCAGGCACAGCACATTTTTCACCTTTGACTCATTTAGGAAATTGCCGTTGGCTGCTGCTTTTGCTTTTATGGTTGACAAAGTGCAAAAATTAGATGACAAATGAATGGTGGCAATGTTTCTCCACATGCTAACATGATATACAAACTGTTTAAGCCTGGGTTATATGGTTCAGTTGGTACATGTGGATTTCCTCATGAAGTAGGTTTAAGTTTGTGAATGACATAATTGATTTTTATTAACAGTTAGTCCTTTAGGTTCTTACAACTTTGAACCTAACAATTCATTCATAATGTTACCTTCCCGCCTCTTACATGTTATTCCAGCTAAGTTAGCTTGCAAATTAATATATTCCACTTTGGTATAGCCCAATCATATTCGCTCTTGTTTAATAACAGTGTTTAAAATTGCTTAGCATCCACAACAAACCGAACTTATAATTATAGTAATCGTTCTTAATAATGGAAAAAAATATTGCTGACGGCTACCGAAGGACCGACAGACAACAGAAACAATTGATATTAGCTCATAAATATGCATTTGCGTTTTTGTAGCTTTTATGTGCGAATGATTTTACATATTAATTTTTAATATTGCAGTGGAGCTCCTGCCAACCTGATAGGCAGCCAGGCAGCCAGGCAGGCAGCCAAATTGCCCGTCCTGTCCGAGAAGAGGACAAAAAGAGCGCTGGGCTAATTAGCGCTACTCCGCTCAATGGCTGATTGCCACGCAAATCAGAGACGACGTTGCTTTGCTCGGTGTGTGTGTGTGTGTGTGTGTGTCCTGTGGCAGGACTAAACATAGCGTTTAAAGCCGAAAAATAAACAACAATTTAGTGCAGATTAGCGCGTGGAGTCCTTTTGTTTGTGCTTTTGCGCCATTGTTTCCCAACCAACGTTGAACAGGTGGTGGACAGATGGTTTGGGTGCTGAATTGGGTGGCTTTTGGCTGGTGACATTTAGGCTTAAATGGTGCGCGTTGGCTGGCTTACATGGACATGGACATTGCCACTGCTTGGCTAATTGCTACGGTGACTCTTCATTCCCATTCCCAACCACCCCTCTCATTCTCTTTGCAAACATACACACAACAATGGCGACTCTACTCCTCGCGCACAGGCAAACTTCCGTTTCCGTTGGTCAGGTGGTGTGGCAGGTGGTGGGGTAAGTGGGTCGATTGCGGGTTGTAGACGTCGACGCCAGCAAACTAATTAGATTCGTGCGCCTCATTTAGCCACTTTTGATTTGTGTTTTGTGTGCCAAGCTGTTTGATCCAAAAAAGAAAAGACTTTTAGCCCACTAACGTTTTTATCTAGCTGCTTTTCAAGAAGGGCAAAGAGAGATGGAGAGGGCTGAGTGCTCTTTGCGTAATATTTGGTTCAAGTTCGGCATTGCAATTTTTCCACCAAGTGGTGAAGTGCAGTCTAAGAAGACGAAGTGGTGCAAAAAAACTGCGCCAAGAACGACAACAACAACAACAACAACAACAACTGATGCAAACAAAACTGCTTGCAAAATGCGACATGTGGCTGTGCAGCAGCAGGAGAAATATAGAAAAAAAGTTGCGCCAAAGCCGCAAAAACAAAAAACTTTTCTCTCAAAAAGTAAGCGAAAGCGCACCAACAACTACAACAACAACAACAACAGCAATGACAAAAATTATGCGAAATTTAATTTGACTTTTCCATTGTTTTTGTTACTTTTTGTTATTGGTTTTTTTTTTTCTTTCTTATTTTCGTTGTTGTCGCTGGTTTTGCCAGCTACTTCTGCACTTTTCTTCTTAGTTTTTTTTTTTGGTTTTGCTGCGGTTTGCTTTTGCCCCAATTGTTGTTGTTGTTGTTTGTGGCAGCTGCACTGCCAGCTGGCAAGTGCTGCCAACTGTGCTGCATAAGGATATAACCCCAGCTCGTAATTTGCCAGCTTGGCTTGTACATATTTTATATTATTTAGTTGGAAAACAGTTCCGAGTAAAGCTGCATGAAAAAAAAACCAACAAACAAAAAACAACAACAAAAGCAAGTTAAAAGCAACTCGAGCGAAGAAATATGATTATCTCTCATATGGCAGGCAAGGCATGACACAGCAAGGCAAGGAAAGGCACTGCAGTGCCAGTCAGGACATGTGTTGGCTAAATGAGCCGAGAACGAGCACTGCGCCTCCTTCGACGCTAAATGGCAATTGTGCACAACTAAGGACTTTACTAAGAGTCCCTTTCTGTCTCCCACTCTTAATCTCCTCTGTGCTTCTTTATGTTTAATATCCCAGTGGGAAGTTAAGCCGTGGAATTATGAAATTTATGGGAATTAGTCATACTGAAAGTCGTAGAGAAAAACTAGGCAATGTCTATTGAAAGAAATTAGATTTATTTGATGGAACAAGTAGAGTCATAAATAAAGGGGACATCAATTCTAAAATTGTGGTAATATTATACGAAAGTTTGAGGTAAGAAATCGCATAAAAAAACTATGAATGATATAAAGTTTTTATTACTAGAAATGCCTTGGAATTTTTATTGGTAAAATATTCATAGGAAAATACTTTCAAATTCTGATAACTAGCAAATTTATTGTTGCAATATTATTTTTATTGTTACTTTAACATCCGTTAATTCTTAATTCAACAATTTTATTGTGCAACCTTTTTTAACCCATTTAAATTTAAAACTTATCAAAAACGGAAATGCACATAAATTGATTGCCGGAAAATTCAGTAATAATATATAGTTACAAAATGAAATATATTTTTTACATAATGATTAAAAGATTACAGCCACATGAGAACGATTTAAACTTGACGATGATTTCAACAGCAGGAAAAACCTTGTTGTGTGCACTGAAATGAATCTTTTTAAAAAATGTCAGAAATGTTTTATAGTTGAATAAAATGCAATTTTAAAGCAATACTTACTTTTAACGAAGCTGTCAAAATGTTCTTGCATGACGGAAACTTTATTTTCATGTATGTAAATATCTTGATAGTCAAGTGCAAATTTTTAAGTACTTAAAACTGTTTGTTGAGTATATAAGAAATTAAAATTATGCGCGATTCAAGAGTTTCACTTTTACCTAAAAGAGAACCTAACTAACTCTGTCTTTCTATATCAATTGGGTAAACCTCATTAGAAAAGTATTCTTGTGTTTATACAAAGAGGAAAAACAACCAAACAATTGATTTAAATACAGTTTATAATTCGCCTGTTGCTCTTACAAAAGTCATTTTTAGCTTAAGAATACTTTAATGAACCGTGTCAAAAAGGGGCTGGTTTTTATTTTCATTATTTAAATAATTTTCTTGTTAAAAGATTGGTAGCAAAAAAGTACGTGCATTAATCTTTAACTACTTAGCGACGTTGACAAAGAAAGAAAGAAGAATAAGAGAATTAACTTATCAAAAAACTTTTATCCACAGGAATTTCGCAGGTTAACTGTATTTGTTCGCTTACGTCTAACCACATGCCGCTTCTCAAACTATTTTTATAGACAGAATATCGGTACCGTTAAATTATTCAAAACCTTCAAACCAAGTTGTACTTGTGTTCAGCTTATGAAAAAACAATCTTAAAGCAAGATAATTTTCCTTTAGGTTTTTATTTCTTGAATTTCAAGTTGTTTGTTTTGTAGTTTACGTTCTTAAACATAACCTTTCCTAATCTAAATTCCTAGTCCTGTTTTATTTTTTTGTATGAATTTTTGTTGCTCTCTGTACATATGTACATATCTTAGCTAACATTTGCTATCAGGGATTACAAATAGACAGTGCATTGTTGCAAGAATTTTTGCACTTGAGTATTATTTCAAGTTTTATTTTTCCGCATGAATGGCAACTAAAAAGGGTTGGCGGCGGCGGGGTGGTGTAAGTTTGAGTGTGGCAAATTACTAATTTATGCGCACGTTTCAGCTGTGGCTGCTGTTGCATACAAAGATTGTGCGGCTGCCACCTGGGCAGCATGTGGCATAGCGGCATCGTGGCATGTGGCACAGTGGCATTGGGCATGCAATATGCATAATGTGCGCCCTTTGATTTGCCTTTTGTAAGCACATTTATTTATATTTTATTTCAACTGACTTTCTTTTCGCTCTCTCTCTCTCTCTCTCTCGTTTTCTACATACCTACCTCTTACTCTCTCTCTCTCTCTCTCTCTCTCTCTCTCTCTCACTCACTCTTGCTGCTACCTCCTTCGCTCACACTAAGTTTCAGCTTTGCATTTGTTATTTATGGTAGCTGTGGGGGTTGGGTGTTGGCTCGGTTGGGTTGACTGCTGGCCAAACACTTTCGCATTTTTGCCAAGTGTGCTTAGCTAACACAAAGCTTACAAAACTTGACTCAAGCACACACATATATACACACACAGACACACCTCATCAGACTCGTGTGTGTGTGTGGGGTTAAAAGTTGTTTGTGTTTTTGCTGTTTAGTGTGTGGACTGTCATGCCAAAAAACTATAAAAAAAACTGGCAGCAACAGAAAACAAGCAGCGTCAGCGTCAACTAAAGCGCTTAATATTAAAAACAAAACCGCACAAGCTGCAACAGCAGCAACAAAAACAAAAAACAACAACAAAAACAACAAGACCAACAACTCTCGAGCATGGCATAGGAGTGAACAAAAAAATTAAGCATTTATATATATGTGAATGTGTATGTGTATGCATGCATGCTTTTAGCTGATACAAACAGCATTTGGCTGGTAAGCTGCATTGCAGTATCTACGCTTTTCCCCCACCCGCGCATTATCACCCACCCACACATGTTGGAGCAATTGCTGCGACCTGCTTCATGTTTTTCTAATTTTGTAGCTTCCTTCTACTCACTGACAGCCCATCTCGCTCTTGCCTCATTCTCTGTGTCACTCTGTTAGCCATTTTGTTTGTTATTCCTTCTATTTGAAGCGCATACGCTTTTGTGACTTTTAACCTTCTCGCTTCTACACTCATTGTTTTTCTTTTGCGTTTGCGTTTTCATTTTCGTTTTCGTTTAGTGTATTTAACATTCTTCTTAAATGATACTCAACACAAGTGGCATTTGTATGTCACTCTCTCTCTCTCCCCGCTTGCTGTATGCTGTGTGCTCCATAAGCTTGTCTACCGTTAAGTGGAGCTGCTCGTTGCGGTAACAGTTGTCAAAGTGACCTCAAAGCAGCGACCCACACACCACCAACAACAACCACAGAAACAATAAGCCACAGCTAACGAACAGAACAACAAAAAATAAGTAACAACAAGTTTAATGCAATCGAGAATTGTTGACAAATGAGATGCTCTACTCTCTCTCTCTCTTTCTTGTGTAGACTGATTTCATATAATGCCATTTCTAAATATAATGCAATACAGTTGAAAATGCTTCAAAGACGACATACTCGCAAGTCATGCAAAATAATATGATAAAAATATATACATATGCATATTTAGCATATTTGATTTTGTTTGACAAAAAAAAAATTCAATTCCATGCACATGAACTTAAGTACTTCGAGGGCAAAAGTACTTACTTACCGAATGCAGTTTACATTTATTATGGTATTTTGTCTAAGTATGAAAGAGATCTTATCAAATGTACTACTTGGCTAATAGCATATAGTGTTTGTATTCAATTAGCACATTTGTTTATGGCCATTAAAGTAACGAACCTTTAAAAAAAAAAATCTTTGCAGAATCCATCATATGAAAAAATAATTTTATAAACATTTTTCGTTGAATTCCAAGTTTAAACAGATAAAATAATTTCCTAGGTTCTTGTTTAACGAGGTTCTGTTATCATCAGCCAAAAATAGTACAGGGTATTTAGTAATGTCAGTAAATTTTTTTGGTTTCGTTTCGTCTTCAGCTGAAAAGCTTAACTTGTACACTTTATGTATGCACACATGTAAGCACATATAAGGATAGAAAGAGAAAGAGAGAGAGAGAGAGAGAGAGAGAGAAGGAGATAAATTGAAAGAGCGAAAAAGAAAGCTGTTGTTGCATTTGTTTTGCCCTGTTCATACTGGCTACTTTAATGAGCTCCTAACTTGACCTGACTGAGCGCCAAATTACGTTTGACATTTATGCAAATTACATGGCATGTTCTTGTTTTTGCTCTTAACTTTTTTTCGGTTTCACATTTTTTTTGTTTTTGACATGAATTTAATTAAATGTATCGTGTATTTGTGTGCACGTTTGTCTTTAATGTTTATGTTGTTTGTTCCCAAAAATGAAAAACTTTTACGTGTTACATGATTTTGACTTTTTTTTTTAATGTTATTTACTGTAACAACACTTGTTACGGTTGCAACAAGTTGCAAAACCAAGCAGAAAAAAATATTTTAACAACTTCAATATTCGATAAAGTTTATATACGCATATTTTTGAATTGAATTGCCGAAGAGTTGCAAGTGTGTGCCAGTCAAACCTTTAAGAACTGCAATATTTTTAAATGCAACGTTTAAGGTGTGTGTGTATGCGTGTGTATGTGTGTTTTGCCTTGAGCACGCACTGACAGCGCAACGACGCCAATTTCCGAGCAATGTTGCAACTAAAAGCAACAACAGCTACAACAACATAACCAGCATGAACAGCGGACAGCGTTCATCAAGTGAGCAACGGCCAACTAGCAGCAGCAGCAGCAGCGACTCATTTGATTTACTTTTCATTTCCGGCTGCCAAGTGGTGCTGCCTGACAGTTTTAATGTCCCCCCGCCAGAGTCGTGTTGCCTTGTCTGCCTGGGCTGTACCTTAGGCAAACGCATGACACCTTCCTTGCAGCAACAGCGACAACATGTAGCAGCTACAACTCATGTGTGTTCGTCATCGTCATCGTTGTCGTCCTCTTCATGTTGAGCGTTATGCAATTATAACTTTTGTCATTAGCAACTTAAAATGCAAATTGCTGCAATGAAGCGTCGTTGTCGTCGTACTTTTTCGGCAGCACTCTCACGTTGGTTAGCCAGAGGGTCAAAAGGGTGTGGCGAGGTGGATTTTGTGGCTACAAGATTGTTACACAGTACAAAAATTTTAGTTTCAATTACATTACTCAGCCAAAATTGGAACTTTACTAAACACACATTGTTTAACAACAAATTATTTGTACTTTGAGTGTTAAAAAGAATTGAAAAAATGCTTGTTATTTTAACAACTTTAAACAATGGGTTGTTATAAAAGCTTGATTATTATTGGAGTAGTTGTTAAATTGACTTTTTAATCGTGTCTGACGTTGTTGTTAATGAAAAGAGGAACGAATAAAAAAGTGTTAAAAAGTTAAGAGGTTTTCGTATTTAAAAACACTTTTAAAAATCTTTTGTAACAACGCAAAAGTTTAGTAGTTCTTGGCCAACTTTCAACAAAAAATCTCCAATAAAAAAACTTGTCGGATCTATAAAATTTACAAGAAAGCACCAAAAGAAACCTTATTGAAAGTTAACTTTAACACAATACCAACTTTTTGCTGTGTAGATAGGTGTGGCATTTGCCATTATTTAAAGTGTTATGACTTAAGTTGGCGCCATTGGCTTTTAAACGTTATCTAAGTAGCTAACCGCAAAAGGCAGCAAAGGTTTATTTTATCTACCACTGTTAGCTATACCATATGGAGAATACACTTGACTCCAACAGAAGTCAACACTTTACATACATAGTATATTGTTGGCTAGCCAATTAGTGCTTGAAGCCAGTTAATTTTCATTTCATCTGTCTGTCTGTCTGTTTGTCTCTTTGTCCGTCTAACGCTATATAAAGTCGGCAACATGCAATGCCAAACAACAAACTTGCAGCTGACAAAAGCCACAAAAAAGTGCATCACAAAAGCGTGAGTGCTGTCAAGGGTTACTCGCCGTACTTTACTCTTTACGTGAGCATGTCACGTACATGAAATTATAGAGTTAAGCGTTTCGTTTTTCTTTTTTTTAAGTTAATTTCCAGGTGAGGTGGTTTTCATCCATCCATCCTGCTATGTTACAAACAATTTCTCTTGTTGTTTTATTTTGTTATTCTTGCGAATGCCAAGCAAGTTAAACCATTAAGATTTCAACATCAAACGTTAAGGATGCGGATGTGGTAGCGGATGCGGATGTGTGTGCTTTTTTAACTACTACGAAACTTGTTTGATAGTTACTCTAAAGATGCTGTGTTTCAGTCTGAGTAAAGGAAAAGGTTAATGTATTAAGACTATTTTAACTTAATATTAAAACACAGACAAAGCTAACAAGCTTAGAAATGGTAAAAGAAAAGGCAGTTAGAAAGGTAAAACCCAACTCTTTGGCAAGCAAATACATATAACTCCCCTGCTTAACACTGAAAGAAATGCATGCCATGGGAAAGTCCTTTTCTAACGAACAACTTCCTGCTAGACATAATTAATTGAAATTATTGCTCACCTTCACTTGGCAACTAATTCCACACCCTTTTCACCTGCTTTCCTTCTTCTCCTTTTCATTCTACAATTCACCCAAACACATATTGTTCACATGTTAAAGGACATGCCCTGGCAATTGGCTGATTGCTGTTGTTCAGCTGATTAAATTGGTGTTCAAAAGTTCAAGTGGCCTGTCACTATACAATGTAAGCCACTAAAATTTCATAGCCTACTTTGCAGAGACCGAGAGAAAGAGAACAAGAAATGAGAACTTTCCACATTTTGCGCTGGCCATAAAATGGCGCTAATGTGTGCAACTGAAGTGCGCACTTGCTTAAGAAGAATAAGAACAACAACTACAACAAGCACACCTCTCCTGCCCTTTAAGTTAACGGTTAACAGTTAACGGCTAAGCCTTGTAAGCTGACGGATATCCTCAATCGTCCTGTCCTACTGCTGCTGCTCCTGTTGTTAGCCCTCCCCTTTACATTCGATAAATTATAGCTCGCTGCGGATATACGCATACGGCACGTGTCTGTGCTGTCTAATTGGCAAAGCGAATGAATCTCTGGCAAGGCAACGATTGAATCAACCCACTGACCGCTGAAATACGCTCTCCCCCCAATTCTCCTCTCTTACATCCTCTTTGCCATCTAATGCCCGAGTATTTTCAATTAGAAGCTGCGCGTTTTCGATTTGCGTATTATTTATGGCCATAGCTCAAACGTGCGCATTATTCATAAGCTGAAAGCCAGCTTAATGGCTCCGGCCAACATAACGTTGAGGGGGTTGAGAGGGGTCATTTACCAATTTGAGGGGTTGCAAGTGGTTGTTGTGCTTATTTGAGTGCATCATAATTATCTTTAAAGGTTTGCTTTCCCTTGCCTTTTTCTTGTAGTTAGTTGATGGCTCGAAAGTTGGCTGTCATGTGTGTGTGTTTGGTTCTGACGCTTGCACCTTGCGGTTGCCTCTTGCAACATGCTGCACAGGTCGCTTGACAGTTGCATGTGAAACGTTTGTCTTTTTGCCACCAAGACGATGGGCGCAACAATGTGCCTTACACATCCACACACTTTTGATGCTAGCAAAAGCCGCAAATGTCTCGGTGTCGCTGTGTCCAATTCTGTTCATGCACATTCAGGTTAGAAGAGTCTCTCTCTCGTGCGCGACATCTAACCCTTCAACCCGTCAAGCCATCAAGCCATCAACCCTTCAAGCACTTAAGGCAACCGCATAACCAAACCAGCCGAGCACATGAAGCCGCCTCCAGTCAGAGACTCAAAGACACATCTAGTTGACTGCAGTCTGCGGTGGTTTGTCTTTGTCTTTCACTGATCTTTGGTAGATGGCTGCAGCGGAAGGGACACACTTATGTATGTAAGGGTTTAGGTTATATTAGGCCGCAAGCGCTGTTGGTTTGGAGTTGTATGGTAAGTGATTGGGTGGTCAAAGACGTAACAAGTAATATATGCAATAGTTCATGATATTTAATAATTATAAGATTCCATTTGTATTGAGAAACGTAAAGTTTTATACTACTTTATTAGCAAGATGACCTTTGAGTGAAACATTTATGCCTTTTGTTTAATATTAAGTTAAATATAATTACCAAAAACCATTTCTCATGTGCTGACTGACTGAGAAGAGTTCACAAAGGACTCGACTGCCAAGTTTCTTAAAAGCGCAGCTCATTGTTATTAATAGCCTTCAGACAATTTACTTTCGTTTCTTTTCCGTAATTAACAGCGCTTTCGTTTCAATTCCAAGCCATTTCACAAAAATGTTAAAGTTACGCTGTTAACCGACACATTAACAGCAGGGCAGCTGCGCAGTTGTAAGCAAAACTCTCTTAAATGCTGTGATTCTGTTGGGTTAACAGTGAAATTCTCTCAATTACGCTCTCGTGTTTCAATGCCAGTGCGTTTCCATGTTAAAAATCTAGTGCAGTAGGTGAATCCTTTGCATGACTCGAACTCATTCCAATGCATTAAGGAAAAATATTTCTTACGGTGTCGCCTTGAATGGGCCAAGTTCCTTTTGCTGCTTGCCCCCTCGAACTACTTGCCATGCCACCTTCGATGCGTGTTCAGGCATCGTTTGAGCAATTTTTTTGGGGTCGGGCATAGTGCCGAAAATAGATTGCCAGGCACTTGATAAAACCTGTTGAAAGTGCGCCGAGTGCAGCGGTGATTTATTAGTTATTTTTGGCATGGGGCCGATGGATAATATTTTAATTAAAATCTTTCATCTTTCGATCGCCACAGACGATGACGACAAGAACGACGACGACGACGACGACGGCGACGACAAGGACAAGTCATTGCCGAAATGTCCTGTGTGTCCCTGAAGTAATTTTGTGAAAAGCCGACCAAAATATTGGCAGCAAATTCAGACACCTAATAAAAGTTTTGCGACAAGAGTAGAAAACTCAAGTGTAACGAAAACAAAAACAATAATTTTCGAGTTTATTTCCGAGCTGGTCAACTTGTTACCTGGCCCGGCCCAACCGGCACAGAGCTCCCTCCCACTGTCAGGGGTTCGAGAGTCAGTCAGTGGGACATTTGCAGTTTTCCATTTGCTGTTGTCCTTGTTGCTTTAGCTGTTGGAAAACTATTTGCCATCTCGACAATTTCTTGCACGTGCTGAGCATTTGCAATACGAAGTGTTTTCGGTAAGATAGAGAAAGAGATATATAGAGAGAGAGATAGAGAGATACAGAGTGAGAAGAACCAGAGGAGTTGAGTGGTGTAGAGTGGAGTGGAGTGGAATGTTGTGTCAGGTACAATATTTCAATAAAATACATTTACGCAAAATGAGGAAGATAGGGAAAAGTTTTCAATGATTTTCATATTTGTCGATTCATTCAAATATGAAATGCTTTGACAGTGTGTTTTGGTATTTGCCATTTTGCGTATTTTGTGTATTTTGTGTTTGCCAATTTAACAATTTTGCGCCTTTAACTTTCCACTTTGCACAGTTGACTGCACACACTTTTTGGGCAAAAGCAATTAATAACAATTAGAAGAGGCGCCGCGAAAACCTCAACTAATTGCGGATAACAGATATATGCACACAGTATGCACGCGCCTGTGTGTGTGTATCTGTGTGTGTGTGTGTATGTGTTTGCATGCCAACTATTTCTCTTATAATGTCGAATAATTTATGCCAAAAGCGTAATTAAATTAATTAGGATTAACTTTGGCGGCGCACGCATTAAACTAGCTCTGATTAGCTTAACTAAGACATGCATAAATCCATATATATTTTTGTCTGTATGTGTGTGCGTGTGTGTGTGTGTGTGTGGCAACACATGTGGCATGCTGTTTAATCTAAATGTTAGCTTTTTGGGTCGTTTCGCTAATCATAAAGATGGCATAAGCGATGAGCTCGACGGCTCAACCCCAATTTCTTAAAGCGCAGCTGCCAAATTTTGGCAAAACGATTTTCTTTAGCTTAACATTTTGGCTCAAGTTTCATTTGGGTATAACTCCAATGTGAGTTACTTTTGCTTTTGGAAAGTTAATCTTGCTAAAAGCTTGAAAATTTAAGGACTTTGGTTGATTAAAACAGTTTTGATTTAAATTGTGATTAAATAACGGCAAAAGCGTAGAAAATTTAATAAAATATAATTAAAAAATATGCAACCAAACCAACAGTTAATTTTTCTTTTCACAAATATTTAATAGTTAATAAAACATTTGACCAAGTTAAATATCATTTATTGTAAAAAACAAAAAGGCATTCACACAATTCGAATTTCTCTTCATAACTCGATTCAATTATTGTAATTATTTGTATTGTTAACCAATTGCAGCTTACTAAATAAATATTTGTATTTATTTGTATAGTTTTTTTGGCAGCACAAAAAACAAACTATACCTTTGTTTTTGTTCACTCAAAAACTCAGGGCAGCTACTGTGGCAAGGGATCGTGCAACTTATTTGGCTGCAACTGGGCAATACTTTTGATATATTGCAAGACTTCTATGGCGAATATCATATAAATAATTTAGCCACTGTTCAGTTAAAGCCCGTGTATATAAATAAATAAACCCACTGATTCTTATCAGTCACGAGAAACACAATCTATAATTGAGAGCAATAACAAATTAAATGTTTTTCTACGCTGTTTACAGAAGCTAATTGATGAGAAGTGTTAAGTTGATTGAGCTCTTTCCTTATCTAAACAATACTCTTCCGGTAAACACGCTAAAGAGTTCTTTAAAGAAATTTTAATTATTTTTAATTGTCAACAGCTTTGTTGACAAAGCTTTCTCATTTTTTTTTTTTTAATAACTTGAAACATGATAAACAGCCAACTCATTTCGAGAAATCGGTATATAAAGAACAGTTTGACTGAGTTTCGAATCAATAATGAGATATTTACTGGTTGCACCACTTTTTGTTGTTCTTTGGCTGTGCCTCAGTTCAGATGCCAATGCAGATTGCTGCAAGCCAAGCAAAATTTTGTTCAAGTTGGCGGCGAATGGCTTGAACCACAATTGCGGAACATATGGAGGCAAGTATCATAATCATGATACCTGCATAAAGAAGATTTGCGGCAATGGAGATGGCGTTAGGGGCACCTGGTGCGGCCGTGGCAAATGCAATCCGAGTGGTTGCCACTGCAAAAACGGCTGTCTACCCGGCGAGCCCACATCCAGTTTCCGTGACAAGCATGGTTACTTCAATTTTGAATACGTAGGCTATGCCTGAAAAGTTCAGTTTTGATCTACACAATTATTGCAATTATTTGTATTGTTAACCAACTTTTTTGATCTACACAATTATTGTTATTATTTGTGTTGTTAACCAACTGCAGCTAACTAAATAAATATTTGTATTTATTTTTGGAAAGTTGTTTTTAGCAGCGCAAAAAAAAAAAATGATTTTGGTTTTGTTTACAATCTGTTAGCCTAGGCCCTAGCAAATAGAAAATCTCTCGTATTGTGATGTATAACAATTGAACGAAAGTTGTGTTTTGAATTTTTTCAAATACAAATCCGATTAAGGCGTTACTGTTGAAAGCCCATTTTCCTGTCTCCCAATACACAATAGTCGTTATATAGATTGCCTCGTAAAATAATCGTAAAAATAAAAAATTATTATGATGTGATATTTATAATTGAGTGAACATTTCATTCTCTGCTCAAACATGTGCTTTTTTTTTTTTTTTGATATATTAAATACATAACTAAGAATTATTGTCGCTCTCTCATCAGCTGTTGAGTTAATTATTATTATGAAATGTGTTCTTGCAGTGTCAAAATGTCCCTTTTCTGTGGCTAGCTGCCCAGTTGTCCCATTTGGTGGCCTCATCTAATTTATGTTGCGAATAAATGTGTCGCAAATCATTACGCGGAACATTTTTCTATTTTTCTGTGTCGAGTGCCGGGGCGCTTTATTTAATGGCTTGGAAATGGAAAAAAGAAAAAAAGCAAAAAGCAAAGGAGGTAGAGAGAGAGCGAAAAAAAGCGGAAATGAAAATAATGCCAACCACAACAACAATAACAATAACAACTAGAGTTGAAATGGGAGCTGGATCAACAATGATGTAAACGGACCATCTAAATATAGACACAAATCACAAAAACTTCACAAACGAAAGACAAAAGCAGAAACTGCTTCAGCTTCTGCTCCCGTTTCTGTTTATGTTGTTCCTGCTGCTGCTGTTGTTGTTGTTCATGGTGGCTAAGAATGAGCATATTAAATCAAAAGTGGTGCAAGAAAGTTTGCTTGCATAGAAATAATAGGAAGAGACAGAGAGCAAAAGTTGAGTGGAGCAAACAAACACACAAGGATTAAAGACATCGGCATCGTGCAAGGACGATGTCGAAAACGACGTGAACGTTTAACGCCTGCAGGATATTTATGATCATGAATTTTCTTATTGTGCTGCCGGCTCGGTTCGGGTCCTCTGTCCCCATTGTCTTCCCGGCTTCCCTATTCGTGTGCCCGGTTTGAGTTTCAGCTCTTGTGTAAACGATTTATTAAAATGTGCAGCAACATGAAAACTGAAAGGCGCCCAAAGGACAGCTGTCTGAGGCAACCCAGTGCCGCCGCTGTGCCATGAACTTTCTCCCCCTCCACACACCCGCAGCGTATGAAATGTGCGCCCATTTATATATGTACACATCGCTGGGCCGCGCCCACCAATAGACAGAAATGAGTTATAAAACTTCAATAATCTCGGCGAAATGTTTATTTATGTTTAGCACGAGAACTTGGCTGTTGCAGCATTGTAGGGGTGTGGGTATGCAAAGAAGCAAGGGAGTGTAGCGAGCGAGCGAGCGCCAGCGGCTGCCATTACAACATTTGCATCGCGTGGGTATGGGAGTGGCTGGAGTGGAGGAGCACTTACAGCGAATCAATAACAAAATAAATCGTTTTACAACCGCAGGACATTGAATTGTGTTACACAAAAGATTGGCAACGCCAGAAACCACCGCCACCACCACCACGCTTTACCTTCACCTCCACTTTGCCCACTCGTCTCCACTTCGAGTCAAAGCGAAAGCGAAAGACGACGAAAACGATAGCAAGTACAGCAAACACAATGCCAGGATATTATAGTAAAAGTATTTACGAGATGAAAAGGGACAAAGGCGAACACAGCAGAAGGAGCAAGCTGGGTGGAGCTGAATGTAACGTAAGGTAAGGTAAGGTAAGGTAAGGAAAAATATAAAGTGAAAGGAAGTAGAAAGTATAAATCGTTGCAATCAATTTTTGCTATGTGGTACGAATTGATAAACTGCCCAAGCAGAGCCAACTCCTGTAGTTTACACTCACTGCTCTTGTTGCATCCGCAGCTGTTGTAAGACGATATGCTAGGTGAACTGGGTTTGTTTCTGTGTCTACCTCTGCTGCCTCTGCTTACAGCTGCAAGCTCTCCTATTTGGGTTACCTACATAGCTTTCTTAAAGTGAGAGGGAGGGACGGTGGGTGGAGTGCGTCTGCTTTGTTTACGGTTTTGTTTTTGGCACAGAGCTCGAACAAGAATATATATACTGTAGTATACTACTAAGTGGGTGTAGCATGCAACACTCGTATACAAACAGTAAATGAAGCAGCAGCAGCAGCAGCAGCAGAAGCAACGAGCTCTGGTCATGCGATACTTTATGGATAGCTGCACATTTAATTTGTATTGTGTATTGTGGCCAAAACCTAATGATTGCACTTTGAGAAACTTCTACTACTTCTCCATTTTATACGAAAGTTCGTTAGACAATGATTAATCTTATCACATTTTTGCAATTTTTTGAAAGAAACCAGCTTTTAAGCAATTAAGCATTGGACCTGGGATGCTCCCAGCAGCTGCTTGTCAGGTATTGAAGTGCCCAATCGCATGCCATAGCTGTAAATCTGTAAAATAAATTAAAACAATATAAAACGTAATTGACATTAAAAGCAAAACAAAAGCTTTTTGTTAGTTAAAGAAACATTTTAAAATATTAAAAGTACGTTTTTGATCTTGAATATAACTTCACACCAGATTTACTTTTACTTCACAACGCATGTCAAAGGAAAACACAAAAATTATCAAAATTTTAAAAAATCATTTAAATTATTTTCTTCATTCGATTTTTTTTTTCATTTACCAAAAAGTTTATATACTTTGCTGCAGCATAACTTTCGGCGTCAACATGCGCTTCATCACTTCAAAACCGAATTGGCTTATACTCTATTCAATACTTGGACTATTCTTGCAGCTATTTGCGACAGCTAGCAGCGAATGTTGCCGCGCAAAAAACGTTGCATTCGAATTAGCTGACCGCGACAATAGTGAGTGCGGTGACTTTGATGCAACATTAAAAGCAAAAGGAGAATGCATGATGACAGTTTGTGCTGATGGAACATTAGTTCAGGGCAGCTACTGTGGCAAGGGACCTTGCAACATATTTGGTTGCAACTGTCAGAATGGCTGTCGCAAGGGCAAAACTTTAGATATTGTGCAAGGATACTATGGCGAATATCATATAAATAATGTGCATTTCATTTAAAAAGCAATCAAATATATTGTCAATTTAGCTACTGTTCAGCTGTAACAGTTATCTCAATTAATTAAACTCTTTGACGCTTATCGGTCACGTGAAACACAATCTATAACACGTTGTTTACAGGAGCTAATTGATGAGAAGTGAAGTTGAAGTTGATTGTGCTGTTTTTTTTTATCTCAACAATGCTTTTCCCGAAAAACTTTAATTATTTTCAATTGTAGAGAAAAACATCTTTGTTGACAAAGCTTTTAAATTTTTTTTAAAAACTTGAAACTTGATAAAAAGCCAACTCAATTCGAGAAATCGGTATATAAAGAACAGTTTGACTGAGTTTTGCTATTCAAATCAATGATGAGATATTTACTGGTTGCACCACTTTTTGTTGTTCTTTGGCTGTGCCTCAGTTCAGATGCCAATGCAGATTGCTGCAAGCCTAGCACAATTTTGTTCAAGTTGGCTTGGATCACACTAGCGGAACATATGGAGGCAAGTATCATAATCGTGATACCTGCATATAGAAGATCTGCGGCAATGGAGATGGCGTTAGGGGCCCCTGGTGCGACAGTGGCAAATGCAATCCGAGTAGTTGCCTCTGCGAAAAGAGCTGTCTGCCCGGCGAGCCCACAACCAAATTCTGTAAAAAGCAAAGTACTTTAATTTTGATTACATGTGGGAGGCCTAAAAAGATAATAGTCAAAGTTGTGTTTAATATGTTCCAACATATTGAGTCTATGCCGCATTGGCTTGCACTCAAACTAGAAACGAGATTTATAAAAGGGAGAGAGAACGAAAGAGAGAGAGAGAGAGAGAGAGAGAGAGAGAGAAGGAGTAAGCTACTACAGCATTGGGCAAGTAAATATTTTATAATTTAATCAACATAAAAGGCAACAAAGGCAATGACAATGGCAAGCTGTTAGAGTTACGCGAATGTGAACGGGCCGCCAAGCGACGCCTCTGTGGTTAACTGGAGGGGCCCAAGCAATAAAAACCCGACAATGACACAGGCTGAGACTGAGACTGAGACTGATGCTGATACTGCTAAGACGATGGAGCGTTGCCAAAAATAAAAAGAGAGTGAATGTCAAATACGTTGCGCGATAATGTTTAATGATAAGCAGACGAGGCCAAGTTGAAATACAGTCGGCAATAGTCAAAGATGTTTATCGTGCGAGTGCGACAATAAAACCGAAGACAGTCACAATGTTGTTGCAGAAGAAAAGAGGCTAGAGAAGAGGGACGGACGGGGAGTAGCTGACAAATGGACCATGTCTGACAGGACGACGGAGACCTCCCCTGCTGTGTTGTCATCTAAACAATGGACAAGTTTATATTTGCATTTATTTCTATTAGGCGCACATTTGTCAAAAGCTGTTTATGTGCTCGTCCAAGATGAGATCTTGATCTCGTTGCCAGACTTGGGTCTCTGGCTTTAACCAAGAAACCAAAGCATTCTATACCAATGTTGGCTCTACTTTAAGTAACTTTCTGTTTGTGTTTGTGTGTGTGTGTTTTTTGTAGATGGTGGGATTGCAATAAAATATTTATTCGGTATTGTCGTGCACTTTTATTTGACATCATAAACAAAAGCCACGAAAGTGTAAACACAACTTGGCTCAACGCATTCACAGGCTGGCAAAAGTTTGTTTGCTACTCCGCCTTCTTTTTAACAGTAGTGTTGTTTTTGTTGTTGTTGTTGTTGGTGTTTTCCCGTGTTGTTGACTTATTTAAGCCATAAAGTGCTCAGTCGCACACACACACACACACAGGAACGTACACTTGACACAAGCACGTGTGTGTGTGTGTGTGTGTATTCCAAATTTAACGCCACGTTACGCACGTTCATAGACAGAGACAATAGCAGCAATGGCAATGATAAACACCAAACAGCTCCAACGGCAATCCGCTAACAAATACAATAAAAACAATCATAACACTAAACGACTTTTAAATACCCTAAGTCGTTATTTGATTGAGGTTTTTCAATGTTGTGTTCATTTACTAGAGCACTTTCATACTTTTGAATTGAAAGTTAATGTTTGTTTGAAAGCTTTAACTTTCACTAATGAAGTGTTAAATATAAAGCAAAGAAAACTTTTTTAAATTTTGTAGATGTTTCAAACTTCAGTTTTCACTGATACGCAATCGTAACTTTTTAGTTAACATGCTCGATTCTGGGCGCATTCAAGAAAAGGACCGGCAGCATTTCTAAATCGCATAAATTTTTGAGCCAATCCAAGCTCAAGTGTGTGTGTGATTGGGTTGTGTTACTAATTCTTGGTATTGCTCTTGACATATTTTTTGTTTTCGTTTTCTTTTCCCTTTCATTTATTTATTGTGTTTTTTTTTTTGTTGAGTGTGCCTTTGTGTGTGCGTTGCCAAGGATCGTTGACCCTGTAGCCCAGCTTTGGACTAACAGCAATAAGCCAACAATCTTGGCCTTGAGGCATCCACAAGTGGTCGCAAATTTGCTGGCATTTTGTAATATTCTGTGAATTTTCATATGTGCATACAAACAAATGTGAATTTGAATAGAGTGCGTAGTTTATATATAGAAGAAATAATTGTTCAGCAGCTTTGCTTTGCGACAGACAGACAAACCGACAGACAGTTCATTATGCAGCTCTTGAGTTGTGGGCGTGATTGTGGCATATGTTTGCTTATACTTTATCCAGCAACAATTTGTATTTATATCCATCTTATGCATTTTATAGCCTTGCTTAAGTAACGCCCCTATTACATACCAAACAACGCATATGCCACAAGCAATAGCTGAAAGCTGTGAGTGTGCCTCAAGCCTCATTCCAACTACTCCTCGAGCAATTTTTTGTTTACGTTTAACACTGCTGCTTTTTCTGCGTTGGCGCCCCATGGACGCGCTGGGCCACCTTCGTTTACGTGCCACGCATATAAATTATTGTATCTCGAGCGTATTAAAAATGTACGAGTGCTCATCTTGTTATCCTGTTGTGTAAGCGGATTATGTCGGGCATAAATGTCATGCGTTGTGGGGCTGTTGAAACCACGCCACAGGATACCACTTCACCTCTCGCTCTCTATCTCTCTCGCAACGACCTTGCTTTTACCGTGTTACTCCTTGTCTTTCACGCTCTCTTTGCTTCAGTCTACGTTTATACTCTAGTTAAAGGTATTCTTAATTTAGAAGCCAATGCACAATGCAAAATATAATCAAAATAACCATATGTTTTAAATAGTCGAAGAATAGTATAGAATAGAATAGTATTTTCAGTGACAAATAATATCCAAAGAACATTTAAACAGAACACTAACACTCTTTTAAAAATCCAATATGAAAACAAAATAGCATTTTTATAAATAAAAACTTTATTCTGACACAAAAAAAAAATATATATTAAAATTCATTTCATTGCGATTAATTCTCCATTCTTAACTCTTTGAAATAAATAAGCTGATATTCAATTATGTTATCCGTAAGTGTATTCAATTTTCGGCAGTTCATTCGGATTAATAAAGTCGTATTATTCTTTGCTACTGTGTGTGTGTGTGTGTGTGTCGCAGCTATTTGTGTGGCGATGTTTCTCTGCCGTTTCGCCATTACGCAGTGTCATGCACGTGTCAACTCCCCGATAACCTCAACCGCATGAGCTCCCCGCTTTCCTCCCACACCGCTGTCCTACACATTGACAATATTTCGGTTTTACTTTTATTGAAATTTAAACTGCCGCTCGCCGGCAACATTCGAATGCCGCCAATGGTACACAATTTGCACATAACTTGCGCTTAAAACAGTTAACCGATCGGATAGTGAATATGAAGTAAATAAACTGGTGAAGGGTTGGTGGAGGGGGTGGCATATGAAAAGGGGTGCACTGCAAATGCAAGCGTTAATGGCAGTTTCCGATTTAACTTCAGCACTTCGCTCGCAATTTTGTGCGCGAGCGTTGAAAAAATTTGTATGCAAATATTACAAGTGGGTCTTTTTCTGGCATTTTCGAGTTGCGAATGTTTGCATTGGCCCAAAATTTTATTGAATGTGAAAATTGCGGCTGTTGCAACAACTGTTGCGGCTGCTTATCGCATTGCTATATGTATGTGTGTGGTAACAAACTACTTTTCGTACTATTTTTCGAATGCGGCATGTGTGTGTGTGTGTGTGTGTGAGGCGATGAAAACGTAATGCAAAAACTGATAATACAAAGCTGAAAAGTTGCCAAAAGCTAAACACACAACACAATTACATTTTAAGAATTTGTGACTCGAGATAATATAAACTTAATATCTTATTTATCAAGAATTAACTTGAAACGAACTATTCCAAAAGTTAATAAATATCTAACACGAAGTGTTAGTGTTGGTATGAGATGCAGGGCTATAAGTGTATATAAGTATCAGATTAAACCACTGAACAATATATATATACATATCCGATACGAAAATTAGGTTGCTGACAGTACACTTCCCAACTTGATGGCCACACGCACTGGTTATACAATATTTGTTGGACTTTGAACAATATGGTGTATTGGAGGAGAGTATTGTAGTATTCCTTGCAGATCATGGTATCCTGAATACTTTGATCTATATTATACGTGATGGGAATTATCAGATGATTCCAGCGAACTTGGTTTGGATAATAATAAGAGATTCTTTATTGAAAATTGAATATGATGTGCTTCATATGAAGTTTTGATTACGAACTAAAACATGAACTCAAAAATTGCAACATACGCTTAATAACATATCAGCGTAGTCTTTATCTAATTATAGATTCATATTATGTGAGCATCAATGTATACACTCAAAGTTTAAAAATACGCAATGTACGCAAAGGAAAAAGAAAAAATGTTTTAACTAATTAAATAATTTTGACAATTTGGACAAAATATTTCATTAGTCAAAACATTTAATGTTATTCTTAATTACTATTATGTTATTCATATAACAAGACAAATTGTCAAAATTATTTCGTTAGTTAAAATTTGTTTCCTTTTTCCAGTGACAAACTTCTCCTTATGATGGACTTAAATCGTCTAGAAGAAATTTTAAAATACTCTCATATAATAAATCTAGTTCATGAATATAGTCCAAAAACAGTTCAGCAAACCGTTCTCAAGCGTGGTACATTTCTCGATAGAAAATCATCGGGATCACAACAAAAAGTTAATCCCGCCGTATTGGAGTCAAACCTCTTCTGCAATGCTGAAGGACATGTAATCTTTTTGCAATTTGGTGTTGGTACCGTTTTGTCATAGACATTATTATACGTGAGAAAAGCGTAACGTTTGCCAGGGCCACAGTTAACAACCTTAAAGAGCCATTTGGGTACGGGATTACCTTTGCTTCCAAACAAATAAATAGACTTGAGTTGGCCACTCTGACTGTGCGGCAACTGGAGCACATCTAATCCGCCCGTACAAACTTTAATCTTATTACAGGTAAGCGTTTTGCGAATCCAGGCCTCAATGATTTTCCAATTACCGCGATTGATGCCACGAAATTGTGCAACCACATTAACATACTTGAAAGTATCTTTCATTTTCTGGGCAATTGCAAAGTCCGCCGATGGCGCCAAATGGCCACGATCAAAGACAATGTCATGATTGTTTTTAATAAAGGTTTGCTGTTTTCCCAACAGATCTTCGAACCGCTTATGAATATTTTTGGCCTTAAATGAGGCAGCGGCGGCGGCGGTAATCACACCATCTGTGGTAAACGATTGTTCGGGACGACTTGCTGATATAAATACATATGTGAATAGATATAGTTTGAATATCTTTCAGGTCCGACTTACCTGACCGACTGCTATGAGATGTCATATGTATTACAAAGTGTGCTCTTTGAGCTTTCACCTCATAACAACTTCTATATATCTCGCTAAACCTTGCACTCACTTTATAGCCCACACGAAACATTGTATATGGACAGCTGTTATCCTTGATAACCTCTACAGCTGCCCTGGCTCCAACTAGGCTCACGTCCACGGCAACAGATAGATTGCCATTATCACACCGTATATGTACTACCCAGTGGATGGTGATGAATAAAACTATAAACAGGTTGTTGATATAGTTTAAGTGGATATTGTTTCATCACAATTCATCAACTTCGTTTTAAACATTTTGTACTCACCCAAGACCCAAAATACAGAACAGCAGCTGGCCATCGTGAGACCTAAACGCGCAAGTTGCAATTAAAAATTCGATGCGATTGCTAACCCTTATAAAGCTCAAATCGCAAAAAAACAAAGTTATTTTTAGTTTTTCAATGCTGATCGCGGTTTTTTTTTATCAACAAAAATATAAGCAAAAACTGTTGTTGTTAAAGTCATCACACATTTAACTCAGCCTCTGCGCTCTCCTTCCTCCAGCAATTAAATGTTCAATGCATCTAGAGAGTGCAGGTTGTCACGCGTTTCCATGGCTCTGACGAAATTTTCAAATTGCTTACAACAATATAATAACTGTTAAGAGGGCCCATATCAATAACAAACATTTTTTAATGTTTGGTTGCGGCTGCCTATCGAATGCGACATGTTGGTGTGTGTGGCAATAAAAACGTAATGCAAAAACTGAAAATACAAAGCTGAAAAGTTGCTAAAAGCTTAACATACAGCACAAATACAATGTTAGAATATATGACTCGAGATTATACCTCAGCAAAATTGATATTTGTGCATCATATTTTCTTCACTTTTTTCGAAATTTTTACTTGTTCGATTTTTTTAATATTTTTTTAAATAGACAATCAAAATATTAATTTAATACATAAAAGTTTTTTTCAGTTGGTATTTATTTTATTAAGAAATTATTTTTTTGAATGAAATCTTCCTGTAAAATTGATAACAAACAAACAAAAGTTTGAAATTATAAATATAAAAGGAATTCACTAATTTATTGAAGTTTAAATTATTAAAAATGGCTTCGCGTTTTTGTGTTTCTACCAATTTCAATCAGTGGGGCATCGAATTTACTAAGTTTTCTAATGTTTTCTTCTCGATAGTTGCCCAGTTCTGAACAATGGCCGTTTTAAAGTCCTTTAAGGACTCAAACTGCCTTCCACCCTCAAACACCTTTGCTGACAGTATACCCCAAAGGTCCTCAACTGAATTTAAGTCCGGACTTATAGCTGGCCACTGCAATAAGGGGATATTTTTGAACTTAAAAAACGTCATCCTATGCATTGCAACATGTATAGGAGCGTTATCCTGTTGAAATATCCAGTCCTCATCATGAAACCTCTCCGAAAATGAAATAGGTTCGACTTCAAGCAGATCCACATACGTTTGCGTACTCATTTGTCTCTGCACACAGCAATTGGTAGACTTTCCAGCAGAGCCAAATACCGCCCGTACCACCACCATGGTTCCGGTTATGGCAAGTCTGCCGGGGAGGTCTTGAGCCCACCCAGTACTTCTGATTACCGTCTGGCCCGTCTAAATTGAACTTTTTTTCATCAATGAAAACCACTTTTTGAATCTCGCTGCCCCCAAACTTACATTTTTAATAGAAGTCAAGTCGGGCCTTCTTATGCCGAGGCAACAGTTTTGGTTATTTGCGGTGTATTGGAGATGCAACCTTTAGGCAAATATATTGTACCCTCTCACTTTTCATTAGCTTCTTCCATTTGCTTTTTTTTGGGCCCAACTCATCGACTTAGCCGTTGCCATTGCTCTTTTATGTCTTTTAGTGCGCGCTTCAACTTTTGATACGGCTCCTTTTCGGTTTTTTTGAGCGTATTTTCCGGATTTTTTAAATCGTTTGCGACTTTATATCGATGCAGGTTTAATGTGTTGGCAATTTCAGTCATTTAAATGCCACATTCAGCCATAGTTTTAATTTGAATCATTCATTTTTCACTTAACTACGGTGTGAGAGGAATTTCTTACCAAAAACAGTCCAAATATAACACAAAATTACAAAACCGCAACAATATTCAATAAAAACAATAAGAAAACAATTTTTTAATAAGCTCAATAACTTTTTGCAGCGAGATAACTGGTGTATCCCACTCACAATGTAAATGAACAATTTTGCACAAATATCAACTATTATATTAAAGGCAAGACTGTCTCTTTCAAAATTGTAATGGGACTACAGATTAGAAGCAGATAAGAAACCAATGCATGAATAACATCACAAAACATAAGAGAAAAGATGTGTATACTCAAAACATTAATACCGTAATTATATCAATTTTGCTGATATATCTTATTTATCAAGAATTAACTTGAAACGAACCATTCCAAAAGTTAATAAATATCTAACACGAAGTGTTAGTGTTGGTATGAGATGCAGGGCTATAAGTGTATATAAGTATCAGATTAAACCACTGAACAATATATATATACATATCCGATACGAAAATTAGGTTGCTGACAGTACATTTCCCAACTTGATGGCCACACTCACTGGTTATATAATATTTGTTGGACTTTGAACAAGATGGTGTATTGGAGGAAAGTATTGTAGTATTCTTTGTAGATCCGTGATGGGAATTATCAGATGATTCCAGCGAACTTGGTTTGGATAATAATAAGAGATTCTTTATTGAAAATTGAATATGATGTGCTTCATATGAAGTTTTGTTTACGAACTAAAACATGAACTCAAAAATTGCAACATACGCTTAATAACATAGCAGCTTTGTCTTATTATAGAATTATATATTATTATATTATATAACTTTAAATATATTATATAACTTTAAATACGCTCTTTCGCATTATGTGAGCATCAATGTAGACACTCAAAGTTTAAAAATACGTAATATACGCAAAGGAAAAAGAAAAAATGTTTTAACTAATTAAATAATTTTGACAATTTGGCCAAAATATTTCATTATTCAAAACATTTAATGTTATTCTTAATTATTATTATGTTATTCATATAACAAGTATTTTAAGTTGTTTAATTTTTGTCCAAATTATTTTATTAGTTAAAATTTTTTTCCTTTTTCCTGTGACAAACTTCTTATTTATATTAAGTTGGATTTAAATCATCAAGAAAAAATTTTAAAATACTCTCAAATAATAAATATGTTTTTGATCTAGTTCATGAATATAGTCCAAAAACAGTTCAGCAAACCGTTTTCAACTTTGGTACATTTCTCGATAGAAAATCATCGGGATCGCAACAAAAAGTTAATCCCGTCTTTTTGAACTTTTCCTGCAATTCTGAAGGACATGTAACCGTTTTGCAATTTGGTGTTGGTACCGTTTTGTCATAGACATTATTATACGTGAGAAAAGCGTAACGTGCGCCAGGGCCACAGTTAACAACCTTAAAGAGCCATTTGGGTACGGGATTACCATTGTTTTCAAACAAATAAATAGACACGAGTTGGCCACCCTGACTGTGCGGCAACTGGAGCACATCTAATCCGCCCGTACAAACTTTAATCTTCTTACAGGTAAGCTTTTGGCGAGTCCAGGTCTCAATGATTTTCCAAATGCCGCGATTGATGCTATAAAACTGTGGAACCACATTAACATACTTGAAAGTATCTCTCATATTGTCGTCACTTTCAAAGTCCGCCGATGGCGCCAAATGGCCACGATCAAAGACAATGTCACCATCGTTTTTAATAAAGGTTTGCTGTTTTCCCAACAGATCTTCGAACCGCTTATGAACATTTTTGGCCTTAAATGAGTCAGCGGCGGCGGCGGTAATCACACGATCTGTGGTAAACGATTGATCGGGGCGAATATCTGATATAAATACATATGTGAATAGATATAGTTTGAATATCTTTCAGGTCCGACTTACCTTCCCGACTGCCTGGAGATGCACTATGTATGACAAAGTGTGCTCTTTGAGTTGTCACCTCATAACAACTCCTATATATCTCGCTAAACTTTTCCTCACTCAGTTTATAGCCCACACGATACATTGTATGTGGACAGTTGTCATCCTTGGTAACCTCTACAGTTGCCTTGACTCGACCTAGGCTCACGTCCACGGCAACAGATAGATTGCCATTATCACACCGTATATGTACTACCCAGTGGATGGTGATGAATAAAACTATAAACAGGTTGTTGATATAGTTTAAGTGGATATTGTTTCATCACAATTCATCAACTTCGTTTAAAACATTTTGTACTCACCCAAGACCCAAAATACAGAACAGCAGCTGGCCATCGTGAGATCTAAACGCGCAAGTTGCAATTAAAAATTCTATGCGATTGCTAACCCTTATAAAGCTCAAATCGCAAAAAAACAAAGTTATTTTTAGTTTTTGAATGCTGATCGCGGTTTTGTTTTATCAACAAAAATATAAGCAAAAACTGTTGTTGTTTAAGTCATCACACATTTAACTCAGCCCCTGCGCTCTCCTTCCTCTAGCAACTTAATGTTCAATGCATCTAGAGTTTTCGCGCGTTTCCATGGCTCTGGCGAAATTTTCAAATTGCTTATTCAGACTTTACAACAATATAATAACTGTTAAGGAGGCCCATATCAATAACAAACATTTTTTAATGTTTGGTTGCGGCTGCCCATCGAACTCGACATGTGGGTGTGTGTGGCAATAAAAACCTAATGCAAAAACTGATAATACAAAACTGAAAAGTTGCTAAAAGCTGAACCTACAGCACTAAATACAATGTTAACTTAATATCTTATTTATCAAGAATTAACTTGAAACGAACCATTCCAAAAGTTAATAAATATCTAACACGAAGTGTTAGTGTTGGTATAAGATGCAGGGCTATAAGTATATATAAGTATCAGATTAAACCGCTGAACAATATATATATATATATCCGATACGAAAATAATGTTGCTGACAGTACATTTCCCAACTTGGTTATACAATATTTGTTGGACTTTGAACAAGATTGTGTATTGGAGGAGAGTATTGTAGTATTCTTTGTAGATCCGTGATGGGAATTATCAGATGATTGCAGTGAACTTTGTTTGGATAATAATAAGAGATTCTTTATTGAAATTGAATATGCTGTGCTTCATATGAAGTTTTGATTACGAACTAAAACATGAACTCAAAAATTGCAAAATACGCTTAATAACATATCAGCGTAGTCTTTGTCTTATTATAGATTCATATTATGTGAGCATCAATGTAGACACTCAAAGTCTAAAAATACGTAATATACGCAAAGGAAAAAGAAAAAATTTTGTAACTAATTAAATAATTTTGACAATTTGGCCAAAATATTTCATTATTCAAAACATTTAATGTTATTCTTAATTATTATTATGTTATTCACATAACAAGACAAATTGTCAAAATTATTTCGTTAGTTAAAATTTGTTTCCTTTTTCCTGTGACAAACTTCTTATTTATGATATAAGTTGCATTTAAATCGTCAAGAAAAATTTTTAAAATCCTCTCAAATAATAAATATGTTTTTGATCTAGTTCATGAATATAGTCCAAAAACAGTTCAGCAAACCGTTCTCAAGCGTGGTACATTTCTCGATAGAAAATCATCGGGATCACAACAAAAAGTTAATCCCGCCGTTTTGGATTTAAACTTCTTTTGCAATTCTGCAGGACATGTAACCCTTTTGCAATTTGGTGTTGGTACCTTTTTGACATAAACATTATTATACGTGAGAAAAGCGTAACGTTTGCCAAGGCCACAGTTAACAACCTTAAAGAGCCATTTGGGTACGGGATTACCTTGGGTTTTATACAAATAAATAGACTTGAGTTGGCGACTCTGACTGTGCGGCAACTGGAGCACATCTAATCCGCCCGTACAAACTTTAATCTTCTTACAGGTAAGCTTTCTGCGAATCCAGGCCTCAATGATTTTCCAATTGCCGCGATTGATGCCAGCAAACTGTGCAACCACATTAACATACTTGAAAGTATCTCTCATATACTCGTCACGAGTAAAGTCCGCCGATGGCGCCAAATGGCCACGATCAAAGACAATGTCACGATTGTTCTTAATACAGGTTTGTTTTTTTCCCAACAGATCTTCGAACCGTTTATAAATATTTTTGGCCTGAAATGAGGCAGCGGCGGCGGCGGTAATCACACCATCTGTGGTAAACGATTGTCCGGGACGATCTGATATAAATACATATGTGAATAGATATAGTTTGAATATCTTTCAGGTCCGACTTACCTGACCGACGGCCTGGAGATGCACTATGTATGACAAAGTGTGCTCTTTGAGCTTTCACCTGATAACAACTCCTATATATCTCGCTAAACTTTTTCGCACTCAGTTTATAGCCCACACGAAACATTGTATATCGACAGCTTTTATCCTTGATAACCTCTACAGTTGCCCTGACTCGACCTAGGCTCACGTCCACCGGAACAGATAGATTGCCATTCTCACACCGTATATGTACTACCCAGTGGAGGGCGATGCATAAAACTATAAACAGGTTGTTGATATAGTTTAAGTGGATATTGTTTCATCACAATTCATCAACTTCGTTTAAAACATTTTGTACTCACCCAAGACCCAAAATACAGAACAGCAGCTGGCCATCGTGAGATCTAAACGCGCAAGTTGCAATTAAAAATTCTATGCGATTGCTAACCCTTATAAAGCTCAAATCGCAAAAAAACAAAGTTATTTTAAGTTTTAGAATGCTGATCCCGGTTTTGTTTTATCAACAACAATATAAGCAAAAACTGTTGTTGTTTAAGTCATCACACATTTAACTCAGCCCCTGCGCTCTCCTTCCTCTAGCAACTTAATGTTCAATGCATCTAGAGAGTGCAGGTTGTCACGCGTTTCCATGGCTCTGACGAAATTTTCAAATTGCTTACAACAATATAATTACTGTTAAGAGGGCCCATATCAATAACAAACATTGAAAAATGTTTGGTTGCGGTTGCTTATTGAATGCGACATGTGGGTGTGTGTGGCAATAAAATCGTAATGCAAAATCTGATTTTACAAAGCTGAAAAGTTGCTTAAAGCTAAACATACAGCACAATTACAATGTGAGAATTTTTGACTCGAGATTATATAAACTCAAGAGCTTATTGCTTACAATTTGAAAACCTTCCCAAACTTTTGCTAAAAGACGTTGTCGGAAAATGTATAAGCAATAATAGAAATTTTCATATTTTGCAGCTGACGTATGAAAATATGCTTAGGAAATTGTCAAATTTGCGCCTCAGGCCAACAATCAACATTCAATTATCACCACTGACAACAAGCAGCAATCTCTAATTAGCAAGTGTAACTCATATAACAACACAATTATAACGAAATATTCCATAATTAGGAATATATGTTGATATTTTCAACATGCTAGAATAAGTTCGGTTTTAATTTAATTCATTTAAGTGGTTCATTTTGTTGTTGTTGCTCTGTACATGTTGCACTTATGATAAACTACATGAGTTGGCAATATTGATGCGGCCAGCCAGTAAGAAGCGCAATAAGTGTGCTGAAAATGTGGCAAATGTGATGATCTCTAAGCAGATGCTGCAACATTTCATAACTAAACTCAGCACAGCGTTGCCCAGCCAGTTGGTCAAGCAATCTATCAGTTGGCATCAGTTCTGGCCTATGCTAATGGCGGACTATGGGCCCGTTATGAGCTTACAGATATGGCCAGAACATAAAGCCTTAATAGCTATACACACACACACACACACACACACACACACACACATAATGAAAGCTCTGAGCCACTTTGGTTTTGTGTACGATTTTCGAAGCGCCCCTTTGAAATTGGCGCTTTTGTCTCTGTCTCTATCTCTGTCTCCTTCTCCCTCTCCCTGCCTCCTTGTCTCTATCCATTTCATACAAATTATTTGCAGCTTATCAGCGCGTTTGCTGTTGTCCAATTTTATGGTCATTTTGCTTTGGTTTTTGTGCTGTTTGCTGCTTTCTAGTTACTTAGCTGCCTCTACCCTGTCCCTGTGTGTGTTTAGCAGTCAAACGTCGACGCTTCGAATGCCCAAAACTCATTTTGGCCACTGAGGGACTGTTCTATGTGGCAGTTGATGCGTGTGTTTTGTCGTTTTTTCCTCTCACACACACACACACCACACACAGCACACACTTATCGCAGGCAGCAGAGAAGGACATCACTTGAAAATTGCCTAAGCAGTTTCGGCCAAACCAATCTCTTTTTTTTCTGTTTGTTTGTTGTTTCTTTTTTGCAATGTGAAGTGCGCGGTTCTTGTTTTTGTTTTTACGATTGCCTCAAAATGCCTGGGCATGGATTTTTTTTCCTTTTGTTTGCTTTTGTTTTTTGGGTATTCCCTTCCCCATTTAGTTTGTGTTTTGTATTCTTTTTTGTCAAATAAAATGTCGAAAACATGGTCAGGGCCCACAAAATATTTGCCGCTTCGCTTTTTCAAGCATGTCTCGTGCAAAACTTTTCGCCACAACCTACAGAGAGAGAGAGAGAGAGAGAGAGCGAGAGAAAGAGTAGAGAAACAGACGTCCAACATACATACTACTATTCAAAAAGCTATCAAGCGTTAACCACAAACATGTTGACCAGATTTCAAATGGCTCTTGTGCAAGTACATACAACATGATATATCTAATAGCCCTAACAGATAAAGCGAATTGTCTAAACCGCATGGTTCAATCTTCTAACAAACTTGTTCGAGCAATGAACTAATTCTTGTATGGTCATTGCTCTTTTTTTGGAAATGGAATGTTTTAGTTAATGTTGTATTTTATGTTTATGTATGTTTTGATATGTTGATGTGCTGAAGTTTTTCTAATCAGATCTACAAGCTATGAAGCAAGAATTGTAAAGAATGAAGTCGCAAAGTTAACTATTGACTACTGAAGATGTAAGATATGTCTGAAGATGTTTTATCTGTCGTTCTCTTCCTATATCTAACTCTTGTTTCTATACTTACTCTTTGGTCCATCAAGATTTGTGGAAGTTTTGATATTGATTTTGAGCTTATTTTTTTGACAATCCTCAAGAAAAATCTGAGAAAGTTTGCCATACTTGGATCAGCTTAAAGTCTCTGCAATATTCAAGTATTTTGCGAATTTTATAAGAAAAAATTTAAAAGTAAGGAAATGCTTAATAGCTCCTTTCAATTGCTGACTCCATTAATTATTTTTTAAGCATAATAAATGAAGCTACTCGCGGCACAGCGCACGATATTTAACGGCTACCGCATAAAGTGAGCGGCCAGTTAAGCAGTTGATTTTGCGGTTGCGGTGTCACTGATTGAATCCATAGACAGTGATCCAGTACTCCACACCGCTTCACTTGATACCCTTAACCTCGTTTAACCCCAATGCCAACGCTATTCGACCAGACTCAACCAATAAATTGTGAACTGATTGGCTGCGCGTCCTTGTGAATATATTGTTTCAGGGCTGGAAGTCAACCGGCATTGATTTACGCCAGATGACTGCTGAGCTGTCATTAAATATGACCGCAGGTCCGGGGTGCACGCTGTTCAATTGTTCGTCGCTGTAATTAAGCGGCGACTATTTGGACAACGTCGCGTATACGCTATATGAGTGCATATAAAATACAAAAATAAATGAAAAACAAAGAACGCCTCAAGGCTTTTCATGCGTATTTTCGTTAGCATGAAATTAAATTAAAAGCGTTAAGTGCCAATGCAAATATCTGAAATGCATTTCATTATGCTGCATTTAAAGTTATTTATTTTTTAATAAGCTCCTTACACTCTCTTCCTCTCTTTCACTTCGCACTATCTCTGGTTTGCCAGTGTGTTTTTATATGCATAATGTGTTTTAATTTGAAGCACATTTGCATATATATATATATATATAGATAGTACATAAATAAGTCAGTGCATAAAAATGCGTTTAATGCTGTTGCAATCAAACAAAAAAAAAAAAAATATTCGCAAACTTATATAATTATAAAATAAATAAAATCCATTAGCACACATTGTCACCGTTGATGCTGATGCAACTGCTGCCGGAAAATAAGTGTTTAATTTTTAATAGGTATGTCTGACAAATGTGAACTGAATGAACACTTCACTTGTTATCATTTGTTCGTTAAATATCACAGTTTTTTAATCAAATAATAAGTGAAATCATCAGTTCTTATTAATATTAATGCTTTTATTCTTTGAATTTGATGACATAGCGAGGGTAGTTTAATTATAGAATGAAGCATAACCGACCCCATAAATTGTCTATAGAATATATTCTTATTCAGCATCGCAAGCTGTGTCTATATAGATTTATAATAAGGTTAACTGCGAAAACTCTGTTGGCTTTGCAAGTGTATATAATATTCGGGTTGCTGATTATCTTAATTTGTGTTGCGTTCACTACAATTTTGAATAATTTGAATTTGTTTAATGATTCCTATATATATTATATAAAAAAAGATTAATCATTTCCTGAAGTTTCATAAAAATTTTAATGGTTTTAATGATATTAATTGTTAACTTTTTATAAGAAACAAATATATTTAATTGAAATACACTAAAATTATAATGTTTATTTACCATTTATCAACTCACATTTTCTAGCAGCTGTTGAAATTTGTTTGCTTTGTGTTAAACAGTTTCTTTGTAATACTAGGAATTAATTGTTGTTGAAGTAAAGCTTAAAACTGCTTTTTAATGGCTGCAACGTGCGCTGCAACCAAGTGAGGCGATTAGATACTTTGGCAACAGACACGTGTCCAGAGTCTCATAAAATTATGAAGAGCGCACACATAATTAGACGAGCCCAAATGCTAGGCCACAAGCTCCATTTAACTGACATGGTCGTGTGGTTTTGGTTTTGATTTTTAATTTATGTTAATTAACTGCCGACTTAACAAATAATTGAAAGCATTTTCTATCTGTTTGCGTGTGTTGTTGTTGTTGTTGTTCAGGACAGCGCGTTTTGTGGCAAAGACGCTGTCTTTTAGCGGCTTATGTCCTAAGTGCAAAGGACTTTTGCCATAAGAATCTATTTCGCCTCCTTTTGTTTGCTTTGTCGCACACGAAATAAGCAGCAGTTGGGGCTAGGTAAACATTTCAAAGATACGTAAAGGCGTGTTCTGCGACTGTCGCATAGATAAGCCAAACAGAACAAAGAAGAAAAGATGTGTGCTTTTCGTATCCCTTGAGGGTATGTTATAAATGCACAGATACGAGTACGCACATACACATATACATACGCATTTAATTACGAAAAGTATTTTTAATTTAAAACCATTTTATTTGCATTTGTATATGTGTGACAGCTTTAATTTGTTGATGAAATCAGAATTTTATTAAAAAAAAAGTGCTTAAAGCCATAATCTAATTATAATAACATGATAAGATTAATATTTCTTAATATGATAAAAATAAAATCTTCTTACTCGCTGCATAAATTTACAGCCATTGCCGTTGAACAATATTTCATTGACCCGTATTTCTTTTTAGATTCGTTGAAAATAACTTTATGATACTCTTTATAACAGCAATTGGTTTGGAAAATGATAATATTATGGTTCTGTGATTTGTTTTACATTTATGTTGCTTCCTTTGACATAGTTAACATGATTTACAAGCAAAAAATAGAAAAAAGTTCTTTCGAAAATTGATTTATATATGTTGTTTTAAGGGTTGCAAATAAAACTCCAAAAAACCCAAAACTTAAGTACATCCACTTTTGTGTTAGTATAGTATATACAAAATGTTTATGGGCAAATCTAAGGAGCTATTTGCCACATTAATGAAATGTTTAGGGTTAAGCAATTTGAAAGACATAAAATTATTATAGCATGTGTCATATATGTTCATATATACGAGTAGTAGTTATACCCTTTCGTTTGTGTGTGGGGGGAGGCTTCTCTGCCAAAGGACGGCAGCTCGAGCCTGTTGGAGGCAGGATCCAACAGCAACAACAATGTTGCTGACAATGTCGCGACAACAGAAATGACAGCATAATAATAATAAAAAGAAACACATCATACACTGTGTAAGTGTGTGTGTGTCTGTGTGTGGGGATATGCTATTGTGTGTTTGTGTGTGTGTGTGTGTGTGTGTGAAGGGGTGGAACGAAAGAACTGAAGCAAATGGCAACAGCAAAAAACAAGAAGAAGAACTACATCCACAAAATATCGAATGGCATAAACAACGTTGCACAGTCGAAGCCTGGCATTTGTGTGTGTGTGTGTGTGTGTGTAGGGAAAAGGCAGCGAACGAGTTACATTTTCAGCGAAAACAACAACAACAATTGATGATGAGCAAAAGCGGCACAAGTGAAGAAGCCTGGCGTCTGTTTGCCAACGTTTTTGGCGCGTTTTGTAAATATTTACACATGTAGCTGTTACCAGTGATTGTTACCTGTAAATGTGTGTGTGTGTGTGTGAGTGGATGTGGATGAGCAATACACATGCATTCCAGCACGAGGGTAGCTCGAATATTATACCAACTTTTTCGTTTCTTAACTTGTCCAACTTGTCAAACTGAAAGTTTTGCATTGTGAAAACTTTGGAATTTTTGTTTTTAATGATTTAAGCCGAAAAACATCGATGGCATTTGGTGCTTTATGTGCTTTTCTAATGTGAAAACTTATGAACTCGATCTGTTGGTACGTAATGCTGATAAAAAATTAAATAACTATCCACATGGGTTTTTATCTTGTTATGGCAGTTTCTGGTCTATCAAAAAACTTTCTAACTACCAATATATGTCAATATCAAGCTTTCTATGTACCTTCCCATCTAGCCGTATCACTTCCATCAACTTCTCCATCTCTTTTTCAAATTTCAGAAAAGCTTGCTCCCAAATTGAAGGATTTTACATGCTTCTCCCTCTTCGAACGTTAAAAATGTACGCAAATTTTGTGTTGTGGTTTGAGCAGATGGAAGACTGAGTTTGGAATGTTTAAATATTTGCAGGTAGGCAGCATCAATGTTTGTTAAAGACTTTGAAGGAAACGTGCGTGTTGCCTACAAACACACACACACACACACACATACACACGCAGGCGTTTGTTATTTATTATGGCTTGTCGATATTTTAATTAAGTTTATAATGATTGCTGCTACATTTACTGAAAGTTGGTACGTAGGGTTTAAGTGGGGGACAAAGGTTTGGCAATTGCGCCCCCCACACAACCACACAATGTTTTTATTTTTGTTTGTACTGTCTGGCTTCGTCGTCATAGTCGTCATCGACGTCGTCGTCGTCGTCGTCGTCTATGACAAAATCAAAGCCAACAAAAAGCAATAACACACCAGGCACGTGACTTGTTTACCATATTGAATTATTTGTCTTTGCGCTTTAAATGCTCCAGCGCACAATACACAAACACGAACACACGAACACACACACACACAGTGGTAGAGACGAAAAAAAGGCTCACAAACAAGCAAGGAGCAAGTTTCAGTTGAACTGTGCAAAAATTGAAATTATTACGGAAATATTGTTGACATTGCCATTTTTGTGTTCTAGCGGTTGCGAACGTATGTACGTGCGTGGGCATGGGCCATGGCTAATACTACTGACTGCTACGAACGGTTGTTCTTTGCCAAAGCCAATCAGTTGGCAAAAGCAAATGTAATTGAAACGTGTAAGTATATGTTGGACTTTAAGCAATATGCTATATGATAGTAGCGAGAGAGAGCTTACTTTTCTTTACTTTACGTTTCTTACCAAAAACAAAATCAAAGTGGCTTTTGTGTTTTTTGTTTGTTTACTTTTCACAAAGAGTTCCCTTTAGAAGTTATTTTTATAGCAATCAATTTATTTTTCGAATTTCTTTGAGTATAATTTTTAATGCATTTTTCTTTGCCTTGCATATGCTTTCTCACCGTATTTGTTTTGCTTTTAACATCAACGAAATTGACATCATTATAATTTTTTTTTCAAAACAAACAAAGTAAGCCAGAAAAATGAATTATTATTAAAGCTCTTATAACACATTAGATTGAATGGCCTGACATCCAATAAGTTTTTATCATATGTTTGTCTTCTTAGCTGTTGAAGAAAATGTTTATTGATTGATATTCTTTTTCTGCTAGAACAATATTGTACCAACTATTTCTTTGGTTAAGTTTAAAGGTTGTTAAAATTCTATATATGCTTGTATATTATTGTATGTAGTAGTTCGTTGGAAAACTACAAATTTTTTTTAACTTGCATCATTTTTCATTTTTCATGGCATATATACATATAAAAGATTTTTGCATATATTTCACAGAGTCAACTGACGATGATTTTTTTGTGTATTTTATTTTTATTTTTTTTTTGCTGCTTGCATAAATCAATTTATCAATTTCAAACTTGCTCCGCTGCTTTTCAATTGTTGTTGTTGTTGTTGTTGGTTTTTCTTGTCGCGTTGGCGAGTTTGTAAACGTTTGTCAAAGTGTTTACTTTTTGCCATTGCTGAGCTGATGCCACTCCAACGTCCACATCCACATCCACATCCTGCTTGCATTTTCCAACTCCTGTGTCAACGACAGCATTCAACAACAAGAACGAACAAAAAAAAAAAAAATGCAAATGCATTTTCCGCGAAACGCATAAAATGCATCTCAGCAACAAGCAAGGGACTAAAATCCGCCGTCCCCTCAACTTCATTTGTCATTTTGTCACATTAACGCAATGGAAATGCAATATGCTAATGTCAAATTTTATGAATGAAGCAAAAATATTTGCCTTGCGGTTGCACATGGAATAAATATTAAAGTAGCCTCATCAGCAAATAGAGATAACGAGTGAAAAAAGAGAAAGCTAAAAAATGTTTTGTAAGAATTTAAAGGCGATACATTTAAAGGTTTCTTTATTATTGTAAACATTTATTACATGATTTTTCAAACCTCGAAGTATAACTATTTATTGCTTTACAAATTAAAGCTACGCACCAAAAGTTAGTATGTAGTAATGCCTTTCTTAAACAAACTTAAGGTATACATTTCTTCAAGTTGGTAGTGCCTTTTATGAATAAAAATCTTTCGTATTTACCTCAAATATACAAGTGCAGCCATTGATTTTTTATCTTTGTTATAACTGCATAGACTTAAACATGTATTTTTCCTGCCTGTTCCAAGCTTTTTTTTAACCTCACTCCCTTTTATTTTACGCGAGGTATAAAATGCAGGCAGAAAATGTGCAATAAAAATGGATTACATGCTCAAAATGCTTTTGCTCACGGGCCATTTAAAAAGATGATTTTTATTTTTTTTTTTGGATGTGATGCGTTTCCAGCACGTTTTAATTAAGCATGCATTTTTGAAAAGGCTTGGATATTTGACAATGTGTAAGTCCCGCACACGAGCAACCATATATATGTATAGATATTTATATATAAAAACTGCCAAAAACTTTCGACAAATTGTTGAATGATATTAAAAAGTGAACGTGAAGTGCTATAAATACATTTATTAATAATTAAGAAGGCTCTAGTCGAGAGATCCCGACTAGACGATACCCTGAACCCTATACTTCATATTTTACGCGTACGGTCAGTGCTTGCAAGCATGTGTGTGTGTGTATGTGTGCAGTATACAGCATACTTTACTTAGTTTCAATAATCCATATCTCCGGTGTTTCTAAACCGATTTAAATTACTTGACTTTTGCACAAAACTATTATACCCTTTTTTTTTTTTTACAAATTTTCAATGGGTTCAGGGTATAAAAAAATTCCCAACAAGTTTCAAGCGATATCCCCTTATTGGTCTGGTCTATTGGTCTATACTAACAGCGTGTTGGACTTGCACAGTATTATTATTATTATATATATATATAACAATAAGGTGTGAGTTGTTATTAAAATGTCAGCAGCAGAGCGTAAAAGTCACAGCAGGTGCCGATTGTAATTGAATTAAAAAAAATTGCTTGTGATCTATATTTTTTCACTTCATTGTTTTCGGATTGTTGAAAAGGTGCGAGTGCATCCATTCTTGAATGAATGTGCACAGGAAAAAACAATAGATTGTAAAATTTTGGTTGCTGTCACGCCGAATTTGGGTCTGATAAAAAAGATTATCTAAATGGGTTAAACATGCTTTAGAATTGCTATACAAATTCTTTAAAGCATAAAATCAATAAAATGCAGTTGAACTTTTTTAAATTTCTACAGCAACTTTTTCTATCAAATGTTTTGCATAAAATAATAACTTACACAAAATTTTAATTCCTCTCAATCAAGTTCACAAAATCAGGATCAGCATCATTGACAAATCTTTGATTTCGTATCAACATCTTTTGCATAAAAAAAATATGAATTTAAATTACATGAAATTCAATTAAATTTACATGACATAAATTGGAAACCGAAATCAAACCATAATCCAATTTGAAAAATACTCAAATTTTTGTATGCAGTTGGACTATATGACAAGAGTCAACAGCAGCAACAGCCGCAACAGCAGCAGCAAGCAACAAACAACAATTGGTAATAAAACCTCAGGATGCGAAACATGAGTGTGAGTACGTGTGTATTTGTTGTGTGTGTGTGTGTGTTTCATGTATTTTTAGTAAATATCAACCAAAAAAAACAAAAAAACAAAAACAAAATATTGTCAATGCATCCTGTCCACAGGACTCTTTACAGGAGTGTGTTCAGTGCCTTTTGTCCGCTGAGATGTTGTGCAAAAGTTTTTATGATTGCTTGTCCTTTGCTGCAAATTAAATGTTGTATAAAATAAATTCATATATGTTTAAACAAGACACAAACATACACACACACACACACCATGCTCGAGACATTGAGTGAAGAATACTTAAGTTGATTATATTTTTGAAGTTATTAAACGTGTTGACATCGAGGCGTTTTCATGTTTGCAAAAGTGCAGTACTTAAGACTTAATTCATTTTATTAACAAGTCTTTCGTTTCCCCCATTTCCGTTTTCTCGTTCAAACAAGGCAAGTGCAAACTTTGTGCAGCATTGCAAGTATATGAAAAGCTAAACTGAAGCCTTTGAATTATTGTTGCTTGGCTTTGGGCGATATGTGTGCTTGGGTTTGTTGTTGCTGTTGTTTTTGTTGCCATTTTAATTTAATTAATATTTGTTGTTGTTGTGGTGGAAGATTTGGGCAGGCCGGCGACCCCAAAAAGTAGGCAATAAAATATTTAGATTCGCCTTTAAGCAAACAATTTGTACCAAATTTTTTTTTTTTGTGTGTGACACTGAAATGAATTTGTAGCAATTCATTAAAATTCAAGCAGCCAAGGCAGCATAAATTGCTCATATAAGCCAAGAAACAAGAACAACAAACGACTTGAGAGCAGCATATATCTTTCTTTTATACCCTTTCAACCCGGCCAGCGAGAGCTTGGCTATAAATAAACGTAACAGCAACAGAAACAACAAAAACAAGAGCAACAGCAATAGCAACATTTTCAAGGACATTTTCAACAAGCTAAACCGAAACGCTCCTTGGTCCAGCTGGCCAATGCCGCTTTTTGGTATTTTCTTATTTATTTTGTTGTTTTCTTTTTGCTGTTGTTTTCAGTTTATATTGTTTTGTTGTTTTGCTTTGTATTTTTTATTTTTGTTCTCTCGCCTCCGAAAATTTATACGACTTGCTAAAATTGCACATAAATTAAATTTATGTTTTATGAGCGTTGTCTTCTGTTCTTGTTGTTGTTGTTTGCCTCGTCCGACTATTTTTCTGTTCTGTTTCGTTTCGTTACGTTTGGTTTAGTTTAGTTTTTCGCTTTATTTTTTTTTCGTTTCATTCTGTTTGCTTTGCTTTACGTTAGGTTGCGTTGCGTTGCGTTGCTTTGCGCCTAGGCCGCATAAATGGCGGATGCCTTTTGTAATGCCTCTTCGAGATGATCACGTGCCAGGACAACATGGTATAATGATGGTGAGTTAAGGCACGCACGCAACATATTTTTTAATAGAGTGCCTCATTAGGTATGCAAAATAAACTAATCTTAAGCTTACTTGTGTAGTTATTAAAATATCTTACATGCTGTAAATAGCCGTAGCTATAGGATACCCTAAACCAAAATAGTTCGCTTAACCTGCACAAATAACTAACCATTTTTCGATTTTAGTTTCATATTCAACTGTTTGTTTTAAATAAATTTATTCATTCCATTTTTAACCACACAGTTTCAATGTATTTTTGATTTTCTTCTGTTATAAACACATACATTTTTTTTTGCAGATTCAAACCCTGCCCTGAGAGTCATGCCTTTTTCGTGTTAGTGTGTGTAGGAAAATCTTTACACGCGCCCAACACCAACATATTTTGAAGCTTGTTAACTTTCTGCTGTGTGGCATTCACGTGCCGGAAAAATCGCATTTATTTAATACGCACAGTAAATTTTCAACACTTGGAAACTAAATAGACATTCATTTAGTGCCATTTCGATAGGCAGTAGCACCCTACCCCCTACCCCTCTAGTAGCATTGTCTATTGCTTATTTCATCATCAACTTTCAGCAACAAAACATCTAAGGGACAGTCGAAGACCCACATGACATTAATAATTCACTTTACGCAGTCAATTTGGCCAAATCGCTTGGCTATTTGGTCGGTCTTTCTTTCATTCTTTTTTGTCATATGCTCTGCCTCCTTTTGTGTATATATATATATATATTTTATTTTGTGCTTGCTGTTCATTATTTTTAAACGTCGCTGACAGTTGTAAATCTGTCAGGCTTATTAACCGTTAAATGTCACTTAACTGTCATGCGCTTGGTGAACAACAACAACAACAAAAGCTTGGCATGTTCAAAAAACGAAAAATATTATGCGCATAATACAGAAAATTGTATAAAAAGTCGTTGATGCTGATGCGACAATAATAATAATAATAATAATACTCGTAATAAAGCAACCATTTCAGGCGATAGTAATTATTATTTTGTTGCCCGTCTTTATTACATTTAAATGCCAATTTATTGCCTTCGATTAAATTACGAGCATGCATTCATAATGAATAGCCAGTTCCAAAATATTGCAAGGTAATTGGACCTGGTTTTGGAGTGTCTCAGTGGGTGGTTAGGAGGCAGCCCAACTGTAGCTGCAAACCAATTAAAAAAGGCAAGCTTAACAGTAATATATTTGAATACCCTTTATAACTTGAAATCATTGTAATAAATATCAGAAAGTAAGAGTATGTTAGTTAAAAATGTTATAAGAAACACGGCAAATTTTTGGTAAGAAAAATCAAATATATTATGTTCATAAAACTAAGAACTAACAAGTTTGTATGTACCCTGTAAGCAGGGTATCTGCTAGCTTATCACACCATACATTTTCCCATTTCACTTGTTAAGCATGATTTATTTACTGCTTTACCAGAGAAACTAACTAGTTAGCTTCAAGTTATATATTTCATAATATAAAAGTCGATATTAAAATAATTAAATCAACTGAACACACAGAAATTTCATTTAAATTAATGTTGCCATGTTGCAAATTTAAACAAGTTCAAAATGTATGTGTTTTTGCTTCGTTTGAGCCTTTGGGCTATAGTTCTTTGCACATATTAGCTTACAGTTTGCATGAGCAGAGCCAATTGGCTTGGTATCGAGTTTAGCCAATCAATAAAGCAAGCAAAGTACACCTAAGCTCCATTTGGCAGAGGTTGGCTCCGATAAATAGGCAAAGACCAAACAGCAGCAGCAAATTTTAAATGCCCTACAACAGAGACCGGAAGTTGGCAACAGAAAGCCAGACTGAGATAGAGGAATGGACATAAATACTACAAATACATTTTCATAAATCTGGCAGCACTTTAATAATTTCCGTTTAACTCTTGTTGTAGCACTTGCAACGGCTGTGCCACAATTCTCTTTATCTCTGTCTCTGTCTCTTTCCGTCTCCATTTGTTGTTTTTATGGCTGCTTACTTCAATGGCCTCTTCAGTTGTTGCTGCTGTTATGTTCTGTTCTGTTCTGTTCTACTGTTGCTGCTTGGCATTTTATAAATCGCTTGACATAGTAGCAACAACAACAATAACAAAAACGATGGCAAGTGAAAGTACAAAACTAAACAATGCAGGCAGTCAGTGGAAGGAGCGCCTAGAATTTTGCTGTGGCAAGGACGTAGTCCTGGCTATGGTGTTGCAAAAAAAGTATCTACGAATATGAAACATGGCAATAAATATTGTGCAGGCATTAAACGTTTGGATTATTTTACTTACAACAAAAACAACAATAACAACAACAACAGACAGATAGACAGACACTGATGTGTATGCGAGGCGTTGCTAAAGGGGGGGGCAGGGGGCGTGGCTATTGCCAGCATTGAACATCTTCTAACTGCCTTAGTTAGCACTCAGCTTAGCTGTGTGTTTGTCTTGTTTATGCAAGTGTTTGTGTGTGTGTTCGTTGTATGTGTATTCCGGCAGCAGCTTTTGGTATTGTTTCTCTACTTTCTGGCTTTCGTTGTTGTACTCTTTAGTAAAGCATTTCCACATTTCCACACCATTAAATTGACAATGCAATAAAACTGGCCAAGTCCTTTTGGCCAGCTGCATACAAATACATACATACGTATACATTTCAAGGCAGTGGCATTTATAAAACGACTTGAAGCATACGTTCTTGCCACGTTCGGACCACAACACAAATGAAGTAAACTATTGCTTGCCTGCCTGCCTGCTTGCGTTATCATACGTGGCGTATGCGCAATATTTCAAATAAGCCAAGAGCCGACTGTTTTGCAAAGTCCCGGAGATCTCTTAATTTTTTTTTGTTTTAAAAGCCTGGCCGAAAATTGCAGCTGGTCAATCAGTTTGGGAAATGCTTCAGACATGCGAGACAAGCAAATCGTTTAGTGCGCCTCGCTTCCGTTTTTTGGTTGTGGCAATGGCAAAGGAAGGAAACGCTGCCAAACACACACACATCAGGATACCCTTGTGTGTGTGTGTAATCTCAGCTGACTGGCCATTCAGGCAAATGCAATATGTCAGTGTGTACAACTGGCAGGCCAAGATACGACTGCAACCTTTCATGCGTCAAGCCAGGTTGCGATCAATGTGGCAAACACACACACAACCACACAAAAGGCTCAAGTAACGCGAGCGTATGTGTGTGTGTGTGTTAGAGTGTGTGAACGGAAGGTGTTGAAAGCAATTGACGTTAGAAAAATGCAGAGACTAACGGACACACCTCCAAAACATACCCAACATCAATGGCAGAAGCCAGACGAAACGCATCGAAACGTGCCTAAAAATGTGCAAAAATTTTCGAGACTGCAAAGCATGAAAAGGCACCAAAGAGGTATTTAAATGTTGCCGGCAATGTAGGCGTGGCTGTGACGCAAAGATAATTTCTCTCTCTCTCTCTCTCTCTTTCGTTTTCACTTTGAGGGAGTTAAAGTTGTTGGCAGAAGCCAAAATGAATTGCCAGCGATGCATACACATAGTATACAAGCAAAGTTGAAGCTAGCGTTAAGTGTCTCGCGTATGTGTATGTGTGTGTGTGTGTGTGTGTGGTATAATAACTTTGCATATGCAATTTGTGCGCTCGATAAGCCAAAAATATGCAAAGCAGCAAAGAAAGTGCATATAACTTCAAGCCCCCCCCACCCTCTACCACTTGCTGGGTAGCAAATATAACGGCATGTTGTGTTCAGGTTTTCTTGATGCTGTTCAATTGACAGTCGTTCCTTATGTCAATCGATTGCAAAATTTTCATACATTGATGTGAAACGCTTTTTCAAAGAATTTCCTTTATGCACTTGATGTGGCTTTTAATAGTCTTTAAGAAGTCCTTCTGCATGGAATTATATAAATTGTTGAGCCATAAAGAGTATGCAATGTATTTAGTGCAACGTTTCACATCTGTTTTAATCAATGTTTTTCGAAATATTTATACAGGTAGGGTTTGGGAAATCAGTTAATTTGATTGATGGCCATTTTAAGCAAATATGATTAATAAATGCAAGTTTCAAGCAGTGTAATATAATTTAAACAAGATTGATCGAAGTTGGTTAAGGTGAGATTATAAAATACTGCTTTGGGTTTTTTGTATCAGGTTAAAGTATTTTATGGCTTTCTAAACATTATCATAGAATCTAATGTATTTAAAGATTTTTATGACACATCGATGGCCAGAAACTAAAATAAGAAAATAAACAACAATCAAGAAATATTTTTCATAGATACCAATCATAAAGCTTTAACTTAAGCCAGCAACTGTCTAGTTGTCAATTTAAAATTTAAGGTCAATTACGAAAAACGACTCCCTATACGAAAATTAACAATGTTCATAATCGAAATGCGTAACGAGCCACATATTTTTTTGTTTTGTGGTTTTTCTTATGGTTTTTTTTTTTTTTTTTTGTCTATTGGTTTACTTTGTAGTATGCCCCGAGGTATCGTTGTCAAAAATAGCAGCAGAAGTCAACTGCCAAAAAACAAGGCGAAAATGAATGAGCAAAAAAATGGGCAAGATGGTGAAAAAGCAGGCGAAAGCAGTCACTACGAGTAAATTACAAATTAAATCATAAAACGCAAGTGACAGCGCACAAGGCAGAGATTTAGATTTATTACGTGACTGGAAAGATTAAACGCTATTGCCATTAACACACGCGCAACCCGGACAGCCAAAAAAAAAAAAAAAAACAGGACAAGGGCACCCAACCCAGTCAAAAGCACTAGGTATGTATGTATGTCGGGTTGGGTCGGGTCGGTAAGTTCGTAGAGCTGACTTTTAGTGTTTATCATGTGTTTAATTCGATTAAGTTATTAAAAGCGTTTAATTGACGAAATCAAAATGCCAATGCTTCCATTTATGTATTGTTATTCAATGCATATGTGTGCGTGCATCTGTGATAAATTCGTATCTTAAGAAATTTTTGAGTTTGTGAAAGCGTCGGTTGAATGCATACAATTTCATTAATTGATGATTTTTCAATGCAATGTCAGCTTTGCCATTTAAAGGCTAATTATGTTTTGAGATAGATGAACATTTGTTGTTGCGCAAACAAACACTTTTGTGAAATGCATATATATATTTAATATTTTGTGTATATTTATATATATATATATAATATAAATATATTCTTGTGGCTTTTGTTGTCATTTTGAATTGCAAAATATGTAAGGCCAATTTGTTTTTGGCTATTCGCTTTTGTGTTAAAGTCAAACATTCACTTAATTCCATAGCTAATACTTTTGATGTGTGTGTGTTTGTGTCATCGTGTGATTTGTGAAGCATTTCTCGTACTCTCCTACTAAAGTGCTTGTCTAAAGTAATTTTCATTTAATTGACATAATTGCGTACACTGTGCATATGTAATCAATTGTCGCAAGCCAAGTGACAAACGGCATACGAACACACACAGCCACACACACACACATATGCAGCTTTAGGCACTAACGTTGTGTCGTTCACTTTGCCGCTAAGCTGACAATGACAGCAATGACAATTTTATTGGCTGGCATTCGCAAAATGGCCATTGGCATAGATAAATATTTGTTGGCTTACCATTGCAATCTCCACTCAAACATACGCACACATGCACACACACACATACACACACACACACACACACATAGATATAGAAATGCAGTTCCCCACCTTAGTATCCAAAGCCAAAGCTTTCACTCAAACGTCACTTATCGCCTCACCGTCAAACACAGACAGCAATGCCAGACAGCAATGACAGACACTTCAACATCTGTTTACCATATGCCCAAAGTATGCTCATATATATGTGTGTGCGGGTGTGTGTGGGTGTGTGCTTAAGTATGTGTTTGTTTAAACCGTTTCAGACTTGCTTTTACTTACTAATGATATACAATTGAAAAGTTGGCCAGCGCTCAAAAATTCACTTCAACGAGTTGGCAAATAAAATGTAAACAATGGATGTAAAGTATGTTAATAAAAAAAGCGATAAAATAAGAAGTGAAAAATATAAATATAAAGCTTAGTAAGCGTCCAAAGAACTTTTTAAGATTATGAAGCGATTTTTTGTTGGAGCTTCTTCAAAAAAACTGTTTATGTTCGGAAAATCAATTAGGGTTAAGGTAAAGAGCAAACAAGTTTAAAACATATTTGACTCCCTTAGTTTCAAAGTTCCTTTGGAGAGAGGATGCGCGTTTTGCAGCTAATTGTATCCTGTTCACATTGAATTGTTTCAATTACAAGGTGGAAGCTTAAGATAGCTTCAATCGAAGTTCTGCCTAAGGCTCAAAAGCTCTGTTGAGGCTTCTAAGGATATTAAGCCGATAATAGGACTCTTAAGTTCAGACTTGTCGTTTCCCATGGGCATTGTCTCCACTCGCACTGCAGTGGAGTTAACACAATACACAATACAATGCAGTTCATATAACTTGACAGAATAGCTGACTGGCTGGGTGGCACGGTTGGACTTACTTGAGCATTAATGTCCTGCCCTGCTGATTTCCTTGTTGGGCTGCATTATAAAGAAAGAGAGAGAGAGAGAGCATGAATTGCACCAGTCGCTTGATATAATTATGCATTAATGTTAATTATCGCCTGGCATTGTTCGGTCTGCGACCACGCCCATAGTTCGTTAAATGCCGCTGGCTTAAGGACAAAGGACAAACGGCGCTGTGGCAATTTAAGAACCAATCAACGAGCCCACAAACTGAAAGGAGGCAGCATTGCATTGCCGTGCTGCCTTAACAGAAAATCATTTTAATTACAATTAATTAATGGCTGTTTAAATGTGTCATCACAGTTGCATAGTTGCACAGTGGTGCTGCTTTGTGTCTTGCAACAAACTTACCTTTGCATGCAATTAATTTGGCTTAATGAAAGGCACACACACACACACACACACTTGAAAAAGTGTCTGCTTTTCTTGGTGTGCGTCTGTGAAAAATGAAGTAAAATTGCTGTCAGTGGCATATGCAAAACTTGCCGTACCAAAACTGTCTCGAACAGACGAAGCAGGAACTTTTCGGTTAGTGAAACCCTCAAAAAGGATCAAGTGGTCTCAGAAACTAACCGAAAACTAAATTTCAAGGCTCATTGCGTGCGAATAATGTGGCCAATATTTGATGACGACAACGACAATGGCGGGGCCAAAGGATAACAGGCTCAGAAACGGTCAGTCAGTCATGTGTTTAAAGTGGAAGCGAGGGCAAGATAGAGAGGGAGTGGCAATAGGTCCTAAAGGTCGCTTGTCGCTTGTGCACTGAACCTCACTAATGCTGCGGTCACACACAAACATATACACATGTGCGAAAAGTTTGACTTTTCTTTGAACGGATGTCTGCGCGGCGGGGGGGTAGGGGGTGAGCTGTTAGGTTACAGTTTGGAGCCCGGCGATTTGCATATGAAACACAAAAACGTTAATGATGCATAAAATGATTTTGTTGGCTTGTAAAATTCTTTCAATCTATATATATATACATACATATACATAAATATATATATTTAAAGTCACAAGCTATAAATGAATGAACAGCAAATGTGGGCGTAACCAAGTATGCAAAAACGCCCCTCTCGTTAGGCAGCATCTGTTAAATTGCTTGTTAACCTGTTGATACATTTTTTATGTGTCTCAGTTGCCGTCGAACTTAACAAAGACTCTGCATTCAATCGATTTTTGTATGCAAAACGATACATACATATCAATTTAGTGAGGTGTGGAAGAAGTCACAGCTCAAATCACATGTAAAATTATGAAAAATGAGCATAAAGCGAGAGCTTCCCGTGGGTATTTGTTTTACAGGTAACACAGCATCAGACGGAACGAACGTAGACGTAAACCTGAACCCAAAATGCAAAACGCAAAGTGAATGAGTCAGCCGGGTAACATAAATCATTCGAAAATGCGAAAATCAGTTAAAGCATAATGCTTCCATAAACATTGAAATGTGTTTTTATGCATTGTTTTCTTTTTGCTTTTTTGCTTTTTTAATTTTTTTTGTTTTTTTGTTATTTAAAGCAGCAACGAGGGAGAAGAAAAACAATAAATAAGCGTAAGGTTAAATGATCTATTTAAAAGTATTTTGAACACGAATTGCGTTTTAATGTTTGTTTGAAAGATTTCAAAATGTTTAAAACGAGGCTAGTTAAAAGTTGAGACAGTTAAATAAAGGAAAATGTCGCTTTAGTGTTCTTCTTTTCTTAATCAAAGATTTGAACTTTTGATTGTTATAACCACTGAGTGTCTAGGCGTGAAAACGTTGTCAAAAGTAAATGACAAAAGAATAGAGTTGAATTGACGATTAAATACCTCTTGAAAGTTGAAAAGTATTTCAGTTTCAGCTAGAAATATTAATCTTTTTTTTTGGAGTTTTTGACTTTTTAAAAGTGAACTTTTCTATTTACACTTTAAGACTAGTAAACATAAATATATTATATGTGTTCATAGAAACTCATCTACAAGTCATTAGCCAGTCGTTCATTGTCTCCGCACTAATCACTGCCTTGCTAGCTTAGGGCTAATAATTTGTAGAACCCTTTGCATATTTGATGGTTTCAAGATTGAACACACATGAATATTTAAGATAGGAAACTTCATACTTGCGGGCAGGCCAACAATCTAAGGACTAATTAAAGCCAACGTCAGATTTATGCGTCAAGCGTACGTCACGCTAACTGACAGACAACTTGAAGAGTCTCTCCCTCCCTTCGTTTCCTTCCACTTCTTACATAAACTTTTGTCACACGGTCCTTTTCTCTGTTTGTGTGTGAAATGCAGCTGTGCGATTAAATTAATAACTGAAAAAGGATTAAAAAACTAACAGCCAACCATAGCAAGGACATGCGCTTAACTAGCAGCTGCTGCTCCTGTTGCTCCTTCACAAAACTTTGGCTGCAGCCGAAGGGGTTAAAAGCAAAGCACAAGAAAAAAAAATAAAATACTTGGATGAAGAATCTAACTAAGCAGATGGTATTACCAAGTCAACTCCCATTGCTCAGGTAATGGGCGTGGCACGTCCCCCAGGCACTCATTTGCATAATACTTACTAGTGAGCTAGACAACTCAGCTCCAACGAAAAACCCTAAACCCACTCAACTCGCCTCTTCGGCCGTGTGGAAGAAAATAATTTGCTAAATTATGTCTTAAATAGTTAACAAAGTTTACACGAAAATTTTGTGCGGCGCCCTTTTTGCTTTGCACATTTCCATTAAAATGGACTGTTGCATGTTTGTTGTTGTAGCTGTAGTTGTTAGTTTAGCTGCTTGTTAATTTACTTGGACGTTAGTTATCACTATGATAGAAACAACAAAAAAAAAAAAAAAACAAAAATCACCACCCCCTTGAGCAAAAACATTAAAGTTGCATTAAAACTGTAAACGATGTGATAAAAAACAAACATAGATTTGAGTTGTTGTTGCTCAAACATAGTGTGTTGCAAGTTGCAGCAAACAGTTTGCAAGCAACTTTAACTAATTTACTTAAAGCCAAAGCCAATACAGTCAGCTCGTGCACCACCCACTTTGCCCACCTTTTCATTTGCTTATCTTCACATGACGCCGGCATTGGCGGCGACTGTTGGCGCGGATGGTCGCCATATCGTAAATTTTGTCGCCACCCCGAAACTTTCCATTAAGAAGCTCAAAAACAGATACGCCAAAAACTTCCAAGTGCTCATCCGCTCGGCTTGCTGCAGCTGCAAGGGTGTTAGCAACGCAAAGGTGGCTGGTTGCGGAGAAGACGCGACATACGCCGCGCAACAAATCACGCGACGCAGCCACCGACCAGGCTAAATGGAAAAGCCGACTACCAGACAACTGCTGCCCGAAAGGCGTTAGTTGTGCAAAATGCAACGACTAGCAGATACGCTATTGTAAGAAATACTATCTCCGTCTCTTTCTAGCATTCTTTGTATGGCTATCACGCTCTCTGTTTGACTTAACGTTGTACTAAAAACTTTCTTAAGTAAGCTTTCTGTTTAAAAATCGGTTTGTTGATATAGTTAATATATTTTACTTTAAATCAAGACTGAATCTTATAAAAGTGCTCATAGAAAGTAAAGGATATCAATAATCAATAACAATAAAATATTGATCTGGTTTCTTTCTAAGAACTTTCTCTTACCCAATATGCCTTCTGTTAATCTGTGCGTAGCAAAAAAAAAATAGAAAGCAGGAAGTGCACGCAGTCTGTTAGTCGGAAAACGAATATCATAATTTACTTTGTCACCCGCTGCGAATTAGCATTGTGTGTATGTGTGTGAGTGTGTAGTCTGCCACGCCCACCTTTGAATGCTCAGCGGGGCGGAACAATTTAAACAAAGCGACGCTTCTTGAACGCCAGTGCGAAAAACTTTCTACAAAGCACTTAAAAATTGTTAATGTGAGAGTGTATGAGAGAGAGAGAGTTTGTGTGTGTTTTTTGACTTTAACATACGATAAAGAGCAGTACTGAAAAGTGGGAAAAGGCAGAAAAAGAGAGAGAGAGAGAGAGCGAGAGAGAGAAAGACTGCTTTAGGCCAGACAAATAAGTGAAGTTGCAGCCTTCAGCGTCAGATTGCAGCCAATGAATAAGAGCTGATGGTCGCGGTTGCCATTTTCCCTCAACCCTCAATTTGTGTGTGTGTGTGTGTTTGGCCACACAGCAAATTAATAAAAAAGCATTTGAGGCTGAAAAGAGCACTAATAAATAACGCGATGGCGACAGCTTCATTTGTTAAAGTGCCAGACAGCAAGAGATTCAAGAGTTAAGAACAGGAGAAGTGGAATGAGGAGAGAAAGAGGATCAAAGTCAACTCAATGCACAGCAGAGATAATGTAACGTTAATCAGTGCTGGGAACTTTTCATATTGGACGCGTTGATGAAAAACATAGAACTTAATTTCTGTAACAAATTCAATTTTTTGGCTATTTTCTTATGGCTAAACCTTTATAAACACATAAAATAACTCGTTATAGTATCTTAACTCTGACACTTCAGATTGCCATTTCGCATTTCGCATCTCGCATTTGCCATTCAGCTATAAGCCATTGGCTTTATTCAATTACCCAAACAAAATCATATTCGGGGGATACAGCAAACAAATTATCTGAAATTACATTTGTGTTATCGGCGCGCTGAGTTTTGTGGATATCCCTTATGGTCATCCTGCCAATACAAATAACGCATAACACTACTACACACACACACACATACACCCTTACTCACACACTCTCACTTTTTATGCGCTTGGCTTTTAATATGATTGCTACTGATGCCATTTGCAAAGTCATCACGTATACGCCACCGCCACACACACACACATACACACACATTTACTGAGATCATATCGAAATGGTAAGCGAGAAGCAGGAGGAGGCGACGGTGCGAGTATAACAGTAACAGGACACACACATTTAGATGCGTTTAGATTGGTTCAATGCGTGATTTCATTTTCCGTTACGTCATTATTTCCCGTTTGGTACTTGCTATTATGACAATTTAGTTAGTAAAATTCGTTACCAAGCTTAAAACTAATTTCAGATTACGTTCACAAGATTTGCAAGAGACAGCAGAAAAGAAATACAGATAGATATATACATTTGAATCAAGGAAGAAAAAAAAATAACAAAATTTGCCTCAATAAGCAAGGAGAAAGATAGAGATGGAATCGAAATGTAATAAGTGATTTACATGACTCGCAGGAATTTCGCCACAGGGCACACACAAAACACAAAACACAAAAAACGAAAAATTGAGAATTTGGCGAAGTCGCAGAAATCGATACTTCATTAAGATACCAAACCGACTTTCTGTCTGACTGTTTGCCTGCCTTACTTCAATCTAGCTTCAGGTCCTCTTGCGTTTGCTTGTCTCCCTGTGTTGTTCGGCTCGTTGGCTGTCGCTGGCGCTGCGGCAGCCTATCTAAATTGATAGATGGCTAAAATGATAGACGGAATCGTGTCGCAACGTTGCTCTGACTTGGCAGTTACACACCAAACCTCCCGAGACGTAATACCACAATGGAAATGATTCGTATACGCAAAATGCACATTTGCACAAAATAAAGGCACATTAAAGTCAAGGGCAAAGTGAAAATCTTAAGATGGAATACAAAAATGATGCATTTTGTATAGGAATTTGCCTAAAATATGTTAAGTATATAAAAATTGTGAAGATATTTCTACAAAAACTTAAATTTAACATTGATCATTCCCCTTAGCTCAGAAGGTCTTATTGCAAACAGATATTCCCTTAAAGTTACATTCACCTTCCAATCTGCTTATAATAACCTTCAGCAAGAAGCATAAAAATCATTTTTATTGACCATCAACAATTTAATTTGGCAACAATTCAAGAACTGCCATCGCATCGAGGTCTGATTAAGCGAACCGCGCCCATATCATTTTCGGTCCCCTAGGCAACAATAACAATAACAACAACAAATACAAAAACAATATGAACGTGAATTCAATTTATGTGTCCTGGCAGCGTACACGTTTGCTCAATTTATTGTTGTATGGTAATAAATCAAGTAATTACTACATGTAAGTATACATGTACATATGTACGAACTGTATTACGTATACGTTATATATATATCGTGTATCGATATAACGCTCTTCCGCTTGTAATGCCGTCTACTGCAACTGACTAAATAATGCATGTGTGAACTTCGGTGTGGCTCGCGAATCAATTGAACATGGACTAAAAACTAAAATATATCGTCGGGCTCATAAATTATTTAAACATTTACACTAAGCCCTGTCGAAACAGCGGGAAACAGGAGTTTGGGCCGCGAACAACTAAATTAAAAACGAAAACCAGAAAATGAGTGAACTGGTTGGCCATAATGAGTGTACGCAGAGATATTGAAATTGCATTTTGCAATTGCACAAAATATACATAATTTACAATAAAGCAGTAAGAGTAATGGAGAGAGAGAGAGTGAGAGAGAGAGAGTTGGTGATATTTACAACTGGCAAATAATTGCAACGGAAATTGAAATTATATATTTTACCTGGCCGCATTTTAAATATAATAATGTTTATACACATTCCTCCCTTTTTTTGTGTTTGTATATTAAATTTCCTGTTTTTTGCTATTTTGTTGTTGCATCAACATGAAAATTGCATAACGTTAAGCATTTAAACTGCATGTGAATTTCCCAAGTATTAGCTGGCATTCGCCAAATGTCCTAATGCCTATGTTTACACACATACATACATACATGTGTGCATATCTGTGTGTTTATGATTCTCAGATTTTAGTAAGCCGATTTAGTTCTCGTTGCCTTGTTCATAGCAAACTTAACATACCGCACATATTGTGGAAAATTTAATTTGATAAATTTCTATGCACATGTTATATGTTGTGACCAAGGGCATGAATGGAGCATTTTTGTTTACGTTGAATAGGTTGTGAATGAAAAGAATTAAAAACATCAATTTATATATAAGTAATTAATTTTTTAATTGCAAAGATTTGTTTTCACATTATTTTTATATAAAGCATTGCCCATTCGTTTTATTTAAGTTGCAATTAATCTGATTAATGTACATTACTTTTGTTGACTTAAGCAATTCATTTCTAAGTCAGCTTTCAACTGAAAGTCATTGGCTTGAAAATATTTCAATTATTAATTCTCTGAATCTTAAATGGTCAAAACAATTACAACTTAAGTAATTTGGTATTTTAATAAAAAAAACTTTCCAATTACAGAAAATGTTTTTAAGGAAAACTCTTTCCAATTTAACATACGTTTTGGATTAAAACCCTTAATATACATATTTTTTACGAACATTTTTCCACTCTACGCTCTCATTGTACAAAACTCATTTGAATATACAATTTGAGAAACCAAGTTGCTTAAAAATCAAATTGCACAACACCCGCAGCGTAAATTGGAGAAATCTCAATCAAAAAGAATGCCAACTCGTTAAGCCATTACCTAAAACGAAACTTTTTTTCTGCTGCTGTTCTGCTGTATGCTGTCAACCCTTCTTGGCACGCCCATCTCTCACCTCCCTTACTCCACTAACTCGTTCACGTTAAGGCCAAAAAGCAAGCGTGTCGAAGAGCAAAAAAAAAAAACGCGAGAGAAAGCTGCAAGCGCCGGAAATGAAATGGCAACAGCCAAAAGCGTGTGCCAAAGACAGCAAAAGTGACGAGGGGGTAATAGTTGGTAAAAAAAAGCGAATAAAAGGGGGGGTTGAGGCGAAAGGTAAGGACATGGAAAAAGGCACAGAATATACAAGGCAAGCTTGTGAGCTCCGCAGCGAAGTGCTATTAAGACGTAAAACATTTTTAACACCTAGCCGAAAGAATCACAACCTTAAAATTGGGTTGTTAGGGATGGAGTGATGGAATAGGGGTGGGTGGTGTTACGGGGAGGGATGCTGACGGAAGTGAAGACGCGTACTGACGAACAAAAATAGTTATAAAAGTGAAATAAAATGTTTCTAATTCAGCGCAACGCATTTAAAAGTAATGAAAATGGCAAAAGGAATTGACGGGCGTAAGCGACATGACTGACACGCCTCCTCTCCCTCATGCCCCACTCGCCACTACACTGTTTGCGTGCTGTTGACACTTTGTGCTAACAGGCGTGCAGAACATGCGTTCTGTGTGTGTGTGAGTTGTTGTTGTTGTTGTTGGGTGTGTCGCATCCGTCATTGCCCTGCTCGTAACATTTTCCGCTTTTATTTATAATATGAACAATTTCCTTCAATGCCTTTTCCTTAAGAGTTTCCAACAGCAGCAGCAACAACAACTGTGCAATAAGTGCTGCCGCTTGCCACTTTACACCAAAAAGCTGCACTTTCCTGCCAAAAAAAAAAAAAGAAGTAAAATGAACTGAATGAAAATACTTTTCAATTTCGCTAGTGAAACGAGACGAGGCGAGACGAGATAAGGGCGAGTGAGACAGATACGTAGTTGTCGCTGCCATGCCTCGTCCTTGTCGCTAATGACAATACACTTGTCTAGGCCACCAGTCTTAGTGTGTGTATGTGTGTGCGGGTGTGTGCGTTGTGCGCGCATTTACGCTTCTTACTTATTTGATTTACGTTTCATTTCCGGTTGCCATATGCTGCCTTGCATGCGAATGATGCGACTGATGCTGCTGCTGCTGCTGCACACTACTTAGTAGTATTCACTGTAGTTGTTGTTGTAAAAGCCACCCCTTACCATCCCCCTGCCGTTCATTCGTGCATCGTGAGCACGTTATGCAATTATAACTTTTGTCGTTAGTAACTTTAAGCAACTTTAAACGTAAATTGCAGACATGAAGTAGCTTTTGGCGCACACTCTAAAGCAACACTCACACACACACACACACAAACGCTCACGCACACGCACACATACTAACAACATATATACAGCCACACACTAATGCTAAACGATATAGTTTGTTGTCGGCTTTAGCGTCAAGTGTGTGAAAGGTGTTTTATTGAATTAAGTAGGTTTAACGGGATTTCTATAATGCTCAACAACGATGGCTGGCAACGCTGCTGCTCTTGTTGCTGTTGCTGCTGCATATGTATTTATTGTAACTACAGTTGCTTCTTCTTTTTTACACACACATACATATGTACGTATCTGTGTGTGTGTGTGTGTGTGTGGACGACTGCATTGAAATGAGTTTGTCTGTCGCACTTTTAGTTCAACTTTTTTCTTTCTCTCTACATAATTCATATTTTATTTAATTTTTATGAGTTGCCAACCAAAAGTGGAATTTTATGCTTTTCATGGCTACGAGGTGGTTGTGCGAGCGGCAAAAGGGGATTTGGATAACAACTATTTGTAGCTGAAGAGCAAACTGGCAACTAGTAGAAATTGTTTGACAACATTTAAGTGGCTCTGAGTTATAATGCTGCGTTGCAAACTGAAATTACTGAATGCAAAAATATTTTATTATGTGCACAATGAGCATTTTGTCCAACCGTTTGTCAAGCACTTTCAATTCTGAACCGTGTTAAGTAATTGTATGAACTTTCCAAATTGTTCAACAAACAATTAAAATAGGCAAATTGCGAGTTGATGCTACAAAACGGAATAGTTGCTTGTAAAATAAAAATAAATTTGTTAAAAATATTAAGATGCTTTTAGTTGCATATAGTTTTAATACCCATGAAAAGATTAATAAGTGTATAAATGTTTTGTCTGAATCCGAGTAACAGACAGAAAGAAACATCTCCGACCCCAAATCGTGAATGTTTTTTTGATCACCCTCAACAATCAAATCGATTAAGCACCAATCTCAGAGACAATAAGAGACAGAGACTAATAATTTTGAATATAAGCTCTCCTAAGCAATAGACAGATCATGATTAATTCAATTTATCCAGAAAAATAAAATGTTGAGCTGGGAAATCTCGAGGCTTTCTTTAAAAAATTTCAAATAAATATGGGTTATTTGTGAGTATTTCATACTATATTGTACTACACGCTTAAAGCCTAAGGTTCGGGATATTTCCTAGACGGTATTTCTCGACTAGCATCTGATTATTTACTTTATTTCATTATCTCTTTACAAGAAATATTTATAAATAATATTTTATGTAATTTTGTAACAGCAGCACTGTGCATAACATCTGAATAAGAACTAAAATGCCATGTAAATTATTTTATTACAAGTTGTGTTGATTTATTTTTATAAATTTAAATCAATAAGCATTGGGGTTAAACTTAGTGTCGAACGAATAAATATTGAAATACTAAATAGATTATGGAAAATATCAAAAACATGTTGAGAGTTAAAAATACCCAGAATCCTTTTAAAAAACAGCATATTCTATTTAAAAAACTTGACTGCTGAACATTATAAATGGAATGCAAATGCAATTTCGCCTTTTTCCTTATTTTTAAATGTAAATCCACAAAACAAACACACATCAAAAAAAAAAAAAAAAAAAAACCAATGGCAGACCAGCAAAACAAAACCGCAAGTGCTGCCATTAACAGGAATTCTTGCTAATAATAAGCACTACTCTAGTTATTTTATTTTTTTTATTTATTTTATCTCACTTTGATTTCGGTTTTAGCTTAATGTAAAGCGCGCACATTTGGTTCACTATAGAAATGAAAAAAAAGGCGGGTCTGGGAACTTCTCTACACATACAAAAAAATAAACCGCGCGTGTGGCATGCAAAAGTGAAACTCATTTCCCTCGACGAGCACTTAAAAGCTCGCGCAACTGCAGTTATTTCCCATGTTTGGTTCAACGAGGACTCGTGTTTTTTTTTTTTTCATTCAGTTTTTTGTTGGTCATGCAATGTCCTGATGCATGTGTCGCCTCGCCTCCTTTTGCTCCCTTTGCCTTATGGGGGAAGCACATTATGGTGCGGTCCGTCAAATTGACTTCCTCTTGAAATTAGGCAAATGGGCAGCAATTAAACATGTGATTCTTTTGCCAGGGGCCTCTTAGCCTGGCTAACACACAACACAGCACTCACATTCACATTGTGCGTTTGTGCTTAATTTATTTGAGGTGTTTTTTTTTGTTGCTTTTTTTTCAGTAAAAGGTCGTTAAATATTAATAAGCCATTTAACTGCCACAGCCCGTTGATGCATGAGCCACAATTAGGCTGCAAATAGCTCGAATTGTTTACTTAATAAACGCCATTCATCAAATCGACACGTTTCTTTTTTTCTCGAACGGCTGTTCATGTTGTTGTTATTGTTGTTGTTGTACAAAAGGTCTACAAAACCTGTTGCCCCCCCGTCTATAGAACACGCAAAGTTCAGACAAGCTTAACCCCATTTGCGGCCCATTGCGATGCAGGTTAAATGGGTAGGCGTGGCATAAGGCAAAACTGGCTATTTACGAATTTGCTGCCGTGAGTTTGAGCCATGGCTAATTGGCTTGAAACATGATGAGATCTAGAGCCTAACAATGAAAACAAACAGAGCATAGAGTCAATTTTGTTAATATTGTTAATATAAGTACTATTTTGAATGAAAAAGTTTAGTTAACTTAACAGCTAAGATTGCTGAAGGTTGATATCCTGTTAGTCTTTTCAAAGAAATTTACATAAAGTATTTCATCTTTAAATATGCCATAAGACTTAACTTTTTAATCAAAATAAGTTAACTTAACTTCATTACTTGCATAGGTATTTGCGCAATGTACTATCATCTTACTATTAATCTAACCTTAACTTCCGAAAAACTTTACTGATTTTCAAAAAAATAAAAGTTGATTTATTGTGTGATACAATTTTGTTAAATCTAAAATTTAAAAAATGTGTAAAAAGAAACAAAAAATAATATTACAAAAAGGTTTCCCCTTCGTCACAAAATTAAAAAAAAAATCAAATTAAGAGCATTTTTAAAATTGTGTAACAACGCAAACCAAAAAAAAAAGAACTTCAAATTGATAAGCTAATAAAGAAAAATTATATTAAAAAAACCAATTACAGAGGGTTGGAAAAGAGAACCTCATAGTCAAGCACTTTCGCTCTGATTAAAGGGGATTTGTTATTTACATTTTCGCGACGTGGCATATTGTGATTGTGTGTGTGTGTGAGCCTGCATCGACTGCGGCCTAATTTGCCACATGCGGCGTTGCTTTTGTTATTTGCATTCGAATTCAATCCCTTAACGGGATGCGACACTTGATGCCGCAATTGACGTCGACTTCCAGCAGCAGAAGCAGCAGCAGCAGCAGCAGCAGAAAAACAATATAAATATTAATGCTATTTGCTTAACGTTTCAATTGCAAGAGGGAAATGAAGGACTTAAAGGTTTGGCAACAACACTTGCATGATTCACACGCCAGACACAGGCCGCAGAATAAAGAATGCAGGACGCAGAATGCCACCAACGGGGTGTCGCATATTAATCAGAGAGAGCACAAAAAAAAAAACAAAATAAATAAAAAAAAAGGTGATGGATACGAAGGTAGAAGAGCAATATGAAAAGTGCGTATAGCACTCAGTACTCACTGAATGTTTCATCTGACAGACAGCAGGCAATCGTAAGGACTATTTGACTCTGATGTAATGGGGTAGTGCCCTTTGCGAGGGGTTGTGCAAACACTCGTTTTAGGGTGTAAGTTGACGCAAATACTTTAATCCACTTCACAGTGACACTGAAATTAACAGCGATGCAACAGCGACAACCCTTGAATATTTGGGCAATATTGTGTGGAATGGTTAGGAGAGTAGAGAGTGGGTAGGGGGTAACGCAGGCCTTCGAACGGGAACGCAACGCCATTCAAATTGGCTGCTATCGCAATTATTCATATGGCGGCGACACTCATAAAATGTCGCGCAAGTGGCGTCCAGCCAGCTCTATCCACACACACAGACAGACAGACATGGCAGACAGACATGGCAACCAGACATGCTGCACGGTACTTTTCAGTGTTGCGCACACATAAACACACAGAGACACCAATACATTCATACAGAGGGAGAGAGACAGAGAGAGAGAGAGACAGAGTCCAGCGTAGTGACGTCCTTTTGACAGATGAAACACAAATGCAATTATCACTTTATTTTAAACGATTTATGTGCAACACAGAACAGAACTCGCTCAATGTGTGTATATGTGTATTTGTGTGTGTGTGGCAAACACACGGGCAGAAAACAACGGAACATGTAGACATGATGCCGACAACGGCGAACGGAAACGGAAATGGCAACAAGCGCTGCCGCACACGAATCCACGGTCCACTTTTCGTCCACGTTTACGTATAACGTCTCTGCCGCGTTCATCCCTCCCCCTCTTCAATGCTTGCACAACTGTGAGCTTATAGCTCGACTATATGTATGTAGGTATAATAAAAATCCAAACACATAACAAATAAAAGCACACCATAAAAACGACCTCATCAAATCCTATAAAATATATGTTCATTCTTTTTTTAAAATGCATTAAAAACTGAATTCAGTATAACATATCTATTTATCTAGTACTTTTCTAAAATAAAAATGCATTGCAGAGACTTTCAAGCTCTTGACTATACACCAGCTGAAAATTGGAAAGCACTTTACTAATGAAAAAGATTATTAAAGGAAAATGCTGTTAAAATATATTGAATATTTACCATATATGGGAAATTTTTTAATAATTTGTGAAGTATGAAGTATTGCAGAACATTTGTGTTGCGAAATTGTTTGAATTACTCATCGGCGTAAAAGCAACGATTATTATCGATTATAATCGATGGACAGTGGTTTTTTTTGGCAAAATTATGATCTGTAATAGTTAAAACAAACCTCAAATTTGAATTTGGCAACCTCAAAAACCGTTGGTATACAGGTCAGACTCTCCCCTAGACCAGAACTTTGTCTAAAAGGCTTTACATGTTTTCCTAAATTTTCGCTTGTTTAAAATTTAAGCTTCTGAGCAAAAACTATTAAAAATGTGGGTGAAAAATGGTTTCACGTTACTCACATTAATTTTTATTGCTTAAATTAAAGCTCACTGAAATTCGAACAATCCTCCTAAGTAATTTTTTGGTTTTTTCATTCAAGTTTTTTTTATGACAGCAATCTGGTTGCAGAAAACCAAAAAACTCGTTAATGATGATAATTAAAAAAAAAAAACAAAAAATACTAAAAACACAGAGATGTTAAGATAAGCAATAAAAATTTAAATCATTAAAATAATGTAAACTGAACCGACTTGCAAAGAATAGTTTGCATTTTATTATGTTTCGGTCGATATGATATATGATATAATGTACCATAAGGAATATTTTAACAAAATATATGAAATCTTATTACAGTATTAGATCAAAATATGTTTTTATCAGCATCAAATGACAATTGCATCAAGCATTTCGTTCATCATTTTTGTTTTGCTTATCAGAAACATCTTGACGAATGCGCTGTGACAAGACCCAAATGCATTTTGCTGTTGTTGAGCATAAATTGCAACAGATTTTGACAATTCAAAAATAATTTCTCTTTGCCTTATTGAAATTGGAATTGACAGAAGGTTAATGACGCCGAATGAGGCAACCACTGAGGCTGATTTCGTTGGCAATTTAACACCCCGCTGGGCAGTTGAGAGTCAATCGCTTAGGGGTGTGCAGAGGGTGTGGGGTTGCTTGCTTGAGCTAAGAGATTTGCGATAAAAAATGATTGCACATGTGAGCGTTTTAGATGCTCAAAATTGCAACATTTGCGGCATGATAAAAAAAAAAATATCTAAAAATTCGTAACAATGAGCCTGCTATAAGAGGGCGGAGGGGGAGGGTTTTGAGCTGCCTCATTTGGTTGTGTCGCTCTCACTCTCTCCCTGTTACTCTCTAGGAAGAAACGACCCAGATTTGCACTTGCCGGGTTATCAGTGGCCTCGGCCATAAATCACTGTCAAGTGTCATTCGCCCGGCAGAGGCAAAAGCAGCAGCAGCAGCAGCATCAGTAGCATCCTTTATCCTTGCTCTGCATCGACAGTGCCGCAAGCTTTTCAATACACACTCACACACACATAGACTCATGTGCGTGGGGAGAGAAGTAAGCTATCAGCTTACAGGCAATGCCCCCTCCAGCCAAAAGGTGCATCAACGGAAACTACTGCACACAGCTACACGCAACAGCATCAAAACCAACAGCAGTGGCGAAAAAAGTTCCTAATTAAACTTTGTGCTTGAACTTTAGCTCCCATCGTGAGTTGTTTGAGGGGGTGTGTGTGGAGTAAGCAGCGAAAGTGTTGCTTCCAACAAAGCGAACAGTCACAATCCATGTTGCAGTATCCAATCAGTTCTGTCTGTGACTCCCCCCTTCCGAGTCGCTCACTCCCTTCCCTATACATCCGCTCGCATTCGTTATGCTTTGGTTAACATTTCGTTACGCTGTCAACCGCAAGTGAATCCTGCCACGAGCGACTTCTTGTCCGCGCCATGTTCACCGTACCATCCAACCAACCCTAAGTGCATTTTGCTCTTTACACTGTATCGCTATCCCTATATTGTTGTCTGCCTTTCCTGTCAGTCTGTCTGTCTATCCTGCCTGGCATGCCTAATTTCCGCTATTGTTCATAATTTTTATTGCGCTTGTTGCGAATTAGTTTCGGTTACGCCTGATGCAGTCAACCAACTAACCAAGCAACCAATCCACCCCTCCGGCCCGCTTTATGCATTGTTGCAATTTTTTGCAATTCAAAAATTTCTTCTTTTTTTTTGCAATATGTATAATTGACGCCTTCTTCATTTAGGGGTTGACTTTGGTCAACTGACTTTTCTGCCTACAAAGGCGTTGACAGCGGTTACAACTACAACAACAACAAGAACAGCTTGTGATTAACATGACTGGCAACAAGCACAAGCAATTGCTGCTTGACAAGAGGGTGCGTGGGTTGCAACGTTTAACTGCCGCATTTCATATTTATGTAACATATCATTGCAATTAAATTCTGTGCAAAATTTCGCCTCGTTATGCCTCGTTGACGTTTACATATATCGTATGTGAGGGACTGTGCGAGGGATGTGGGTGTCATTGGGAAATTGTTATTGGTAAGGTCAATAAATTGCTGAAAATTGCTATGAATTATCGTTGCGTTAACAATTGCTCTCAGTATCTGGTGCAGGTAACAAAACAGATAGTCAACAGCAGAATGTTAAGGAACTAACAGAGCAACTGTGGGAGTTTGTTTACTAAACATTTTTCGTACTCTCTGAAAGTAAGTTAACTTTAAACTGTTGCTTGCTGACGGCATGTGGTGAAAAACGTGTGCTTCTGTTACTGTTCACTTCCAACACAATGAAATGTTGACCTGACATACGTTTTGATGAATGTTGTTTCCTAACATAATACAGGCATGTTACATACTCCTCCTAAGCAGTAACAGAAATTCGAACAATACTAGCAACGACTTAGCAGCTGATGTGAATGTTGAAAATGAGATATGTTAAGACTATTAGCGTCTGCTAATAGAATGGTACAAAATTGAATTGAGTTTTAAATGTTTTCGTATACCAAACATCATTAAACGAATATATAAAAGAGAGGTAATGAAAAACAGAGCTCCCATAACTCAAGCAAAACACGCAACGTTCAAAGGTGTACAGCCGAATGTAAGCTATTAGATTATTGTGTCAGATCTCATATCGAATATATTCTTGCTTCCCCAGCTTAAAACGATGTTCGAAAATACGTTGTATACATTGACAAGTTTTTACAGACTGCTGTTCAAGAAAACAGTACATAGTGGTGATGGTAACAGCTTCGAATTGCCGTTAGTACCATGTCTTATACTAAACATGGTTCTTTTCATACTGAAAGTAAAATGTAATGCTAAAGGGACACCTTAAGCTCTGTAAAGCGTCATAGAGAATGTTAATATACAGAATATCCTTCTGTTATTTCTTCGAAAACTCTGCTAGTCACGTTACATGGGAAATTAAATGTTGAGTTGAGGGGTGGCTTCTGCAACATGTTAACGTCTTCGAAGGACGAAATGCTGTTAGTCGAACAATCTGCTAGACGTATTAAAACTCACCCGAAATGTTATGTTATGTTAACTTACTACCAGCTTTTCAATCTGTTATGATTTCTGATTTACCACAGATAAATCCTTTTGCAGACTTATGCTTAGGATTTTAGATCTATGTTAAGCTTGTGCTGTGAGAGTCTTGTAGTTTGTTTAGCTCGTCTAATTTATTTATTTCATATTTACAGTAGAATGTTATGTGAGTCCAAGGCAGAGTCTCTGTTAAGGCAATGAACTGGATGGTAACCAGGACAACAGGTGTCTAGTTGATAAATATTTAGTGAGCTTGAATATATTTGAGATAGCTTTAACAATAACAATAATATAATAAAATAAAAAAGTAAATGAACGTTATGAAAACCTTATCAAACTATAACACTTACGAGTAGATTCAAATTCACAAACCTGCATAGCGCGCTCTGTTCCATTTCCCGATTGGACACAAATTGTTTGTGTAGGTCGTGAACAAAGAGCAGAATGCAAGCTCTTATCAGTTGATGTCTTATCAGCTAGAGAGTGTGGTGGTTTTCGGAGTCGGGAACGAAACGGAAAAAACCAAACAATTCCCACTCTGGCACATTCTTACTCTCTGCCTCTCTGGCTGTTTGCCTGTCTGTCTGTGTGTCTGTTTGTCTGGCCAGGACCAAACGGCAAGCGAAACACCCACACAGAAATCAAGGCAAGCCGAAATGCGATGAACAATAAACTTCGGCAACGACACAACGTTCGGCTGGCTGTCGGCACGAAGCTGATGCCGCTGCCTACCGCGCAGTCACGCTGCCACGCTGCTGATGAGTCGAGAATTTATTAGCGCAAAAAACGAATGCGCTTCAGTTTCGTGTTTGTTGTGCGCTCGTAAGGATGTGTCCGCAACCGCTGACGGACCTCGAGCGTTCGCGTCGCGTGTGCGCGCGTCCAGGACGCTGAACGTTTCAGCCGCAATATATTTTTGTACGCCATTACCTACAACGTACAACGTATGCCTTGCCACAACGCCAACGGCACCGCTTATCTAACGGCAACGTTTATCTAATAGCAAAAATTGTTATCAACACTTTTGCTCAGTGCTCGAAGTGAATATATATATGAATATATTGTGAATAATCATTAAAGGAAATGCGAATTTATTGTGTTGTTTTGTGTGCTTTGCCTGTGGCAGCCACAAGCAGAAGACTTCAATTGCCGCTTCAACAACTTCAATGCAAAAGGTGCCTAACAAATTGACCCACAATCAGCACTCATAACTCATCTCAGTCTGTCTCACTGTCTGCCTCAAGGGCTAGTATGTAAATCAGCCCAAAGTTGCCTTGGAGAACCGCCTTTTGAACCATCAAAACCGCAACCCCATTTCATTGCCACAATTTAAGGCGCCGCAAGTTGCATGCAAATTTTTGTATTGTGCCGCGCTGCAGATTCAACAACATTTTTGCTCAATAATTTTACGCTTATGCAAAAGCTAGTCGTCGCAACTGCCAAATGCGTTTTATATGCCCCACATCCCGATATCCGATCCCCGATCCCCTTTCGCCAACTTCAGGGCGTCCCATATTTTGCATATTTTTTTGGATATTTTACTGTTCTGTTCTGTTGTTTTTGGGCTCTTAACTTTATTCTTCCGCTTGAGTTGACCCACTTTGTTGGTCGGGTTTTTTTTTCTTACAGAGAGCGAAATTTTCACTTTTCGATTTCCCCTCTAGCAGCCTGGCTTGGTATCGGCCCCGGCCCCGGCCCCGGCTACGGCCCCATTAATTAATTAGTTTAATTAGTGGCTGTTGGCGCGTTAACTAACTTAACCAAAAGAAGAAATGCGTTTTCGAAAAGTTGTTTGCAACAATTTTGTGTTTGTTTTTTTGGTCCGATTCTCTAATGGCTAACATTAGGCGGCCCAAAAAAGGGACCTCGATCAACTAACGGTTCATGTGCCATTTAACAAAACACTAAGCGAACGAACCCTTTGTGAGCATTTTTCCCTAATTTTCATCACTCGCTCAAAGTTTTTCCTTCTCAATTGCTGTACATATTTCCTTGTTGTTGGCCATTTCTTTTTTTTTTTTTGGGTGGCAATAAAACCAGTCAACGGACTTAAGACATTTCGTGGCACCTAATGGCAGCGGGGCAGCGGGGCAGCGGGGCAGCGGGGCAGCGGGGCGGCGGAGGCGGAGGCGACGGAGGCCCCGGAAACGAATGAAAGCAGAACTAAAGGAAAATTTATTTACTTTGCCACTAAATTTGCGCTGATTTCCCCAACTCTCGTTTGTTGTTGGCATTGCTGTTGTTGTTGTTGCCACTTTGCTACTGACCATTTGGCCCAATGCTTTGGTCTATTGCCTTATTTGATGTTGTTCCAGCTCACAAATATATATATATACTATATATACTGTGCATGTATGGAAAAGTAAACACAAGAAAACGAAATGTTTGTCAACAAGAGCAGTGAAGCCCAACAAACTTGAAGATGCCACATACAGTGGCATATGTGTGTGTCGCATATTTTTGGCTCAAGTGTGCCACGTCCGGCGTTGCGAACTATGAGTATTTTAAAATTTGTGGCACGTGCCCCAAATAGTAAACATCAGCAAATAATAAATTCATTGTAAGCCAACGCACGGCGCTTTTGCAGGACCTCAAAAAAAAAACTAGAACTAACGGGGGCAAGGAGTAAGGAGTTACGGGATCTTGCAACCAAATTAGCTGGTGTCTTCTGTTCGTAAGGGGGGGTTGGGTGAGCTAAGTTTATGGCACGCTTAGGAGGCCATTAGAGTATGTGAGTGGCATGCCACAAATCCAAACAGCAGCAGCAGCAGCAGACAACAACAAGGAGTACTTGCCACATCTTGTTGCACTACAAAAGTCCAGCAGTTGTTGTTACAATTGCATTTTTCTTAAGTTGTTTCATGTCGGCAAGAATTGCTGCTGTTACATTTGTAATTGTTGTTGTTGTTGTTGTGGCAGCACCTGCCTTATTTTTCATCTTATTGTTCGCATGTATTTAAAAGCGGCAACACTTGAGAAAAGGCGCAGCTGCAATGGTACTTGTGCGTGTTGTGCAAGTTGTTGTTTTTGTTTGCTCATTGTACACGGTGGCAGCAGTATAATCTTCATGCTGCAGCGGCTCAGACAAATGTTGCAATACAAAAAGTTTGCTTTATTGCAGGGGATTCAAGTTGGTTTGTTTATTTGTAGCAACTTTGTGACTTCAATTTGGCTGAGTGCAACCAACACTGGGATTATAAAAAGAAAAGAAAAAAATGGTTTTTTAAAATTTGTATTCGTTAAGAAAATTATTATTTAAATTATTATCAGAAAGATTTATTTATTTTCATTGGGAAGAATTAAATAAAAATATGCAACTAAAATATTATGCTCTAAAATCTTTTTCTTCTTTTTATTTTTAATACTATTTATTTTTGTGAAATTCTGTTTAAATTATAAAGGTGTCATTTGTTGATTTTATTTACTCTATTTAAAAATGCTTTTAAGCTTAAAATGTCAAAGTGCCATAAATGCTACAGAAATAAAATCATGGATAAAAATAGACTTTGGGATAGCTCGTGAATTTGTCAGAAGCTAAAATGAAGCACTCAGCTTCACTTAAAATATAAATAGTTGAATTCACTTCGATTTTAAGCTATTTATAGTTGGTTCAAGTATGAATGAAAATTGATGAGACCTACAAAAACATTTATTATGCTCATTTGCTAGACATTTTGTTTTCATTTTTTTGACGTAAAATTGTGAGAAGTCTTTAAGCTTAAAAGTTTCTTTAAAAGTTGTTAAAATAAGATTGGCATAAAAATGTTTCTACAATAAATATTTTATGCAGATATTTTTATTATCCAAATGCATTTCCTCATTTAAAACAAATCTCGTACTTGATTTTAACATATACAAATTGAAGTTCTTTTTCGTTGAGCAGCGGAAAATCTTTCCGACTAGCAATTTATGTAAAGACCTTAAGAAATTTCTTCGTGGATCCTGCTTTGCCTGGCTTCTATGTAAATTTTCACCAATTAACGAAGTTTGCAGGTGCGCTCGCTTCGTGCTTTGAGCATTAGGGCAAAAAAAACAAAAAAAAAAACTTTATATTTATTTGAGCGCATTTACAATATGTCAAAGCATTTCATTTATATCAGTTGCTTATTTACAGCTATTTATTTACTTTTTGCATTATTTAGTTATGTTTTCCCCTACCTTTGCTTACCTTTTCTTACTTTAACTTACCCTTCCTTCCCTACACATACATTAAGTTCCATTTCTCATAGCTTTTGCTCAACATTTCATTACGTCTCTTCGTGTGCTTTGCTTTTGGCATTTTTGCTTTTAGTTCCTTTTCCGCTGGCTTAATTCATTTTTTATTTCAACGTAAATAAGCAGTAAATTACAAGCTGCAACTGCAACTGTTGCTGCTGGCAGTTTCAGTTGCCGTTGTTGTTTAGTTTGTCCTGTGTACATTTTGTGTGATTTCACTGCTGCTGACGCTATATATCCTGTTCTGTTGCTGCTCCAGCATCCTGCCATCCACTATGCCATATTTTTGCACTTAACACCATACCTTCTGTTTCTGTTCAAACTTAAGCTTTCTGAAACTTCAAACATCAGTTTGCTGTTACACATACACTGCACGAAAAAGTAACGATAACAGCGGCCGAATCGGCTACTGACATCTGGACTACTTAACACCTGCTACTTGAGACCCCTTTCTACAAGCAGAAAAGTATCAACGAAAGTTGAAAGCCACTGAACTGAAATGTTGGCAGTCACTTTAATTGCCTTACGACTGCGACAACTGGTCATTAGTTGTGCGACAATATGAAAAAGGGTTGAGGGTGGATGGAAAACTTGTTGAGTAGCATACAGAGCAGTTGTTGTTGTTGTTGTTGCTGCTGGTCAGCAGTTGGCAACCACTTGATGATGAGGTTCTTCGCGGCCCCTCCGCGTTGTCGTTAAGGTGCTTAGCTTGAAAGGCGTTTCTTTGAAAGTTACTTTTCAGCTGTAAGAGTCGCAGTAACCGTAAATGTTTCTGTCTTGCCATTAGCGGGTTTCATGGGGCAGCAGTTTATTTTATTTTTTTCTCCCAGTTTGCGGATTAGTTGGCGTCTCTTGTCGTTAAATGTCAGGTGTTTAGGAAAGTCTCTATTCACTGGACGTCAAGCCTAGAGATATACGGTGAAAGGTAAAAGTGTGATTACAAAAGTTTTACTGCTTTCATTTCGTGCAATGAAAATACTGAAAAACTACTTGGAAAACTAATTATTTTAACGGGCGGTATAATAAAGTTCATCTATTTTAATATATTGTGCTTTTTGATTAAATGAAGCAATTGGAAAAGTCACAAAGATAAAGAAATCCACATTAAAAGTGTTTAACAACTTTTCGTTTATTCGATATTTTAAAATACTTTTTTTTTATCGGAGCTGAGTACAATAAAAGTCGAAAAAGCGTTGCAACGTGTTTGGAAGTAAAGTAGTTTTAAGCTTTTTCAAAGAAATAATCTTGCACAAAATTCAGATTCTGTGTACTACCTGCATTTTTGCATTTCCATGTTACTAACAGCATTTTAATGACTTTGAACAAAGGAAACAAATGTGGCAGATTAAACACAAACTGCAAATTGCATGAAAAAATATATTTGTACACACATGAAACAAAACTAAAAAAAGACAAGTTGGTAAAAACATTTTGATACCCTTACCCAACGCAAACAAACAATCGGGTAAAACGACAAAGTTTTGTTTTGTCCTATTAAACTGTATAAAGCAAATATGTGAAGTAAGGGTATAAAAACAGTTGGATTTAAAAAAAAAAAGCATGCGTGTTAATACAATTTTGTGCATGTTTGTGGTATACCCAAGTCAAAAACAACACACACACACACACACAAAAACATATTGCACAAAAACGGTTTGTCCAGATATCTGTGTATATAGAACGCTTGTATGTTGTTGCTCGATGAAAGCCAGATAGTGCAATGAGTGTGTGTTTTTTTTTCACACATAAAGCCGAGAGCTTGTTATATGTAAAATAACTTTAATTACCAGCTTACTTTGCAGACAGCAGTCCAAAAAGAATAGTTACAAGAGTTTAAAATTGTTGTGCCATAAAACTTTTTCTTTTATTTTTCGTATTTTTTGAGAGCTAACTTCATATAAGGAGAGGGTTTTTATCATAGTTGAGAGAAGCTTTATTTTCAAAAAAAAAGCTAGACGAGCCGCAAAAAAAAAAATAAAGGAAGAGCGAGAAGGAGAGATCTCATTATATGAACCAAAAGGAAAAATTGAATTACTTCTGTTTCTTACAACAAAAATTGTGTTGAGAGCGCCGCCCTTTCATAACTGTTTGCCGTACAGCAAAAAAAAAAAAAATTATTTAATAGATTGAAAATGCATAAATTGGCAAGCTCTTTTCAATATCAGAAAAGAAAAAGGTTACCTGTAAGGAACAATATCGTACAAAATTGAACGGCATTGTTATTCTTCAATTTTGTGCAGAAGCGAAAAGTTTGTTCACATTCAAATGTTAAACAAACAAAGCTGAGTTCTTCCAAATGCCATTTGAGAGTTAAGAAAATAATAAAAAGGAAAACACACAAATTGAAAGCAAATAAAATTTGAAGAGGTAATTTTTATGATGATTTCTATTAAACATTTTTGTTGGTGATGCGAAATAAATCATTCAAATTGTTTCTGCAGATTTAACAAGGCCTTTGCGGTAACAGGTATCAGTTTCTAGAGTTTTCGTTATGCGATCTTCAAAATTCTGTAAAAAATATAAATCTTCTGTAGACAAAATTCTAAAAGCTTAAAGAAATTAATGAATTTCTTATGAAATTTAATTATTTATTGCTTGTAAAGAACTCAAATCCTAAAATCCTACTTTTTCATTAAATAAATTGTTTTTTTTTTAACAAGAGAAGAGTCAATTTTTTTTTCTTTTGTCAAAATACTTTTGCCCACTTTTGTATTTGATAGTCTTGATGTCTTCTGACTGCTGTTGATGTTTGAGCTGTTTGTATCAGTATCAATGGTTTTGCTTTCTTTTAAGCTACCCTTTCGTGCCCCTTGAGGTTTGTAAGAAAAGGATGTGTGTTTTGTGGCTTAGCACTGCGGGAATTAAAAGGCAAAGAAAAACTTTCATTTCAGTTTTGTGGCTTGTGCAAACATTTACGTCATGTTCAAAGTGTGTGTGCGCGTAAGTGTGTTTGGCATGTGGTGTTGTTGTTCTTGTTACTAAAGTTAGAACTAATGTTGCTGTTTTTGTTGTTCTGTATTTTTGTGGCATGGCGCATCAAAGTGGCAGCTTTAAGGCGCTTACTGCTCAGTTTTGCAGTTTTTATAGTCAAAAGGCAACACGCCAAGTTGCTTAAACAGCAGCACAGCAGCATAGCAGCATAGCAGCAGCAGCAGCAACAACAATAGCCGCCATTTGTTGCCACATGTTGTAACTGTTGCCGCATTAAATGTGCAGCCCTCTGCTGTGGTACAATGTTGTTGTTGTTGTTGTTGTTAGTGCTAGTGTTAGTGTTATTGTTGCTGTGAAGCGAATTTCACTTTTATGTTGGCGCATCTACGCTGCTGCTTTTATACTGTTGCAACCGACAGTTGCGTCCTCCCTATCCACCCTCAGCTGGCCCCCACGATCCACCATTAGTTCAGTGAGCACCACCAGCAGAGATTTCAGTTCATTTTATGTTGTCAGACTTCCGAGTGCGCCGAGCGAGTTCTGGTTGTTATAAAAAAGCCAAATTCATTTTGCACATATAACTTTTATACCCACACACACACGCATACATAAATGTGCACTCTGCGTCTGTGTGTGTGTGTGTGTGTGTGTTATGTTTATGTTCCCTGCTGCTTCAACTTGACATCTTTTGGGTTAATTTTGTAGCCGCATCTCTAAAGTGACTGCCACACACAGTTGGATACTACATTTTTTGTGTAGCTCCATTTACATTTCACACTCTTGCACACACACACATACACACACACACACACACATTTAACATTTAATTTATTGATGGAATATATAAGACTCTTTGAATTAATTTCGTTCTTTCTGTTATATTTTTCAGCTCTAACGAATTGATTACTTAGGTCACAGCCTCTACAAAACATATACAAGCCAAAAAAATTTAAAAGCCGTAAAACAGAACGTGAAAGAGAAGAAAAGCAAACGAGAAAAAGAAAAACAACGTGTTACAAATTGGCTTGCATAAGGTTAACAAAAATATAATTCAATTTAATAGCCAATGGGCGAATACTAAAAAAAAAACCCAAACCAAACCAAAAACCAAAACCAAACTCAACCAAACTTAACCAAAAGAAAGTAACGTAAACCACCGCAAAACAATTGCTTTAAAAACGTAAGCAAATCAATTGCAAAAACAAAAATACAATACAACAACAACAACTACAAAATGACGCTGCGCATTTCGGCCAAATCAAGAAATCATCTTGGACTCATTATTTATGGCTTTGTGTTGGTGCTAACAACAACGACACCATCTATCGAAGCTGGTCGCATTTTCGGTAAGTTTATAAGCTAAGAAAATATCCTTTCCCGTTGCTGTAAAAGTGAAAATGAGATGGGTGAAGGTTGATGTTTCCGGTTAGCCAATCTGCCATTAGTTGCTGTTTTTGGGTAGCTTAATTAATGCGCACAGTTAGCAGTTAATGGAATTTTTAATGCCATGAAAACGCAATTTGAACACATTTCAACAAATTGGCTAAATCAAGCGACAAACCCTTGCCAAAGACAGAGAATGAGCAGGAGAGAGACTCATATTGACAATTTTGCTGCTACTTTTTGTTAAAATACCCTACACAAACGATTTTTGAGTGGTAAGAATTGAGTTAGAATATTATATTAGTTAGCTTTAGGACTTATAATTATCTCTGGACTTAATATATATCAACTTTACACTTCACACACTCTTAACCATGGGTATAAATGCTTCGAGCAATCTTAAATCGAAGAACACTAAATAATATTTTAATTGGATTTGGGTCATATCGCTGGCGGTGCGGATACAGTTGTTGTTTTTTTTTTTTGTGTTAATTAGTATTACAAAAGGTTTGCTTTTTCATGCTTCTCGATGTCATGTACATTAATGAGCAGTCCTCCAAGTCAGCACACACACACACACACATACACACACACAAACGTAGACATATTTATATATGTACTTATATATAAGTATGTAAATGAGCTGCGCAGTTCGTTAAAGTCAATGATTGTGTGTTTTGTATAAAAATAATTAAAAATAATTACACTTCTTGGAAACACGTTTTGAACGGTAAAAATAAAAAGGTTTTTGATTAGAAGAGTAGAATGGAACGGTTTGTTAGCGAGCAAGTGAGCTAGCATACATTATGCTGTGTGTGGCCCAATTAACCACACAAAATTTAATAAATGAAGCAAACGTTTTGTGCATGTGTGATTATAATTTACATGTAATTATGGTCGCACAGCTGTAATAGTTTTTATTGTACCGCTTTCTGACCCAAATACAAGTCAAACGGGTTGTGTAAATGCCGCTTGAAAAGGGTTAGAAGTGATGGTAAAGTACCTACCTACACGGGTGTTGTCCCGTTATCAAAAACACCCTCCTCACAGCCAATTGCAGTTTTGTCTGCGTGGCTGCACTTGAAAAACGCGAGCGTTAGTTTTATCTATAGGCCAGAGCTTTCTCTCTCTCTCTCACTCTCACTTATGCCACTGACAATGATAAAAGCCGCCAACAACAACAAACAAGGCAACGCCAAATGTTGCCGACTTTTGTTGACACACATTTTGTTGTGGCTGGCCCCAAAAAGTATGCTACGAAAATTTGCACGCAAATGAGAGAATTTGCGCGCCATCAACAATAAAAGAGAGACAACACAGAAAACGGCAGATAACACAAAAAACACAATCGAACACACATACACACACAAACACAGCAACTGAACATCTGAGTGTGTGTGTGCGTGTGTATGTATTGGTATTAGAGTCTGCCAGTTTGTGCAACGCATTTTGTCGAGCAATTTAAATGACGCTGTCGAGTGGCAACCGCCACAGCCGCAGCAGCCGCAACAACAACAATCGCAACAGCAATAAAATTGCAGCGAGGCGAGTTTTTACACACACACACACGCACTCATACACACATAGGTCGCAGCAGTGAAAGCGTAAAGTTTACGCGCTTGTTTGCTATAATTTCGATTGTTTTCGCTGCAGCAGCCGTCTCTGCGGCGCTATTTGGCCCTTTGCTCAGTTCCACGCCCATTGACAGGCAAACAGCCAGCCTTAGGCAACCCATCAACCCACCCACTGCCCCTTCCACTTCTTTCACAATCTCTCGCTCTTTGCCATCCGCTGTTGCACGACATTTTGCTGCAATTTCGCGTTAAATTGATGTGAGCGAGAGTTTTTCGTTCAGCTGTGTTGTTGTTGTTGGTAATGTTCCAAAACTTTGCCAGCTGCACTTATAACAACAACAATTCGTCGCTTAAAATGTGCCCCATAAGTAGCATACTTTTGCCTTCGAGATTTTCGAGCAGTTGTTGCGTTGTGTTTTTCTGGTTAAGTGCAAGAAAATTTATGAAGAACTTTCATTTTGCCCAAAAATGTGTTGTGCAATTAAAGTTTTACAACACAACTGTTGCAACAGCAACAACAATGCAACAGCATCAACAAACGCCGCAACTGCTCTCAATAAAACACTTAATGTGACACGCCCTAATTCCCTGCAACTTAAGTGGGCGTCGCTTACGTAAATATTTGCGCACATGCTAATCTAGCTGGAAAATTAATTGACGTTGGGAGGGCGGGCAATTAAAGCAGGCAAAAGGATGTAAAGCATCGCGCCATGAGCCAAGACAAAGCTGCAAAACTTAGTGAAGCTGAGTTTATACTGCATATATAAGCTGAAAGTTGTAAGGTAAAAATTAATAAACTGTTTTCAATTTGTACAAATTTTTCTAAAAAATTTTTTAATTTTTTCTTTGTATAAATTATGATTTTGCCACAAAATGTTGCAAATATTCAATAAAGTTTTTTGATCCCAGTCAATTTGAGTGGTTTTATCTTAGTCTAGCAGGAAGGTAAAGACATTTAATGCAAACCGACGATTTTATACCCTTTAAGAAAGCAATATTTAATAGTTAGGTTTGTAAACTCAAAAGCTTTTCATACGAAAATTATCTACTTACGAAACATATTCTTAAATATTACCAATCTCAATACTTTTATACATACAGATTCGATGCTTGTCATGAATATATACTGTTGGGTATTATTTTCAATGCGTTTGCCACACTTCACGGCACACACCTTACTGGTTGCTACAAAAGTTTACTAAGCGACTCCAGCCAATAAGTTAACAAAACGGCACGTGTGCATTCACAAACGATATCGAATTTTCCTTGCCCCACTTACCCTCCGCTTAATGCTAACTTTTAATGCTATGTCTATGGCAACACTATTGTTGTGTTGAGGGCCAAGTCGAAAAGTAACAAACATTACGCGCCAAATTGGTAAATCGAACGTATAATGCCCCTTGACAACTATTAGCAGACACTCTCACACACGCACACACGCACACACACACACACACATGCATGACATCACACCCACCAACATACATACATATAGCCAGTTAAGGATTTGTTTATTTTAAGTTATTCATGCGATGTCTGAATATAAACAATTTGTGTGGCCTGCTTTTTGCCATCAGACGTACTTTATATTCAGCTCATTATGTGAAAGCCAAACAATTGGCGACATCAACACAAACACAACAAAGCACCAAGAACCAACAACAGCAACAACAAAAGTTGACTAAAAATGCGTTGGTGCTTCTTCTTCTTTTAGCGAGGATTACATTTCAGCGAGGCGTTGTCCTTGACAGCACAAACGCTGACTGGCGTAATTTCTTTATTAGATTCATTGCGCGCCCCTCGAGCAAAAATTTTACAGTGGCAATGGAAGCAGCTGCAAAAGATGCTTAAAACAATTACATAAATTGCCTTTGAGTTTTATTTAAGGCATTATTTCAGTTGTTGGTAACGAAAAATTTAAGTAAAATATAAGTTTAGATTATTTGGGGAACTACTTTCGACGTTCTTAAAGTGAAAAGTGCCTTTAATCAAATTTAAACTACTAGCAAAATGAACATCAGTTGAAGGTTATTCTTATACGACTTATACGCTTAATAATTCAGTCAGAGTATTCATCGTTCGACACACTTGAACAAGTGCGGTGCTCTCTTCTTCTTCATCAATACGTATCAAATGACAGAAATTCTTGTAGAAAATGTATTTTATTTTTAGCTGGCATATTAATTAACAAAAAGAAAGAAAAGAATAAATAACAGTTTGAGTATTTGTTTAAAAAACTCATAAGAAAATTGTATTATTTTGCATTTATTAGGCATTTATTTGTTGCCAATATCACGATCAAAAAGTCCACTTTGTGTAGAAAAATGTCTTAAGGTCAATGTGAAATCATTTTCTAGCTCTAATCTACGCACAAATAAGGATTTGCCAAATATTTCATATTCAAATTCAAATGCCAGAACATTGCCAAAAGTGAAGGAACAAACTTTTTATTTGCTTCGCTTTTCTAGTTAAAAACTTTCTGATTCTGGTTTAGTTTTTGTGCCTTGCTGTTTCAAGTCATAATTGGAATTTATTCGCATATTTGAGGCAAAAGCTGCATTTTGTTGATTCTATACGAAAAGTATTTAAATGCAATTTTACGCTGTGAAAACTAACAATTAGTCTTTGGGCAAAGCGACGTTGTTGCAGTTTTTGTCCTTTTTCGGCTTGTAAATCTCTATCAATGCATTCATTCTATTCATTCTATTGTAACAGATTGTTGTTTGTTGTTGTTGTTGTTTCAATATTATTGCATTACTAAGCAATTAAATTGTTTTTGCATATGAGTCATTACGCATTCTAATTGAATTTAATATTTGTTTATGCAGTTTTACCATACGAGCAAAGCGCAGTTCAGTTAAATAAACATCAATCGATTAGAAAATTATGACAATAAATATTTACAATAACAAATGCAGGCTAATTGTAGAGGAATTTAGTAAAAAAACACCACCACACCATAAGCATCTTGAATTGCTTTTTGATTTAAATTGTTTAAATTATAAATAAATGTTTTGCATGTCAATTGTGCAATTGGAATTTGAGAAAACATTCCAATCAAAGCTACATAATGCATATACAGTTATAAAATAATCAATAAATATGAAAATACTTTACATTTCAAACATTTTTTTTTTCTTATAAATTTCTATTTATTTGCATAGGCAATAAGGTAAACATGTGCGAAAACTTTTAACTTCATAGAAATTTTTAACAAATTTATTCATGGTTGTGTAAATGAAAATGCACTAAATTCTTGAAATAACAACCCTGTAACAAGAAATATAACAAATATATATATATATCAAAAGAATTTAACACAAAAAACCCAGCATAAAAATGTTTATTATTGCCATTTTGTATTTAAAATATCACTCAACTTTGATGCTAGCAATTTAAAATTAAAGGTTTCAAAACTTATTTGTATATATATACAGTTGAATGAATGGAAATGCATAAAACTTCTTGTTTAAACAAGCATGTTTGTGAGAATATTGTGAAGCTTTATTTCTATGTTGACCTAAAATTCAAGGCTTGTTTTATGTTGCTACAATTCATAAAAAGTATTACTCTATTCTATAAATACTACGCTTTAATTGATTTAATCTCTTCTTTCAATGAACAAATCTTCAAAAAAATCCTCAATTAGAAATATTACTTACTTGTTAAGGCAGCTTTAAGCTACGCCCACCTATACCAGCAAGCAAAAGCTGAAGACCAAACAAACCACACAAAAGGTCTCACCTGATTCATTATGCTTGATACTTTTGCTGTTGCGGCTGCCGTTGCGGCTGTTAGGCTACGAGTGCCTATTATAATCCCAGCTAAGCCGCTGCGCTTATTGTCTACAAAATTCATGTATTTCATTATTAGGCACCGTAGACGAACCACAGCAGCTCAGCATATCCGGCTCAACATGCCCAGCATCCTACAGCTATCTAGCTGCGCGGCTTCTGCGGCTGCTGGCTCGCCTGTTCATTTGCTGTCATAATTTAATTTTTGCCACCGGCCATTGCGACTCACACACAACAACAACACCAACACAGAGAGAAAACTAGAGAGACAGTCATAACAGACAGAAAGCACATCCTGTCGTACTTGTCCTGTCGGCTGCTGCTGGCCCAAGGCCTTCTCCAGACTCAGTTTTTGTAGTACATCCGCTTGGCATGCAAAGCACTGCAAATGGAAACAAAAAAAAAAGAAAAAAGAAAAAGCTAACATGATGTCAAATGGACATGGATAGACCTCAAAAATCCCAATTGCCACACACATACAGCATCTCATTAATCCGTGTAGTTGAATGGTCGCCATGCCACAAACATTTTTGAGGCTTTGTGTGTGTTCTGCCTAGTTCTTGCATATTCTTTTATGCAGCTATTTCAACTATTCTCCGATCAAAACGAGAGTGAGAGAGAGAGAGAGAGAATGTACATAAATCAGCTGCCTTTAGGCACTTCATCAACATCATCATCTGAAAGCGCCAACTGGGACAGCGCAATTTAGTCTGTCTCCATTTCTCTCTATCGTTCTCTCTTATGTTCTCTCTATTTGTTATCTACTCTTCCCTTTTTAGTCTCGCGCTTGAATGTCACAATTTTGGTCGCTCAATTTACTACGCAAATTATAAACACCAAAATTTGTGGGGGGGGGGAAACTGTAATAAAAACTGGCAGCTGCATAAAAAGAGAAACTGAAACCAGCTTCCAACTTGGCCAGCAAATTGAAATGCCTCTGGCTGATTTTCATACATTTATGCGCCTCAAAGTCAATAATGAAAATTTTAGCCAGGGCCAAGGCGCTGTAATTCGTCCCCAACAACAAAAAATAAACTACCCCAAACAACTTGCGCGCATCTAAATGTAATAAAATTCGCATAAAAACATTTCACAGGCCTTAGACACGAGCCGCACACTGCTCAACCAAACTTGTGACATCCGCCTGAAGCCAAAAAAAAAAAAAAAGGCGAAGACCATTTGTGGAAGCCGGAGAGATCATGTGACAGCAGGAGAAATTAAAGCAAGCTGCTTAAAAAGTTGTGCAACATCCGGACGAAAGGCTGCCGAGTTGAGCACAAATAGCTTGCAGCAAAGTTGCTAGCCAGCACAGTGGGACAATATCGGGCTTCAATTTTGAGTGCCAAGACAAGTTCTTTAGAGCTCAAAATATTCAATCTTTTATCACTATCGAAAGGGAACAACAAAGAACAGAGACAAAAATCTTAGTAAAATATGGTAGAAAACATTATTGATGTGTTTATTCCTTTGTTTTTTTCAACTGAATTGAAATTTCTTTGACATACCCATTGACTCTGAATTGTATGCACAAAAAGTTTTTGTTTTCAACTCTTGACACACATTTTCTTTCTGGCTTAGCTTTTTTTTCTTTTTAGCCATTTTACATTGGCAATTCGGAGACACTGTCAATGCCAACGCCTGGTTGTCAGTGTTTGCCACGCCGATTGCAGTTGGCAATACGCCCAAAAGTAGCTGCTTCGTGACGTTGCGCCTATCACAACCAATTTACTAACGAAGCACAGAAATTCAATTTCTGGCCAACACCAGCTTACGACTATAACAACTACAACAAACACAACAAAACAAAATGAAAAGCAAAAAAAAAATAAATGGAATAAGGAAAATTTTGCTGCTGTTTGTTGTTGTTGCCAGCGACAATTTCCGTTTCCGCTAGACTTGGCCCTTGTCCGGCGTCTCTAAATTACTGGACTAGTTGTTTAAGGCTTGCGCTTAGTTTATTAGGCTTATCAACGGGCCCGGCCCGGCCCGGCCCGGCCTGACCGTGGTCCGGATAAGTTTATTAGACGCCTCGAGCATTTACTCAGCGTCCTGTCAACACAACCACCCCTCCCCACTCTCTGTGCCCATTCAGTATTCAGCACTCAACCAAATTCTTGTTAGCACTTAAGGTGCTGAAAAGGCAGCAGGCAGCAGGCAAGGCAAGTCTATTCAATTTGTTGCATGTACCTTTTTTTGTACTATTCGATGAGTGCAACAACGTTGGCCAGCATCAACGAGACTCAAATCAATTGGTGTGCAAAGGGCTAAGTGCCACATCCAAGCGTCTTGCTTGGCCACCGTCAAAGCCAAAAGCCAGCAACACATTGGGCTACCCCAGATTTGGTAAATGCTCAATAGCATCGGCAAATGCAACCAGCAAATACCTTACGGAAACTATGCATTTGACACGTTTCACTTTGTACTAAGCATCGAATTGCCAACGGGACTGCCTGCTCCGCCTGCCTCTTGATGTGTTGTCGGCCTGGAGATGTGACTCTGACTGGGTTTCCATTGCAGACATGAACAGTACTCGTTGGACAACGTGTTTTTGTTAAGAGAGCAATTTTCGGTTGTGCAGCACAATAAAGTAGTTTAAACAACAAACATGAGCTGAGAAATCATATCACGTGCAATTGAAATCGAATCAGCTTAAACATAGTTATAAAACATAATACAAGTGAGTTTTTACCCATTTTGACCAAATTTAAGTCAGTTCCTGTTTTCGTTCCCTGTCCCTTCAGCCAGTCATAGGCTCTAAGTCCTATTTTGCTCACGGGGCTCTGCAATTAAGAAGACTTTAGGGGGTCTTAATGTGAGAAGATGGTCTAAGGACAGTTTAATTTCTGGTCGAGACATGCAAATTTAAGTGAATTTTAATGCAAACTGTAAATTTTACCAGAAAACAAAGCGAAAGTAAGACATTTAGGGTGAAAGAACGGGCAAAGGGAGAGCAAGCAACACATGTCTGCCTGTGTGTGGGAGTGTATGCATATCCTTTCAAATACGCATTTATTTATGCTGCAAAGTATGAGCAAAAGTTTTAAATTAAATTTTATGTTATGTGCGGCTAAAGTCCAAGGCAATGTAAATAGATATGCAGGCAAAACTTTGACCCAAATACCATATGCACAGGCAAAAGGCAAAACAGAGAATGCACACAAGAACACAAAATGCACAAGATGCCTTCTGGCTCTGTTCCTCTCTCTCTCTCTCTCTCTCTCCCTCTCTCTTTCTCTTTCTCTGTGCCCATCTTATGTTCTTTCTATCTCTCTCTATCTGTCTGATTGTCTTTGCTTGTATCCTCTGCATTGTATGCTGTCACTCTCAGTTAGCTATGGCAAACACCGGTTTTGGTCTGCCTGCTGCAGCTTTCTGACAATGTCACACACACATCAAACATGCCGCCAATTAAGGTTCTGTCGAAGTTCTTGAAGTATCCTGGCCGGCTATGTTCCTCACTTTTTTTTAAAGCATACTTTTGTGCTCATGAAATTCGATTACCCATCGTGCGTGTGTCTGTCTCTCATTCTCTGCCTGCGTGTTATGCGTGTAAAATTAATATGATTTTTATAATTTAATCAAGCTGAAAGCTTGCTCTTTTTATCGAGGTCTATTGCTCCCCAGCCCACTAGTGCTTCTGATCTCTGTTCAATTTGCAATCGTTGTGCGTGCAAATAAAAATAAGTGTGACTATAAAATAAATGTTGGAAAAGTCGCGCATCCAAATGTTGAGATTAACGCTGCTTTTTACGAGCAAGCGCATTTGTCATACACTTTTCAGGCCATAAAACAAGCCTTGAAAGGGGTTGTCGAAACCGTGCAATTTCCCATTAAATGTTGAGGCTTTTAATGACCATGTCATATGACCTAATAGAACAAGTGATTGACTTGCTTTTGAGCGGCCCAAAAGTATAGCTTGAGACATAAGCTTTAATAGTGAATAAAATAGGAATAGAATAAAGGGGTTTTTAGAATGATATATGTGCGAATACCCTAGAATATTTCTAAGATTGCTATAACATCGAATAATTTTCAGAAATTGCTTTTACTTCACAACTTCAAATTCCTTTCCCAGCCCATAGATGTTTTCGCTATCATGTTTTACATTCTCTAGGGTATATACATTGCCAGCTTATGTGTTTATTAGTCATGTTCAATTAACCAAATACATATGTAGTGCTCAAACATACGAGGCTCACACCTGCTGGCTGTTATTCATCAATTCATAGGCGGCTAGAATTACCAGCATCGCATATATGTACATGTCAAGAGGTCAATGTGAGCGTGCGCTAATTACAAGAGCACACAATCTTACACAGACACAGACATGTTGTACACATATACATAAGCGTGATCAATCAAATTGCTGTGCCATGAAGTTGACTGAGCTGAGCATCGTTCTTGGCGCTAGCAAAATGGGTCACAGCAACTTGCCACCGTTGTGATTTATGCATGTGTCATATGGCTGTAATGAATAATGTGATTAATTTAATCAGCTTCACAAAAGCCGCACAAAATACAAAACGAACTATTCAAATAGCAAAATTCCGCGAAATCCGTAAATTTTTAATATACTCTTCAAATTTGTCGGTCGGCTGGCTTAGGGTCTATAAATAAAGCAGCTTATGAATATTTTACAAGTGTTTTAAACAAAAATCCGACCCAAACAATAGCAATGACATACAACAGCCAAACAACAGCTAGTGCGTAAATAAATGCAATACCATTTGAATAAACAGGCTTACACATACTTAAATACAAACAAACACACACACACACACGTGTGAAATATGTCCATGTGTGTGTGTGGTTGTCAACCACTTGTTATGAATGCTACTCGTTTGCTTACTGTCTGATTGTCTGCTTGTCTGTCAGCCTGTGTATGTATATATTTGGAAAACAATTTATATCCGATTTTAATATTGAATCTCTCGAGCGTAAATCGAATTCTCTTGGCAATAGCAAATCTTTTGTGTACTGCTCTTGCTGTTGCTGATGATGGTGTTGATCTCCCTGGCAACCCAGCAACACAGCATGTGGGATTTGCCACAGCTACAGCTCTACACTTGCAACGGCTTCAATAAAATACCAATTAGTATGCTAAGAGCACATAATTTAAACTGCTTCAAGATTCAGCATAAGAAGAGAAGACTGGAGTGTCATTTAAATGACAACTAATGTGTGCTTATAGATGCATGATGTTATGCTTGTTTGAAAAAACTAAAACCTTAACATAGTCTTGACTAGTCGAGGGTGGATGTAAACATAAGATTGAGCTTAACCATAATCGTATAAAATCTTTAAAAACAAGCCCAAGAGCTTAAATCCTTTGTTTCGTGTAAAGTTTTTTACAACTTAATTTGATGTTATATTGGTAGAAATATGTGGCGAACACAAAACACTTCCCATAGAAAATCTCTAACTTTGACGGAATTTTCATTTGCGTTAAGTAAAACGTTAGAAAGTTGACTTCCGAAAGTCAACCCGTTGCCAAGTCTATATATATATATTTTACGTGCGTCAAACAATTGATAACGCATTATTAATACCATAAATTGGGACATTTTCACGAAATTTGATTCTTCGATTGCATCTAATCTTTACGCTCTCGAAGGTTTCTTGTGTCAATTTGATTACCAATCAGCCTTAATGCGTTGCCTAGCTTCGTCGCATTTTCTATGAAATTGAACTAATTAGACTCACATATGCATGAGTAATAGACACCGTAACAAAGCGTCTCACACACACACACATGCACACACACACACATACACACGCACACACACACAAAAACGCGATTGTGTCTTTTGTCTTCTTTCTTTGGATGGCAGGGCAACATTGTGCTGTATGTAATTGGAGAAACTGCTGCAAATGTAATCAGGTTTTTTTTTTTTGATGATAGCGTTCTTAGGCCCAATAGCAAGTCATGCGTTGAGTAGAAAACCAAAGCCAACAACCTCAACATGTGATGTCAGACGCTCTTTCACGCACAAACACAAAATACATAAATCAAATTGTTGGAAATTGGTTACCAAGCAGAGATAAACTCGCATTATTATGCCTGCCATTTGGATGTGGGTTGTATGGTGATATAGTGGAATGGGAGTGAGTATTGGAGTGTGAGGGTAACTGCTAGGCAACACATTTCTCATGCATTGAACCACACACACATATATATGTATATAACTCCCTCGCTCACAGAGAAAGAGACAGGGAGTCAACCTGCTACTTATCAGCCATCAATCAATAGATATGACCCAGCTTTTGCCTAATATTAATAGCTATTCGCTAGCGTCGCAGATCATTTCAATCCTGCTCCTCTTTAGTTGCACAATAATTTATTGAGCGCAACGAAACCGAAGCTTGCCACACAACGCCATTGTCCTGCTGCCAGAATTAAAAAACTTTCTCGCTGTTGTTGGTCCGTCTATTAAGTGGCTTAATCCAAGCTGACTTTGCTCAGTTTTGCTTATGCATGCAGTTCAATCTAAATGCAAAGCAAATCCGCGATTTGAGGTTTGTCCGCCACTTCAGTTGAGCTCAATTAATAGAATGTGCCCCTTGGCTACTAAAGGGTTGTCATTTGCACATTCGGACTTTAGTTAAGTCGACTGTGAAAGCGGCCAACCTGATGCTTATTAGCCAATTAATTTTGATGTATGCACGTCAGTGTATGTATATGTGTTTGAGAGAGTGTGTTGCGACCACATACCGGATGTGAGTGTGGTTTTAGCACATCTGTTGTCACCGGCTTGCCACTTGTCACTAATGCATTAGCCCAAGTCAAGACAATGCCGACAATTGGCCCATAGGCTCTGGCCTTAAACGGCTACCTGCCGTAAATGCGAAAGAAACCGCTTGAAATTTCCATAATTTTATGAGCCTTAGAGTATCTGAAATTAGTCTTGAAACTTTCATTCGAACAAACAACAACAATCATAAAAAGAGCGACCGCAGTAAATTATGCAAATATACAAGAGGCAAACCAATTTGGCGCACAATTTGCACGTTGGCCGCAACATTTGTTGGTTGTGCCATATCATCACCTACTCCACAATTACAGCCACATCCACCCAATCACCCCACTTCCTGACTCACAGTGGGTGACTTCAAGCTGACCAGGCCAAAGAACATGCACATACTTAAGGCCTGGCCCCAAAAACAGCTGGTGGCCCGCAGCAAATGTAGACCGCATGATTTGTATCACAAATGAGCCACAAAATGGCACACACCCACACACACACATTCATATGTACAAAACACTGACCGAATAGCCAATACAAACATTTATGGCTAATTGCTGAAAGGACTTAACAAAACCCCAAAATTCTCATACAGTCAAGCAAATGAACGAAGACAAAATGACCAAAACAAACAGACTTGGCAAATAAACGTCTTGGTTCGTGCACAGTTCATGCATTGCGGTCAAGTTAAACACTTAAAAAAAAATATTGATTCAAAACTTTTCCCAACATAAAACATACGGTTTCTTCAAATTCAAAACAAAAAGCATTACCACGGTTTTATATTGTAACTAAATTGTGGAATATTGGGAAATGATTGATTGCTTAAATTCACATGACAGAAATTTGATATTCATCGAAAATTTAGCTGAACTCTTTTTAATTGCTGAAAATGTTTGCCAAACATATTTAATTGGTTTTGGTGTTCTACGTTGTTTTATAAACAAAATTCCCATGCAGCTTGTATTTTCGACTTTTTTACGGTGAACTTTGCCCAACTGGGCGTGGCTATACCATTTTGCATGGCCAAACGGGCCGCAACCATAAACATAAATCAATTTGTGTTACCTGGCTATCAGGATCGTTCAATTAACAATTTATAATTGATTTTAGAATGAAACACTTTTCCCGACAATTATTTTGACATAATTGAATATTCTGAAAATATAACGGAAATCATTGCGGACAAAGCGATTAAATGCTGCTCTTTGATTTGCCAAGCTGTGGCACACAAGTGTAGCTAATTATTGTTGCAACCTTTGCAACATCTGTATAGGGATGTGTGTGCCGCACACTTGTGCATTTCATTAGCTTAAAGTGCACGTCGTCAAACGTTGCGTATGCGTAATGTGCAATTGAGACGAACTGCGCGCAAAAGTCGACTGCCGCATTTCGTATGCAATTGACGCTTGACCCATTTCAACGGATTGCTGGAGTAACAGTCGGTTTGTACTTAAAAGTGAACGACGGGGGAAGAGAAGCGGAATGGGAGTCGAGTTATCCGCGAGGCATGACATTAGAGAGTTTCGCAGTTAAGTATGCTGCGTGCCATTTCATGCGCTCATTTAGTGTGTGCCAATGCATAAATTGACCAAATTAATGTGAAAACGTTGCACGCGAAAACACACACGAACCCTAGCAACCAGGAGCCGTAGCTGGAATACACGCTTCGAGATATATGGGGATCATATCAAAGATATGCTTGCAAATGTGCGAATATTTCAATAAACTTCTACCGTTCTGTTTGGTAGGCCTCTTGTGGTAAATATATATATGAATTTTTTTCTACTGCTTGCGACTTTGACTTTTGCTTACGCTTAACGATAATAATGATAGAAAAGATAGAAGAATACTTGACTATTAGATGTCCTGTAACTCATAATGGTTGAAACTTCAACAGATAAAACATATTAAATAACTTTTGAATTAAAGATGATATGATGATTGATTGATTCGCGGCAAAAGTGGAAAATGGCAACCTTATCTTCGAAAATGTCAAGAGCTACGTGATTTGGGTAAGGCTAACGATGCCTGCATATCAAAATTTTATTTCTGTTCAACTGCTACGTATTCTTTTCACATCTGCATTATACCCACTTTTTCACACAATTATAATGCGTATAGGGTATATATAACAACCACGAGGCAACAACGACAGCGATTTACTAAAGTGCCCTCATCAAAGCAACAACAGGCACAGTAGTATGTACTAACCGAAGGCAGCAAAAATCTGGGAGGTTGAGACAAAGGAAAAGGCAAAGGCAAAGGCAGAGGCATCCACATAGCCATTGCTTTGATTACTCGCTTGTTGTTGATTCTTTTATTCTGCTCTGTCTTCTTTTTCCTCATTTTTTTTTTCGTTTGTAGTTCTTTTTGCTTTGTGTCCTGTTGAAGTCTTTGTGCGTTTTTAATTTGCATTGTCTGAAGTGGCAAGTGGACAGACATTGAGTTCTACGCAGCGGTGGCAGCTGTCAAGATTTAAACGCAATTTAATGCTGTCGCGTATCGCAGGCAAGTCTAAAAATAAGTGTTCCTTTCAGCAGCTTATGCAATGCCCCAAACATGTGGCGTGGGCGAGGCACGTGTATGTATTGATAAAACTTTTTTCGTGAATTGCAATACCTGCTTATCAAGAAGATGAAGGACAAGAGGAAGTGCTGAAAACATTTGTTAAAGTGCCAATTGCAAAATTGTTTGTGATTGAAAGAAACTCGAGTTGCCAAAATCATTTATAGTCATGGCAAAAGTCAGTCAGGAAATGGCTTTATACACACTAAAAGATTCTGTTATTCTTTTTACTTTTGTGGACTCCCCTTCGACAGCATATTTCTTGCCCAGCATCGTTATGTATATAAAGGACCGGAAATTGTATTTCCCTGGCGCCAGTGAAATAAAAACTCAAGTCAAGTCAACTTTTGCCGGGCGTCAGGCAAACGAAATTAAAATCTGTTTATAAAGTCATTGTGCAATGTTGTTTGCTTGTTGCAATGTTGTTGCGGTCCAAAGAAGGAATCTGTTGCCACTTTAACTGGATTTTCAGTGAACTTATATACTCTGTGCACATAGCTTTCGCTTTCGAAATGGGGTATTATGTACAGTCCAAGCAGAAAATGTACAAACTTAGAGCTTTTGCATTTTTGTATCAAAATCAGAAACTTTAAGAGTTAGTTTCTCAAGACTCATAAAACGCAAAAAAAAAAATGTCGCATATTAAGTACTTTACAGAGTATCTCTACTTTATCCACTCTCAACTACAGCCACGTAGCTTAGTTTTTTTGTTCTCCAACTGGTTTTCGTGGAGCGCTTGCCAGTTGCATTTTGCCATTTAAATGGAGAATGTGGAGTGCGAATGGCATTTAGCAAACAAAACTTGGCTAAAATGCAGGCACAAAAGCGGCAAGTGGGTGAAAATGAGCCAAGAGAGAGAGAGAGAGAGAGACAGAGAGTGAGCTCTGGAATTATATAAAATTGTGTTGCCAAGGACGAAGGACGAAGGACGAAGGCTTGTGTCTACAGTTATTGCAATTAGAAGAAGGCTGCATTCATTGTTATGGTCTTAATGAAAATAGCGCTGCAGTCATTTTTGGCTTAGCATTTGATATTAATTAAAGTTAAGCATACGACCCGTTGGTCGCATAACACAATGGCCGAAAAACCATTTGCTTATGAGACCGTTACTGCTGCAACTGCTGCTGATGGATTAAAAATATAATTGCAATTGGCTAGGGGATATTGTTAAAGCATGCTTGGGTTCAATATAATTGCCAGTTTTGTTAAACACAAATCGGTTGGTAGTGTTAATGGCCAAATTGTAAATTCTTTCAGCTGTTTACATACAAATTGGGTATACGCTACGTACGTTTTTAAAACTGCTAGCATTTTTGGTCATTGGTTTTTGTAACTATTGGTTGTGAACAAGCCCAAGCCAAGTGCCTTCTCCAAGCTTGTATATAATTCAACAGACACTCGAAGAAGAGTACGAAGAAACCACAAACAATTGCTAATAAAGCGCAAAAAGTGGCAGCCACAACGTCGTCGTCAAGTGGCTTTAAATGAATTGCAATGTACAAGCTTTTGCAACATTGCTGCTTGAGAATTCTTTGTTGGGAACTGCTGCAGCTTAATTTTCTTATCAGCTGCGTGTGATGGTGGAAAAGGGATTGGGGGAGGGTGTGGTGAGTTCAGCTTAATACCAAACAGACTGCAACATTTGTTTACTTCTTACTATGCCAAACTTCACTGAAGCGTCTAGAAGTGGCAGCCAATCAGTTGACTTGGCTCTAACTCATCCGTTTTCTCTCTGGCAAACATTGGGAAAAGCAAACGCAAATGCAGAGTTGCAACATTTTTCACTGTTCGCTAGATCTGTGTTTTTTTTTCTCTCCATTTTGTTCGTTTGTTTTCTTTTCATTTTTTTCATTTTGTCATTTCATTTTGATAAATTGCTCGCCAAGTTTTCAGGCTGCCCTGCATCCTATTTTGCTTCTTTTTTTACATTCTTTGTTGAGTGGGCGTGTCACTCAATGGTGAGGAATGCAATGATGGTGCCTTGCTGCTTAACCCACATTGGGCCCCAATTTTCTGTTGTTGTGCTAAGTGACCTCAATGCTGAACCAACATTCTTGACTTTGGCCCTTACCCAGCACAAAAAAAAAAGAAAACAAATCGAAAAAACTTTGCCGCATTCGAGTTAATGAGTAATTTTATAGCTGCTTATGCAAACGGATCATTAGTTTTGCATAATTAAGAGTCGTTCGGTGGCATGTCAATAATTTCCCAACAATTTTTTGGCACATTTTCGACCTCAATTTCGGTTTTTCTTTATTTTTTACAATTTGGTGTCCCATGGCCGTGTCACTCTCTGTAAATGCTGGGTTGGTTATTTTGTGGAAAAAAGGAGGCCCGCAAAACACCTTTCAAAAGCAATTCGAATTGCATCAAATGCGCATAAATTATGCAGATGAAGCAATTAGCACGATGTGTACAATTTTCGATCACTTCTCCCTCTCCTCCTCACTCTCTTTCTCACTCAATGCATGTGTGTTCATTCGTGCTTGTTTTTCCAACCTATTCCTCTATTTAACATTGTCACCTGGACAGCTAGCGTTGCGAAAACATTCTAACATTTACATACAATTCCTATGGTCATTTGCTAAATTTACAAATTAATTGCCACATACACACAGAAAGAGAGAGAGAGAGTTACAATTGGAATAATTAAAATGGAATTTTCTTGTGCCTAATGAGCCAATAACCAGAACAACCGCATTTCGATAGTTAATCGATAGATAATCCACCAAATGCTGCGCGCTGCGGGTTTCAAATAACGAAATTCACATTATTCAAATATATTACACACACACACACACATAGCGCCCACTTTTGAAGCGATTTGCAATTCAAATGCACTCATTAGAATTCAATTTCGGAATTTTGTAGGCTTTTTGAAAATAATGTAGGATTATTTTATGATTAAACAGAGGCAACAGATGTTGAAAAAGAAGAATGCGTAAATAAGGTTTAGTTATTTCTATGGGAAAAACAGGCCTGAAGCTCACCATTAAAAGCAAAAATTTCATAATTCACAGTTGAAGTAGCTTCAATTTATACCTAATAGGATACAATTTGTCGCTCTGTCTCAATTGGCTCAATATGTGACACATTTCCTGTGAAAATTTCAATGTTTTTTTTTTTTCAATGACATTAAAAGAAAAAATTTTAAGCCGCTTTCTGCTTGGCGGACACCCTGAAAATTGTAATTTCCTGAATAACCATATTAAATCCACCATTTCCATTGAATGATTTTGTTTTTTTTTTTAAATGTGCTCAGGAATAATATAAAATACTTACACACACACACACACACACACGCACATGCATACATTTCCATTTGTATATTCATTCTGTTCTTATGTATTTAGAGTTGCTTCAGGTGATGACAATGCGACTCGTTTGCTGCCTGCTTCCTTTCTGCTTTGTCAAACAAAAAAAAAAAAGCAAAAAACAGTGAGAAGGTGGAAAAAGTATATAATAAATAAGTGAACACGAAATTTTCCATGGCGTATGCAAATGTCGTTACTTGGGCGCGAATAATACAATTTCAATGGCATTCATAAAAAACCATTTTCATAATTGAAGCAAAAACATTCAGCGAGCCGCATAAAAATTTACATAACAACAACAACTGCCCAGAGAGTAGCTTAACACTAACAAAAAAAAAAACAAAAAAAAGAAAAGAAAATTCGTTTTATTGTACATTTTTTTTCCTTAGTTTATTTAAACGGTTTTTTTCGGCTCTTTGCTGCAGCCGAAAAATTATGTTAGCTCCTTTTGTGATTTATGAAGCCGTCGACTGGTCGAAAAAACTTTTGCCACCTGCCACGTGGCACTCGAACTTTATTTCTATGTGTGTGTGTGTTTGTGTATGTGTGTGTGTGTGTGCTTGCAATGGCGCTAAAGTTTGCAGACGTCTATCGAATGGGTTTAGGAAACGGCGGCGTTGTGTTCCGCACTAACTGCAGCGCTATTGGTACGTTTATGGCCGCTTAGCCGTAATTTTTATTATTCGGTTCATGGGAGGGGGGGGAGGGGTTGGCGCACTCGAAAATCAACAATTAAAAGCGCAGACGATGCCCGCGGGGGCATCTGCTGCGATACAAATTGAGGTCAGCCAAAGGGCTGCACAGAGAGAAACAAAAATAGATTGAGAAAGAATGAGAGAGAGAGAGAGAGAGAGAGAGTAAGAGAGAGGAAAGATATGTAGCACAAAACCCAAACAACAGTTAAAAGAAAATTGGCTGCTGTTGCTACAGGCAGACCGCAAATGAAGTCGACGGGGCAACATCAGCAGAAGAAGACGATGAAGCAAGGAGTAAAAATGGTAAAAGTGGATGTGAATCCTGGCACTTGGCCGTGGCGCTTGGCCAGGCGCTTGTTCTTGTTGTTTCGCTTTGGGCCCATAAAAGCAACACACAAAATTGTGCTAATTAACCCTAAAAGCAATGTCTAAGTGTATGTGTGTGTTTGTGAGTGTGTTTATTTGACTTTACACTGGTTGTTCTGCCTGTGTGTGTGTGTTGTGCCCGTTTAAAAATTATTATGCACATTATGGCTGTTCATTGCTTTTATAACCCAATTATTATTATAGCAACAACCACAAGGCAGAGAGTGGTAGAACATGGCCATGCCTTCGTTTTCATTGGAGGCGTTCTGTTTGCTTAGATACGTGTAGCTAGGCCCCCATCACCCCCTTTGGCCCATACATACACGTACATACTAACAGTTTTATTGTGCGTTTGTGAAGTGGCAATATCACGCATTCGACTCTATGTCCCGCACTAAACGCATGAGTAATTAGCCATTAAAGGTAAACAATAAACGCATTTAGCATGTTGTTATTTGCCATTATTATTGTTAATTTTGTTTATATTTGTTATTATTATTTTTTTATTCATACTACTACTATTCTTGGTTGATTTGCTTGTTGTTGTTATTTCAATGCTGGTTGCCATGCACCACAAAAATTAAACACAAACATTTGTTAACAACTTTGAATGTGTGCGTATGTGTGTGTGTGTGTGTGTCGGTGTCGGTGTGTTTTTGCAACACAACAGGCGAGTAACAATAATAAAACATATTGCCCGAAACGGAAGCGACAAACCAAAAGCTTTCTATTCCCCTTCCTTTCTTTTAGTTGCTTCAGGGCAAACGTGCCTCATCATGTGTGGCAAAAAACAAAAGCAAAATGCCATGAAAACAAAAGAAACAACAAAAAAAAAAAACAAAAAAAACAACATGAGTCTCAGAACGCCTGTCAGTAACTAACCACAATGCGGCGCTTGGATTGATGGCCAATAGCTAACATGAAATAGGCCAAACTTTTTGCTTAACTAGTTGGCAACACAAAATGTTGGGACTATTTATTTTGATACGTATATCAAAGAAAGAGTATTTCGGATTGACATGGAAGCGAGAAGGCTAATAAATTGTCCTCAATAGTTTTCAGTTTAGTAATCAATGGTCGGAAATAGATGAAAATCATTCATTGGAAAAACTTTAAGTCATAAATAAACTTTTGGTGCTACAATAAACATTGAATACCAGCTACTATTATATCTATGTTTAACTGCTGATGTTTTGGCATTATTATCGAAAAGACATTTGGCAGCAGGCGTATTTTTTTTGGAAGCAGCGATAAAATAGCGCGGAAATGTGCAGATTAAAGTGGGCTAAAAGGCGTGGCAAATCGTCCTGATGTTGCCACAGCAAATGTCAGCGAACAAATTTAAATTTAAGCGACACAACGCTAATGTGAAGCGCGTTGCCACGCACAACAACAACAATAACAACAACAAGAACAACAAAAGTGGATGGAGAGGAATGGCAGGCAGGTGTATAGATATGAGCACCCAAAAGCGAGCTCCGGATGTGCGTGCCTCGCTGAAAGACTGGCTGCAAGCCTAATGCCACAAAGTCATTTGGCGGCTTTTGCGTTGCGACTTCGAACGAAATCAAAAAATAAAGAAAGCAGCTGGGCAAAAAGGTAAAAACGTTAGAGACAAGCAATACCGAAAACCAGCCAAACGTTCACATCATTTATAATGTGTGCGTACACCATGGCGTATGTGTAACATGCCTTTTCCACTAGCTGCTGTTGTCGGTGTTGCTTTAGGGGTAATGGCATGTGTCTGACTGTTGTTGATATTTCACTCTGTGGTGTTGTTGTTGCTGCGTGCGTTGTTATCATTAGCGTTACTTCGTTTAACGCCTTTTGTCTGCTCTAGATGAGCTTAAGCAGAGTTTGCCAACTTTTGCCTAAAGTATGCGACCTTTTAAAAGTTGCCCAAAAGCAATATATGTGAAAGTTAAGATGTGCTTAAGCCTAGGAGAATAACTTTTTTGTACACAGTTAAACATTGCTTAAATAAAACTTTCTACAGTGTATGTTTTATGATCCAACTTGTATCGCAATAATCTTCAGGAATCAGCTATGATTGTTTGATTTTGTCTTGAAATGCTTCTTATATCTCTTGCAATATAGTATATTCTACTCTTTAAGATACTTCGGACTTTTTAGGAAAGAGTATTACTGCTTCGGCTTGTGCCTGGACCTAAGTGTATCTCACTGAATCTATCGCTTAGTTTACAACTTATTTTTGCCTTGTTAAAGAGCTCTCAGTTGTAGTACCTTCGCCTACTAACTACCAACGTGCCCCCTTTCTAACACGCCTAGCCACTTGCTACATTTCTGTCTGACGCCTTGCAACGATGATATATTAATTGGTTTTTTATTTATGTTGCCGCAGCGTTTGCCACTATCCCAAAAAAGACAAGGTTATTTCTGTTGTCTTGCTGTTTTTCTACTTTCTGAATTATTGTTTTTTTTTTTATTTGGCAAGTTGTCGAAGCTGTTTCCGATCCTTTTGATGCTGTTTGCTTGCTAATAATTAATTTTATTTCTTTAACTATCACAAGAACGAGAGATGGAGAGAGAGAGAGAGAGAGAGCAAGAGGTTACTGATGTCAACGCTGTCCAGTTCAACAAACTGCTGACGTCGGCGGGGCTAAGGTTCAACAATGGACCCAAAGCGAAACTCAGCAGTAAACAATATTCGCCATGCATGTGGGTGTATATGCGTGTATGTGTGCGTGTGTGCTGTTGTGGTTGTTTGTGTAGTTTAGGGAGTCTCGCTGTGGCCATGACAATTTATTAGTAGCAGTAATGAGAAGAGTTAAATGAGGTCCCGTGTGTTTATGATTTAAATTTAACACACATATGCAGCATACAGCATACAAACACACATATACCTACCTACACATACCTAGCACACACACACACACACACAGATGCCGCAGAAGCTGGAATTGCTGTCCATGGGGCAATGCAAACACTTGTCATCATTAAAATAACTGCAGTTGCAACAGATGTTGTTGTTTTCGTTGTTGTTGTTGTTGTTAGTTCTCCTCCTGCTCCTGCTGCTGCTAAACAATAAATAAAGGCAATTTGGAGCTGCAATTATTATGAAAGCTGATAACAACAGTTAGCCAACTACCTACCCACAACAAACAAACAAATACAACCCCAGACAAACACACATATATATACACCCCCCATAGATATAAACTCATGAGCACAGTTATTTTGAGTGTTTCCATATGTTCATAACGCAAATTTCTGTTTGGGTTTTTAGACGGGGGCTTATTGCAAATGTTTGCATTCCGAGAGATACATATACACTGGTTGCCCACTTTATCCACAAAAGCTAAAACTAAATACAAAATGTTCACTTACTTGTCTCTGTGTGTGTGTGTATAGAAAATAGGATTGCATCGAGTACAAAATGAATATTCAAGTTTGTAAATAATCATGCCAGCTGCAAATGGCTCAGCACTAATAACATCTCATATTAAGTATACGTTACGTTGACAGTGGAATAAAAATGAGTTTCAATTTAATCATTTATAACATTTTAAATAAGGGATAATGATTGGAAACCTTAATGCATATTATAATAAGAATTTCTTTGAGCTTTTAGCCACGAAACATATTCCCAATCTTCAATCAAACCTCTTTCAAATAACAAAAAGTCATTCTTACAAGCAAAAAAAATGTTCTCATGAGTTTATTCAGAACATGTTCTTTCAGAAATTTTCCTCAGACATGTGAAAGATATGCGGGTAACCCTTGAATATAAATGGCGCTTTAATGTAACAGCCTGAGCATATGATAATAAGTTACGGTCAAAATCAATTTGCATTAACAATACGGGTACAATATTCATGATTCAATACAAAATTTAAAAGCTTCACTCAACGCATTTTGTGTGTGGGAGCTGAGCTGACAAATCGCTTAGACGAAACTGAATTATCATTGTAGACTAACACATACATACATCTACATCAAGACAGCTGTCACGCCCACAAACACACACAACCAACCACACACATATTGATGAAATTAGACTAATGAAAACAAATACATATCGAAATTAATCCCATAATGTCGCTTTATTTATAGACAAGCGCCGCAAGCAGCAGTAACAAATGAGCCAAGTCATTATCATCGTTGCCAAACGGTAGGCGGTGACGTGGGGCGTTGGTTTGGTTTGTCGGAGGGAGGGAACGCCGGTAGGCGTGGCTTTGAGGAACCACTTCATTAAGTATAAAGCAATAAAGTAGCGAGAAATGCAAAATCATGGTGGGAGACGCAAGCTCAAATCGACACTAGGGCCAAAAGTGTTGTCATTTGTTGCACGCAACACACACACACACACACACACAGACACACAAGCATAGAAGATGATGTCATGAGCAGAAGAAAAGCTGATGTTGCTGCTGCTGCTCCTTCTCCTATTTTCACAGAAGCGAATAGTCATGATGCGTTTTAATTAGTAAACCGAGCGTCTAATAGTTAATTTTGTATATATAGATACACAAATAGAATAGAATAGAGGGAGATGGGGTGATAAGGTGGGTGAATTGAAAATGAGCTCCTTCTACACATGATAAGCAGACGATAGCAATTTGCATTAGCAACAGACATTCAAGTTGAGCCAGCTTGTAATTAAAATAATAAACACGCACAGAATGCATTAGAAAATTTTCAGCTGAGATCTGCGCAAAGAGAAAATTGTGGCATAAAGTAGGGTATGCGGTGCTGATGCTCTTGTTGTTGCTGTTGCTGCTACTTTTTGTTGAGTGGTTGTGGCAATTGTCACAACAGCACACACACACAAATACACTCGTCATGGATCTGAAACGCTAGACAATGGCACACGTTGCGTTTACGCAATGCTGAATAATTGTTTGCACAGTCAAAGCGTGTGTATATATGTGTGTGTGTGTGTGTGTGTGTGTGTGTGAGTGAATGTGGGACAAACGTGTGCTATTTGTGTTAGCTGTTTCACTTAGTGCGTTACTGACTTTAGGCCTCAGGTGGTAAGCATTGTATTGCGTTGCTAATGGCTTGAGGCAGAACATGAGGATAAGGCACCGAATGAAGGAGTTGCTCTCGTCCAGTAGGTGTGTGTGTGTGTGTGTGTGTGTCCACTAGTTTCTATTGTTGTGGCATGCGCTGCTATTGACCCGCAATGCGGTGATGACAATGGAGTGGCTTCAAACTGGGCCAAGAGCTGCTAATGACAAAGTCAAGCTATAGATTGAGCATATCTATGCAAGTGCCACAGCAAGTGGCAAGCATCAAACGGCAGCTAAGACAGCAGGATACGCCATAATTGTCAGTTTGGGTTTTAGGGAGCTTATAATACTCAAACTATCTTTGCATAACAATACCTTTACTAAGTCGCCAACTAAGCACAAACAATTTGTGTTGGCCACAATCAACATTTAAATGTTTGCAACTACTTAGCCGCATTTTGATGGCCAGGCACAACAACAATGAGACACTCTTGCATTTCCGACCACTCGCACACACTTACAAAACTGTTGGCTAAACACTGTTGCGACAACAGCAACAACAAGGAGATGAAGAAAAATTACAAATGACAACAATGAGCTAGAAAATGGTGAGGATGGGTTGGGGGTTTGGGGATTGGGCATTGGATGTTTTGGGAGCGATGCGACTCTGAGGTTGACAGAGTGCTTGCCCGACTGCATTACAGCTCTAGACGTCAACTGTGTCAGCTTGTTGCTGCTGCTGTTGATGTTGTTGTTGTTGTTATGTCGTTGAGTGCGTCTGTCGACGCTTGAGTGTATCAAAACCAACGCTACAACAGCTGCATACTTTAAGCTGCTACTGTTTCTATCTACATCTCACTCTCTATCGCTCTCTCTCTCTCTTTTGAATTCGTGTGTGTGTACACTTAAGTGTCACTGTGTCAGTGAGCGGCTGACCCACTTTGAGATAAGCACGCGGGCATCAACACCAACACCAACAGCAGCAGCAGCAGCAGCAGCAACAGCAACAGTAGCAACAACAACCATCATCTGAATGCAAAACAAGAGCCCCTTGAATAATGGAAGAAACTAACAAGATTTGTGTTATACTTTATAAAAATGATTAACAAGAAAATATATATATATTTGCGTCACTGAAAGCTAATGAATACCTTGCTTTGAAATATGCAAAACCTTATAATATATAAAAATGTCATAGAAGTCTTGCAAATTGTATGAACTTTCCATGTCAACTATATGGAATAGATTCCTTTCACCAAAAGTATAGACAATATGTAAAATTGTTCATCTAATAGTTGGCCAATAATTATTTTCTCCATCACTTATTGTTACAGAAAATGCATGTTTAACCCATTGTACAAACGGTAGCAGATGCATGCACTCGTATTTATCATACTGCACGAAAACGATGCATACTTTTTGGCTGTTGACACAGCACAGCCAGAATGGTATTTAAATAACGCCAAAATATCTGCGGCCTGCTGTGGCAAAAAAAGAAATACAGTTTTTTGGTTCTGCGTGGGAATTTTGTGTTGTTTTGGTTTCCGTTTTGTTTGCCAAAGGCAAAAGCGACGAAACTTTAGGCAAAATGCAAACACAACATTTTGTACTTTTTTTTTTGCCAATGTCAATTTGTTGGCGCTAATTTAACGTTGATTATCTCTGTCAGGCACAGACGCACACACATGTATGTATATATATGTGTGTGTGTGTGTGTGTTTGCTGTATAGATTATGTAACTTTGGCAGCACCAATTTGGTGTTTTTGGCTTCGTTTCGTAAGCAATTTGCCCGTTGACAATTAAATGAAAGTAAGATAAATTGTCGCGTTTGTTTACAGTTCAACTTGTCTCGCTCGCATTCACGTCGCTTCCACTCAAATGTCGTTGGTGGTGTGGGGTGGGGCGGTATTCAAGCCAATCTATGCATTTAGTTAGACTCCAAACCATTCATTTCTTCTCAGACCCCTACCAACCCTCGCGCACATTGTATCGCCTAATTTATTGGATGCGTTGCGACGTTCATTTTGCCGCAAGAATTTTTCCAAGATAAATTTCGAAATGTCATGTCATTTGTTGTTGGCCCAAAGGCCTACCACACCAGGCTACATCTGTGGGCGTGATAACGCCGACAAGTTCTGACTATTTACCCGTATTACGATTTAATATTGCTTTGCCCTTGCCTTCAGCAATGCAAATGGCATTGCTCTAGGACCAGCAATATTTAAGAGTAATCTTCTATGCAAAGAAAAAAAATATCAAACGAAACATTGAAACATATTAATTTTGCCGAAAATGGAAATTAATTTCATATATTGACTTATTTACAAATTGCGCTCAATTGAGAAAGCCCTAAGCTACAAATTGATTGATAATTTTCTCATTTTATATGTTTAATAAAATATTTGATTCGATTTATTTGCTTGAACATATTCAAATTGCAATTTTCGTTAAGTCTTTAAGTACTCGATACATTTAATTTTCAAACAAATATTTAATAAATTTATTTGTGAGTAAAAAGAAACGTTTCAATTAATTTGTTATAAATAAACATTTTGACATTTTTATTGTTCGGTTTTGATGGATTTGAATTTCACAATTATTTTATATATATTACAATCAGTTTAATATTTATGCGTAAAATGCTTGAATCTTAATGCAATTAACGTGGTTAAAGCTTAACGCGTTGTGCAAAAATACATTTAAATAGTAAAATATTAGCCTATCATCTCTATTGAGTATTTAAAATTTTAATCACATTTGCAAAAAACATTTTAAACTTATTTAAATCGCATTTTAATTGTTAAAACTTAATACTGTAATCGTTAAGCTATTGGAATCAATGCAGCTGCTGCACAAAACACTTCAGGCAACAGTTGACATGTGAGCTGTGAATCAATAAATATAACTATATAACAAAATTTTGACATTTACCTAAAGCTGCGGCTAAATCATTTTACATGTTTACACACATGTAGTTTTTGCGTGTGTATGTGTGTAAAAGCCGCTGGGAAAATTCGAATGTTGCTTCTGAGCTTGTAATAGGTGCGAATGTCACTTTACAACAGCAGCTGCTCTTGCAACATTTGGGACGTAATTAAAACGCAACTGATGGGATCACGGGGGAATGTAAAAATAGTAACGCAGTTGGGTAAGGGGGTATTGAGGAATGTTACTTTCGAGGGCTACTTTACTTCGTTTTCTACTTCAGTTAAATGTAAATTTGATTATCCTGGCAGCAAATATTTGTCCGAGCTCTGTGTGTGCCTGGGGGGGGGGGGGGGTGGTGATTGCTGTCATAGCGTAGAGTGGGAGGGTGTGTGGGTTTTGGGGGTGCTGTGTGCTGTGTTGACATATTTATCTAGAGCATTTTGTTGTTCACATTGCTGTCGCCTGTCGTCTGTTGTTCTAGTTGTTGTTGTGTTATTTACACAGAAACGTATTTCTAGACTCGATTTGGGTCTCGCCGTTGCCAGCTTAGTCTCATTTGTTGTTGTTGTTTTTTTGTTTATTCTGGCAATGATTAATTAAAACATGAACATTTTTATTGTTGTTCTTCTTCTCTATTGTTATTGTTTTTGTTTTTGTTTTTGTCCAGGGAAAGGTATCTGGGTTTTTATATATATTTATGTATATAAATATATTTAGCACGTCAGCTTTTAAACAAATTAAACAAACAACGCAAGCCATCAACGCCTCCAATAACAACGTTCTCCACCCCACCACTCGTCCCTTTTTACTTGCCAACTGACATTAGCCTAAATATATGCCCTGCCACCGTCCCGCTATCCCCTATCCGTGATCTGTCTCAGTTTTGTTGGTCTTTGGAGCAAAAGTTGCGGGCGTCGGATTTGGACTCATTAAGCAGCTTCAGCTGCTGGTGTCAAAATTGCTTTGCCCATGCGGCTCTCTCTCTCTCTCTATCTCTGTGTTTGTGTGTGTGTGTGTGTGTGCAAACATGACGCCTAATGAGAAAGAAACTTACTCTACTATTTGAGTTTGCTTTTACGTCGGTGTCCTTGTTTGTTCGGGTAACGTGGCCATTCCGAGCAAACAAACAGATTGGTTCAGGGCTAAAGGCCTCGCAATGTGGGTAACTATATAGATGGTTAAATACTTTTAGGCCACAACAGAAAAAAAAGAAGAAGAACAACAACCAAAAAAGCCCCATGCAAATGTAATTAAATTCAAATTTATGCCATAATATTATACGATAATTAATCCTTGCAGGCATTCGTACACAAATAGACTTTTAATTAGCTATTTAATTTGATTCTTTTATTACGGAAAAAAATTATTGATACGTAATTACATAAAAACCTATACTACCAGCAACGAATCAATTAATTTATATATTAAAAAATTAATTAAAATATAATTAACAGTCTCAAATATAATTCAGGAATTCATCAAAGTCGTATGGAAATTATGCTATCTCAGAGATCATATTGTCTTAACTTTCAGACGATAGCAATTCTATGCCACAGCAGCGACAGACACACATAATACGGTACAGAGGTTGAAGGGGGTCGGGGTGCAAGGACACAGAATGTGGCAAACTGTTGGCAAAAGCATCGCTAATTACTTGCTCATTATGCCGGCTATTTAGCTTTAATTACGCCAAGCGCATCCATGACAAGAGCGACAACGAGATACTAACACTCATAGATACACATACACAAACACAAACAAACACACACACACACACACACGTTAACATAGAGAAACACTCGAACCGATATTCAACGCTAAAAACTTGCTAAAATGCTACCCAGGCAGAAGAGTGGCAACAACATTGGGAGCCTTTCACTTTTTTTTTAGCTATCCCTTCGCTCTTTCCACCCTTTGGGCATGTGGCAGTTCAAGCCCTTAAATGTGCAACGTTTTCTATTCAAGTGGTTGGCCGATGCGGGGATTGCAGGGTACAGAGGGTTCGTTGGACAGGTGTAGCATTGCGATGTTGTCCCAGTTTGCAGGCTTTCAAAACATATACTGCTCGCAGTCACTGTATGTCGAAAACGTTTAGAGGGGCTTTAAAACACGCCTCCAAGGGGCTCGTCAGAGTGTTTTTAAAAAGTTTGTGTTCAAAAGCGTGTAAAGTAATGATATATTAAAAACGAATGTTCATAATATATAATTGAAAAAATCTTTTAGTAAACATCTGATACATATGTTTTTTTCAATCCATATTTATAATTCTATAAGATTTATCATTATTAGTTTATGAATTTTGTTTTAAAAATATTATGCAGATATTTTGTTTTGTAAACATGAAAAGCGTAACTTTAATGAACACTTTTCTGTTTGCCTACAAATTTGATGGTCTTGTTAAGTTAATGAAAGTTCAGTTAAATGCACACAATGTTTAAGGGTTGCATCCCCTATACATATAACTTATTTATTTATAGTACACGCTGCCATTCATATGTTACACATAAATATGCACATATCATAATGTACTTGCTTTAAGCCGCATTTGCGTAATGAGTTGTAAGCACTTAATGCTGTCCGTCAAACAATTACCTACCGTACACCCCCATCAGGCACATTTCCCTTAGCCCTACCCCTATCACTCAAACACAACCCATTCATTTACATTATGCAAGCTAAAAATGAAGTTGAGCGAAATTGAAAAACGCATTCAACCCACACAAATACATACACACACGAATAAATTGTGAGCTGACAGGGCCGTCAGCTTGCCTTCAATATGATGTCAGCATTATTGACTGATCCTTGATGGGACACAAGCCCAAAGCCCAAAGCCGAACCCCAAACTCGTTTCTTGTTTTCGTTTTCGTTTCCATTTATTTTGCTTGGTTGTTTGTTGGTTTCGGCTCTGTAAGATATTTTCATAAGCAAAACACTTGATGCCGAATGTTGTTGGTGGACTTACCTGCATCGTCTCTGGCTCAATCATGCCCCACACATCATCATTGCCTGCCACATGCCACTTGTCAGCTTTCATCTGTACTTATTAAATTGAAATGGGTAAACAGGATATCGTCAAGTGTGCAAAGGTAACACAAGGTCTATCTGGCTATCGGTCCAGAAAAGACTTTAAGAAATGATTGAATATTTATAAGAATACTGTATTGTTTATTCAGCCATGGCCGAAGTGTGTAGGGAATATAGGAGATAGATGTTCAAAATGTTGATTGTGGTTGATTATTTTTATGTGTTGATCAAGGTTTTAATATTTCTCTTGAAGTTATAAGTGTAAAATGCCTACTTTTTCTTCAAAACGATCAATCTTTAGCTTTTGTATTTCCAGTCAAATAATATTCCGATTTATAACGAAGTAACTTAGCTTTAGGGTATCTTTTAGATGAACACTCTCATTTAACATATAAACACACCTGAACAAACATGGCTCGATGTATTTACTGCTGTGACAACGTGCGTGGTTGAGTATGTGGGTATAATATAGTTTCATTATTTGCAGCGCTCAGGCATAAAAATAAAAGGGGAATATCTTGTCGTCATGTGAACGAGAAACCTGGGGTGTTCCAGCTTCTTGTCAGAAATTGCTCTCTACCTTTCCCTGCAAGTGTGTGTGTGTGTGTGTGTGTGGATGGTTAAGCGTTTATTTATGTTGGACTTCAAACCAGCCAACAACCACATCGAGAGCGAGAAGAGATGACAGACTGTCTATTCAATCAGTGAAGCCAGTCAGCCAGTCGGCCATCCAGTCCGAACAGACAGTCAATCAGACTGACAGACAGACAGACAGACAGATAGGGGACCGAGAACAAAACACACATATCCCATTTTGACGCTGCTGTCCTTTGCACGTGCCTTGAAGCAGCCAACGCGAAAACAAAACGAAAACATACGATAAAAATAAAAAAAGATAGTAAAGTCCAAGCAGAATTTCTGTGGAAGCGAAAGCTTCAATTTTAATTGGATAATTATTCAAGCACTTTGAAATCGATTCAGAAATTAATGCGTAAGAATTGCAATCAAAAAGAAATGCGGTTAATGCAGACAATTAATGATAAAATGCAAAAGCAAAAAAAAAAACAAGGAGCGGAGTCGACTCTACAGCCACAGCACGGTCATTTTGCAAGTGAAATGGAGCGCAAAGAAATTGCGACCGCATTCAGTTGGAAACAAATTGCGTTCACAAGTTTTTAAAACATTCTAAAGGCTGGCAGATTAAAGAGAACGAGAAAGGATAAAAGGGGGGGAAAGATGGTATTTTAATGCGGCTAATACCGTTGCCATGGCTTTAAAGCGGTTCACGCAGTTGTGCAAAATTGTATGGCACTGATTTCTAAATGGCCGCTTACCAAATGCAAGCAGCCAGTGTCAAACGATGCACAACTTGTTGGCCCTTTTGTAAATGCAGTCGAAAGGGCAACAAAAAAGAATTGCACCAGAGAATTGTGAGAGAATAGATGGAGTGGCGGCTTGGGGGCTTGCTACAAATCCAACGAAAAAGGCGTCGAAATTGAATGCATGACGGCCAAAAATGGAGCAAAGCCTTTTGCAAGGCGATTGGCAGTCAGTTGTGTTGGCCTGTTGGCCCGTTGGCCCGTTGGCCAAAGGACCCATGGATTAAGAACCAAATGGCTCCGGCATAAAATGTTTGTTGTTGCAGTCGCTATTGTTGCCGTACACGCAGGCAGGCAGTCAATGTCAATTTCGTGTCATTTTTGGCAGGCCAGCTGAATATTCCACAGTATTTGCCGCTCCACTTTGACTAGCCAAACTGTTGGCTAGAATCGTACACAACAGTTTTTGCTGTTTCTTTGTTGTGCTTTTTGTACTTGTTGCAACCAGCTGGGTGGGCTCTAATAAAGCTGTTGAAGCTCCGAGGCAACTCTATTTGATGTATGAAGATTAACTATTTTTCGGGGGTAGGGGAGTGGGGGTTCGGTCAGATATACGACATAGTTTTAATACCTTTGTTAGGCTGAGCAATAAACCGATTATGAATAGACAGCCACAACAAAAGTGACTCAATTAAAAAATGAAAGCTTTTTATCCTTAAATAAACGAAAATAACGAAATCTGAAAATATCTCAACTAAATGCACGAGCAATTTAGTTAATGATTAAATCAACTTTCAACTATCCGTTTGAGTTCATTAGCAAACTAAAGCTTTAATCGGCATTATAATCGTCACAATCTGCGTTCCCATTCGTGTAACTCCGGGGACATAGGGTATATATAGGTACCAATCATAATCAGCAGCAGTTAATTGCAAATGTTCAAGTGGCAAGGAGGTAAAAACATCACCAGTTGAATATAGTTAAGCCCCAGCACGAACTAACACCAACACAAAACACGACAACTGCCACTGACCCACAACTAACTGCAGTTGGCTACCAACTATGGCTCACTTCTACACTCCTTCACTCCTCAAACCTTACCAACTGACCCCTTTTTAATGGTACTTTGCAATGGGATGCTCTCTGGAGTGCCATTGCTCTGGATTAGCCATGCCGAGCAGCTCCATTTGCTTTGGTTATGCTTGGCCAAGTGCTTGTTGCTGTTGGCCATTGACTTGGGTTGCATGCTTTCGTTGGCCAATGCTGCTGTTGTTGTTGTTGTTGCTGTTGTTGGCCAATCGGACACGTCTAAATGCGCTAATATCGGTAATGATTTTGAACTCAAACGAAATTCAGGACACAAGGCAACAGACACAACGCAACGGTGCATGAATTCAATTTCAATACATGCATTCAACTAACACACAACAAGTGCAGACACAGACAAAAAGAGATTAAATGCTGGAAGGAACTGAGGTACCATCTGTACATTTGGTCAATGGTCGAATAGATTGCCATGGCAGCAGACGCCACAAGAGGCAATTGTTGGTTGAAGTGAAATTATTTTTCTTTGATTAAAATCAACATAAATAAAATTAATTGTTGCCGCTTCGTCTGTTTCGCTTTGAGGGTTGCACTCAATTTGATTATTAGCATTTTGATTCAAAAAACTCACTCAACTGAACCGCTCCACAGGCCAAGTGCACTGAAGCTTCTGTGTCCTCCCCAGACGGTTAGCTTCGGCCCTTTTCGCTTGGGCCATTTGTCGTTGGTAAATTTAATCAGACTCGAACTGCTCGAATGTTGAGCAGAGATGAGAGTGTGTTGACAATGTTGCTTCATTTCATTCAACCATATGCATATTTTCCCTAACAGGGGTGGAAAATAAATGAAAAAGTATATAAACTGAATGTTTTAGAAATGTTTTGCTTTAAAATCAAATTTCTTAATCAAGGATTTGTATTTACTGTTTAGATTGAATAACAAAATATTTTACTAGTACGAACTCGTAAAATGGTCATTGGATATTATTTGAAAAGAAAACTTTCGTAAGGTCTGTCCGTCTTTAATCTTAAACTATTTCTACGGATTTGTAATTCGCAAATATCGTATTTTACAAACATAACACTGATGATATCGTTTAGCTCACGCGCCCATCTCTTTCTGTTACGGCCAGGCCCGGGAGTATTCCCCTGGGTAAGTCGTGCAGCCAGCCAAATAAGTACACGTAATTATAATTTATTTACGCAGCACTCGTCTGCTTGGCTGCATAATTTTGGGCTGGGTTTTTAATTGCCCCAACAGCCCGATGAAACTTTGTATCTATCGATGTGATTTTACCATGCTATTCAACATTGTCCACTGTCTACACACACAAACACAGAAAAACATTGGCAACATTTTGCACTCTTGCATAAATTGCGCGCAATTGTTTCCTGAGTCATGGGCTGACATTATGCGTAAGTATCAAGTGGGTGAAGGATGTTGGAGTGGGATTCAGTTTGGGTATACGCCAGCCAGCAGGCGTCGCGATTTTGCATCGAAAAATGATCAGGAAATTAAAAACCTTACCTCTCCCAGCGCTGTGCCCGCTGTAGCCACATTTTTTGGCCGCTCATCAGCATGCGGCTGGCATAATAAGTATGCAAAATCTCACTGGCATCTGCCGGAGCGCACAGTGGTGCATCGCGGTGCCGAAAGCCATAAATTACACAAAACTGACCACACCACAACCCAGGGAGGAATGGAACCAACAACCGATTCAGCAACAGAATCGGCACCAGCATCAGGATGCGGCAGCATTAGTTGTTCAACGTGCATACCCGCACGCAATGCGCCAAGCATGGGGGGCGATGGGGGGGGGGGGGTGTTTGTGATGAGTTGGGCTTGACTGGTCAACTTATAATATGTTAAATATGCGTGCCATGAGTTCGCAAAGCCAAGCAGCATGGCCCTCTGTATGTCAGTTTGTTTGTGGAACGATTTCCACCGGACAAGAGTCGAGTAATTAAACTCGGTTGGAGTTGGGCCTGAAACAGAATACCCCACAGCTGTTTTTGTTGTGGTTGACAACCCTGTTACTATGCCATTTTTGAAAATAGATAACAACACGTTTTTTGCCGAATCCCATTTAAGAATTTAATCAGGAATACACAATTTTCGATGCAATAATTTAACACAATATGTCACAAAATTTTTGAAAGCTTTTTTTCAATATATTTGTGTATATCTTGGCTAGAAATGTAATACACTTCAACGTTTAATGCTTTTATACATTATTTCCGCAAAATCCCTTGTCAATTATTTCACATTTGAATAGCATTAGAGCTAAATTCAAGCTAAAAAAAAAATATATAGTACCAATGCACATTATTCTGCTCTATAATCCACTTTACAATGCTTGGCTCTCATAGAACATGCATATATTCCCCATAGCTGTCATTTTAATATACACACACCACACACACATGCATGCATGCATGACAGCAATATGATAATTGTTATGCATTGAAATTCCATTTCTCCCTCTGTCCATGCAAATTAAAGATTAAATTGTGTTAGCAAAATCTACTAATTTCAAGCACGCAACTCTTTCCCTTTCTCTCTCTCTCTCTCTCTCTCTCTTGCTGCTTTGTGATCAACAACATTTTTCGTAGCATACTTTGTAGCGATTTGAACCAAATGTCGCCTGCATTTAGTAGAATCTGACTGAGTTGGGTGAACTGCATTAAGAGAGAGAGAGAGAGAGGGCAGTCAATGGGAACGACAGCAGCTGCAGTTTCAGTTGCAACGCATGATAGAACCAATACAATGCTACCACTAAGCCACTGTCACTGCCACTGTGGACCTTTCTATTACCGCCACAGACCAAAGTGAAATGTTTTTCAGAGGCCCAGACTCAAATTGCATGGTTGATGCGTTGATGTTGTTGATGTTGTAGCTTGCAACCAGTTGCACTGATTCCGGCAATTGTTTTTCTCCATGATTTTTCAATTCCGGAGCCCAGTCTCAATTTGTGCTTGCCTAATACTTATTATGCGCACTTGAACGCTTACAAATTTGTGCAGCAACTGCAACTTTGCTGCAAAAGGGAAAAGCCTTAAAATCGATTTGTTGTTTTTATAATTTTAATTGAAGCTTCAGCTTAGCCAGCCATGCTCTCCCTTTCTCAATTTTATGGCCAAACTTTGGCCAATTCATTTTGGCAATTTCCTTCAAAAATATTCCACAAACTAAGCGTGTGTTCGTATATGTGAGTGTGTGTGTACTTGATGCACCTGGCCAACAGGCAACTAAAACTAAAATTGCATTCAGTGTGCTACCGCATTTGTGGCCTCAGCCGCTTTTTATGTAATTAAAATGCCTGCCAGACATTTTACCAAAATTGTTTTGGCAATTTTAGATCAAATCAGTTTTCTTTTAACCCTTATTTTAATGCTCAACTTATTGCACTTATTTGCAGACGTAACGAATCTGGACTACGTCAAAGTGAATGCGGAAGCTGGCAAGAACGTGACCATACCCTGTCCCGGTGTTACGGAGCATTCGCTGGTGGATACGCTAGTCTGGAAGACAGCATCAACGACAATCGCACAATTTGCCAATCGCATTCCGTTGCTCCATAGCCCCAGGGTAAGTACAACAAACAATCAAAGACGAAACTTTCATATTATTGTCAGAATATTTCCTCTTTCACTTTCGCATTTTGTTTTTCGAATGCATTTTAATCCCCCTGCGTACAAAACAATAATAATAGAACAAAAATCTAATTCCCTTTGGCTGTAAAACTGATCCCATATCAATATGAAATGCCATTCCGATACTTTATAAAACTTTGCACATTATTCATTTCATTCAGGAAGAAAAACAATTCTTGTTGTATTTGCCATCAATCTAATCTTAAGTTGAAATCAGGCTAAAATCTCTAGTGCACAGTTATAACTCAAATTGTAGCTCGACTTGACGTCATATTAGAATTCATTACCCATTTGCCCATATTTCGGCACTCAACTCACGGCCCCAAGCTTGGGCCACTTGAGTTGAGGCTATTAAATGTTTTCAGTCAGTTGTTCTTCTTCTTTGCTGCAAAGGCGAAGCAGACACAAAAAACCGTGGCTGTTAAAATAATTGATAGCCAGTTAGTTTCAAGGCGGCTGTTTGAACTTTGCCAGCGCGCCAAAACGACGGCGACGGCGACGACGACGATAAAAGGGCCAAAAGAAAGTGCAGCAAAAGTCACGAGAACTAAGTGGCCATCAGTGGGAGAGTTTTGCAGTTAGAAAGAAGACGGGAGACACTAGCTGGGCTTCTGAATTCCTGGAAACTGCATGCAGACAGTGAAGCCAATATATTTTTAATGTTTGATAGTTGTACTAAAATAAAAACGACAAGGCGAAAAATGGTTTAAGTGGCTGCCAAGCAGCCATGGAAGCAGTAGCAGCATCTGCCGCCCTAAACGCACTCCTGGGGGCACCGCTGAGGCGGGGCAAACAAAATGAAGAATGAACAAGTTTCAGCTACATCTTTTACCCAGGATGGGAACTGGGGACTAGGCAGGATTGAGGCAGCTACCTCCTGTTACCCCTGCTTTCTTCACCATCGAACAGCATTCGTGTTAAATGGCAAACTGGGACACTTGAGCTGCAGCCAAGCCAAAGTTGGCGCCAAGCTAAACAGAGTTTACCTGGTCCGCAGCGCACTTGCTCATATTTCTTCAGCCAATTTGGCCTTTGCCATTGCTCAATGTGCGACGGCTGCGTGAGGCACTGTGGGTCAAGTTGCAAGTAGTTAAAATAAATATTATGCCTCAATTTTTTAACCTCGATTTTAATTTTCATTTTAAATAATGTGAAGATAAATTATGTAAAATTTCCATTTAAGTTTTGAGTTTCTTTTGCGCGTTGAATGCATGAAGAACTTAGTTTTAATTTGATTAGGTTTTTGAATATAAAATAATGGTAACTGATAGATGTATGTACGTAAAATAGTATCTCTTCGAAATGAATTTTGTTTCATCATTTCTTTATTCCATGATTCCAAAAAAATTCAATTCCTAAACATATTTTTTCATTGTCACTTGTCCTACTGTGCGTTTGTGTGCTTTATGACCGGCTATTATGTGTATTAAAAGTTTTTCAACCTAGCTGCTTCATTTTATTACAACTGACACCACACACACACACCCTCACAAACATGCACACAGTTAAGCAGCTATTAACTTTTGTTTTATGGTCGTGGCTAAGACAAAAAAAAATATATATATATATGATTCATGTTGCTGTCGCTGACTGTTTTGCAGGTGTTATACCCAGCTCAAAGTGCTTAGTTTTGAGCATCTGATAGTGATAGTACACCTGATTTTTCTTTAACGACATATGATAAAGTTGTCAGTTGCGTAGATTAAGTGCAAACACACATATATATATCGCATGTGTGCATGTTTGTGCAGAAGTTTGTTGGCCCAAAATATGTTGCATGTAATTTAAATTTAGTTGCAATTTGCTACTCGAATGCAGATTGCAATGTAAATTGAAATTCCAAAGTGGAAATATAGCAAAACTGCTTTGACCGAACAGCTCTTGGTTATTGCTTAATAATCAAATCCAATCTAGCAACAATTTTATGCCACAAAACTGTAATAGCTGAAAGCAGTCCAGACGATTTTGCTTACACTTTTGTGGCAAAACACACACACACACACACCGACACACTTGTTACAGATTACTCACAGAGCAGATAAAATTACCAGCTGGATACTTGCACGAGGGCGTAAAGCTTTTCACAGGCTACACCTGCTACACACACATCCATATGTGTTTTAGTACTTTCCATAAGTCGAGCGGTGAGCTACCGCTTCTGGTTTAAAGCCTATTTCAATATGGCAGAATGAAATCCTAAGGATTGCAAATAGTTTCAAGTATAAAATCCTTAATAGGTTTTCGAGAAATTATGGCATATATTCGTGTTACTGCGTTCTTGCACTTCCTTTCTCTTCCATTGCCATCATCATCATATCAGACTGGAAGAGGATATTAAATGTCCTGCATTTATAAATGTTTGTTTTTTTTGGGCTGCAAACGAGCCAAACCAAAACTTAAAGTCATTTGCGTGCACTTCCTATACTCCTTACAAAACTCAATTTGTTCAAGCTCAATTATGAGCACAACAACAACAACAACAACAATAGCAACAAAAACAACGATATGATGAAAATTCTCCATGTAAATTGGAAAGTTTTTTTTTGGGTACAGCAACAAATTGTCGCCCGAGTCAAATGTTGGCCCAATGTATCGGGCCATTTTGGGTGCTGGACATGCAAACAAAACAGCTAGCCGATAGGTAAATTGCAGTGCGGCTATAGAAAAGAGGGAAACTAGGGGAGCAACGGGATTGGTGGTCATGCTGACAAACTTGCTCTTGGTAACTTATTTGTCTTTTGTATTAAAAAGTTTTGTGGAGCCTAAAGTAGAAACTCGTGTTGTCCACATTGTTGTCAGGCACTGTCAACGTCTCTATGTCCGTTTGTTTTCCCTTTTTGTTTTCTATGTTGCCCCTGGTCAGCAGAACTCCCCTTATTTTTCCTGCTTATCCATTGTCTCACATCGTTTGTTCTACTTTGACTGCACTTGTTTTGCACACGATTGTGACAAATTTGTTTGTTATGCTGAACTGAAGTCAGGCCGAGAATAGATTACAACTCCAAAGTAACAAATACTTCTGTCAGTCGCCTTCTGTACGAGTTAAAACAAAATAATTAACCTCAATCTGTGTATGAGTCTTAACTTTTCTTTATTTTTTCCTTTCAATTGCAGATACAACTTTTATCGGATAATTTTGGTTTGCAATTCTCACCGGCTCTGGCCAGCGATACAACGGAATACATTTGCCTAGTAAACGATCGTCACATACCGGAGGCCATTGTTGATTTGCTGGTGCAAGGTGAGTTAATTGATGTCAGAATAAGAATAGCTAAGAAAACGTTTTTATCTTCCTGGCCGACTATCCTGACTAAGTTTGGTTAACAAATCCTTACAATTATAGTGTTTGCAACAATCAATTGAACTAACCTTTAAGTCTTCCTTTTGTGTTTTTATTAAATGCTCGTTAATTACCATAAAAGTGTATTTTTAATGTTAATCAATCTCCAAGCTTTACCAACAATTAAGATTACTTAACATTAACAACAGCATTGTTTAAGATTAAGCGTGCCTCATATCTCACTTTGTTTGTACGCATTTTCATTCGCTTTCATTTTTCGTTGTGTGCGGGTTTAATTTTTTTTTCTTTTCGTTTGGCATTTCCCATTTAATGAAAGCCATAACATCATTAATGATTTATCCGGTTTCCTTCAATTTTCTTGATTTCATTTGCAGATATGTAAGCGTACATGTCTGTGTGTGAGTGTGTGTGTGTGTATGTACACATTTTCGATTATCTCACCACTCGCACACCCACATTTCTTTAGTATTCTCTTTCTTGTCATGATTTCCATTTGCATTTCACTGATAGTTGCCAGTATTTTTCTCATGTGTTTTTCTTATTTTTTTTTCTCACGTTCTCTGTCTGTTCTTCTTGTGTTTTCCCCATACAGATGTGCCGGATCCACCGGAGCGTCCTTTGTTAATAAGTTTCACATCACGCTCCGTGAACTTATCCTGGGCGCACTCGCAACATCCGCGGAATGCGCCAGTGACGCATTTCATTATTGAAACTCGGTAAGTACTCTATTTGTACCTATAAATATCGAATCGTTTAATTTCTTGCAATTGTACGTTTGTCCTATGGTATCTGTAAATGCTTGAACTATATTTCTATTCTGATTTAGTAGACTCAGAATTTATTCTAATGACAATATGTAAAATGTTATAAGTTATTATTATTATCCTTTGCCCGTTATTAATCGCCACTGTGCTTAAATGTGGCTATGGCACGCCTCGAAAAAAGAAAGCAAAGCGGAAACGCGGTCAGTGGGCAACTGATGCACATGCATAATATGCCATTCTTTGTCTTCGCCATGTGAAAACGCATGCAATCAATTAAAATCATGCGTTTATTGCTTTCCGTTCGCCGCTCAACTGTAAATGCCCATGCAGTGCATTGTAGCTGTTACGCCCCTTTAATGCCCGTCCGCCCCCCACATGCTGTGCGAGGCCTTTAATTAATATGTGCAGTGATGACTGTGATATGTGCGCGTACATACACAGGATACGCACTTCACTTGCGCTCCATTTAAATAGAAAAGAAAACATACACACGAACACGAACACAGACACACGAACACAAACACGAACAGAAGGATCAAGGAGGCGTTCTTGCAGCGGCTATTTTCCGAATAACTTGAACTCAATGCGTGGCATGAAATAAAAACGATTGCCGCGACTGCAACACAAAGGCCACGCAACACCACCATGCAAAATCCACTGCAAAAGCGAAACTTTTTCAATAAATTCCCATCAGTTTCAGCAGCAGCAGCAACAGCAGCATGGACGGTAAAAGGGGAATTGCTGGTATAAGGGGGCACAAGACACTGGGGCCAGCAATCGATGACAGGCAAACTGCAAAGGCAAGCATAGCCTGTGGTACATTTATGCAAAAATAAGAAATAACCACACGCACAAACGCCATATATGTGTAGCATACTTTTTTGGGCATGCATCCAATGCATCCACAAAATGAAGCCAGCGACGAGCTGGCTGCATTTTATGCAAATTTCCACAACCAAACTCCAAGTCCCCAACGATATGAAGTGGTGGTTTGAGTTGTTGTTCGCGCTGTTGTTGCTCGTGTTGTTTTTGTTGCCGAAGCCCGCCTGTTATTTACATTTTCGCTTGATTCGGTTTATTTGCGCATAGTATGCATATATATCCCAAAAAAAATATCAAAAGTGGGTGGAGTTGTGTCAGCCTCTATAGAGCTTGTGATGTGATATGCAAAATATCTTTGAGTGCGCCCTCCCTCCATCCTCTTGTAAATTGAAAGACGATGACAACGACGAAACGCTTCAAGCTGGATATCTCGTCTCGTAAATCCACACTGAATGCCAATGCAGTTGAAAGAGAGTTGTGTTGCCTTTGTATTTGAGTGTGTGTGTGTGTGTTGAGGTGTGTTGAGGCATGTGCCATTGAGTATGTTGTAGAGTGTGGAGTGCACCCAAAACAAGTGGCTGTACATTAATGCGCACCATAAACGGTATTAACACATACACACAAACATTCATACATGCCGCTTTATTGTGCTTGGTGCCAAAACTTATACAAAAGTGTTGAGTTGATGGGTTGCGTTTTCGCATCTGTTTGAGTGATGTTTACAGTTATGCAAACAGTGTTTATTAAAATGTGTTATTTAATATACCCTGTAATGATAAAGAGGGAACAATTTTAAAAGCAAGTGAAGTAAACTAAGTAAAGATTTTTAAAAGTATGAAAACAACTGCGTTGGAAAACAGATTGGAGTAGAGTATACTAAAGGGTATCTTTGACAAATCTATTTAAAGCTTTGTGTGTTTTTTTTTAAATGTTTTTTATATACACACTCTCACACACAGATAACAATGCATATTTGCTGAATGACAAGCGGAAAAAAGGAATCTGAATTTATAAAAACTCAATCATAATTTTAAGTGCATTCCGTTGATTTATTTGCATAAATTTAAATGCCACAGATTGTGTTGGGAGAGAAAAATTGAATTAATGTTATTTTAGCGCCACAATTTTTTCAAACGCTTTAACATTAATTAATTAAGTAAAACAACGTGCGGTTTTCCTTTATTTATTTTTGTATTAAGCTGTCAAATTGTAATTGCATAATTTTAATAAAATTAAGGTACACAAAACACATCGCTTCATTTGATAGTTTCATTATAGTTATTATTGCGGCATAATTTGTGTACTTACACCTAAATGTGCACAATAAAATTTCACACAAGAAATAATACATTTGGTATAATTATTTGTATTGTTTTCTGCATTTAACAATTTGTTAACAAACTAAACACCAAACACAATGCTGTCAATGTACATAGTATTCAAACAATGGAATATTAAAGAATATAATCGAATATTCAGCATTCAGTTTTTAGGGTTTAGACACAATGAACATGATTTACTCTCTCTTTATCTCTCGGCCTGATTCTCATTAGCTATGCAATTCAATGTGCACATAACATTTAGCTGCCCATTTTTGTATATTTAAACAAGTCGTGCATGAACTTTGGCCCAAGCCATCCGAATCACACTAACTCACACACATTTATACAAACAAAAACACCCGCACAAAACATTTAAGCCATATGCTAAAAACGGCAAAAAATTTAAAGCGGCTTACAAAAAAATGTTCTGCATGTATGCGTTTGTGTAGAAAGTATACAGACTGGAAGCAGCCGCAAATTTATTTGCCATCGCGGTTATTTGGCTGTTGTTGTTGTTGTTGTTGTCACGCTGTGTGTTTTTTTGTACGGCGTACACAATGTTTTTCAAAAGCTGCGTTTGCAGCCCATTTTTCATGAAGTTGCCAAGAGTTTTTTGCCAGTGTGTGCGTCCAGTCCCGTGCCCTCCTTGCCTCAGTAGCAGCTTGTATTTTCATTTGAGCAAAAAATTCAATGACAATACAGTCACATGTGTTACAGACACACACACACACACACACACAAATATATAAAGTGCTGTTCACACGCATTTATTAATTTTAATGCTTTTCCCGCAACTCTCAAAAAAATGTGTGGGTGTATGTTTATTTGCCTGCTAAATATATAGATATATATTTTTTGTCGGTCGCATCCTCATATTTAATGCATTTTTAATAACACATAAAAGCCGCGTTCTATTCATGAAATGCAGGTGACGCCTTTCATAAGCCCTAATAATGTGAAAACACAGGCACACACACCACACACACACACACACACATACTGCAACACACACATCTTTTGTAGAGCATGTATGAAATTCATGCAACAAGGGAAGCAAATCAAAAAAGTTGCTCAATTTTATGGCAACTTTAAGCAAAATTTACTGCACTTTGATATTGGTCATGAAATATGCTCATTCGGAGGCCCCTGTTGCAAATTTATGCGACACAACAGACCCCAAAAAAACAAACAAAACACAAGTGGAACGAACTCCCTCTCTGTGAGTGTTGAAGTCAACGAAATACCCTTGCCCAAAATATTTATATTAATTTTAATTACATGGTTGGCTGTAATCGATATAGTTGTGTGATCTTATCAGCCGTAATGATGGTTATTTATGGTGTTGAGCAAAAACTTTTTTGGTCAGACAATTGAATTTGTATCAAAAAATAAAACATGTTTAATTAAATAAGTTTGCACCATAATGGCATTTGTGAAACTAACAGCATAATGCAATAAACAAGTAAAGTAATTGAATTTAATTTGGCATGTTTAATTTTGTGGTCTTCAATATTTTAGTTTTGTACAAACAAAAGGAATATTGTTTTATAGACTTAGTTTGTCAATTTGATTAAGATGATTTAAGCTTCAAGTAAGACTCTTTTAAATGGGTAACATGTCACGCGACAAAAGTTTAATACCCTATGACAGTGTATAAATACCCAAAAAAAAAAACAGACTTTTTTCATTATTTGTAGCATATTTGTGTAAGAGTGTGTGTGTGTTTGTGTGTGGTTAAAAAAGCGTATACATATTTTAGAACCTCTTTCAAACTCGTACAACACCAACGGTGAAAGCCGGCCACGCCCACACATTTTCCATAATGTTTTTCGGTTTTTGGCCATGTATTATAGTAATCCCTTTGCTCATGGACGTTTTAAAATGTGTTCGGCGTAGCTGATACAAAAAAAAAATCAAATGAATAAATTGCATTTGCAGGTGTCAATTGAAGCAAATGTAATAAAGATTAATAAATTTCGCATGGTATTTAAATGCACACGCAAATAGATTTTATAAAACAAACAAAACAAAAAAATTTGAAAAGCTTTGCAATTTTAATGATTTATTTATCAATTGAATTTATCTCTTGGTTTCTTGCAGAGAGGGCGAAGATGGTATTTGGGATCAACTGGCACGCATCTATACAAGAACGAATGCGACATCATATCAGGTGACCGGCCTCACGCCCTTTACCGTTTACAGCTTTCGTGTGTTGGCCGTTAACAAGCTGGGCATGAGTCCGCCTTCCAAGGAGTCCTACTACATTGTGACGCTGCGCGAAGGTAAGTACAGCACCAAAAAGAGAAAAAAAAATGTGATGCTTAAATGTTAGCTGTTTATTTTGCGCAATAGTTGCTCATTTTTATGTTATGCCATTTCGACAGTGACAGTGACAGTGAGAATGAGAGTGACAGTGACTCATATAAATTACCAGACAGCTGACATGACACTTTTTACAATCGCATTAATTTTTCATTCGAATTTTATACCCATTCAGTCGTCGTTCAGCTTTGGGTGCAACTTCGTTCTTTTTCGCCCATTTTAAGTGCTATTGCCTCATGAAAAGTTGTGACCTCATAAAAGTAACTGCCTTTAAGCCTTATATGCATTTAATTATTTTAACGCTTTAAGGCTGGTGTGTGTAAGGCTTTTATGAATCGTAGCTAGAGAACTTTTTGGTTAAAATGTTGGATAAATGTAATGAAAGGAAAGCAGATCATCTGATCTTTAAGACTTTAAACCGCAAATGTTGGCACCCAAACTGATAAGCCGCAAATTGACAAATATTGACAGTCGAATGAACAAAAGCCTTGTTCTTATGTTGCAGTTGCACAAAGACTGTAACTGTCTGTATGCCTTTATGTTTGTTTGTGGCACCTGCTGCTTGTGGCTGTTATGCGCTGATGATTAATCGTTGCCTACTTTTAGGCAAAAACTCAACCCCAAAAAGTCAGCGTACATCTCGTAACAGTAAAGGCCTCTGAAGTGTGCCGCATGCACATTAATCACATCTAACAGTTGTCACATCCTTCACCCCCTAGGGCTCTCTGTAGCCAAATATACATACATATTTGCAAATGGCGACAGCGACAAGCTATTAGCAACACATTTGTCTTACGAACTCTGGACTTGAATATGGAAACTTTAGCTTGGGGGTGGGATTTGTGGACTGTGCGTGAAATTCCATTTATGGCCAACAATATTGGAATGCGAAACAAGTTGGTGTTGCAACACATGCGGTTGCAAATTAGTCTATATTCTGTGGCTTGTAGCTCATTAAGAGCTTTGCCTAGCCTCCCACCCACATCCCACATTTGCTTTGAGGCTCTTGCCACTTTGTATAAATTGGTTGAAGCATTCAATTTTCAGCTGTTGCGGAGTGTCAAAGTCAAAAGTTAGAATGGGAAAATATCTTTTAATTTATTTATAAGCAGCCATGCCAAGAGTTGCCAAGCTGACAAACTGCCAGAACAACTTGTCAAACCACCTTCTGCCCCACTCCCAAGCCCGGACCTCTAAAACTCTAGATCTAGCTCACCTGCCCGTCAGGAGGACATCAGGACATTAAAGATAGCTGAGACGCACGCACCATTTAACTTGATGCGACAGAACAGCCCACAGGGAAACAGCAAGAATCTCATGGGCTGTAGCATGGGCATGGGCATGGGCATGAGCATGGGGCATGGGGCAGGGGCAGGGGCACTTGCAACTTATGTTGCGTGACAGTGACAACTTGACAATGCCACAGACACCGTTTTACTTGACGCAAGCGGTCGCAAAACGCGAACGTGAACGCGAACAGAAACTTTTACTGTGCGCGGCATTTTTAATTTGAAAATTTTTGAGTTTGCGCCAAGTTTTTTGGCAGTTGAAAACTTTTTACCTTAAACTCAAGCCCATGATTTTTGATTTGGATTTTCGCTCCATCTGTCTTATTCGTTCCCCATTTTGCAGCGCCCACAGGCAAACCGATACCAACGACAGCGCACAACACGTCCTCCACCTCGGTGTACATCTCGTGGAAGCCACCGGCGCCGGATACCATTCTGGGTGAATTTCTGGGTTATCGCATTACATATCGTCCACGCGATCGCAATCCGAATGACACTAAGGAAATCTATATACGCGATAATACTGTCGAGGTAAGTTTTACAACAAAAACTACAACCTCAACGAAAATGAAACACCCCATTTTTGCGCATAATTGAATTTCCAGCATTTCTGACACTTTAACATATTGAACATGCCAGACAATGGGGCGCCACATAACGTGCAACATTGCCACATTGATTTCCACTTTCGTGTTCGTGCTTGCTAAATTTTCCAATATCATTTTTTCAATTGCCTCACAACTATTTATACCCTTACTATGGATGGGGATGGGGATGGGGATATCAGATAGTTCCTATAAGTGAACAAAATCAGTGCCTTCATCATATTGTTTTCTCAAGGGTATTCTATATTCGGCGTGCCAAGTACACTTGTTCTTGCTTGTTTTACGTGTTGTCGTTCGAGGGTTGTGGGTTGTGGCGCATCGCGTTGTATTAAAAAGTAATTTACACCTGCCGACAAAGGTGGTTTTTCTCACACAGAGACACGCCCCAGGTGCCAAGCTTAAGGCTGCCCCCAAGCCGCACACACATGTGGCTGCAAAGAGACGAAGGAAGTAGGGGAGTGGCTCTACCATAGGGGGCTCATTTACCGTTAGCGGCATATCTTTCTTGTAGTGGTCGCTATCACATGCAATTTGTTAACGATTAGTTAAGAGCAAGGGCAACATTTTGGAAAAAGTCTGTTCACCTCTCGATTTAACTTTGTGTGTGTGTGTGTGTGTGTGTGTGTGTTGTATCTATCTTTTGAATGCCACCACACGCGACAGCACTAATGAAGTGTGAGAATGTAAGACATTTATACATGCGGGCTTTTAGCCACATATGGCACGTACTGCCACGCACAAATACACACCCACACATGTCACTTGGGAATAGTACCTACCTTTTGGTTAACCGCAAATCTAAAAGCAATGTCTACATTTAGGCCAAAGGATTTTGGAACTTATGAAGCTACTTTAATGCGATACGCAAAGTGCCAAAAGGTATCGAAATGAAATCACAACTACTTCAATATTTACTTCGTTTCCCAGTTAGGAAAAGCAAGTAGAATTAGCAAATAGATTGAAATGGTTGGGGATGTTTCCAATGTTTAATGAACTGATTTTCCAATTTACGACCATTTTTTTGTACGGTCTGCACCCTGGGGAGCGGACCACAAGAAACAAAGGGTGTAATCAAGTGCCGCAAGTGTTTGTTACGACCGAAAAGGTGGAGCAATGTATATGTATATTTGTACATGTTGTTTTAAAGAGCATCTGCAGAGAACTTAACTAAACTTTAAGCACATCAAATGTATAATTTTTGAATTTTGTATTACGGTTAATACTTTTGACTGTGCAGATTTAAAATTTCAAATGTTTTATACTTAATACAGATGTTATTTTTATCTATAGCTTTGCACTTCATTCAACCCTTTTGTGCTATTAAATTTATTATTATTCAGCATTTAATAATGCAGCTTAAAGTTTTGTTATGCTTACAACCGCTTTAAGTACAATGGCTAAAAAAAACGTTTAGTGAAAATTTTCGAAACACAGCCAACGCCGCACACCCGCTTCGCAACGCACCGCTCTTTGTCATTTAAGCCAATATTATGCACAGCATGGAATAAATTTTGAATTTTCACTATTTTCAATGCATGGTAAATGGAGGTGTGCGGCAAAGTGAAAATGCATGGCAAGAGGCTGGAGTGGTCGCTTAAAATATGCAAAAATTATTAGCGATAATGCTCACGTACGACACTCGACGCGACGTACTTGCCTAAAATGCCAAAAAACTATGTCATGAACAGAAGAGGGGGGGGAGGGGGGGAGATGTAGTGTGTGCAGGTTCCGCTGATAGGGACATGGCACGCTTTTGTGCTTGAGTGCATATTTTGCAGTTATCTACACGCCGGACCCGTTGGCAAAACACAACTAGAACCATAGCTATAGCTATAGCTGAAGCTGAAGCTGAGCGCTCTTTTATTCTATCTGTGTTCCAGTTTTTTTGCATGTCAGTTTGCGAAATGTTGAAATATTATCCTTGGAGGCAGAAACGTGCGACTTCATTTATTTTTTTTACAAGTGCATGCGTGTGTATATGTGTATGTGTGTGTGTGTGTGGGGGGGTAAGTCCTGCTGAACTCGAGGGCATGGCTTTATATTCGCATATCAGTGCCGTAAGCTGTCAAAAAATCGTCTTTCTTCTACCCGACCCTAGGCTACATTGAGCTGTCACGTGTGAAAACGCCTCGAGTCCTCCAGCCGTGCCCGCAACGTTAAAATTTGCCAATTTTCTAATTAAAATTTCTGCGCCGTAAAGCATAAATTCTGCTCGTTTTACGCCGTGCGAATTTCACACAAAAGCCACCAAGTGAAAACTAAACCGTATAAACTTTGTACCTGATAGCAATGTATATATATATATATATATATACGTATTTTTTTCCTTGTGCTTAGCTCAAAGGATATGTACTATGTGCTATGCTAGATGTGGCATGTGGTAAGCTATAAATTTGTTGCAACATAGTTATCCATGTTGATGTTGCTGTTGTTAATTGTTGTTTGAGTTTCGCTTTACACCTTTTTGACTGGCTGCTAGGCTACGTAAAAGTATCAGGGTGAAAAGTTTTAATGATGCTCCCAGTGTTGGGCAATACACTAATTACCAGCTTTGCGTCACAGCTTTCACACATCGAATCTAAGTAAACGTACATATATGCTGGCAATTTATCATGCTTTTAGCTTAACGCACTCTCACTAACACTTACACACACACACACACACACACACACACACTCATTGTTAGCTTTATCAATTACATTATATCAATTAACTAGACAAGTTCTTATTGGCTAACTTTTGGTCATTGGCAACATGGAAACAACAAGGCAACTGTTGTAAATTTCGAGGCTCATTTAGTTTTCGCCACTGAAGGCCACTCTTGAGTGGCGACTACATTACATAAAATTTAATGGAGGCATTAGCGCGAACCAAAACGCAACTAAAATCTAGCCTATTCACATGCACAAAACGTGTAAAAGTGTTTTGCGCATAAGAGGTTGACTAAGACATACTGTGTACTTAAGTTTTAACCTACATATGTTGTGGATCTTGTAGATATTTGAGCCCAAATAATATTCACAGTTATTAAAGTTTTCTTATAAGCAGTTTTAAAGCTTTAAAGTTTATTAACAATTATTTCTGTAATTTGAACTGTCACTTAAATAAAATCTAAGATATCTTATAAGTTGATGCGGTTAATGCATCAATATATCGATGTTTATCAATTTTAAAGGTAGGTTTAGGTAGGTTTATCTATAAACTTTTGATATGATGTTATTGGACGTAGATGAACTGACGATCAGTACTTATCTATCTGTTTCATTTCGAGATATGTTGAAAGAATCTTGCTTTGCAACTGACATTGACACTTTTAATGTGATGTTCCCAACTGAGAAATCGTAGTATATGTTATGTACATTATTACTTTTTTCTCGAAATTCATGTAAAAATTCCTGACCCAAAAATGACATATGGGGAAGGATGCAAAACTTTCTGAATCCATAACTTTGTCAAAACTGAACCGATATTCAAAAGAATTTTAGTCTTTGCTTTATCTCAATAATTTTCTCTCAATCCGTTTTTAATGTTTCGAGTATAAAACAAAATAGTATATGAGCATTCATACAAACATACGTATACATATATCTGTTTGTGGTTTTTGTTGGTCGTTAAATCAAAGCGTTCGCTGGCCAAGTCTAGTGCCCAGCAGCCACTTAAGCTTTTGGCATGGCAGTCAATCCGTTTCTAAGCACACAGGCTTTCTCTTTTACTCTGTGCCTCCTTGCTCTCTCTCAGTCTCTCAACCACTTTGCGGTCCAGCACAGGCAGGCGCAAAGCACAGGCACAGGAGCAAAAACAAACCAGAAGCGGGTGCTCTAATGTATGCAGCATAAATTGTATTTGTTGTAGAAGGCAGCCATTTTGGGCTTTACCACAGCACATGTATGCATGTGTGTTAGTTTCTCTGTGTCTGTGTGTGTGTGTGAGCTACTCAAAGCCAGCGGCTTGTTTTATGGTTTCGCAGTGCTTTTGACCTTACGTAAAATTTTAATAAGCCGCACTCGTTCCCTATATATATGTAAGTAAGTAAGAAGTTTTTGCTGGGCTTCCAGCGCATCCTTCAATGATTACTTTTGGCACTCATGTAATGTGTATACTTGCACATACATACACATATATATTAAGTACAATTAAGATGGCGGCCATGGCCAACTCAATTTCGTTTTTTAACGCCGAAGGCGTAGCAGCAAATACATTTTTTAACGTCTGCAATTTTTCGTGCATACATATTTGCCAAACGACGCACAAAAGTGTGTGCACTGCACAATTTCCGCTTGAAGCAGACACGGCTGCAACTGGCTCAACCCAGGCAGGCAGCATGCAACACGCAGCAGCAAGAGCCATAAGGATAGGTCGTCTCTGTTTACAGTTCATTTTAATAGCAACGCATATTAAGTGGAAGTTTTTAATATAATATCTGGGTACATTTCCGGTTTATGTTTTTTCTTTACAGAGTCACGAGATACAAAACCTGCAGACGTACACTCAATACAAGGTCACCGTTCAAGTGTTCAATCCGGAGGGACTCGGCCCGGAGACAACCATATTGGTGATGACCGATGAAGGAGGTAAGTTTTCAACCTTTTTCCATTTGAGTTAAGTAGCAAACTTTGCTTTTAAAAACTTAGCTAATTCTAAGAACTGCTTGAAAAGCTTGCACTTGCAACAATAGTCAAGAGTTCTGGGAATAAACAATTCGTTCGTTTTGAATAGCTTTGTCAAAATCTGACACAAATATTTCAAATTCTTTGGAATTGTTATAAACATTTTAAGTGCTTTTGTGATTGATAAGCAATATTTATACAACTGAGAACGAAACATTTAATCTCCTCACATTTTTTAACAACTCATTTCGAGCATAAGCATAAAATTCCTTAAAGCTGGAAGCAAGAAATAATAATTTGCGCAAGTGTACGTGTTTAAAATAATCAAAATCTGAAATGCGACCACTTTCTTAGACATTAGAAGCGGATTGCACGAGTCTATTCAGAATTCAATATTTGATTTATCTTCATCGCAAGTTTTGAGTTTTTAGTTGGTTTCTTTTCATATGTTTCTTTTTTATTTTTTGATAAAGTATTTTGCACATATGCAAAATGGGACAGCTTATTGAAATGCCAACTGACCAGAAAGTGACCAAAACCATACAACGATACACATTTGAGCTCATATTGAAACCAATACATGCACAATAACAATAAAAATAACAACAACAACAACGATGAAAGCCACAACAAATGCAACAATAAACAGAAATTCGCCTTTGTGTGCAGTTTTTGATGAACTGTTGAGGAAATCAGGAAAAGAAGCTTACTTGGTTTATTGAATATAAGTTTCTTTTGTTGCAAAAATATTCGAAGCTAAAAATGCGTATATTAAATTTGAACGAACTTATTTTTAACAGAAGCTTACGAATATTCCTTTAAAGGTTTCTTACAAACTCATTTTAAATGCTTTCACACTTTTTACAAAGTATTTTACTGTCAGATAACTTTCCACTGCTACATTTTTACTGCTGTTCTTTGCCGCTTGCTCAATCTCTTTCTCTCACGAATTTCTCGATTTAAATGGAAAAAAGAGCTAAGGCTTTGACTCGCTCGACCGCAAAATGTCTGTGCCATGCACTGAAGCAAACAAATAAAAGTTGAGTTAGACCAAACACAGGCAACAAAAAAAAAAGAAGAAAATTTCTACAATTTCTCATATTTCATATTTTAGCAGTTGCAGCTGCACACAAATTGGAATGTGTGTGTTTGTCTGTGTGCAAAGTGTATCGGAATCGAATATAAATAAAAATTGCTTACTTAAACTTTTGCCATATGCTGCATACTCAGCACAACAAATCGATGCAAAAACTATTCAGGCATATCTCTTTTGCGCCACGTTACCATCTCTATCTGCGCCACTCCATCGCTATTGGCATTTCCATCTTCTTATTTCTGCTCTTTCCATTTCTTTCCATTTCCACGTAGAATTATAGTTTTTCTTTTTTCATGGGAATTTTGTTTTGTTGGCGCGGTCTAACGTGGATTTCCGTTGCCGTTTCAGTCTAAAGCACAGACGCCGCCATTAACGGAAGTCCTTCGTCCTGCAGTCGCCGGCCACTGCCCGTATTTCTTGGCAAAGCGCGTAAGGTGGCGGATCAAAGAGTGAGGGCGGATTATTGTAAAAGTAAAGTAAATAATAACCAGCGTAAAATCTGCGTGGAATACTTTGATTTTGTCAATAATTTTGATTCATTTTAGTCATAGCAAATTAATTCTTTGCAAGATGAGAATCTTGAAGTGCTTATCAATTTTTGTTAGATTGAATACAAGTCTTGCTTCTTGCATGAATCAAGAATCATTCTACTTTCACCAACGAAAAAAATTCGCTTATTTTTTATTTTTTCATATCTTTGCACCAAAAAAAATTGTCTGTATGGCCAACTCAGCCTTAAGCTGCTTTTAAGATTATAAACAAATCAGTAATTATTACGTTGAGAATATATCAAAGTGTATTTTAGCTTCGCCTTCTTCCCACTTTTCTTCTTTCCTTTCTTACATTTTCATTTCGGTTACTTTGCCCAACTTTCAATTCGTTAAGTCGACGATAAGCTGTTTATTCTGGGCAACTCTCGCCATACTAAGAGCTCGGCAACTCTTTGAATCCAAAGACTTAAAGAAAGTTGAATGCTTAACGCATAATTAGCATATAACTCAGTGCCAAATCCACAGCAGAGTCAGGTTGAGGTGGTTGCCACCACAATAAGTGCTAAGCATATCACAGCACTGTATAATGAGAATATTTTTTCATAAAAAAGAGTGCAACTTTTAGTACACACACACACAGCCAGGCTATAAGTAAACATCTGCAAAAATTGAGTAAACAAACCACTCATAAGAAAATCAGATATGTATTTGAATGCGCCCGAGCCGGTTAGGTAAGGTTTGAATGTGATGATATATACTTGCTTACTTAACTCAGGCAGCAGATTTGTTTGCTTTCGGCAAAAGGCTCTTTTCGGCACATTTTCATAAGCGCCTTTGACTTGGGCTTCCTCCGGCAAAAGTTCGTTCGCTACTGCAGAATGTTCGCAGCTGGCATAATTTTGTAATTTCATTTCATTTCACATCTCGGTGTTATGTATTTTTTTTTTTTTTTTTTTTGTTGCTTGCTCGTTTTATGTATATTTTCATATTTTTTTGTACATTTATTGTACGCTTTTTTTTGGGACTGCCAGGTGCAGACAGGCAAGGCTTTCAAGGGATTTGCAGCGGCTTAGCCGACAAGTTTAAACAGCTGTGCAGGATGCGAATATGGATGTGAATGTAGATGGAAGGATGTCAAGTTTGGAGTGTGGACTGTAAATGTGGATGCGGCTTGCCTTGATGAGCTTGGCAACATGTTGGCAATGCCTTTGACAGACTTGATTAATTAGCAGTTAGAAAACACACACACACACACACATACACAACTCAAATCATATTTCATGCATTTCATTTTCATTTCCCGTTATGATGCCTACCCCAGAAATCTAATGCCAGAGACTGCTATATGTCTGCGTCCTGTACTTGATTTCATGCTGTGTAGTGGAGTGTGTTTCGATGTGTGTTGTGTATGTTTTGGGTAGCATGCCACAAGGCGCCCCGCCAAGCCGCATGCGGTGAACATTATGAAGCCTTGCAGTGCAGCTTAGCAAAAGGTGGCAACAGCAACAAGCAGCACTGCAATAAACATGCTTGCCATATACCAACATATCCAACTGAAGGACTACTGAATGCGACATGGTCAAGTGATAATGCCGTCGGGTTGTGATGCCCAAAAAAAATATATACGAAAGAGATATTGCGAACAACGTATTTCGAATACCCTATTAGGCAAGCAATACTTGTTGAATCTAGACTCCTATTAGTATTTTAAATGTGAAAGTTTGTAATAATGTTTGTTACTCTTTCACACAAAATCTACAGAATTAATTAAAATGAAATTTTTCAGTTATACAGCATAGAGACAAGAATAACACATCGGCTATAACTTTTAAAGAATGAAAGATTGGCGATGCTTTGTGTTCTTGTACAGTTCTTAGTTGGAGACGAGTGAAAGAAAGTTTTTAGATATGAAATCAGTCAAGTGTTCAAATGCTCAAGTTGAATGCGTTACACATCTCCCAGTTAAACTAAAGAACTCAGATGCAAAAATGAACAAAAAAAAAGGACACGTGTCAGAGGCAATTGTAAAGCAATTTCAAAGGATTCACTTGTTTTGCTTTTACTCGATATTCTTTGAATGGTTGTTGTTGTATCATGTATATATATATTTTTTTTTGCTTTGGATTGTTATTGTTGCCATGGCGGTCTGTGCGCCCTGCACTCTGACCTGAGCTTAGCTCGGCAAGGGGCGGCTCGGTTGTCTTTGATTAAAATGTTGCCACTTGCCTTTTACTGTTGCTGGCTGTTTTTTAACTTTTGACATTGACCCGGCTACGACTTCAACAACAACGATTGGGACTTAGGCTGTAACTGCGTCTCTGGCTTTGGCTTCTGTTCTTGGTTTTTGGATCGCCTTGCACTTTACACGGAACGCACTAGAATTTCATTTGAACCTTTTGGCATGTGCTTTGTGGCACATTCAGCCTCGGCCCAGCAGCTTGAGGATTGCTTTTTACTTTGTGTGTGCTTATGTGTGTGTGTGTGTGTGTGTGTTTGTGTGAGGTTGTGCCTTGGACAAGACACGAAATAATAGCCGCTGTGCCTTGAGCCGTGATAACTTCGTTTCATTTTCCTTTCACTTGCGTAGTTTTACTGTTTGGTCCCTGTCTTACATTGTGGCACTTGATGGCTCACAGCTTTTGTTGCTGTTCCATTTTGCTGCTATTTGCTGTTGCTATAGTCACAACTTTTGACTTTAACGCGTCATGTTTCAAGCAAAAGACAGTTACATTTTCAGTTCCAGACATGGCCTAAGGATTTTCACTTTTATTTACTATATTATGTCTTATCTTATCTTGGGTCAGAAGCAAAGGCCAGACTTGCTTTTCGCTTGTTAATGTTGTTCTTCTAATGTATGAGTGTCAGGTGTTGGCAAACAACAACAACAACAACAACAGCTGCTGCTAGGCTGACCCCCCAACAAAGTCTTGACATTTGTTGTTCTGTGTCAGGAACTTTAAGTGCGAGCCTTGAGTTGAGTATTCAGATAAGCTGACAAATGTAAAATGAGTGCTTTTGTGCAAAGATTTTCATCAAAGCAGTTCAAAGAACTTTTGATATTAACATTTATTATGATTCAAAATTTGTCTGTGCGTGGGAGTTGAGTTATTTAATTAATCATTGGAATGGTATTTTGTTCAAGCTCAAAAAACTAAACGAGTAATTTTCCTTATCTCACAACGCATATTACATCAACAACGTAACAGAATCTGTGTCATAATAACCCTCATGCTACTCACTTTATTCACTTATTTTCAAATCAAGGCAGCCAATTCAAATGCTTCATTAGATGCCTTGTTCACAGAACTGAGGACTGGCTGTAGTGAAAAGTGCATTTTTTTCCTCTAGTCATTTATCAAAGGCTGCTTGTCAACGCCAAATGAGGCGTGGCTCACACAAAATTAATAGACACATTGCAACATGACAAGAAAATGGAAAATTGCAGCGGAAAATTGAAAATGCACGCAATGCAGCAGCTGCTTAAGTTTGACGAAAAAATAAAAAGAGTAAAATGAAACGTGAAACGTAATATTAAATTGGTGGCGGCCACTCATTCTAAATGAGGAGTAGTAAGTAAATGGAAAACGTAAAAAAACGTGTAAATGGAAAATGGCAAATCCATTTGCGCTCTACACTGTCCAAGGTGTCCTAACGTTGCTCGGCTGCACTAACTCAAGCGCCAAGCTAAACTAAACTGAGAGCTGAGCTAAGTTTAGTTCAGTTTCGTGGTTTGATGGCACTCGCCTTCTGTTTGCCTGAGGAAAGCGACAGAGAGTAGTCCTCAAACTCGTCCGTCTTCTTCGTATTTTCGTATAAAACTTACAGCTACAAAATTAATTACCTTTGGCTACTTTCAACTAGTTGCGGCAACGGCTCTTTGGCAAGCGACCGCTGTTTGCATGCCCGGCCAAAAAGGTGGCTCAACATCCGTTGACTACTTTTAAAGCGCAAGCCGCAAAACTGCGCGAGAGAAAAAAACAACATTGCAGCAGCAAACAGTGAACAGTGAACAAGTTTTTGCAGTTAAAAACTGCGGGCGGCTAGCGGAAGTGACAAAAGCAACAACAACTAGCTTAAAGCAGCTGTACAGCAGTAGTAGTAGCAGCAGCAGCAGCAGCATCAGCAGCATTAACATGGCGACAAGGACAACAAGGACGCAAGCTCGCGGGCTGATAAAAAAAAAAGATGGTCTGTAGCAGCAGCATAAAGAAGACGAAGCGGATGAGATACAACGGGAAAAGTATGTTTTAATAAAAGCGGAAATGAAGCAGCGTTACCGTTATTTCCTGTTTGCGCACAGTTTTGTTTGAAGCTGCCTCCAGAGCATACCGTACGAAAAAGAACTCCAGATCTAACTCTCCCCCTCAGCTGTTCTATCTACTGCATTTCATTTCCCAACGCTGCGGCAAAAACCTGAAATGATAAACCGCAAACCACTTAAAAAACTTGCAACGGCTACTCTACAAAATATCCACCACTAAAAAGAAGACGATGATGAAGAAGAAGAAGAAAGCACCGCGGCAAAAACTTCTTGTAAATAGACGAAATTAATGAGCGGCAACGAAAATTACATCCTGGCAGCGCTACCTGCGGCTGAGCTTACAGCTATGTATATATACACATATATCAGAGAGTAAGAGATAAAAGTAGGAGGAGGATGCTGCTATAGATTCTTGACTCAGGTGTATTGATTTCGTCTGTTGCTTAATTGAATTTTGAAGTAACTCGAAGGTAAATGCGCCAGGACCAGAACTCTTGTCAGTTAAATCTTCAATATTCAGTTGGGAAAAACTTCTTAAGCTATATACCGTACAAATTTCTTGTTGCAACACAAATTGCAAGCCCATAAATAATTATGCAAGTCTATACAAAGTTTAAGTAAATAAAGTCAATAAAATATGCCCAAACTATGTTATTCAATCTTTTGTTGCAAAGATTCTCGATCTCTTGTGTAGAACTCTGGGCTTAATGAGAATTTATGTATTTGTTGTAAAGTTAATTGTTAACAGAACAACTTCAAGCAGTTCCATTATGCCAAAATTTAATACCATTTTATGTCCCATAACTTGGGTATATTAAAAGCTTGTTAACCTAACTTCTGTATAATCAACATACACAAATCCATTTCGGAATATAATCCTCTAATATATATATGCATGTATTTACATTTCCAATTTGAGCAAGCCTTACCCAAAATGACGCATCTGTTGCCATAATATTTGCCACAACTGTGCATAGAACCGCAATGCAACAACAACGTTATGTTTGTTCTGGTTGTTTCTGTTGTCCTTGTTGTTGTTGTTGTCGTCGTCCAAAAGCAAGCCCCATAGAGTAAACTAATAAAACATTTGAAAGCAATCACAAGTTTTGCGCTGTTTCAGTTTCGATGTCTGTCATTGCATGTCTGCAGCCGCTTGACATGCAATTCCATATAGCTGAAAAAGAAAAAGTAAAACTTGTCGAACTGAAACCGAAACTGAAATACTGAAATGCAAAATAATGCGATCCAACCCAACCCACGACATCACGCTTCGAAAGAATAGCGACCGCAAAAGCCGTCAAAGGGGTTGTGGAAGTGAAAGAAAATAAAAGCGCGCCGCATGCCAAAAATGAAAATGAAATGAAATGAAATGTTCGAAAAGTTGTTGAAAATAGCGTTGACAAATAATTTCATATCATGTCTGAGCATTTTGGCAATGCGCCTGGCATTTGACTTTTGTATAGATTTCCTTCGATTTACTTCTCTTCTTTTTTCTTTTACGCCAGAGTCAGTTTCATTTGATTTCGCTCAGCCTGGAGTAGAGCTGAAGGAGTTGGAGGTGGGTAGTCGATGGTGCAGGCAGATCTTCCACCTGTCTAACGCTATCACAATGATTCCCATTGAACTTTTTTTCAACAAATTCTCCCCAGTCTTACGACACACGCTCAATCACTTTATCGAAGGCGGATTTTAAAGTCTTTAACTTGTCTTTTGACTTTTTCGTGTTTCGTTGCAAAAGAAAAAGCACGTATAGAGACGATGATGGGTTTTAACGTGATGATACTCTGTAGAATGAACTTATTAGCTTAAAAATGTAAAAATAACTTTCGGATATGTGTTCACAAGAACTTACTTACCAAGTTATATCTGTGGCTCCAATCATCTCTAAGATGTCACAAGAAGAGAATCTGATAGATTGATTTCAGGAACAAGAGAAATCCATTTAATAAAGCATCAATGTGAAGACTCCTTCTCGACCATTTTGCTTAAATGCTGGGTACAAAAGGGTAAAGTTCATACCGAAAAGGATTGAAGGAGTTTTTGGGCAGCATCAAACACACTCAGTAAATCTTTTGAGGCCAGCTCGTCTATCTGACATTATACGTACATATGTATATGTATGTGTGTTTGCTTGTCCTTTCGTGCGTATCCCAACCGGACCGTTTCCTTTTTTTTTTTGTCACTGTGTATGTGTGTGTGTGTTTGTCATGTGTTGTGCCTGCGGGTTTGTGCCATTTTGCCCTTTTTTTCGGCTTGGCAAAAGTGCAGAAAATTTGTGCAAGTTACGTGCTTGATTACATTTTTTCCAAACTTTTTACTTGGCTTTCTTTTTTGAGAGACAGAAAAGAGACACCCATTGATGGGTTAGAGAAGCACCACAAGTACTTACGATAAGGTTAAGGGTTGTGTCTATATATACATGTATGTATGTGTAGGGACTGTGTGATATGTCCTGCAAGCAGGCACGTTGTCCTTTTGATTGTGTACATGCTTGTCGCTTTTTGATTGTGTGTGTATTTTATATATATATGTATGTATTTGTAACTGGCGATTAACATAATTGAGCAAACACCTGTCCGGCCACAGAAGCAAATGCTTTTAACAAATTGTGGTTCTGGTTTTAATCGGCTTAAATCGAACAAAACAAATCTAAGCAATTAGGCAACAAACAATGCGCAAACAATTGAATTCAAGCAAATCAACTGCCAACTTTACAGCTGCCCTGCCTACTTCATATCCTTCTCAAACTGTCAGTTAAAATGACACAAAACAACAACAACGCACACAGACGCATAAAAGAGCTTAAAGTTCAAGTGATTTGTCAACAGCCAGTGCCTAAGATTCATTCTTCGTCCATTTAGTTTATATACATATTATATTTGTAACAATCGCCAATGCCATCTAAAAAGCTTTTCAAGCAATCTTTCAGTAAATTGTTGCAATGCATTTGTCCTTCTCTTTCTAACATTTTCTGCTCTTTTTGATTCACCCTTTCCTATCAGTTAGATCAAATTAAAGGCCGATGCGAATGCGAGTCGCCGCCAAGTGTCACACATGTATTGGCTATATGTATTTGTATGGCAACATGGCGTATGATAGATTTCACTTTAAGCTTGTTGCCGCTACAGCTGCGGGGCAGCAATGTCCATTACACACACACACTGACTCACTGATACTTACATACAACATGTTGCAAGAACTGAGTTGAGCTGACTCTTCGGGCTGTTGCGCATTCGTCTGCCACAGTGGTTGCTTTTGTTGTTGTTATTGCAACTGTTTCTATTGCTGTTGCTGTTGCTGTTGCTTGCTGCAAGGCTACACTCTGTAAAATTAGTTTTGCACTTTGTACATTGTCAGTAGCATTCTTTACACTTCTTGCTCTTGGTCACAGTGCGTATCCCCCTACTCTGTCTCTGTCTCCGCCTCTCCCTCGACACCCCCTTTTTAGTTGTTTGTCTGCCTTTGGTCCCTGGCTACTGCCTAACTTGGTTAAGGTTCTGTGGCTCTCAGGCGTGGCCCTTGAGTGTATCTATATGTATGTCTGTGTAAGTGTCTCCTGCGGGCATCTATTTGTGTACGTATATATATATATATATATTTTCTGCGTGTTAGTGCTTCACTTCACCCGCTCGCTCTCTCTCCTCATTTCTGTGTGCCACTCAACTGCAGCTTGTCATGTTGCACATGTGCATTTGTATGTATTTGCTACTGGAAGCGACTTTCATGTGGTTAGTTTTACTCTCTCTGCACATTTAACGCTAAATGGGCGTGCCACAACCACAAACCTCACTGCTTTCCCTTTCCCCCCGCTCGACAACCGCTTGCTGCTTTAGCAAATCAGCTTTGAAATTTATCTAAATGCCTAAAGCTCGTTATAAAACGTGGCCTGGACAGTACTAGATTTATGCAGACATGTGCCAAGCGCCAGTTGGCAGTTCCCCGTTCAACCAGAGTTGCGCCCAGACGAACTGCATAGAGTTGCCGCGTTGCAGCCAGCAAGTAGCGCCGCAAAGTAGGCAACAGTATTTTAGGGTCTAGGCCTTGAGCCGACAAGCGCTTTGCACTGATTGCCCACAGACATAAGCACAAACACACACACACACGCAGGCACACACACACACACATGCATACAAATGTGCATTTATTTTCATTTACAGCACATACTTGTCAAGCCCACCCCAGAATCTCTGCTCCCCCCTCCCTGTCCAGCTAAACGCACTTAGCCAAATTGCATTGCTTGGCAAAATGTCTTCGCGCAGTCGCCGTTTTGCTATCGTCGTCGCATTCGTAAAGAGTTAAAACCAGATTTGGCCAAAACCAGCTCAACAACAACAACAACATCGCATTTAACCACCGCTTCATCCTCTTACTACTTTGCCCTCCTTCAGCTGTCTGACTGCATTCTATTCGGTTTTTAAAATGTAAATCCTGCATATTTTATGCATATAGTGTAGACATACCGAGCCTTGTCACAACCCTCCCCCACCCACCCACACCTCCTCTTCAGCCACATGTCTCCTCGACATCGCTTATATAATATTTTGTAAAACTGCATTTACACCACAAACACATTTGCATTTGAAATGTGCTGCTTCTGTTATTACAACTACAACTGTCTCGCTGCCACGCCCACAAACGAGTCGCTGGTGCTGGATTTGCAAAAATGCATTTGCTTTGTGTAACAGTGGGCTTGACAAAATTGAAAATCTTTCTTATCTACATTTTACAGTTATATTAGATTAATGCTAATGTATGTGGTTATTGACATGACTCGAAAAAACATAAAAGCTGAAGCTTGAAATCAAAGAGATAAGCTGCAACATTTTTTTTACATAAAACTCTTTTTAGATTTAAAAAAAAAATCCTGAAAGGAAAGATATAACATCCTGAATAGACTCGAAAAAGCATACAAGTTGAAGCTTAGGAATCAAAGAGTTTGCTTTAGTTAAAATGTTCGTTAAAATATAAGCTGTAACAATTTTTGTGAATAAAACTTTCTTTAGATTTAAAAAATTCCTAACATAAATCCTGAATAGAACAATATATATCTGTGGCTTTTGACTAGGGGGAAAGCATTTCTTATTTAAAAAAAAAACTATTTAATAAGCCATCAGTTTAGTTAAAGAAAAAAGCTTAGAAATTAATAACAAATCAAACGTTCAAGTATATAGGCGGATTCAAATTAATGTTCGTTTTTCACTTGAACAGGTTTTAAATGTGGCAGCAAGTTCTAAAATTGTTCTATAGTAAATTAAATAAACTAAGCGGGTTTGCAAACCCAATTCCCATGGTTAAACCACGAATCGAGAATTTGTTATTTGTTGTTACAACCACTGTGCAACACACACTGTTGCGCCTCCTGAGTGCTGCTGTCGGCCGCATTTGTTTAGTTGTTATTCTTGTTGTTTTTTGTTGCTGGCATTTCTTATGCAACATTTTGTTAAATGCCTTGTAGCCTGGAAATCCTGTTTAGCAATATCCTCAACACAACAACATGGCAGATTCCGTTACGTTACGTTACGTTACGTTTCGTTTCGTTTCGTTCCACAGCTGCTGGCGCACAGCGACACATGTTGTCATACATTGCCACACTGCACTATTCAGTGTGTCCTAGCCAAGAGGACAATGGACAATCAGCAGGCAGGCAGTATGGCAGTCTGGCAGGCAGCTGCTACTGGCTTCAAGCGCCTTCTAGCTACTTCTCCTGGCTACAGCTTTAATGTATGTGCACAAAAAAACAAATTGCAAGACTTTTAACTCGGCACACTTCAAAGGCTTGCTAAGGACTCAGCATAATTGAAATTTATGGTCTGCGGCCATATATTTTAAGTCTAAAGCTTAAGGAGGATGACCTCGCCTCTTTAATCTTTGAAGATGGGTCGGCCCAGTAATGCTTAACACAGACGCTTTTTAATTACAAGCAGTAAAAATAGTTGGTATTTTATTTTGAACCTTTTGTTTAGAAGGGAAATGTTCGTAAAGAAAAGTTTTATTAACTAGCAAAAGTAAGTTTTTGTATTTAAGCCAAAAACTTGTGAAGTCATACTCTGCTGGCTTTAAGTGAAATTTAAACTTGAACACACCTGTTTCTCGCAGTGTATAGCCAGCCAGCTTAGCGTTCACTGTTTCATCAACCTTCATTGTCATCTTTCATTTAGTTGTTGGCATTGTGCGATGAAAAAAATGCATAAACTGTACGCTAACCATGTTAACTTGTCACGCCCCGCAAATGCCACAAGTTTGGCTTTTGTCAACGTGTTGTTCTTACTGTTTGTGTTGTTGTTGTTGTTGTTGCATTCAAGATGCGTTAATTTGATTTAAGCGTTTGTGGCATGCGGTCCCCGGCTGCAGCAGCAACAGCAGCAACAGCAACAGCAAACTGGGAACAATATTCAAATGCAGCGCTGCTTTGAAAACCAGCTGTGGTATGAGGTCAGCAACAAAAGTGGCAGCTACAACAAAAAACAACAAACGCCAAGTAAAGCTATATGACATGGTCGCTGTACCATGTCATAGTTCTCTCAGCTTTCTCTCACAGTTCGCCGCCGGCAGCCATGACAACCATCCGACCAACGCCTTTTGTTCTCTTATCCTTGTTAAGCAAAAGCAAAAACTGTGATGCCCCGCCGCTCCCCCCGCTGCTCGACGCTCATACTGCAGACGCTGCTGCCTTTTAAAAGTTTGCCATAAAAAAGAAAGTATAATCATAAAAATAACAACGACAAAAGGCGAAAAATAAAATTAAAGCCAACGCAAAATGCATATTTTGAAAGCAACAACAATAAACCAACGTTAGTGCCCATAAAATTGTGCATTGTGCGGCCAAAAGACTTGGCGGTGCTGCAAAGCACTTGATGTCGCCAACCACCCCAACCACCCTCAACCATCAAAAAAGCAACCCCCGCCACCTAAACACACACAGCCACGATAGAAGCCACTGCAAATTGAAACTGCTAGCAAGCGCTAAAAAGCCACATAAGGCTTAAATATCACGCTCTTAACTTAAAGCAGCTTCAAATTAACAAGAAACTGTTTTAAAATTCTGTAATCTTTTAAGAAACTATAACACAATGGTGCAGAAACTAGCTTTGGTGGGGCAAAATCATAGATTTGGTTAGATTCTTTTTAAAAGAATTATCCTTCAGCAGTAAATAAAAAAATAACCTGTTCAAAGCTGAGTTTCAACGTTGAGAAAAATTATTTAAAATGTAGTCTCAATCTGAATTTGTTGAATATTCAGTTATCATTCTAAGCCTTTTTTCGTATTATTGAAAATTTTAAGCAATCTTGTATAAGGGATCATTAAATCAAATCAAATAAAATGAATTACATTCAAATAAAAGAAAGGATAAAAACTTATTTTAATGAGGGTCAACAGAATTAACTTAATCATACTTGAAATAATTGCATTCATTACTTTGTTCTTTTTCCATTCTATCTTATTTTTCAAAGTGAACTTGATTTCATTTTTAATTCTTATACAATCCTTCTAACATAAATCCATTTAAGCCTGAATATTGTTAACGTTAAATTACTCCATTGAACTTTGCTTGTGTTTTTCCAAAGCCAAAATTTAAATCACATTCTACTTCTCTCTCCCCCCTAGCCCTTATCGCCACACTCCTTGTCATTTCTGTCAACCGTACTCCGATGGCTGAATTGAGGATATTTCAGAAGTTGCATGCAGTTTGTTATGCATTTAAATGCCACATTTCAGCGGCGCAACTTCCAAATGACCTTCGCACATATATTTCATATGCGAATTGTGGCAATATCCAACTTCCTCCTCTCCCTACCGCCCGCCTCTCCGCCCGTCCAACAACCTCCAAACCTGTCATGGGAAATGCTCTGGCTGCCATCAACGTAATATTTTTGCGTTTTCTCCTTTCATTTTTTGGTTTCCTGTGCGGTTTCACGTTCGTGTGGACCCAGGTTGACATCGCGATGGGTGGGCGGGGACGGGGACTGGAGGCGGCAGAACAAGCGCATAAATTTTATTCAATTTCTGTCATTTCACGAAATGTATAAACACATCACTCGACGCGAACGCTGACGTTGACTGCATTTTGTGTATTTGACAGGCAACTGCCGTAATCGGCCGCAGCCGCACTTGCCACGCCTCCTTCCGTCTCTCCGTGCAACTGCCGTTGAGCGAACACCTGAGCAAAACGCGAGTTGTCCTGTGCAATTGTGGTGCAGTTTGCTGAACTGCATTGTTTTGCCAATGTTTAAGCTGCACAACAAGCTTTACACAAAATACGCATCCGCCGCATGTGCTGCATGTGCCGCGGCCAAAAGGCACGCGCGCGCACCAAATATTGTTATTATTTTTACAGCAATTTTCCAGCAGCTGGTGCTTCTCCCACTTACATACGTATGTATGCCCCTTTGTAAGTCGAGCAGCGGAAAAGTGTTGTACGCTTAAAGTAACGTTACGAAACGGCAGGCGGATGTGGAACACGGAATGCAAATAAACCTGGGCCACACATTCAGGACCAGGACCCCAGGCAACACACACTGAAACACACACATGCACGCATTGTGTAAGGCATTTGCCTGTCGATGGCAAAAGAAAAACGTTTGCAATAGCTAAGTAAATTCCCAAAACATTTTGCTCCTCGTTGCGCTTTTGTCGCATTAGCGTACGTGATAATGTTGCAACTACAACAACAACAACAACAAAAACATTAACAACAATATCGACAGGGAAAAATTCAAAACATATGCCATTTGGGTCCGATTTTGTCCTTTGGCTCCTTTTATGTTTGCATACTTCAGCAGTCGTTTTGGTGCTTTATTGAATTCGAGCATGTTTTGCAACCATGGGCAACCATGGCGCATGAGTTATATTCTTACCACTTACAGAATAAACAGTAATATTTTTCAATATGACGAGAAAAACTCGTCAACACAATTGAGTAGAATCTTTGACAAATGTAAGTTCTTTGAAAATATACTTTATATCAATCAATCTAAGTGCACATCGCAGTGATGATAAAAATGGTGAAGAGTTTAAGAATTTTAAGAATCTTGAATAACAGTTTTCTAAATTTTAAACAATTTCCTTCTACTTTGACCGCAGTTAATCTGAATAATAAATTAATTAGGTAATAAGTACTACACACAAAAGTTTCTTGTGTTTACTTCTTTATATGAGTTGTGTTAAACTAAAGCATTCAATATCTAATAATTGTGTACATTCAAGTACTTGTGTACACAATTTCCCCTTTTTGCATATTAAATGTTAAGCCTTTGCCATTCGCATAAAGCTTAGCATTTCAAGCGGACTAAAATGCAGCTTAAAGATACAGTTAGAGCGAAACTTTGTATGTGTAGGATATACACAGACATAGCTATATAAATATAGGTTCATCTCGCTCTTTCTACTTCAACTTTGTTGCTCTGTATTGCATCACAAATCAATGTTAATGGCATGCATACATTACTCATACGTAGCGTTGTCTTTGGCAACTGTTGAATGAGGTTGTCGAGTTGTCGAGGTTGGGACAGTGCGGAGAAGAGTGGGGGGAGAGAGATAGAGCTTGCAACCACACTAAAAGCTTGCAGCTAATGATGCTTCAATAGATGTTTCTCGTATGAGTTGCAAAACGTTGAATGAATGAGCGTCATTGAATTGAACGACACAAGTGTTGCAAGACTTGCATCAAGTGCAAGTTGCAATAGCAACACTAAGTTAGTACCATGCCTGACGTTTGAGCGTGGCGGACGGGGGAGGTGTTAATAGGGGGAGAGCTCCATGTGCCACACTGTCGATGCGATGCTGATAATGATGCATGTTTCAAATCAATTCTGTTGTACTATGCCAAAAATGTGCACGCTCTCTCGGGGGAGTAATAGTGAGTGTGTGTGTGTGTGTGTGTGTGTGCGTGCCAGCAACTGTTGTTGCACATTAGCAGTCTGTAGTTCTGCAACGTTTGGTGCAGTAGGTTGGGTTGGATTTCGGGTTCCACCCAAGCGCTCAGCTCCCCACGCCCCAAACTTTGAATGATTTCGAGCAATTCTCTTGCAAGCTGCATGTGTATGTGCCACGCCCACGCGTACACGCCCCACACCAAAGCAAGCGTTTTGTGTCGCAATACTTTGCAGCCATGTGGCATGTTCTGAAGTTCTTCTCTCCGCCTCTGTTTTCAATTGGTGGTGGGTGGAGGAGTGGGCTGGTTGGGGCAGAAGCTTTTTTCTTCGCGTGTTGCTTGCTGGAGAATTAGTGTTATTGCCTTAAGACACACACATTCATACTCATACACATTCACACTACTTTATTGTATGTGTTGTTGTTGTTCTTCTTCTTCTTGTTTTGTATTTTTGTTAAGTTGAACACATCGCATTGTAAATAATTGTCTTGATGTCCATTCTACTTGGCCAATTTTCACTTGACTTTTACTATTCTCTACTCTAATTATTTTGTGCTCTGTTTCTTGTCGCTTGTTTCGTAGTGCGAATTACGCGCTTTTTGTCGGCACATTTAATTAATGTCAGCTATGTGTGATTTATCCAAGAGCGAACGAGTATTTCATTTGAATTCTTTTATTAAAATGGTGTTAGTCAAAGTGTGTGTGTAACTTTGCGTGTGTGTCAGTGTATGGGTGTATATATATTGGAAGCTAAAATCTTTTTGTTCATAAAGCTTCTTCGGAGTGACAATTAACTGAGATGGCATTTTGTTCAGATATTTCTTACAACTTTCGTATCAATAATCACTCGTCCAAAATCAAAAATGTTCAATATTGAATTCAGTTTCCTGGAAACCATTGAAAGATAGTTTCATATAAATTCTGTGTTAATGTAACAACTTAACATATAAGGAAAGTCAAAACCAAATGACTTCAATTACAAATTTCCATTAATAGATTGATTGCTAACTTGCCAAAGAATATTTGACTTTGACTCAATTAGAGTACATTGACAGCATGGCAAACAGTTTTTGACTTTAAATGATACAACTTACATTTTGTTTGATCTTATAAGCACTTTGTGAATATTGTTGTTGTTTTGTTTTGTTGCTATTACCAAAGAAACTTGGCTTTGATTTTGAGCGTTCAAAAAACTTTTTTATAGCATCTTCAAAAGTGAACGCCAACTGTTCACTTTAAAAGAAAACGGAGAAAAAATACCGATGATAAAGAAAGATAGCTCACGCCTATTGGCGGCGTGATTTTCGCACACACAGTTTTGTTTAAAATCATTTTTTTTTTTTTTTGGCAGAGCGCAAAGTGAAATGGAAAAAAAGAAAGGAAAGAAAAAAAAAATAAACTGTTACGACATTTTCATTTTAATCTTATTAAAACGTTACACGCTTTGTGGCGCTTACGTTGTGGGGAAAATAGGGGGCGTGGGGTGAACCTTCTGAGCTTTTTGGGGTCCACTTTGATATTGAAATAAGTTTTTAAATTAATTTTTTTGTTAGAAAAACTTTTACCAAACTGAACTGAACCGAACTGAACTAAAAACTGGACTCGACTCGACTCAAACCTAAACTGGACACAATGCGCTGGAAATGAGCGAAAAGCATGCTCCAAGGATCTCGTACCTACCTCCTCGTCTGCTGCCAAATGGGCGTGTGAATGGACCAATTGTGTGCCACATTGATTGAATCGGCCATACTATAGCCAAAGTATAGTAGATGTATATAAAAAGCTATTGTTAGCTATTTGTTGCTGCGAAATTGAAAAACTTTTTGCCGCCCGCCCTGCTATTGATTGACAGAAAGTTCAGAGCAAAAAAAAAAAAGAAATGTTAAGAAGGAAAAAAGAAAAATTAGAGAAACTTGTAATTAAAATATAAACGTTGAGTGGATGCCACTTGCTCATGAATTGATATTTGTGTGCGAAGCGTTTGTGATGCAAACATTTTCACACATACAATTTTCGCATTTTCCCAATTCGTATTCTTGTGTCTCTATTTATGAGAGTGTTTGTAATGCGCCCCAGGACATACAAAAAACAGTCAGTGGGTTACGAGTGCACTCCAATATATAAACATCAACTGCCAGTGCCACTGCCAGTGCCACTGCCACGCCCCCGAACACCCTCACAATTTGCAACTCTATCACGTTGTTACGTTTCTGACTGTTTTATGCGCATTTCATTTGGCTCAAACACTTTTCACATGTTTCATTTTGCAAACGGGCTCCAAAACGAGCTGAGCCTCCACTGACAGCGACAGCTACACTCCACGCTGATACCTACCTAGCCTAACACCTACCGCCGCATCCCGCATCTCCAACTTGGCTTCCCACACAGCACTAGCGCATAAATCACATAAACAACATTCTGATTTTTCGCGCATGATATTTGTGCCTTCCTTCCTCGAGAAAAAAAAAAACCCAAAAACAAAAAACAACGATGCGGCGATTTGTGGGCGGATTTACGGTCGGTGGAAAAACAAATACGGAAATACGGCAAGCACATAAAAACAGATAAAAAAAATACCCAATGCATGTATATAGAGTGTGCATTCAACCGCACTGCGCATGATGAGCAATAAAAATGAGTATAAAAATGCGAATACAATGAGACGACTTTTTGAGTTATTACTTGCAATTTTTTGGAACTGATTTGTTATGATGCTCCTTTTATTCTGTTTGCAAATGCAACGCTGCAACGATTTTTTTGCTGCCATCAAATTTGCTGGCACTGCAATTCATTGTATTCCTCACACACACTAAAGGGACAAAGATTCCAAATACATTGTGTCTCATTTCACTCATATTGTTATCTTTATTGCCAAACCATTCGAAAAGCAACTGTTAAAATGTCTCTGAGATCAAAATATTAATTCACAAATAATAATAATTTTTTCGCAAATAAAATTTTGAGTTAAGCTGCTGCTGAATGAATCATAAAGATAAATCAAGACCCAAGATCCCACATGATGCAAGATTTCTAACCCTTTTGGGCAACAGTGCTAACCTAAAATAAAAAAAAAAAAACCAAGGACACATGATATAAATAAGTAATATTGTGCCCGAAGCAAGAATAAACTCGAATCTCTTGCTGTTTTGCCATTTTTATTTAATTTGCAACACTCTTTCTCCATTTTTACAATGCGCTACATTTTTCAATTTACTTGGCGACACAAACACACACACACACACAAACAGAGAAGGCGCTCTGCTTCGACGTAATTTACACATTTTTCTGCCACATTAAGCGACGTTTTTTTTTCCCCACACAAGGCACCGAGTCGAGTCAAGTCGAGTCGAATCGGGTTGGCTTGGGTTGGGTTTGGGCTTGAGTTCTCTACGTCTTGATGGGGGAATTGGGTTGGGTCAGGAATGATATTCCCTAAAGTGCAATAAACATGCGCGCAACTGACACACATGCACACTGATACACACACACACATATACATACATACAGATACCTATGTCATGACACACTTAAATTTTGCAAGACAGCCAAAGAAAAAAGGAAAGAAAATATAAATAAAGAAGAAACTTTGGCGAATAAAAATGCAGACTAAAGAAGAAATAAACTTCAAATAGGCGAGAGATGGCTTACAGCCTGACACATTCATATCTATGTATGTATTTATGTGCGTGTGTGTGTGTGCTTAGTAGCAGTTGTCGGCACTTAAACCCATAGCGTGACTCCGTTTAAAGCAGCCTTTGTAAGAAGCTGCAAAATGAAAGACACAAGGCCAACATGCATGTATACACCATATATACTATATAGTATAATATATATATCCGTTTATCTATCTATATATATTAGAGAGCATAGTCCTCTTGTTGCGCACAGCCTTAAAACACTCCAAGCTTAAGCGCCGCACAAATATTTATTGTGTCATTGATTTTACCCGCTAAGCCGCCAAGAACGCTCAACTTTATTCCTTTCGTTATCCTTTTCTGCCGTTTCCCATTGCTTATTTACTCAACGCACAGTATATGCGTTTGTTTGTGTGTGTGTGTGTGTGTGTATAACTGGCAACACAAATATTAAATTTCACACAGAGAAATATATATAGAAATTCTAAAAAAAAAGGGACACTATTGTGTGGAGTATTCGCCAGAGACGGGATCCAAGCTGACGCTGATTGAAATTGAAAATTAAGTTTTGATATATTTTTTTCTCTTATTTTTGGTTAAGAGGTCAAACATTTTATATGATTTTTATATCAAAGTTGACCTTAGTTCACAAATTAAATTCTTTAAGAAACAATAATAAACTAGAGATTTTGTTGATTTTACTTAGAATATGTTAAGATCAAGTCAAATCCAGTTTTAAGAAGTAAAAAGCAACGAACTATTTGGTTTAATTTATATCATTTTTTAATGAGCACTCAATTTACTCTGGAAGTACCTTTAATATATTAAAAAAACAACTATAATAATAAAAATTAAGTGATGTATATTCTTTGATTCATACTTAATCTAAACATCTCTTTTATTTCATTGCAGGTAAGTCGTGCAGTTAATTTTACGCAAAGCTTAATGTTATGGTGAGTTAGTCAAATAGAAAAAAAGGAAATTATTAATTAAAATGAACTGCAGATGCAAGTGCAAATACAAATACACACAGCATACACACACATAGGGAGAGTGTAGCACACACACAAACACACATAAGTAGTTGTGTAAATAGTACAACTAATCCAAAGTTGAGCGACCGCATAAATCAACCGCAAATAACTGACTACCACAACTATATATACAGATGTACATATATATATATATATATCATATAATATAGTGTTCAATGCTTCACATATAAAAATGCCCCTTGGCCTAATTCGCAACACACACACACATACGTGTGGTAAGTGACGCCATTTCAGCTAAATATGCATCAATAATTCATAAAATTATATACATGCATATTCAAATTGCCCATAGGAGGTTGTTGCAAGATCAAAGAGATGGCAATACAATGTGTTGTGCATTTTGATTGACTGGTTAGGGGGCCAGACAGGCTAATTCCACATCACTCATACGCCGCGTCGCCTGTCACATAAAAAGCAGACATGTTGCACGCGATGAGCTGGCAACATCAACATAATAATAATAAATTAAAATATTAGCGCTTAATTAAAATTATCAATTGACCCCAAACCACGACAAGCTCAAAAATTGCCATCGAGCTGACAGCAGCAATAACAACACATTCGACTCCTTTTTTGTTGTTATATGTGTAGAGAGTGTGAGTAGGCATTAAATCAACAACACGCATACGCCTCATTGCCCCTGCTCCATTGCGCAGACAAAATGTTTGCACATGAGACAGCAACGCAATCCGTTAGCTGGGGCCCTAGCTTTATTGTATATATATGTATGTATGTATTCTAACAAAATCAACAAGCTTTTTGAAACGCATCGATACACATGATAAAACACTGAATAGATAGCTTAATGAATATTTATTAAAGTGCATCAATTGACGATGACTAATCAAATGGTACAAATTGACTGCAACACATTTATAAATAAACACAAAATGTTTTATTAGTGTATGAAAGCAAACAAAATTAAACAAATTATTCTTTGCTTTCGATGGAATTATGGAAAAATAGTTATATCTCTAATATTTACCTATATCGAAACCCTTTGTCCCCCTCAACTCTTTGCCATTTGTGTATTCAGCTCGTTTAACTGCAGGCACATGAGAGATGTGCAACATGTGCAACAAACCAAATGAACGCTAACTCAAAAAGTCTGCTTCAGTTTTGTGTCATTGCTCTATCTACACACACACACACACACGCATACACTCGTACATAAATGAAGTAGCAAAAAGCGTGCAAATCTCAAAAGGCTACGCTGCTCAAACACACACATACACACATAAATCAATCAAGCTGTGCAACTTTACAGTCGCACAAAAGACTAATCACAATCAGCTGAAACGAACTGAACCCATGTCGCAGCATGTGTGTGGCATGTGGCAGTGGCATGTAGCACTCGGCTTGGCAATGGCAGTTGCAACGAGTCAATGACATCAATTTCCGTTGTCAATAATTCAACTTCAGAATGAAATTTAATCTACCTGCCTGCTCACACTCTGAGTGAATTGATGTCGTATTTATGTGTGTTTGTGTGTGTGTGTTTTCTTATTTTTTTTAACACTCATTGGTTGTTTTTTGTCCAAGTGAAAAGTGCAACTGCAGTTTTTCAATCAACTAACCGAAAAGCCAAAAGTGTTCGTACGCATTCCATTACAAGTGTTAACTGTTATTAATCTGATTACAGTTAACGCGCGAAGAAGTCAAAAGAGTGTAAAAGTAACGACAGAGAGCGGGAGGGACTGAGACGTAGTCAAGCAATGTTTGCCGTCATTTAAAGGTTGATTTTCAGCTGCACACATTTCATTCGAAACTTTTCAAGTGCCCATATATGAATAGCCTTCTCACTTGCTCACTCACTCGCTTGCTCCTCTCTCTCTCTCTCTCTTCGCTGTGTCTGTATTTTTGTATGTCATGACTGTCTTGTGCCAATTGACAGCTCGACAAGTGAGCAACATGAGAATTCAACTCGAATTGCAAGACCCCAACAACTACGTGTATATATGCAAAACTGAAAAAAAAAAAAAATCGCAAAAATAAAATAAAATTGTATATATATATTTATTTGTTTCAAAACTTTTGCTTTAGCTGTGACAACTTTTTACTCAACTTTGTCCTGCAATTGTGCAACTTTTTCCCCATCTAGCTAGAGATTTAATTAATCAATTTTAGTGATAGCAAAAAAAAGAACATTTTCGTTGCCATGCCTTCTACTTGGTATGCAAAACGAACCCAATGATAAGGTCATATGTCTAAATGCCAAAAGCCGTTCAACAATTTAACAATATGCATAGCAAAAGAATAAAACTCATAATTGTTGTATATTTTTGTGGGCGTGTGATAGTTATGCATATTGATGCTTTTTATTTTATTCATAATTTATTAACTGTGTTATTTGCTTTTACCAAAAAAGGTATAAATCAATAATGTGCGACACGGCAATGCGAGATTTTGAGATATTTGTCAATTAAACCAAAATTGTTGTGTACTATTTAAATATTTAAATTGGATTGTGAATAATGAAACGACAGACTGTATTTGAGGTAACGCATAACTGCAATTATCAAACACAGATGCTTAAGCCTTCAAAACCATAAAAGACTTAAGCGTAATTTGCAAAATGGCTTTCAAATAATATGAAGAATACAATAAACTAATAAACAACATGTTGTTTATGTTGTTTATGTTGTTTATGTTGGTGGTTTCAGCATTTGTTGGTCAACAAATGCAGAATGCTATAAACAATTAATTGAAAAATGTACGGAAAAAGCAAAACAAACAGCTGAAGAGTGGAGCTGAACGCTTCAATTATGGCCAATGGCCAAAAACTCGTTGCAACCGCACAATAGCAAAGTTACTGATTGCTCATGGGGCACACCAGGTTTGTGTGTGTGTGTGTGTGTGTGTGCCAAGAACATGCATACAAGATGCATATTCGCTTTCTCCCTCTCTTTCTCTCTTAATTTTGACTCTTTTCCCAGTCGCACATAAGTCACATTCATCTTAATTTGCTTGAAGTGACGAGTCTACCCACTAACACTAACACTAACACACACATTTATATGTGTATGTATATGTATATACACTCTCAGGCATTTGCCCCATTGGAACTTCAATTCATCCATAGTGCACAATTTCTAACACTCATACGCCATGGTTGCTTCTAACAGGCCATACACTCGCCTTACTCACTCTTACTCGCTTCCTTGGCTCTCTTATCCTACTTCTCTGTCTGCTATCTGCCTCTCTCGTTCGCTGCAGTATTTTGTCATATTTCTAGTCTTGTTTTTGTTGTCTTTTAAGGTTCATCAAAGCTTCAACATTGTTTGGTCACAGTTGTTGGTTACGCTGCCAATCCAGTGTCCTTCCCTTATCAAACCCTTTTTCTGCCCTTCTCAAACATGTACACTGAGAAAAAAGCTTATGTACGATAGGAAAATATATCTTTTTTAGTTTTTCCTATTTTTAAAAGAAAACTAACATTAAATTTGAAATTGTTTAAGTGTTCTTTGAAATGTGCAACTGTTTTCAATGATTAAAAGTTCTATCTAACTTTTCCTTATTAATTTCGACACTTGGTGCATTTTAAAAATCATATTTTTAATTCTAGGTTTCTAGAACTTAATAATATTATTAAACTTTGTTATTTTTATTTCCTGAGTGCATGCATTGTACGTCATAGCCTCCTAAACTGTCTTGTCTTGTTAAATTTGTCCTGTGGGTGTTTAAAATATGCACAGACTAGCTGGCTCCAAGCACTAGCTCCTGCTCCTGGCTTTCGCATTTGGCACCAATCCTTGGCTGACTTTTTTGCTTCAAACACACACACACAGATATATGAATGTGTACATTTTTCGCATGCTTCTGTAACGGGTAGTTATGCTCTAGTGCATGTGCAACTTGTCTGTTGTTTATGACAGCAACCCGCCCACCACTGCTCGCCCCCCTTAACAATTTACAGCCCACAATGAGAGAGAGAGAGAGAGAGAACAGTATCTGCGTGTGTTGTCGTCATCGTCATCGTTGTTGTCGTCATCAACATCATCATACGTCTCAGCTTCGTGCTCCAATCACAAGCATATCATCACACACAGAGGCACACACGTGCGCTCGAATACTGCCTCTCAACACTAGTCCAAAGTTTGCTGAAGCTGACAAGGACTTTCTGTCGTTTACGTTGCCATTGTCTCTCAGCTTGAGCGGGCGCCCTATTTGAGTTTATCCTTTCGTTTTTTGTTTTCGATTGAAATATTTTCTAATCTTTGCTAGCTGGTAGAATTCTATACATGCTACGCATATTTTGTTTATGCGCATCCAATATTGTTGGTCCGAAAGCCAATATTAAATACCTAACATGCTCTTATTTGAAGCATGGACGTTATTGCAGTTTTGTATGCTGTTTGAATGGTAGACTGTGTTTTTCGCAAAATAAGTTGAAGTATTTTATACTCTAAGTATATAAAAAAAAAACCAAAATAATTTTTAATAACAATAATAAATTATATTATTGAGTTGTTAAATCAGATTCTTGTATACATTTTGTTTCTATTGTTAAATTGCTCTTTGTGGGAATAAAAAAAATCAACATATCAACATATGTTAAGTCAAATCAAACAATAAGCAATTTAAATTAAACTTTAATTTCAACTCAAAATGCAAAAACACTTGCGTTTAAATTAGTGGTCGGTGCAAAAACCACTGAAATATTCCTCTTCATACCCCGTAGAGAGAGAGAGAGAGCCAAACTGTTAATGAATAAATACTAGAAAATTTAAATAACAATTTGTGGTTGATGTTTAATTTTGTGCACATTGCATAAATCAAATCAAAAGCTCGATGCTGTGCCACCTTTTCACTCAGGTGTGAAACGTTGAGTGTTATCAGCAAAACTGCTGCAGGATATTGCATAGGGAAAAGTTTAGTTACGTGCAACAAATCAACAAAAGCACAAAAAGGAAACAAAAAGAGCAGCAAATTTTGTTTACACACATTTTAAAATTCTAATTAAAATGGAGTATGCGTGAGAGAGAGAGAGAGAGAGTATGCTGTGTGTTTGTGTGTGTTTGTTTGTTCATTTATTATTCTAACTTTTTCACTTATTGTACACCCATTCTGTACATCATTTGCAGATTTGATGCTTTTCCGCAACACAAAAGAGCAGAAAATATTTTTCTAATAAAAATGCATTTCCTATGCAATTTATTGAAGCTGCAACCAATTACAATAGCAACAAATGTCTGTGTGTGTGTGTGTGGGTGGCTGTTTGTGTATGTGTGTGAGTGCAGATTGCCATTGTGAGTAATGGCCCAGACAAATGGCAAGGCAGTCAGAGAGAGAGTCCTTTCTCAACCACACTCTCATTCAGTCAGTCAGCTGCGAGTCATTTTATAGTGAAAAAGCTGAGTGGTGTTGAGAGAGCGAGAGTGGGTGAGTGGTGGGTGGTGGAGCGAGTGGTGCTGTGTTGTCATGCAGATCATGGCAGCAACAAAAATATTATTATGTCAGCATTATGTTCACAATGTCGTCTGCCATTAAGTCAACGACAACAATCACACGAACAGGCCACATCTCACAATGAAAGCTGAGAAGAATGAGAATGGTTTTGTGTGTTTTGGTATTTGTGTTTGAGAGTGACATATGAAAATATGCAGACAGTTGCTTTGCATAATAGAAAACATAAATTTTACAGTTTTATATGCATCTATGTCCTGCGGCAGCATTTGGCCAAAACGTATATCCCATCCAGGCCGAGATGGGGGCGATCATTAAAACCCAAGCTTGATAGCACAAGCAACAATAATTTTTGATGGTGGGCCAAAAGAAATTGCAATTAATAGTGCATCATAGCATATTTCTTTCAAGAGGTTGTTTTAACAGAAAGAAACTAGATTTTAAATTACGATTAGTCTTCATGAAGTTGGGAGTCGAAAATAATTTATTTATATAATTAAAGTCTGAAATGTGTTTCTGCTACTTTCCTTTACCCAATAACGTTAATTATAAAGTATTTAAAATTTCCGTGCACACACACGCACACACACACCTATACATTTGTAGACGCACCACAAACGGTAAAAATGATGAAAAAAAATAAAAAAAAAATATTTCAAATATTGTTAATTAATTTCCTGGCTTTTGAAACTTACTTAATTGGCACAAAGCGAACGTACATAAATACCTATCGAATGCCAATTGATGCCAGTTCTGGCCAATTACCAATGCAAATTTCTCTCAATCTCTGTCTGTGTCCCACTTTCTCACTTCTTTTTACCTGCGGCTGCTTAATTTAATCAATAAACTGGAAAATTGTTCGCTTTAACAATCAATATGATGTCTCTCTCTATATGTATTTTTCATTATTTTTGGTATTTTTTACTAACTCTTTTGGTATGTACCTAACGCATAATTTCCGCTACTTTGCGTGTGTGTGTACTTGTGCTTGTGTGTCTGCGAGCATGAAATTAAATTCCACGTCAAAAACAATAACCTGGCTGCCAACGAGTTGCCAAACAAGCGCAGCAAACAATCAACGATAGCATCAAACAAATAAGCCAAAAATCGCTGTTGTCGTTGATGTCAGCCGCTGGCCAAAAAGGGCTGCAGGACTGCAAATAAATTGAATCGAATTTAATGTCAAAAGTGCAGCATATAATTGGCTTAATGTTGTTGTAGTCGCAGTCGTACCAAAAGTGGTTGTTGTTGTCATTGTGGGAAAATATCAGAAAACGGCTAAAAACTGCACTGAATGTGGGATCGGTGCGTTGCCGTGTGTGTGTGTGTGTGTGTGTGTGTGTAATACGCACACCTGCCAGTGTGTGCCATTATCCACGCTTGTGCCAACCCCTAACAAACTACAAAACTTCCCCTCTTCACCATCCTAGCTGATTATAGCCTTTGTGTGTGTGCTTTTGCCGTTAAAAGCGCAAAATTCAATTTCGTTTTATTGTTCGTTGGTTAAACAGCAGCTTTCAGGGTGTAAATATCTATATATATATATATATATATATATATATATATACGAACATATACGTATGCCATATAGACGGGATATGCTGTGGCTACAGTATTTTTGGGGGCGTGGTTAATGTATTACGCCCACCTGTGAGCTCGTGGCTACTACGGTGCGTATGAGTAATGTTTGTTCAAAGTTTGCTGTTGTTTTTGTTGCTGCGACGGGTAGTGAAAACAGGGTTGAAAGGATTTCCGCTGACGCTGCTACTATTGCAAAAGTTGTTTTTGTTGTTATTATTATTGTTGTTGTTGGCCTTTGTTGCTGCTGTCGCTGCTGCTGCCACTGCCACTGTTGATGTAATGCAACTAATTTTGTTTCTGATCAGCGGACCGCAAATTTCGCTTCGGGATTAACAGAGAACAAGCGAAATTTTATTATGGCCGCATTTCACAAAGAGCACTTTACACGGAAACAGCAAGAAAGAACGAGAGAGAGATAGAGAGAGAAAGATAGAGAGAGCAAAAGCTATCTTATCCGTGCTGCTGTTAAATTCAATACCCTTGCGTACATATTAATTAAAATAGCTACCAGAATATCGCATAGTAGAAGCAGTTAAGTATGCGAAATGCTATAGGGTTTAATTAACCGAAAATCTTTGACAGCGCACGCAAAGTCATCGAATTTAATGTTGTTATTATTAGTAAAAGAAACTCAAAGATGTTTAATTGAAATTAAAACGGCAGAAATTTGCTCAAAAGATTCCACCTAAAAGTCTTTGTATACAGAATTAGAAGCACAATATATTCCTAGTTCAGTCTCTACCTGACAATAACTTCTTCGCCTGCTGTCTCGTACTTAGAACAGAACAACACAAAGCAGCGCCAATTATACAATATCTTTTAAGATTGTAGCCTATGTTAAACTGTATAAAATCCGTTTAGCAGTTTCTGCGCGAAAGAGTAACAAACATACATACAAACTAACACATATATTAGTAGGATATAAGTTAACATAATCGTGTAATCATAATAATTAAAAGATATCGATGCTTTATCGTACATCGATATAAGAGAAGAATCTTCTTTAATTCAAGCGACACACACTTCACTTCCGTTCTTAGATATTAATCTGACACTTGATATTAAGCTGCTGTAACAAAAGAACCAAGATTGAATTAAGGATCATCTTACTACATTTTTTTATATTAATTTATATAAGATATTACATAATTATTAGGTTTTTATCATAGCCTTCTTGTTAGCTTTTTAAACTTATTAGCAGCTATAGCAGAAAGTTATTTAACAAACTTTTTAACATTATATTGTAACAAAACATTTGCTTTGTTTACCATAATCCTCAAATTCCATATTGCTTCACAAATTCTCATAATGTTGTTAATTGAAATATCGCCTCGAATAGCTTTTTACAAGCATCCGCAATTGTATGCCTGGAAATTAAATTGCATTTTGGTTGTACTAACCAGTTATAATATCGGCGGCAATATGCAACCCATTCAATTGTGAGTTGCCCTTGGCTGGTGACACAAAGTACATACAGAGAATTCCAATTAATCGGCATGTCAAAGCCAGGATTGGTTATTAACTTGTCAAAACCACCTAAAAGCCTTAACTACACAAATGTTTGTTTGATTGCGTGTAACCAAAGAGCTGGCTTTAGGCATTAAACCAAATGCAATATTATTGGATAGCCCTGAAAAATTCAGATCAGGTAACAGGTAACTGGTAACTGTTAACAGTTACCGCAATTGGCCTAAACCTCAAAATACATTCGAGTACATGTTTGCTGAAGGCTGCAACATCAGGTTACACCTGAAAATATATGCTTATGCTGACGGGTCGCTGCTGCTGCTGCTGCTGCTGCTTCTGTCAGTCCAGCTGACCCCAGCTGAGGAATCGAATTATTAGTTTCCATATTACTTGACCCCGGGGGTCAACCAATCTAAATTGACATGCAAAACGAAAGGAAAACTTCCATTATGGCCAATTCGAAGACGTCAATTACGATGACAACTGAAGCTAAATTGATGTCAAGAGTTTGCATTTGGTTTTCTCTTCGAGATTCTAAAGAACTTTAGCTGTTAAAGATGTGTAAGAATTTAAATGGATAAACACTTTTTATTGGGTGTAAAAATTTGCATTTTCGGATAGCTAAAAGTGTTGCCACTTTGATGACATGTTATTAAACGTGAATTTGAATCAACATAGTAAAAGATTTAAGTGTTTGCTTTCAAAATGTTTTGAAAGGGTCAGACACGTTTGTTTATGTAGGAAATGGATAAAAAAATACTTCTTTCCATTCACAAATACGATTTGATTGTGTGAACGATATATTTCAGTATTAACTTTATATCATTTTAATCAAATGTACCGTTATGTAATAAGCTATTGCTCGCTGCTTAATTCGTGTATGTCACTAAAAACAATGGGATCAAAACATAAATCAGAAAACCTCATGAAAACTACTGCCAAATAATCAAATAAAACTGACAAACAAAGCTCTTAAAAAACTGTTTATGGCTTTTCCATTTTAGAGGCCAATAAGCCACACTTTATTCTATGACTGATTAGGTAGTCTCTAAGCAAAGTAAAGACAACAAATGATACGTTTCATTTTAGGTATTTTCTCAAGATTGCGAAGAGCTTCAACAAAAAATTGGGTATTCATAAATACATGAGCACAGTTTGCGCAGCAATTTTCCAACGTTTTTGTCGCAATTTCTTATCTCATGAGCATTAAATTAACAGCCCAACAAAATGGCGCCAAAATCAACGAAAGAAGCTTCTTGCAACAGCGTATAACACACCCAACACTAGGAGTAGGGTGAGGCATTATTTCAAATCGACGCCTGTGGCGCTGTGTTATAAAAATTTGTGCGCGATAAAAGGGAATTATGAAGACGAGAAAGGAAAAGAACGAAAAAAAAACGAATAAACAATGAAAGGGAAAGTGTAGGCGACACGTGTTCTTATTAATTTTAATGCATATTAAACAAAAAAGAAAGAAAAAAAACGCAGCCGGCGGTGTTCATCGCCTCCCGCCATCCCGCCCCCTACAAACCTGCTCCTAAGGTTGTACATTTTTAGCAGCGTATCAATAAAAAGCAAGTAACGGTGAGAATCTTTGTGTCTGCCTGCCTGCCGGCACACAACTTATAAAGCATGCTCATAAAATGCCAAAACCACAACACAATATACAACACACGCATACATACACGTGTATGAGTGGCACTGACTTATGTTTATTAGATTTTATGGGCGCCTGAACTGAGCTTGAGCTTGAGATTCATTTTTGTTCTATGTTAAAATATCTTAATAGAAAAGAGATAAGTCATAAAATATTAAATGAGTGGCTACCACAAACCGACACACACAAACCAACACACACACACACACAACTACAGACACACACACACACACATACACATACATACAGATTCATTTGCAAAAGCCCATAATCAGTCGAAGTTTAGGCAGTGAGGCAGGCCAACTGGCAGCGCGGTTTCATCTGTTCCTGGCAGGCAGGCAGGCAAACAGCCATCCAGACACTGTTTTGTTGGGCTACGTCTGGGTTGCCATAATGCCGCAGCATTGTGGTTATGATTTCACAAGATACCCTGTAATTAGAAAAGCTTAGATGGGGCAGCTTAGCTAATACGTTATTTAGTTACTTGCATAAAACGATTAACTAAAATCACTTTCTATATTATAGTTAACAAAAGGTAGTTAAATAAACTTAAAATATATCAAACAAAAGTAACTTCTGAAGGGTTATTGTCAAAATTAACTAAAAGTAATTATAAAGAAATAAAAGTGCTTAATTGCTCTTTACAATAAATTCAACAAATTTAATTGTCATAAAAAATAATATCTTTACGTAATTACCAGAAAGTAATGAACAAATATTGAGGCAACTTGATGATTGGTTATAGCTTTGAAGGAATCACAACTTAACTTGCTTTTACAATATTAATGGCTTTTCTCAAGCTAAAGAATAATCTGGATCTATTTAGTATAGATATGTAAAGAGTGAACTTGTTTATATGGTATCATATAGTCATTATAATCTCATGCTAGATATATCGTATTTATTCTAAGTGCTCATGTTTTCACTTTTGCAGATAAATAATGCACAAAAGTTGTTCATTTAACTTTGCTTGTTTGTTTGGTTTCACCATTTTGTTTGTTTTACTCGTTGGCGGTCTAACTGTTTTCCTGCCACCGCACCGCACCGCATCGCCCCTGAGTCAGTCAGGTTCTCTCAAATTGGGAGCCTGCCATGTGCAAGATATAAATCTTGAGAGCCTAAAACCAACTTGGGGCAACTTTTTTTCTTTTGCTTTCGTTTCGTTTTTCTGTGGGCACAGTCCAAAAAATAAGTTAAGAAACTCATTCACATAATTTTCGAGTTTATTGTTAGCTGTTGTTGTCGTTGTTGTTTTTGTTGTTGTTATTGCTGGCATGATATACACCTGGTTGGCTGGGCATAAAACCTTACTCTAATTACCAGCAACGTGCCTGCCCCACGCACCTTGCATCATATCGCGCCCCACCTAAAAACAAGAGCCCATAAAATCTAAATAAAAATCATTCATTTTCGCACAGCACAGAGAAAATGCTGAAAGTTAACCTAAGGCGCCAACTGTTTCGTTGACTGCCAGCTTAACGGCTCCTTTAGATCCTTTCGATGATGATGGTGGTGTAACCCAGCACCTCTAGCCCTCTTTATGCTGGCTGCTGCTGCTCCCGTTGTGGTTGCCTTTTGTGCGTTAAATTTTTATAGCCTACACTTGGGCGCTCGAGCAAGTTACGGCCACTTAATGAATTAACATTATTTTGATGGGCTTTATGATTTTTTGTTCTTTTTCATACACACACACACACACAAATAGGCCACAAGCAGCCAGCACAAACACCTTTTAACTTTTTAATAAGGCCCACAAAGAACAAAATAAAAATAAAAATAAAAATAAAAACACACCGAAATATACTATATAAAAATGGAGTAGGAATTAAGTTGATTCGAGCATAAGCATAACTCTACTCGAAATCATTTCATTAATATTTTGTGGGCGTATGCAGCCCTTTTTTCTGATTTTTTATAATGCTGCGGATCGCATGGAAATTGCTTTTTAAGTACTTGACTTCAATGCAAGTGCAAAAGTTTATTTTTCTTTTCTTCCTTTTTTTTGTAGCCAACCATCGAGCGAAAATGCGTAGTGAAAGTTTTTATAAAATGCATAAAGCGAGTCAAACTCGTGACTATGTGGTGTGCATGTATTTGTATGTCTGTGTGTGAGTGTGTGTATCAAGCGACATAAATCTAAGTGCTTTAACGCCTCAACTTTTGCAGCGCCTACTTTTGTGGCCAATGGTGCAAAACTGTTTTTAACATTCTGAGCCACCTTTTCCAGCCCACTCTATATGTGTGTGTGTGTGTGTGTTATGGCAACGTTTTGTGTCTGTGGCGCTTTTGTAATGAGTTTTCAAGTGGTTTTATGCATAGGCAGGTAATTTTAACATAATGCCTAATGATGTATCTTTTGTGGCAGGGGCTTACAAAATGGCCAAGCACACTGGCAGATACTTTAACACACACATGCACACACACTCACACACTTATACTCAAATAACAATGCGGTAAACCGAATGGGCAATAAGCAGGTAGTTAAAGCATCCTTTTTTTAGTTATTGCCCCATATAGTAGTAGTAGCACATAAAGAATCTAACGATGCTAGAAATGATGATTTAGATAAGTGCGTAAGAAACTTGAAGCTTTAAGGTGTTGAACGGCAAGAATACGATATGGATCATTGAACATTTCCTTAAGGACACATTTCTTCTTTCATCATTAACAAATCTTATCTATGGCCTAATGATTTGTCGTTTATTTGCTATACCAACTTTATTTAGTACTTATTTGCACTTGTCACTTATCAGTTATCATTGCCTAATGCATTACAAACTAATTGCATTGCTTATCGCAATCACACACCTCATTAAGTGGTATTTGATAAATAAATAATTAATATAACTCACACACATATTCAATTAATTACAAGCTAGCACTCGTAGTCCAAATAAGCAATTCAAATATAATTACTGCTTACATTGCAGTCGATATAAACGTTGAGGAAATATCCCACAATTCAAATGCGCGCCCAAATATAAAATACCCCAGTCGAAATAATTTCCCACTTGCACTCGCATTTTGTATAGTTTGGCGAGTCGCTCTCACACATATACTTGTGCTCGCTCTCGCTCATGCTTACGCTCTCTTGCTCATAAACGGCAGCAGTAGCAAACAAGCAGCAATAGCAGCTGCCGCAAATGCCGCACCGCGGCGAATTCACTCAAGCCAACGACGGCGAAATGTGTCTTACAGTGTATCTGACAGTTGAAGCAGTCGACCGACCCGTGTGTTTGTCTCTGTCTCTGTCATCATTGTCGCCGTCGCTGTGGCCGCCGTCTCGTTGCGCTAAGTAGTTTTTTCTGATTGTGGCCCATTGCAAAAAAAGAGGCAAATATTTACGTTAATAATAAAAATTATAACATTATTCTCAATGAAATCCACGAACTGCTGACTTCAAAAACAATTCACAAGAACTTAATGCAATTTCGCCCGTTAAAGAACAGTGAAAATCTGATATGTGTGTGCTGCGTACAATTAAAAAATTCTCTGCGCAGCAGCCGCCTTTTTTTCGGCAACAGCGGACAGTTTGCTACAAAGCATATATCTAAAACGAATAAGTGAATAAAAAGTATATAAAGATTAAAGTGTGTGTATTCATAGATGTATATAGAGAAGTGTCTGGAAATTTTAAAGATTCATAACTATAAAGAAAATCCAAATTTGTGCCAAAAACTAACAAAAATAACAAACGCGCAACAACAATACATAAAATATTGAACAATAAATGTGTCTGTGTGAATAAACGTTGGAATACAACAACAGAAAATAATAATAACAATAATAATATAGTGTCCAATAGTGCGGCCTATTAATCTTGTTGTTGCTGCTGTTGTTGTTGCCTTTGTTCGTTGAGTTGCTGCTGTTTTAGTGTTTAAGTTGTTGTTGTTATTCGCATTTTGTGTACCTTTCAAGAAATCAATAAAAAAAAAAAAGAAGCAGAACGCAATCCCAAAAGGCCAGGGCAAATTCGCTCAAAACGAGTCGTGTGCTATGCTAGCGTTATGAACTGCGAGAGAGCATGTAACAAATGAGAGAAAGAGAGCGAGCCAGTGAGGGAGAGCGGTAGTCTCGCTGCTGCGTTTTGTTGACATTCTGCCGCGCGCCGTATGTTTTGCGAGTGATTTGCTCTCTTTGTTACAACAACAGCTATGCCATAATTTAGCATATTTAGCAAAAGCCATGAGAGAAACCACAATAAGAACTATACTGATTTATCATAAATATGATTTAAACAGTTAAGTGACACAATTTTTCGAATGCGATGTGCCCATTTCGTATTGCTTTGCGTTTTCAGTATTTTTCAGAGCATTCTGGCAATCAAGTTCCTTCGCCTTAAACGACACCACGTGCACCTATTCTGTGTGTGTGTGCGTGTGCGTGTGTGTGCGCAGCCCGGCTTTATTGATTTTTCGCATATCCTTTTTTGGGGGATGCCGTGCATGCGCATCTACACATATGAACAATTCTCATAATCCATCTGTCCAGTGCACTGACCTTAGCCATAAAATTACTACACTCATTTCGGTTATTAATGGCAAACCGTTTTTTTTTTCTTTCGTTTATTTCTGTAACCAATTAACAACATTCGAACGACGACGACGATGCGTCGCTAAAAACAACAAACGAACCAATATTTTCGATATACTATACGAGCATATTGTATTTTTTTGCCCCACAATGTGGGCCATTCATATAAAAAAAAAACCGCTGATTTTCTGTTGCGTTAACACAATGCCAAACAAAGTAAACAAACAAACATTCCCATATGTGTGTCTACTGTATGCATAGGAAGTGTATTTGTTTATGTGTTTGGTGTATATTTGATTTTTGGGTCTTTTGGAAAGTGCCTGCTGAAGTGTGTGTGATAAATTGCGGTTTATCAAACACTCTCACGCCTATTAGAGCCCATCCACAATTCTTAAAGAGGGTTCCCAAAAAAAGAGAGTTTCAAGATATTGAAAATGCATTAAGTGTGACCCACAAAAAAAGAGAACATTTCCGTAATCTTAATGTGTAATGTTGTGACTTAAGCGCGTTAACATAGATAGCCCTCTTTTTTGTATGCACAATGAAGCTTTATTAGGTCAGAACGCAGTATTGTGTGGACAGAACCATCAGCGGAATTCAACACGATTATTTTTGGAACATACTGTTTGTTTAGAAATTCAGGTTTTCTAATAACAAAGAAAACAGAATTTGAATTTTTCATAATTATTGTTTTTTACTTTGAGATAAATTAAAAAAATAAATAAAACTTCAAGCTAACCTTGTGTAAAATAAAATTTCGCTAATATACAATTTAACTTTTCAATACAATTCTAAGATCATCATATAACCCAAATGTATATTGTCATAGATAGAAATGTCTTTCTTACTTTCTAATTAACCTACAATATGAACACAACATCAAGTCATATCTTAGTCCACTTCACTATTTGAGTGCTCAATTAGATCAGTATTTTATTGATAATTGAGACACTTTTAAGACACTTTCACATGCTGTCAACACAGATGCCGCCACACACTATAAAAGCTGAGCTGCCCCATAAAATGTGTCATAAACAATTCAATACAAAAATCGGCTTAGGCTCCGTTGTTCTACTATATGTCTAGCTTCTACTTCCGCTCTCTATAACTTTTTTGTTACTTGCCAATAAAACCAATTTCTTCTGTATCATTATTACACACTATATATATATATATATGTGTGTGTGTGTGTTGTTTTACGTATGTTGTTTGCATTTGACAAGCATAATGGTGCTTATCTCAGCAGGCGGCCAACGGTCGTCACGATTTGCTTCAATGCATGTGTGTGTGTGTGATTTCTATTTATGGGTCATATACATAAACACACACAAAGAAGCGTGTGTTTGTCTCTACCGTTACGTTTCTGCACTTGACAGGGCAATTTTTTTCAATTACATTTGCAAAACGCGACGCGCTGTGGCACATGTCAAAGTCAACACAGTAAAGAAAAAATCCTCTTATCGAATCTTCCTTGTCCGAAATCCATACTTTAAATTGACCCTTAAAGCTGACCCCGATGCGTTTTATATCAAATATTGACAAGAGGGGTCTATATATGATTTTCTGCTTATGTCCAACAATTGACCGTTTGATTGACCAATTTTCTCAGCTCTGCTCATCAACTCGGTTTCCAATATTATTTTTTTTTAATAACTCTACTTGGCTTAGATATCATTTTTTATATCTATATATATATATATATATATATATATATATCTTTCTGATGTAAGTGCGTTCTCTTCCTATTTAACTGTCTGTCTGTCTGTCAGATTACCTTTTTTATTATTATCATCATTATTATAGTTACGACTAAGCAGCTAATGTCTCTTCAGAGTACCTTAAAGTTGTTGGGTTACGTTTTCGCAATACACTTTCGATGGAGTACTTAGGTTTTGTTGTGAAAAATGTGTTAAATATCGATGGATGCATTAGTAACTTCAGAAAGTGGAATATATCTGACTTTCTTGAAACTACATATAGCAGATCTGTTAAACTTGTTTGACCAATTGTTTTGCTTAAAAAGAAGTCCACAATTAAAGTTAAGCTCTTAATAGCTTTCAAAATACTTTTTTTTATAGTGCTTTGAACAATCTTAGCTTTTTTATATAAAATAAATCTCAAAAGACTTTATTAAATTGGTATCCAATGTTACTAAGAACATTATATCGCTTTGTAAGCGCATAAAGACATCGGCTTGTCAAAGCTTATTTTCGCTCTCTCTTTAAGCTTTTTTTTTTGCTTATGCATGCAAGTGCAGTTTGATGAGCTGCTAATTAGCACCGGCTGCTCAACACACACACACACACACAAACACGCATACACAGATAGAGATACAGCGTCACAGTTCCAGTCACGAGCAAATGAACACTTTAACCCAAGGCATCAAGCTATAAAGCTTGAAGCTTCCAAGCAGCCAAGCACATGGTAAATGGCGTGCCGAGGCAGTTCTCAATGAATCAGCACGAGCGCAATATAATTTGCACTTTGTACAGTGATAACCCCTCTATCCCTTCATTCCCTTTTCCACTCCAGCGTTTCGTTGTTGCACTCTCTGTTTGATTTCTTTCTGTTCTGCGCTGCAGTTAGATTTGTTAAGGTTTGGAGCATATTAGTTTGCTGCAGTTCGTGTGCGTGATTGACAGTCGTTAAGTTTGGTTCTGCTTAGTTGGCAGGGTAATCAACCAACTCAATTGACAGATGGATAGACGGCAACAGGATTTTACTTTTGGCCAGCCCAAAAATTGTGGAACAATCAAACTGCTCTCTATGTCTTAGCTGCTCTTGTGCAATTGAATTGTAAATGAACTCTTGTATTATATATTGACTGGACTTTTAATTTGCTTTGATGTGACTTTATTTATAATGTCAGAGATAAATAAATATTTAGGTTATTTGTATAAACCAAAGAGTTTCTGAAAGTTAATAACTTTTGACATATGAATTTGTTTTAATTTTTCTCTTACTTGAAACTTCACTTGAATATATTTGTAGCGGACTCAAGTGTCACCTAAGCCCAACTGGTCATTGAATCATTGAGCTTCTCTGGTTGATTTTTGCTATGAGGCATGAACTAAGTAGTCTTATTCGAGTGCCGCCAGCTGTTGCACACATGTCAACGCAAAAAAGGGAGAAGACGCCGGCAATGTTGAGCTCGTCAATTTATGGCAAGCTCTTCATATATCTTCCTTTATATACACGTATATGTTTTCTGTATGGCCACATTTTATAATTCTCGAAAAATGAGTGAAGAGTTTCAATGTTTTTTTTTAATTTGGTTGCAACTGCAAGCGGCACACCCATTTCTACTCTTTTTTTTTGGAGATTGAACCGCGTTGAACCCTGACGCAAAAGAGTGCTAAAGAAAGCGCAAGAAGACAAAGGGCGGTCTGAAATGTGAGAGAATACACTCAAAAACAATGGCAAAAAACGACAAAAAAACGACAAAAAACGACCAAAAAACCTAAATAAAATGCAATAAATTATCATAAAAAGTGACAGCTGCGAGTGAATTTTTTAGTATTTGAAGCTGATTTCTTTGTTTTGATAAAATGCAATGACAATGATCAAGGGAAATCATCATCAACGCAACAACAACAACAACGACAAAAATTGAGTATATTTTTAAATATTTTTATTTATGCAGTGCCAAAATGGAAATCATTTAAGCAAATCAACAAAAAAAAAACTTTAGCTATAAATAATACATAAATATAAAAAAAAACAAAAAAACAACGCACAAAACTTCAACAACAAACTCTGCACAAAATGTTGTGAGCAACAAAAGGAAAAGAACGATAAACTTTTTAAGAACAATAACAAAAGCTTTGAGTACAAATAAATCGAAACAACAAGGCACAAAAAAGTGATCAAAACGAGTGAGATTTGTTTTTAAAAACAAAAAAAAAGAGCAAATACATAAATAATTAGTTAGGATGCCACGCCAACTGAAGTTGCCACTTGCAATGCGCGCTCTGCTACAGCTGTTGCTGTTCAGCAGCATTGTGCAACAGCATTGTAGCACGGCCTTGCCCAGCACTGCAACACCGGTGGCATTTAGTGGCAGCCGCACAATTAGCCCCATCCCCACAGAGCTGCCTGCCACATCGGAACGTAATATCTTGGAACTAGTCAATGCGGATGCGGATGCTGATGCTGATGTAGCTGGCTCCGGTTGGGAAACACTTGAGACTGAATTTAAGTTAGCCACGCACATTCCCACCGCTGGATCGCAGTCTGCACCACCATCACCACAATCACCACCATCACCCACTTCAGCCACATCGATTGAGCAACAGGATCAACCACCTGCCATTCCAGCCACAACATTGGCTTTTGCCAATGCCGTTGCCGTTGCCGGCGACACAATGGACACAACTGGCGATGCCACGCCCCCTTATGCAGCTGTCGATGACAATTATGGTAATTGGTTGTTAGCATATGTAACTTTTACAATTATCAACTGTTTCATCTGATTTGTAAGTCTGACTGACTCAACTCAACTCAAATGCGAAACTTGACCCCCGTTGGCAGTTGATGGCATTTGAATTGCTTATACTATATAATTGTTGCAGTTGACTCATTCTCTTTATTTGTATAGCTGTACATTATGATTGCTGACGGCACTAATCGAATGTAATGAGATAATGCACAATCACAAACTAAGCTCGCTGAACTTTAATGCAAAAGTTTTTACTTTGTTAAGCATATGTGATGAAAAGGTTTATGAAAATGTAAGAGAAAAACTAAAAAGCTAGAAATTGCAAATGAGTCTTATAATATATTTATAAGTGCATGTGCAAAAGTTATCTGAATTTTTTTTTAAGAGCACAATTTGAAATTTTTTAGGGAAAAGGTTTTAACTGCTAAGAAAAACCTTAAAAAATTTGTGTTTAGAGAAAGTTTTTAATTGAATCAAAAATTCTGTCAAAAAATAGAACATTTTTGTTTATCTTAAAAATTTCATTACCTGTAAAAAGATTGATTTAAAATTCAGATTGTTTTACGAATATCCTAAAAGCTCCTTAGACTTTGTTTCGATAGTGTAACGCATCAGAAAAAGTTTTCCACAAAAACTGTCAAGAAACTGAATAATGATCATGCATAGAAGAATATTTATTGAAATTCCTCAGGTCAAAAGCTTTGTTTGACAAATTTTGCTTAAAGCCTGGCAATTTAATTGAACTCCAGCAACCAATTTGCTGATAAAGCATTTCTTTTACCAACAATTAATCGTTAAATGTTATTAATAGCCGACACTTAATTTAATTGCCTACTTTTAAACATTTAAATCCGTTTAATTCGTCCACTTCACATTTCAAGCACTTTGCTCAAGTTGAAATCCACGAGATACTTCTTCTTTTCGTTTTTTTTTTTTTGTTTTTGTGTTGGTTGTTCGGACGAGAGCTGTCCCAATAACTCATTAAAAAATTATAAATTGCATTCGATGTTGGCGCATGCTGAACAAGACATTTCCATTATAGCCCGGCGGGGTTCATTGACATGCGGCAGAAAAGTTTTTCAAACCGAAGGCGTTGGCCCAACTAAAAAAAGATATGCCTCGAAGGCAGACAGTTGCTCAGTTATTATCGATAGATAGATATATATATACACGTATATATATACAAAAAAGAATAACAACAACTTTGGCAATATTCTGCATACTTCAGGGCAATTAACAGAGTTTTCATTTCCGGCTTAACACGCAGCTCGGTTGCCAGTTTGTGTTATTGTTTGCCACCCCCGCTATCTTGCCCCACCCTTCCGACCGCGTAATGTGTAATATGGCTAAATTCTCACGCAAAACTTTTGCCGCTTGGTGAATGAATTATTTAACATTGTTTTTTTGCCAAGTTTGCCAGGGTTAGGGTACGTTTAATGAAATATGCCCGAGAATTGACACCCACAACAACAACGACAACAACATCGATGAATGGCAACTCGTCAAAATGTTTCATTGAAACCCACGCCACACGCGATCCGATTTGGGTCTGAAAGCAAACAGAGCAATTAACAACTTAACTTTTATGGCCCACAATTATTTGGTATTTATATGTTAAGCTCCTAACGGCGCAGATATCTTTATGGCCGCAGCTTTAAATGCATAGCTTCTAAGCAGAGCTGACTTTTTGCATTTTATTATACCACCACCCGCACCACACACACACACATACAGAGTGTTGAAGCTATGTGGCGTATGTGCAATTTGCATGTTTGTGTTCGTCTCTCTTATTGCGTGCTGGACAGCATTTTACGAGTCTCTGCCACATTATTAAGAGCAAGCGACTGACAGCTGGTAAATTGCAAAGGCCACTGCCCCAACCAAAGGCGATAACAAGATGGTGATTTGGATTGGTTTGTTAGGACGTTGGTTAGGGTGTGGTGTGGTGTGGTGTGCTTCGGTGGCGTCACAAAAAAAGGTTTGTGGCATTTTGTTGATTTACTTGCCACACGCAAAACTTCAATTAAAATGCATTTAGGTTTGCTTTTGCCTCAACAATTTTGCGTCCAATACAAATGCAAATAAATAACCCAAAATAGCAAATTTATCATAAGGTTTTATTCAACATCATAAAACATGTGCAAAACTTTTGCCAAAAGCTGACCTTGAACTTGACTCTAATTACGTTATGAGGATTAATTCTTTAAACATATCCATTGGTCTTATCAAATGTAATCCATAATAATAATTATATTTACAACTATATATATATATAAGTAAACAACAATGACCTTCAACTATATCATTAAAAAAAAACAATTAACTAGCCTGCACCCAACTTTTTTAAAATCATGACAACCACAATAGTTGAATACTAAATAAACACTTAAAAGAAAAACACACCTCTTCAATTTGAATGCTAACTTATTTGGTAGGGTTTATTTTCTCAATGAGCCTTTATTACGTTTAACACTTTTGATAAATTGAAATAAAGCATTCAATTGTCGTACTTTGTTATTTCTGTATGCAGTCACGAAATGAATATAGAATTCTATAGAAAATTTCATGCAAATTTCTAAGTAAATAAATAAACAAGCACAACAACTGCGATGACGACAACACAGATTTGCTTTCTCGCAGTCATTATTATTTCAGTCAATCAAATTCATTTTAGTACTCAGTTGTATATAGTGTACATCAAGAATATTCTTGACACATCCCTTTAAAATAATACCTCAATGGCTTTTCTTAGCAATTACTCGATATATAAAATAAAGTAATAAGACACTTGACCTAAAAGTTTTTAAAGTTTAAAAGAAATTTAAAAAAAATAAATAAATTTTATTGAGCAGTTTTTTAATGTGTTCTACAATTTTATAACACTAAAACAGATAGCTTTTGTTATTTGAAGATTTATTGTGTTGTTATTGTGGTACAAACAATATGCTCAAGTATCGTTAAATCAATGGTTGCGGCGATAAACCTAATTGACGACTCCTCACCCTCACCCTCACCCCTTGAAACCTTAACAACCAGCAAAATAAATATCGGGGCCAAAATTTCGCTATTTCAGCATTAATGCTCAGCATGCCTTGCCCAACTCTCCTTGACTGGGTGGTACGTAAATTTCTATCAAGTCATTAATTTAATTAATTGTTTTTCACAACTTTCATAGTCCAAGTTGGGTAACCCCCACACCAAACCCAACCCCCTACCCCTACCCCAACCCACTCAACACCAGCCCTATTCGCTCTTGTGCTTGGTGTAGAGTTAATTTTTTCTGTTAATTCATTTTAAGACGCAGCTGAAGCGAGAGTTGCCCGTCTCAATTTCGGGCTCCCAGCTGAGTAGTGCAGCTCATCAAGTCAGCCAGGAGCCCAAAATGAGTGGGGAGAAAGAAATAGCAAGTGAAGGCCTGGCCCGTGACTGAGTTATCTGTCGCCTTGGTGGCACTTGAGCGTTTGCCGAGTGTCATGAAATTGAAATTGGTTTACTCTGGCAACCGGCAACTGGCAACATGCAGCCGCTCATCGCAGTTGCAATTAAATGCACAAAAGTATCTGTCAGTTGCAGCCTGTTGACAACGACGACGACGACGACTACAGCAAACAACAAACAACAGTTGACAAAAAGTTGCACAAGCTCGCAACTCTTTGGGGTAGAATTAAGATAATTAATTTTCGACGAGGTGCCATGTGTAACTGTCATAGGTATAGATATACACAAAACTAGTTACGAAACAAGTACAAAAAATCTTTGTATACCCTGCTAATTGCAAAGGGATAAAACACTGCGAATGTTTGTCAAAAGTTAGCAAACATTAAGTATACGTATAGTGTACTTTTTCTTTTTATTTGTTCTTATCTTAAAAGAACAACATTAAATTGATATAAATTTATAAACATCAACTGCTGCTGTCAGTTCTAACGGACGAACAAATATATTTACTGTACTAGAAATGGTCTAAAAATAAATATCTATGCCGCTTACAGTCAAACATAACTCAAACTCAAATACACTCAAGTCAAACAGTCTGGTTTAAAGCTCGTTGCCAAACAACACTCAAAAGTTAAATGTTGTATATTTGTAGACTCTCTCGCTCTCTTTCTCTCTCTCTCTCTGTAAATAGATATAGCTAGATTTATTTTTGGTATATCATCGCCATTGGCACGAATCACAGTTTTTGGCTACTTAGAAGTTTCTTCTTGTCCAGGCAAAAAACTTGCTAATACAAATTGACGTAACTTTTGGCTTGTCAACAGCAAACAGCAGCTAAAGTTTTGCAGCGTTTTTGACAAATGATTTGCCTGGCAAGAAATAAACAAAAATACAAACACACACCAGCTCATACACACGCACAACCAAAATTTCAGAGTCTAAACGTAAAATAACTAAAAAAAAAAAAAAAAAAAAACCAGCAAACGCAAACTTTGCACTTCAACTTTTGCAGCAAAACTTTCAATGTATTTGAGTGTGTTTGTATGTGTGTGTGTGTGTGTATGCGTCACTTGTACGAAATTTTACAGGACAATGAGTTATGAACATGACTTGTCAAAAAATACATTAAAAGTGCAAAATAGTGGCAAAAGCAGCAGCATCCAACCACCCAAAAGCTAGCTAGCCTCAAAGCACCCAAACCACCAACAGAAGTTATTCTTCAGAAGCAGCCGAAAACAATCATTTAGTAGCCGCCGAACAAAATATGTGCTGAAAACTAAGAAAGAGCATAAATCAGTGAACTTCCGTTTGCTGCTGCTGCTGCTGCTGCTGCTGTTTGGTGCTGCTGATGTTGCTTCCTTCTTCTTGATGATGCCTGGCAGCCATTTGGCAAAAACAGCTATCAATCATTTTTGGCTAGCTGCTGTCTTGATTTTAATTTGTGACATAAACACAAACACAACAGGCACACACTCACACCCACACAGAGCCTATAGCTGTGCGTGCAATAGAAAGAAATCATTGCATATCCAAAAGGCGCAACGCGTAAACGTGCTTCAGATTTTGAGGCAAGCTACCCCTGCAGCTAAGATAAGCCAAGTTCTTGTAGTCATAAACACACCTTGTACGTGTATTCTGATGCGCTTCTTACGATCAAGCTAACACTTAGAACAGAGGCAACAGAGACAATCTATGCCCTGACATGCAGATGGTCTACGCAACTTGAGCTTTAAAAAAAACGTCGTGACAACACCTATGTGGGCTACCTAAGTTTCTAGAGAGTTTTAGATTTTGTATAAAAGATTTTTAAACAAAATATTAACTCTGGATTATATATTATTATACTAAAATGAGTTTTGTAGTGCCCTTAAGCAATGTTTGATTAATCTTAAAATACTTTAATGCTGCTTAAAATTCACAAATATTCTAAGACATTAGTCGAAGGTATTGCTTAATTGTCTTTATAAGTTTTTCTCGTCCAAAACTTACAACATACCATAGCTATAAGTTAAATAAGTAAGAATAAATTACAAATATAAGTTGTTAACTAACGCTTGAAATCGTTTGATATTCAAATTAAAATTACAAAGCTCAAGTTTTGAATTGAATTAAATATTTGCTCAGCTCTTGTGTTTAAAATTTGCATTACAAAGGGTATCAACTTCTGTTGGTTTTTTTTTTTCGTAATCTACTCTAAAGTGGAATTTAGAGTTCATGTTTATACTCGCTTTCAGCCATTTGTCTAACAGAGTAACAAAATTGTTGCCCACTTATCAGCTGCATTGTTGTGTGCTAATTTATGAAACTCCCAAAGCCTGCCTGCCGGCTGCTTTACTTTGTTCGTCCTGTCGACTAACAATGCCAAAACCATATACATATCAACAGATAAACCTTTTTTTATCGCTACCCGTTTTGCTTTTGGGGAACGCACACCCGAAAACAAAAAAAAAACAAGAAAAGAAAAATACTGTTTGCCGGGGCAACAACTTCCGCCTAACTGCACTTCAACATGTCTATTTGTGCGGCAGACAACAGCAGCAATAACAAAAACAACAACAACAGCTAAAGTACAACAACCCTGAATGCTTAACAAGAGAGCATCAGTCAGTCCAACAACCCCTTGCTCCACACACCTCCCGCTACCAGCTGCTGATGTGTTGCCTACCTTTTTTTTTTTTGCACTTGAAAGTCATTTTTTGTAGGCGGACGCCTTTTGTCTGCCTACTCTTTATGTGTGTGCGATTATGTGTGTGTGTGTGTGTGTTTGTGTGTGTGTGTGTACTGCTTAAAGTCATAAACACCTTGTTAGTGTGCTCCGAGTAGAACTCGACATGCGGAACGTGACATTGATGCCTTCTTTTGTGGCAAGATACATGCGGTCTGTTGCGTCTGTGTGCGGCAGCCTTCCTAAACAGTTTCCGCGTCTCAAGCATCACATCAGTCTGTGCTACGCGCCTCCCTCCGCCACCTTCCGCCCGGATACCGGAAGGCAAATGGCTGCCAGCGGTGCATCATGTTGCGGCCATGTGCAGCTTCCTGTCGATAACCTTTGGGCGATAGGCGGGACACACAAGGATAGTGGAAGCCGGCGCCGCTAAATTTATTACTCAATTGTTTTCAGCCCCACGGCCCGGTGGCACTCACTTAATTAGCTGCTGATATGCGGCCTGTGGGCCTTAAAGCCAGCTGCAATTTAACTTAAAGCGTTGTTAACACTAACTTAGTTTTGGATACAAGATCTAAAAAGTTGGCAAAACTTCAACTCTCATGTGTTTATCGGTAATGAAATGTGAGCAATAGCACATGCTTGACTTTTTACAGTAGAATTGAATAAGGACATAAAAAGTAAATATTAAAAAAAACTTTATTTAGATGACCAACACTGACCCCAACCACAAATCGACACTTCACAGCACAACATTAAATAAAACTCTACTAAAATGATCCAATTTCAAGTCCGTTTTAAAGCGAATAAATGCCATAGGGTAGAATGAAAAGCAAAACGTGTACTTAAACAAAGTGGCTGACAAGCCATTTATTTGTGACAAAATGCTTTGTTATGTGCTTAGCTAATGACCAAAACGTACACATGTCAAGCAGCTCAAAGTTCGCTCAAATTTGTGTCCATTGTGTCGTTGGCCAAGTCAAGAATGCATTCAACACACACACACACGCACACACTTACAGCAATCAAAGAGTTAAAAGCAAATGACATGTGCCCCAACAATATGGCCCCAGACAGCAGTTAGAAAAGGGTTTCTGTTAGCTTATTTGTGTTTGCATTTGAATGGCTTATATATAAGTTTGTATAACTATGTGTATCTGTGTATATGTTTGTACGTGTATATGGCACATTAAGTTGAATAATGGCTGCAAGGCATATGGTCGAAAGTTTTGCTTCTGACAACATTAGACAACACAATGGCAGTAATTTTCGGTTCAATACAAATGTTTTCAACAATTAATAAATGAGATGCATTTAAACGCTCGAAGCAATTTTCAACATAATGTCATCTCAAACATGAACTTTTGCAAATAAAGCGCTTTAATAAAACATATCCAAATATTAATATAGTATGCTTAATTAAGATTGACACTTGGAAGTTTAAATACATTTGTATATAATTAAATTATGTTTAGACTTAAAATTTACTTAGTTGCATGTTAAATTTTGTATGCGGTGTTGAGACCAAGTGAACTTGGCCCAGAGTCCTAATTGATGACCTGATTTGATTAAATTTACATTTAACAGTCGATTGAAATCAGATTTTATTGAGTGGAAATATTGCTTAGTGCTGTTAAATGAACAGTAAATGTTTCCAGGTGATTTAAAACATTTCCCACGGAAAAAACAATAGTTGTGGTTGACTCTTAAGCTAAATTTAACTTAAGAGCTACTTCAGAAACCGTAAAAAGTCTTTTTAAAGAAGGTGAAACGAAAAGATGAATTGCCACTTTTTCGACTCGATAAGTTAAAATGTTCTTTACAAACATATTTTCCATAATAGCAAAAAAAAACCAGAACGCTTAACAAAAACTTAACTTAAATCCTACCAAAAGACTTTTACTTGAATAGTTTTTGTGGTCATTATAAAGTAAAGCTTAACAAAAATTGATTGTAAAGTGCACAAAAGCTTACTTAATAGTATGTGGAGAGCCTGGTAGCTCTTAAGGGAAAGCTTACCCAACATAAACTCAAACAAAAAATCTCATCCAAAAACTTTAAACTTTAACGAGAACCTGAAAAAAAAAACTCTGCTGTTTGTTTTTTTTTTGTCAAATCTTAGGTCACACATGAAATACGTTTAGCAAAAGGATCACATAACATTAGTGCGTCTCCATTGTTTGTTCGGCTTCAAGCACCTACTGCTATCACTTTAAAGTCAAACTTTTTCATTTCGGCTTTATATCGCATAATTTTTGCACCTTTCTGTGAAGGCTCCAACGACAGAGCCTTTGAAGCGCCATTCAAAGGCAGCGAAGCGCGATGCGTTCACATGTCAAATTGCATGTGAATGTGTATAAAGGTGTGGGTGTGTGTGTGTGCTGGTCTTTGTATGTGTATGGCTCTTAGCAAAGCTACACACGCTTAATTGTTTGTTTGCTTCTGTGTCTGTGACAGCCAGCCTCCATATTCCCTTTACACCTTCTGTAGCCATTTTTTTTTTTTTTTGTGTTGTGTTGTTCGTCGTCTTTCTGTCTCTGTTTACGCTTTGCACGTCGCCTTTTGTTTAGTTTTAACGTCTGGCCAAATCCGAAAACAGCTCGTAAACTTCATTCAAGCAACAACAATAACAACAGCAACGAAAACGCGTAACAATAGGCGAAAGAAGTCGTGTTTTATTTGTGTATACCCTACAAATGAGTGACAGACCTTAACGACATAACATTTTGTTTATGTACGTTTATTTCAGATAAATCACGAAAACAAACTTTTTCATAGAAATGGTAGAGTATTCAAGTTTCACTCACCCTGGAAAAGTTCTAAAATCTTGACTTCTTATTTCTCGTAGTTTTCTTTTTATAATCTCTTTGTGTTTTTTTGAGGCTCAGACAACTTAATGCTATTTGCTTTACACACTCTCTCGCACACACAGACACACCCACACACACACACTAGAACACACAGTCAGTTGAGCGCACCTTACACTTCCCTTCGGCATCTCTGCTACGTATTCCCCGCCTCAGCAGTTTGCTTTTGTTTGCCTTTCTTAACAACTTAAGCACGTCGTCTATATTGGTTTTCGGGCGCTACTCTTTAAAAAAAAAAGAAAAAAAAAATAACTAAAGATTTTGCTTCCTGCTTTTGCCTTTGCTTTGTGAAAATAATCACGCGCAGCTTTGACTTCACATTTTTTTCCACACACATTTTTTTTATTTTTATTTTCAATTTTTTTTTTTTTTTCTCCTCTTCTCTTGCGTTTTGAGCCCAGATTTTCTCTTGCATTTTCACACTTGGCTTCTTCCGTGGCTTCATAGTGTGCGTGTGTGTGTGTGAGTGCCCCTTTTATTGTTTTCTTTTAATTTGTAGCCTCTCGTTTGGTTGTGGCGGCCTTAAATACTCGACTCGTAAGGGCCAACCAACGACTACTGTGCGTTCATGTCTAACAGCGTATTAAGCAACAGAAAATCTAAAAATTACTTGTGTCGAAGTTATTTCAAAGTTGTGTCTAACAATTAGTTTATGGCTGGTGAAGCTTTACAATGTGTGGGGATGTCATGCGTAAATGTTATTTAAAAATGATTATGAAGTTTGTTTTTTAAGCTGTTTAATGATTTGTTGAAGATGTTTTTTACAAAGTGTTGGCAGAGTTCATAAAAATGGTTAATATTCAAAGTTATAATAAAATCTTACTGCTACGTCTCAATAAGTTTTTAAAGCAACAGTTAAGCTTGCTTTTAATGCATGCCATTTTTTTTATTTATTTTAACAACTCTTGTTTGATTAATGCCACACAAAGCAAGAAAGAAAGAAAGCTTAATTAACTCACTCTTGGTATTGTAATCACAGAAACAATCAAACAGAAATCTATATAGCACTAACATAATGTGTATGTAGAGTGAATTGCCGTTAGCGGTATTCTGGACAGCTTGGCTCGGTAGTGAAAGGCAATTTCTAGATTGAAATGGCGCGCATGGAAATCAATTTACGGCTAACTAACGACAAACAAAGCGGCTGCACATGAATGTAAACGACATGATGCAAAACCAATCAGAAGCACTTAAGTCACCTACAAAGTGAACTCAAGTGAGACAGGGACAGGGAGAGGGAGAGGGAGAGGGTGTGTGTGTGGATCTGTGGCAGAACGAGCCAGTAAGGTTAAGATAGAACCACAAAGAAAATGTACGGCTTGCTGTCTCTGGCATCTGTCAATGCTATTAACTTTTAAACCTTCTGCTCCTTTAGCTCCTGCTGCTCGCTTCCGACCAGTTGGCAGTGCAACTCGACGACATTTCATCCTTTGACATCAGGAATGTATGCTGCAGTTTGTTGCTTAATTGATTTTAATGCCACGCGCACAGGGGCCTACAATTTGCCAATGCCATAGCAAAAGTTTTTCTCCTTCGTTCGAGTCGAGTTGAGTCTATAAATTGGCTTTTTCCTTTGCCGTTTGCCTTTTTTCCAACTATCAACTGCAGCAGCTGCTTCTCTCTCTCCCCCACTGATTGCCTACTCTTTGCATTTCCCATTTCCGTTTTCAATTGCAAAAGGAAGCAGGATCAGAAAGCAGGCAAAGTGGAAAAAAATAAGTCAAGAGAAGAGTAAATGCCATTTATTGAATTGTATAAATTTCTGCACATTGACAGCGAATGTTTATTTTACACAGATACTCACACATGTGTGTGTGTGTGTTAGTTTTGTTGTATATTTGTTAAGCTTTATCGCATTTGCATAGCACAAGAAGCAGTTGCAGCAATTGCCATTGGCAGGTCAAGTGCTTGAACTACCCTCGGGGGGTACTCACTCATTTGTTTCTTTTTGATTGCTGCCAAACGCAAAACGATTTTTTTCTTTTTTTACTGCTTCTTTCTGCTTGGACTCCTTTATTATTGGTTTTGTTGTATTAGTAAAATAAATTACCATTTAGTGCTTTTTGCCACTTACATAGAATGCTCTTCTGTCCGCCCTTGCCGCCGCCTCTTTGCTCTTTCCTTTTCTCTGTCAAGCCCTTTTGCTGCCCCTTTGGACTTCACACATGGTCGACTGTTGTCCTTTGGCCCTGCCAAATGAAATTATTGCTGCAGCTTTGCATCCTTTGCCTTTGCCTTTGCCATCGCCATTCCGCTAGGGATTATAAAGCGAACCATGTGGGTGTCTCATAGAAACACTAAGAAACAGAGAACAACAGAGTGAGAGGGAGGAAACAGAAGAGAGTCTCTCACAATTGCAGCCATAATAAATTGTTCGCAATCGCATTTCCGTTTCTTTATGCGCTTCGATTACGTTGCGCTTGGCTTGTGCCAGTTATCCTCTCTGCCTTTTCATCCTCCCTCTTCTCGTAATTGAATATATAATTTTTTATTTTTTTTCCGTGAAGCTCCTTACTAGAACACACATGCACACACACACACATATGCACAATCGCGTGAGTGGCATTTGAATATAAATTGTTTCATCTGCTTGCAAAATATTCATTTCAATTTATTTGACTTTCCTTGTTTTTTGTTTTTGTTTTTTTTTTTGCCTCCTTCCCTTCTATCTTTTCTGCTTGCGAGCTTTATTTGTTATTTAATAAATTATTTATGTGTATGTGTATGTGTTCTTGTATACTTAGTCTTTTGGTCTAGCGTCTGCTGTTGAGCATCACTTCCGGTTCCTGTGCAGCAAAGTATGCTACGAAAAGTTTCTTCTATCTTTCCAGCTGTGTCGCTCATTCAACAAAGTATAATTTGAATTTTGTATGTTAAGACCTTTAAGTAACAGCAACATTCGAATATATATATTTGCAACATTTTTCTTATCATATTTTTCGCTTCCCTTTTTGTTTTTGTATTTGCAGTGCCAAGCAAACCTCAGAATCTCACCGTTCTGGATGTGTCCGCCAACAGCATCACAATGTCCTGGCATCCGCCAAAGAATCAAAATGGCGCCATTGCCGGCTATCATGTCTTTCACATACACGACAATCAAACGGGCGTCGAAATTGTCAAAAACTCACGCAATTCGCCTGAAACCTTAATCCATTTCGAACTGCAGAGTCTGAGTAAGTATGAAGATATCTTTAAGATGAAAAAAATGTTCTTTTTTGCTTTGAAATGTGAGAAAAGTTATGAAAAATTCGAGAAAGACTTAACTTAAAAGGAATTCAGTTTAGATATCATTTAGAGCCTATAAAACATTCTACATTTATTTGATTTATCTTATAAATGTTTGAACACATTGCCAAGATGCATGTTTGACAACTTAAATAAATCTGTTCACTCATCAAAACTATTCGAGCTGGAATCATGAAACTTATGTGTCACTTAATATCCTTCTTCAAACAAAAACATTTTAATGTTGCGTACAGAAACAATAAAGAATCTCTGATACAGTTCGCTGCAATAAATTATATTAACTACCGCACATAATTAAAGCTCGAATGTCAACTGTCACACAGGGTATACACATGCTTGCCCAATATTAATGGTCAGTCATTTAGTGCGTGTTAACCACGTTCTTCTTATGCTTAATATATATATATATATATATAAATATGTATACTCCATATAAAGGCGCGTCACCGCGTATCATTATATGAAAAAAAAGCATCGAAAGAGATAAACTGGAGCTATAATTCAATTTGAGTTTAAACGGATAAATGCCGCAACAACAACTATTTAAACCAATAAGCAGCCTTTAATTGACAAAATGTCGCACGTTAATAACTGTGACAACGACAACACGAATAACAACTGTGAGACATTAATTAATTTAATATGCATCGACAAATTGGTAAATTGCGCAATACAAGCACTTTTTGTTGTTGTTGTTGTTGTTGTTCACCTGTAGAAATTTAATCAGAATTAAATTTTCAAAAAAATTTTAATAAAAGTGACTGCCGTGAAAATGCGATAAGCAATTCCACATTCTCTGTGTGTGTGTGTGTGTGTGTGTACGATACCAAGACTTTTTGCAGGTTGCAAGTTGCAAAAAGCAGCTGCAACTCCTGACGCGAGTAATTAATTATACAATGTGGCACACACATCCAGCAGCTGTTTCATGCGTTACACATGGCGTATGAGCAACGCTGAATGCTGCAAGTTAATTGTCAAGGCATGCTGGCTCTTCCGTTATCCCGCTCTACTCATTTTCTTAATAGGCAACTCTCTTTCTGATATCAAACTATGCACAGCTAATAATACTGTTGTGTTTGTGCTGTTGCTGTTTCTGTTTCTGTTTTGTTGCCTAAAGGAAAGAAAGTATGAAATGACAAAGTGATGGAAAATGAAAATGTTCAAGCACAACGCGTTGTACCTCAATGAAACAACCATCAAATTTGGCGACAAACAAATAAGTTGTTGTTAGGCTAGAAGGGGACTTTGCGTTTGGGCTTGCGCTTGGTCTTTGCCTCATAATTACAAGCGTCAAAGTTGTTAACAACCACCACAACAACAAGAACAAAAAGTGGCCAGCATAAAGCACTTGAAACTATTTAATTACAAAGCGGCGGGCAAACAATTGACTTGAGCTACAATTACAGTTAATGAAAGGCGGGCGGAGGTGTGTGTGTGTAGAGTTTCTTCCAAGGATCTAAAGTATAAGGTGTACGGCACGTGGGCGTCAATGTTGGTCGCATTGCTGACAGCTTGACGGCTGTATCGTACCAGGTATATATATATTATATATATATATATATTGACAATTTTGCTTAAGGGGGCTGGACGCCATAAAAAGCAATTAAAATGGCGTTGTAAGTGTTCTCATTGTTGTTGTTGTTGTTGCCTCTTGGGCATGACTGTACTTTGAATAAGCTGCGGCAAGGAGCGAAGCTTAGGGTCCTTAATAAAAGGCACTTGAGTGCGCAAGTTGTGAACATTTTTTGAACAGCTTGTAGCTTGAATACATAAAAACAATCAAAACGATTTCTTGGGTATTACGCTAAATGTACATATTGTTTGTTATTGGGGCTTAAACGTTGAATAGTTAAAGAGATTCTCAAAAAGGTTTTATAGGTTTAAGTTGAAGCATTTGCCATCAAAACATAATTTTTGTAATGCTTGATGCTTTTGTTAATCAAACCTTAATCCCCTGCTTCTGCCACAACTTCCATCAGATGTTAATCTATAATATTTAAACTCAATTTGTTTGGCTTACCAACAACAACCATGGTAACTGACAGTCTTAATAATTGAATTATAATAAAGCCCAGCCACAATGCTTTGCTCAAAGGATTTCTACAGAGTTTTAAAAGAGCCATCCTTTGGGCAAATGAAAAAGCAAAATGGATTTTATACTTTATACATACAAATATAAATAAAAAGAACAAAGTCATTGCAAACTCATTGTTTTATACAATTTTCTTACTTATTTCCTTTTCCTTTTTTTGTGTGTGTGTGTGTGTGTGTGTGCGTTTTGTTTTGTTTGGTATTCACAGAACCCTTTACCGACTATCGCGTCATTGTCAAAGCGTTTACAACAAAGAACGAGGGCGAACCATCGGATCAGATTGCCCAGCGTACGGATGTGGGAGGACCGAGTGCTCCGGCGATTGTAAATCTGACGTGTCATTCGCAGGAATCGATTACGATACGTTGGAAGCGACCCTACGAGTTTTACAATACCATTGACTTTTACATCATCAAAACTCGACTGGCCGGACAGGATTCGCATCGTGACATACGCATCAATGCATCCGCCAAGGAGCTGGAGACAGCGGTAAGCAAAAGAAATACAAAAATCAAACATAGTTTTTTTTAAAGGCTCGCTCTTTAAGTGAGGCAGAGGACAGAGGCAGAGGCAGAGGCAGAACATTTGCCAACTTTGCTCGCCAGCAATTTGTCATATGGCTTTTGTTGTTGCAGTGCCGCCATTTTGTCGGACATGTTGACCAAAAAAAACCAAATATATATAATGGCGGGTGGCATAGTTGGCGGCAACACACACCTTTCATTGTCTGCACAAAAATTGTTGTGTGCAAGTTCGGTTTGTGCCTGTTTCGCTTCGCTGTTTTGAGCAGTGTAGAATGTTTTACACAACACACATTCAATTTTTGTCTTCTTGTTTTTTGGCTTGCTCTAACAAAATGTTGATTGTTGGCAACTTTGCGATGATATTTTTGATATTTTTCTTTAGTCTTATTTTATTTTTGGGTTTGTTTTTTTTTTGCCTGCCTCTTGCTGGTCACCCAAAAAGAATGCTTTGATAAACGTTGTACAGCAGTGAACTAGATAACAGCTAAAAACACGCGAAACACTATACAGGGAATTTGCCAAAAATGCCAACAATAATTGCATTTTTATGCTACAAACAGCATAAATAACCAGTGCAGATTCCATACCACAGCAACAACAACTTTCGGTCTACTCGACCATAAAACTGCCCTAGATGTTATTTCATTTGAAAGTTTTTGAATAGGCTTGCGTAGGAGAAACTTGGAATTTTCAAGGGACAAGTAAAAAATGTTATCGATGAAAAGGGGAGAAAATATTGGGCATAGTTTTGAAGTAGTTTAAAGATTTATTTTTTTGCAATAAAACTAAACAAAAAATTATTTCATTAACAATATCTTATAACCTTTCAGTAGGTCGATCAATTATAGTTTAAAATTTAAAAAGGAAATAACTATCATCGATTGTTATTTTAATTACGAAATCATAAAGTTATATAAACAAAGCATAAAACGAGGCAATCAAATTATTTTCGATTTTTTTTTTGTCGAAAATCAACTTGAAACTTTACACATTTATATCAAATATAAGTCATTTATTTTCCAACTCAATCAAAAGCTAACCAACTTTTATTAGATTTAGGTGGACATACCCTTTGTTTGTTTAGACCATAGTTAATATTTGGGAGTATACAAAAAACCCCTGATAAAAAAGTGGTTACTAAAAAATAAAAATAGAAAAGTGAACCGTTGGGTCCGCAGGCGACAACACATGTAAATATTTTACAAATGTTTATCTGCAGTCACGCCCACACACACACACACACACACACGCACAGACAAGCCAGGACTTTGGCTTTGTCTTTGTGGAGCATAAATTCTTGTGCTAAACAATACACACACGCACACCCGCACACACACGTAGCGGGCACACCTGGACGGGCTTTTCGTTGGAAATAAATTAAATTTATGCTGTTTTGTGGGTTTTTCTCTGGTATGGTGGCTTTTGTGCTGAAGCTCGCCCAGTTTTTATTTAGCGCCCCGGATAGAGAAAGCAGAAACAAAATAAATAATATAAAGCGCCGCAGCAGCAAAACATAAAAAAAAGACAAAAACAAAAACCAAATAAATATCGTAACAATAAAATTTTATTATTCCCGCAACAAAGTACAACTGAATTTTTTTTCATATAGTGCAGGAAAGGTTTTTCATATATTTTTTGTTATTGTCTTTGGTTACGTTTGCTGTTTGTGTTATTTGTGATATAATCTCATTCTCAACTTTTGCTTTGTTGCTGTTGTTGTTGATGTTGTTGTTTTTTATTTTTGTGTTCTACCCCAAAACTATTTTCGTAATTGAAACATTTTTGGGGCAACAACAAACTGTAAAAACGTAAAATGCGCACTACAATAATTTTTAGATAAATTCCCCAACATATATATATATATTATATTACATATTTTTATTTTTCCTGATAAATATATATATATTTTTTAATAAATATTTCACAAAATATGTAGCATGCAAAAACAACAACAAAAGCAAATACTATTCATGTGGAATTTGGATTTGGCAGTAAAAAGCAAACAGAATATCTGTTAACTATGATTAATAAATGAGCAACATGATTAAATCGTGTCTCATTAAACAAATAAAGAATTTGCATAAATATACATATTGAAGTAATTAATATTAAGTCTGAATGCTTGAACTAATTATTATTACAACATATAAATTACTTTTTACTAATATTTTTTCGTTTCTTTCTATCCGTTTTGTATGCAGATGATATTGCAAAATCTGACAACAAATTCGTACTACGAAGTCAAAGTGGCAGCGGCAACATTCAGCGTTATAAATCCCAAGAAAATAGTGTTGGGCAAGTTTTCGGATTCAAGAATTGTAAGTAAACCACACATAAACAACTCTTACACACATACACACTAACACACACCTGGCAAACAATTTTTGGCTACTGACACTCACATTTTTCTGCAACTACAAATCAAAAGTGCAATAGGGCTATGTTAAAGCCAAACGTTCTTGGCTTTGTAGGCGGGCGTGGCAAACCCTAAATTTGGCTGTAATATTACAAAATGGCCTCGACGTTGCCATATCTGATAACACACCTACAGCATAAACTAAATATACATATATATGTGTATCTAGCTGTCTGGCTGCAACATATTTTGGCTGCTGCTTTTGGCTAAAAGTTTATTGCATATTTGCCAGCTTCGTGAGGCATGTATGTCTTGTCCTTAATATACATGCACATTTTGTGGCATATCAATTTCCTGGTTGGGTTTTTTGCCTGCAGCTGAAGCCAGTCAAAAGGCTTGCATCATTGAGCATTTGGGGCAACTGGGCGTATGTGTAATAAGCGTTTATGCATATTTAATGGCAATTTGTCAAGCATAATCAGCCTGAGCCATTTTTCACGACACGCCCCCCAATCGACATGGCGCACTTTTAGCTTTAGTTTATTGACTTTTGCAACCCGACGCGAGTCACAATAACATTCAACTCCTTGTCATAACAACAACAACAACAGCAACAACATTCTTTATGACATTTAACCTAACCACAAGTTTTAAAAAGTTTTGCGCCGCATGCATAAAATATATGCATATGATGTTGAAACCCGTGACAAAATATGCCAATTTAGTTGACCTCGCTCTGTGCGGTGCGGTGCGGCGGGTGCGGGCGGGTGCGGGGGTGGTTGGTTGGCAATATTGTCACGCCCTTATAACTTGTGTGCAGTTCTTCTTCTACTTCTTTGACAATATAGTATATATTTTGATAACTGTTGGTTTTTATTCTTCTTCTTCTTCATCTTCTTCTTGTACATTTACATATAATCCATGGGTGCTATTGTGTTTGTTGTTTTTGTGCTTGTTTCGCTTGAATTTCAATTGGCTGCACCTTTTGGCCACATTTACATGCTACGCTTTCCGCTTTCCGCTTGCCACTCCCACGTTTCACATTCTACTACCAGTTTCACTTCCGCTCAGGCGCACAGCTCACAACAAAAACAAAAACAGCAACAGCAAATATGTCCTTTAAATAAATATAAAATTTATGCAGCAACGAAAAGCAAAATGCCATCAAACAAAATATATTTTAAAAAACTTTGTTTTTATTTTTGTATTTTTGCACAACATCATAAATTATTTTTGACATATCTAAAATACCATGATTTGACACGTTAAAACGTTAGTTGTTTAATGTGCGCAACGTAAAGTTGACCTAAAAATTTTTGGCAAACTTTAATGTTAATAAATAAAAATGCTGACTTTAAATTTAAACGTTGTTTCTGACAATAAATCAAGTTTTGTTCTGGGAGAAACTAATTATTTCGTGAAGAACTTAAACTAGCTTTGCCGACCAATTCAAGTATCGATAGTTATCGATAATATGCAAATATTTTTCTTTTGCATGGCAAATGTCAAATCACTTTAAAGTTGTGAGCACAATTTTAATTTAAAAAACTGTAAGGTACAATTTTAACACGTTCTGTATTAAAACATTGTCCGATATTTATCGATAACCTTTGCAAATTGTACAATTATAAAAGTTAAAATACGAACACGTTAAACATTTTAAACATTTTAAGTATTTATTGCTCAAACGAAACTTAACCCAAACAGAATTTTTAAATTTAAAACGTGTTTCAGAAGACAAAATGGTTAGCCCTAAATATAGAAATAGGTCTTAAAGCTAAACTTTAATGTAGTTTTTATGGTTGGAATAAAATAACCGCAGCCGGTGGCCTAGATTTTCCGAATGTGTCGCTTTCTTAACCATTTTTCCTACGTTTTATAATAACAAACAAAATAAGTATGGGCATAAGCTAAGAACGGTCTGTATAAAAGAAGAAAAAAAAACACACACACACATACAATACAGAATAGCATAGTAAAGCATTCAGCTTTGTCTGCAATACAAATATTTGCATAAGACACAAAAACAAAAACATTTTCTTCCACTTTAAGTAGTGTCAGCTGCAGGCAAAAGACATAAATCTCAGCGGGTCGTGGATGTCGCTTATGCTAAAGAAAGAAACTAACAAACACCCCCGTACAATAAAACCCCTTAACTAACCAGCTCTTTTCAATGTTTCGTTTTAGATACAATTGCAACCGAACTGTGAGAAGTTGCAACCGTTGTTGCGTCAATCGCATAACGACTATAACTTGGCCGTATTGGTTGGCATCATCTTCAGTTGTTTTGGCATCGTGCTGATTGTCATGGCGTTCTTTCTATGGAGGTAAGTGGCGCTCCTTGTTTACACACACACACACACACACTTCTAGAACTGTAGCCATCTCTTCTCGACATTTTTTTAAGCATAACAAGTGCAGCTGCAGTCGCGGCGCGTGCTTCCCCATAAATATACAAAAAAGAGCACGCCCAGCTCTTAGCTTTGTTTACCCTGTACCTTCTTAAAGTGGCTAAAAAGTATATGACGCAGTTTTAAGAGTTGTATGAAGTTAATTTTACGTATGCAAGTTTAGACTAGTTGTCGATAAGTATCGATATCTTAAAGAAGAAACACATCAAAATTACTGTAAATTTTCTAGTATATTTATACCTCGAAGAGAAATGTGTATCGTTTGAGGCCTACTTTTTGAATAACGCTTTCAACATCAAAGATATCGATAAATATTTTGAACTCTAAACGCTAGTAAAGGGTATCTGTTTATCTTAAACTCTCAACTTTTAGAACTATCACTTGTTAAGTGTTGTTTGTTGTCTCAACTCACACGGCACACGCCCAACCACCCCCGCGGCGCTGCCTTAAAAATAGCCCTGGCAACAAATCAAACTGTCGAATGGGATGCTGTCGGAGGCAACAAAATGCAGCATCCACACAGCAGGCGATGTTTCGCTTCTATTTTTGGGGTTGCGTGTGCCGATGAAAATGTTTTTATTTCCCATTTAATTTGCTTAAAATCTACAACACATACACACATTTATATATATATATATATATATATATATATCAACAAACACGCAGATATATCTTCTATAATGTGGCAAGCAACACAACGGGACATCGAACTTTCTTTTACTTTATCTATCTCTCTCTGTCAGTTCATGGGCGGAAGAGTTTTTCTCTTTAAGTCTGGGGATTAGCAACCACATAACGTGGGCATTAACACAGATCATATGGCAAGCACTGATACATGTGTTGTACGCTCTATTTCGATTAATAGCAACATGAAAAATATTTCAAGCATTTCACATATTGCAATTAGAAAACAAAAAATATTCCAATTGAAACTTAATTGCACGTTTGAATTACTTATACAAAATATATATATATATACTTGTATACTTCTGTTGCAAAAGTAATTCAAACGAGCATTATGTTTCAATTGTAATATTTTTTGTTATAATTTTTTGAACTTATTAAGAAAAATATTAAATTCTTTGAATAAAAAAATTTCTGTTATTGGCACATTTAATTTATAAGCTTAACCACAATTTTAATGGCGCACCCGACTCAACTCGAAAATACAATTATTTAATGTTGCCAGATCGTTTAAAAAGAGAAAGAGTTTTGCAATTGTACTACAACAGCAGTTAATAGATAACTTATTTTGTAGAATATAACTTTCATTCGTCTTGGAAATATTGACAAAAAAAAAAACGAACATTAAACGCTTATAAGCAAAAGCGAATGCAAAGGAAAAGAAATATTACTCATATTAATAGTCCCGTCAATATTGAAGGCACAACTTTTGCAGCCTTTGAAACTAAATATCACAGAATTTGAAAGCAAACATAGCTACCAAGAAAATGGAGAAGAAGCAAAGAGCTGAAATCAAGGCTCTGCCTGGGCAATTTTCATGGAAACCGAGTAGGCGAGTAGGATGGACTTGTGGCCTCATTCGCCCGCATATTCATTAGAAATGTTAATTAAAATTCAAATCACAAAAACATCATAACCCCCAACGGGGACGTCAAACGCTACGAAACGAAACGGAACACCATAGAACGTAACGGAACGAAACGAAATGAAATGAAACGAAGTGAAATGAAACGGCAAGACAAGGAAACAATTTTAAGTTACTTAAAGTCTTTATTAAATGTGAAAATGGTTAACCCGTTACCCAGCGTTACCCAATTTCATAAGAAAAACAAAAGCCCCAAGCATGCAGCAGGATATTGCCAGCGCAACCACCGCAACCCACCCTCCCCCACCCTCTCTCCCTCCACCACGCTCTACCGCAACCACATTCACAAACACCACTCGCTCGCACTGCTGTTAAAAGCCATAAAGAAAATGCGAAGCATTTTTAACTTCAATGAAAATTTTTTTACTTCTCGTTTTTTTTTTTTTTCATTCTCTATGCCATTTTTCATGCTCCCGCGAATATGTCAAATAAAAGTTGCTGCTCGCATTTCTATACAACCCATCTACCACCCCCCCTCCCCCCTCCCCCCCGATCAACCCACTCTTAAGTATGCTTAGCCCACACCCACCCGCCTCCCCCCATCCACTTGTGTGTTTTCTAAGAAATTAATGCCATTTTATTTATTTTTTACAAATACTGTGGAAAGTTAAGGATGCAGAAGAATACAAACAGGGTGAAAGGCGAGGGTTAGGTGCTGTGAGGGTAGGGGTAGGGTAGGGTAGACACTTTTTTATAAAGGCGAAACCTCATTTTTCACGTTGCCAGCCAACGTTTTAGAGCGGAATAAAAAAAAAAAATTAATATTTATTTTTTTTATTTTTAAACAAACAAAACAAATTTCCACAATTTCCTATTTTCAATGCGAACAAATAAAAACGCCGACCTAAGTAAATGGACACATAAAAAAAAGTGGTAAAAATGTAAAGAAAGGAAAAGAAAAGGGTGCACTTCTAGGAGTAAATAAAATAGGTAATTTCGTTGGGTTCGCCTCCGGAGCGCAACTAATCTACTTGAAAAGTTGCTAATCTTGGTTTTTTTTCTACTAAACGAATTTCAGCCATTGATGAATAATAAAAAGAAAAGGGTATATAGAAATAACTTAATGGATAGAAAATTGTTTGAAGCTACATATACGCAAAGATCCTTAATAAAAAGATTTTACTTATTTAAAAGTGCCAATCACACAATATCTTTATATATTATAGCCTATGTGTTGTTCCGATGTATATGCTTTTCTATTGTAAAGTTTCATTATAATCCATTTTTGTTGTCTTGCGTGAAAGCGAAGCAAACTTTCGAATTTATAATATTCATAATATCGCAAAATATTCTATAAGTATTTGAATCTTTACGAATATTATCTCATAATCTCTTTCTCTTATTCCTTTTCGGTGCCCTTTTGAAGTATTCTTTTTTCTTTTTTTATCAGCTCAACTCAATTGCTTTCTTCAATAGTTTTTTATGCCACCCCATTCCGTAACTTTTGCTGTGCAGAGAAAGTTTTGTGCTGATGCTTTAGGAATTTTTATTGGAACAATTTGTTTGTAACAATACACAAAAATATGTCAACGATAACAGCAATTTTTATTTACATTTTGACGCCGAATACTAAAACGGCGAGCAATAACTAAAATTGAGAAGAGGGAGCAAAGAACAACAACAAAAAAAAACTTTGTTTCTGTTTCTTTGTCACACATACATCCAAACAAACATAAAATATAACTATGTCTCTTTCTGCTGTTGGTAGTTTTCATATTTTATACACTTTGGCAACATTGTTTTTGTTGTGGCAGTGGCTTTATTTGCCTGTGCCCCATGTGTGTGGTAAGCAAATGGCAAGGGGGTGAGTGGTATGTGAAGAGAAAGAGTTTTTCCGCCAACTTTTGCCTTCGAAAAATACAACAACAACAACAACAACATAAGCAGCAGCGAAATGCTGGCAAGAAATTGTTTTGGCTACCGTATGCGCAACTTTTTGGGCCAAAAAGTTACATTGTTGTTTGGCAGAAATATTAGAAGAACGTGTATGCGTAAAAGCCCAAAGGAATGTGCGAAAGGGGGCACTACTGGGGAGTCAATAATGGGGGTAAGGTGAGGTAAGCTCAGGTCTTCGAAGGTTTTCGAAACCCTTGTGAGCAACAACTAGAAGAAGAAAAAAAAAACAAAATGTTGAAACCAAACAAGATTTCACTTCATCAGTTGCGATTGCTTTTTTTGTTCTGCTCTTGTCGATTGTATTCCTTCTGGGAGCAATGAAACTTTTCCAACTTTAACTTGGATTGTGCATAGTGGTATCTATAGCATTGACAGGGGCACAGAACAAGACTAGCCTCTCTCTCTCTCTCTCGCTCTTTTACTTTCGTTCTTTCTTGCTCTATTTGTTCCTTTTGTGTTATGCATATTAAGTGGCAAGTTGGAAAGTTCTTTTGCGCCGATATTATCAACAGTTGTTGAAAACTTTTGTCCACACAGTTGTTGTGTATTGTTTCCAGATGCTGTGCGGCATGTGCCAATTAGGCAATTAATTCGTTTATCTATTGTTTTGGAGTACGCTATTTGAATGGTTTTTTTTTCTCTCGTTTTATTGTTAATTGTATTTGTATTTGGGTGGCTTGAGTAAACAACAAAAGAAATAAAAATGGATCTTATGCTTTTAGTGCTACACAAAAAAAAATAATAAAAAACTATTATTATTGCAATGAAAATTGTGAAACTACAAAGGTTTTTTATATATTCGCCAAATTAGTATTTATATATATTAACGTATGCAAAGAAAAGAGACGGATACTAGGCACTATTTGTAATGTACTTGTCTTATCATGAACAGCTGATTATTGTAAAAAAAAAAAGCTCACACGCTCACTCTCCCTCTCTTATACAGATCGAGTGAGCACCATATGTTATCATCAATTTAACATTAACATAAATGTTATTGCTTACCGTTAACATAGCGAGCCAAAGCAACTTTTGCTGTCAATTGGAACTTCAGTTGCGTTTTGATAATCGAGCCGCTCGATCAACAGTTGAGTGAAGGGCATGTGCGTGTAACGGCAAAAGTTGAATGCACGCGTAACCGATAGAGAGAGCGAGATAGAGCAATAACATTGCTTATCAGAGAAAATAGCTAAAAGTCACGATAAACCGTCAAATCGATACGTTTCTGCGTATTATTTTTGTTTGCTTTTGTTTTGTTTCACTCGCACGATGCGAGTGTGTGTGCGTCAATTGCGTACTATAATAATTTTGCAAGTGCCTTGGCGACACAGCGGCTGCGCCCCCAAACTAATGCAAATATGACGTAATTTTTCCATGAGTTTTGTTTAAATAACAACAACAATTGCGTTTAAACAGACAGCGCAACAAGTGCAATGCAATTTGTGAGGCTTTTAAAGAACAAAGCCTGTTAAAGCCTACCTTCCGCTCCCAACGTCCCCCTTACCACCGCTTCCTACTTAATAGAAGCTCGACGCGTTCGTTCGTTGTAAAAAATAAACATCATGTCAGCTGCTGCTGCTGCTGCCGCTGCTTCAGGTGAAAAGCAGCGACGGAGCAGCAGCTCAAAGTCAACGTCGCCATCGGCATCGGCATCGGTAGCGACGCCGCTCGTACGCCGCAAATCGCAACGTGGAAATTGGTTTACGTAAGTTTTTTATTTTCGCAGCCACCATAGTTGAAAGTGGAAAATTGGGCCATTAAGCTTTCAATTCACGTGTGCAAAAAAATGCAAAAAAAAAAACGAACAAAAATCTTCCGATCAACTTTATGACAAAAACAATCAACAACAAGAATGCATAGCAAATCAGCACCAATAACAACAACAGCAGTATAAGAGAGAGAGAGAGAGAGACACAAAGAGCAACAACAAGAGCGTTTAAATTGCTGCTGCTGCCAAAAAGCATAAGAAATAAATAAACAATAACGGAAGTTGACAAAGAAAACAAACGAGAATGAAATGTAACAAGTCGCGCATTGAATACCCTAACTAGATGGTTAAGAAACAAAAAACTTTTAAGTTAAACTGATCACAAAAACCAAAAGCTCAATAAGAAAATGCTCAAGAGAATATTAATGTTAATATGAAAGTTAAGCTTAAAAAAATAGCTAAAATTCGTAAGTAAAAAAAACAACAAGACAACAAAAAAAGTGCAACTGAGTAAACAATATAATTTACATAACAACATGAGTGGGTGGTGCGGGGAGGGGGGTCGATGTGCCCTATAATTATCCAAACATTAATCAAATGTGTTGAAGTTTTGTTTATTATCTGAAATAATATTATAAAAACTATGATTATTTTTGCTTGTAATGTAACAGCTTTTCCGCCTAAACAAAAAAAAACAAAAACGGCTGTACATAAACTTAAATGAGCTGTTGTATTATATAGTATATCAGCCGGATCGTTAGATGACAAGTTATATGATTTTCAAACATCGTCACAATATATATATAAATGTTATTCGGTTTTTGCTTATAACAAATATTTGGTGCGTAAAAAAAACGATAAATAACAACAACAACAGTCTGCGGCATTGAATCACAAATACATAGAAAGTTTACGTAAATAACTTTAAGTTAAACCGAATAAATAAATAATAAAAAAAAATTTTAGCTTTTTCACATCTTAGAGTGCTTTGTAAGTTGATTGTTGTTGTTACTTCAATTTTTTTATAATTGTTCATAGGTATATCAATAATTATTGCTTTTTCTTGTTGTTGTTGTGGGATTAATCTGATTAAATTATTGGATTCAGTGATTCAAATGATATATCTCATCTCTGATGGCAATTTGCATTTGTGTTTATTTATCTATCACGATTCCGACGAATTCTTGGGAACTATACAAAATAACAACAACAACAAAAATAATGGAAAATTTTTAGATACTTTAAGATTTAGATTTGCTTATTCTAAACTGTTCTCAGATAACATTTAACTTCTCTTGAACATTGTAGTTTTTTTTTTTTTTTTGGATTATCAGTTTGCAACCGAATTTGAGTTTAGGAAACTTAAGATTTTTGAGATTGACTGCAGTCTTATATCAATACTGTTTTCCAAGTATCAAACTGCAATTAAATCGATCGAACTTAAACCTGATTTATATATTTTTAGAATAACTAGGTTGTGTTTCCAGATATCTCATATTCAATTACATAAACCTGCACCTTTAAACGTTTTATCTTACTTAAGGTTCTTTCTGACACCTTTTGTTGTTAATTTATATATGTAATATGTGAATTACGCAAATATGAGAAACCTACCCTTTAAAGAGCTTATCACATGCGATAATCACTGAACGCAATCCCGTAATCAGCGCTTAGTGATAAGAGTACTAAAACAGCGAACACTTCACACTCTTGTGAGTATGCAACTGCCTAGTATCAACCATAAAAAGAACTTGACGCAAATTCTGATTAGAATAGAACAAAAAAAATGCATAAATTGCAAACAAAACACACACACACACACCCCCACACTAAACAAAAGCTTTCCAGCTGCTCAGCAACAACATTAAGTTTTTGCTGTTGAAAAACTTTGAGCAAACTTGCCAAGTTATGCTTAGTTCGTATGTGTGTGTGTGTGTGGGTATAAAAGCTTTCACTTTGAAGCATACTAAATGAAAACTTGGTAGCAAAAAGTTTCCTTGGTCCTTGTAATCGTTTTAGCCAATTACAAAGACTTAACCTCAATTTTGTAAGCAGCTGCTGCAGTTTGCAATTCAAAAAATATACGTGTATATATATATAAAAATGTTGCATGAAGTAGCCATGCCACACCCGTACTGCACTCTGCACTTCACCTGGTTGCCATTTGCGCGTTCATCATTGTCACTCGGTCTATGTTCAAATATTTGCATAAAGTTCAAATGCCAAAAGCAAGCGAAAAGTTTCATTTCATTTGCAACACTGCCATTCAACAAAAATTACTTGTTAATGCCTCGCTGCAGCTAAATTCCGTTAACGTTAAAATGTTGACCCCCTTTCAACCCCATCCTTACGAGAGTTCTTCTCTTCTCTTCGTTCTATGTTTTCTGCTTTTGTCCATCTCTATTTTTAGTCTATTTGGACAGCTTATTATTTATGCACTTTGATTTTTGTTAAAAGCGCGTTGCACGTTGAAGGACTTGCAACGCAACCCTCCACCATCCCACCCCCTTGCCAATTACCTAACACCTGCTTCTACTGTTTCTATAAGTTTTCGTTATTTCCAAAACGCAAAAAAATCGCACTAAAAGTACTTTTTTGTGCCGTCATGTCTAAGTTTTTGAGTATTTGTTGCAAGTAGCAAGTAGCAAGCAGTTTTTCTGTGGTTAGATACTTCATTATTCGTTCTCTCTTTTTGTGAAGAGAAGAAATTACAATCAACTAATTTTAAGACAAATAAAAATAATGAATCCATTAAAACCTTTTTAAATATTTAATTATTTAACACTCGTGTTTTTTTGTTTGTTTGTTGTTTCTCTCATTTTCAGCAGAAAGTGCTTCCATGCTGCGTATTACTATCTGGATGATCCACCACATCATCCAAACGCACCACAAGTCGATTGGGAGGTGCCCGTCAAGATTGGCGATGAAATCCGTGCCGCTGTGCCCGTTAATGAGTTTGCCAAACATGTGGCATCATTGCATGCTGATGGAGATATTGGATTTAGTCGCGAATACGAGGCTATACAGAACGAATGCATTACCGATGACCTTGCCTGCGAACACTCTCAACATCCCGAGAACAAGCGCAAGAATCGCTATCTCAATATAACAGCTTGTAAGTTCCTTCGTTCTTGTTAATTAATTCTTTATACTTATACCTTCCTTCCTCTCTTCCTTTACAGACGATCACAGTCGCGTGCATTTGCATCCCAGTCCCGGACAAAAGAAGAATCTGGACTATATCAATGCTAACTTTATTGATGGTTATCAGAAGTCACATGCTTTCATCGGCACCCAAGGACCTCTGCCCGATACCTTTGATTGCTTTTGGCGCATGATTTGGGAGCAACGTGTTGCAATAATCGTTATGATTACCAATTTGGTGGAACGTGGACGACGCAAGTGTGACATGTATTGGCCCAAGGATGGTGTCGAGACCTATGGTGTTATCCAGGTCAAACTCGTCGAGGAGGAAGTCATGTCCACCTACACGGTGCGCACTCTGCAGATCAAGCATCTGAAGGTAAGTAACACTTGAAAGTCTTCAATTGGCATTCATTACATCATCGATTACTACTTGCAGTTAAAGAAGAAGAAGCAGTGTAACATGGAAAAAATCGTCTATCAATATCATTATACGAATTGGCCAGATCATGGTACACCGGATCATCCATTGCCCGTTTTGAACTTCATCAAAAAATCGTCGGCTGCCAATCCCGCTGAAGCTGGTCCAATAGTTGTTCATTGCAGGTGAGTTTTTTTGTAACCTAGAACCGATTACTTAAAACTTACTAATACCTTTCATTTGCACACCTTACAGCGCTGGCGTTGGTCGCACTGGGACCTACATTGTCCTGGACGCAATGCTGAAGCAAATCCAACAGAAATCGATTGTCAACGTTTTTGGTTTTCTGCGTCATATTCGCGCTCAGCGCAATTTCCTTGTGCAAACGGAGGAACAATATATATTCCTGCATGATGCGCTGGTCGAAGCCATTGCCTCCGGCGAGACTAATTTGCTAGCTGATCAGATTGAGGAGTTGAAGAATTGCACTCCGTATTTAGAGCAACAGTACAAGAATATCATACAATTCCAAACGAAGGACATACACATTGCATCGGCCATGAAGCAGGTGAACTCGATTAAGAATCGCGGTGCTATCTTTCCCATTGAGGGCAGTCGTGTCCATTTGACGCCCAAGCCAGGCGAAGATGGCAGCGATTATATAAATGCATCCTGGCTGCATGGATTCCGACGATTGCGTGACTTCATTGTCACCCAACATCCGATGACGCACACCATCAAGGATTTCTGGCAAATGGTGTGGGATCATAATGCACAAACAGTTGTGCTGCTCTCCTCATTGGATGATATAGTAAGTGAAATATCTTAAAAATCTCTGTAAGACTCTCTCTAAAGAGCTCTCTCTCTCTCTCTCTCCCTATCTCTGTTCTCTTCTGCAGAACTTTGCCAAATTCTGGCCGGATGAGGCCACACCCATCGAAAGCGATTACTATCGCGTCAAATTCTTAAACAAGACAAACAAAAGCGACTATGTGAGTCGTGATTTTGTCATCCAATCCATACAGGATGACTACGAACTGAGTGTGAAGATGCTCCATTGTCCCAGCTGGCCCGAGATGTCCAATCCGAATAGCATCTATGACTTCATTGTGGATGTGCATGAACGTTGCAATGATTATCGCAATGGACCGATTGTCGTTGTCGATAGGTGAGTTAAAGTTAAATAAAATTCCCTTACCTCAAAACTATAACATATGTATTGTTCAGATATGGAGGCGCACAGGCTTGCACCTTCTGTGCCATCTCATCGCTGTCCATTGAGGTTGAGTATTGCAATACGGCGAATGTGTATCAGTATGCGAAGCTGTATCATAATAAGCGTCCCGGTGTATGGACCTCCAGCGAGGATATACGTCTCATCTATAATATTCTGTCCTTTTTGCCTGGCAATCTGAGTTTACTGAAGCGCACGGCGCTGCGTACGGAATTTGAGGATGTGACAACGGCAACGCCGGATCTCTATAGCAAAATCTGCAGCAATGGTAATGTTATACTCCAACAACAACAGCAACAGCTGTTGCTCGCTCAACAGCAACAACATCTGCTGCAGCTGCAAATGCAACATGAAACACAACAACAACAACAGCTACAACAACAGCAACATCAACAGCTACAGTTACAACAGCAACAGCAGCTACAGCAATCAAATCTCATTAGTCATAGTAATCATCAAACCGAAACAGTTGCTAAAACAGATACAACAACCAATACTAATTCACCCTTATTACCCATCTCATCATTGTTACCACCCACAGTTGCCTCATTATCCATCACACCCGCACCAACACCAACGACAACAACGTCCAATAATAGCAATGATATCCATACAACAACAATCCCAACACCACCAAGCTCACCAACAACAGCAATCACAACACCGACAGCTGCAACTGCAACTGCAACAACAACAACACCCACAATAAATGATTTAACCAATACTAATGCTAATTTTACTACTACTACTACTACCACTACTACTAATAATGCTGCCGATGTGCCGCCAATTGTTGCCGATGAACTCAATGTGCAACAACAACAACAAATGCTCGCTCTCATGCAACAACAAACGCAACTGCAACAACAATATAATACGCATCAACAACTACAACAAACGGATAATGCCAACTGCTTGCTGCTGCCCACAAATGTTGATGAATTGCTCAATCCAACAACACCTGTAATGAACAACAACAACAACATTAACAATATGCAACAACCAGCAGTCACAGATGCTCAAAACTTAGATATTGTAGCTTAGAATTAAACTGAAGAAACTGAAAGAAAATTAATCATTTTATAAATGCTAAAACAAAAAAACGATAAATGTATCTTTCAAATCAATATTAATATTAAAATAAAAAAAAAACAAAATCGAAGTAATTATAAATATTGTAAACATTAAAACTATATTTATTATAAGCGAGTCCTTAAAAACACTATTATTACATTTATTTATTGCTTTATACGATTTGATGTTATTCATTTTTTACAACTATTGATTTATATACATATATATATATGTATGTATATATATATATATATGTATTAAAGACTCGGTTTATAAATAAATATTCATAAATACTTTTTTTAAATACATTATGTTAAATTTTATATTTTAATTTAATTAGTCACAAGCAGAAAAAGAAATAGTCAAAAAATAAGCAAACTAGCAACTTAATAACAAGGCACATGATTAAGTATACATATATATATATATCTAAAAATATTCAATAATGATGTTTAAAATGTAGTTAAGCGCACAAAACTAACTAACAAACCAGAAAAGAAAAGTTCCCAAACACACAAACCCATGTTTTGTTAAATTTACCAATTAAGAACAATATATTAGATGTTGTACTTTTGTGCCATTGCTCTTATTACTTAGTTCAAATCAGGTTCTTTATAATGCCAGTTACCGTTACCTTTTGTCATACAAAATATTTGTGTTGTATTAATTTTTTCCATAATTTTGATTCAATGTCCGTCCTACAATCTGTTAATTGATACTGTTTTCTGCTCACTTTTTACACAACGATTAAATGTAGAAACTTTGAAAAACAAACAAAAATCAAACAAACAAAATCTTAGCGAAAATTTATGCGAATTTAATAGAAATGAAAATGAAAATAAACATATTTAGAAAATAATGTCATCATATAGTACATATATTAACAATGTATTTTCCCAGGCACATATACAAAATATTTTCTCAAATTTAAAACAAAAAGCACCTTAAAGAAAACGCACTACATAACTGTAAATCGAAAATAACAAAAGATTCAATCACACACAGGCACATCACAACTGTAAATATATAAATATAAATATTTATGCTTACGATATGTAGAATTTGCATGAAAGAATGCGTAACAAAAAAACCTAGAATCTAAAACGAGCTATAAATATTGTAAAAAAAAACAAACAAGCATAACATTTAAAGCATCAACATTAAAACGAAAGTGGAGAGAAAAAAAAATCAGCTTAGCGTTTTTAGTATTTAAGAACTTAAGAATTATTTGTAAAGCGAATCGCAAAAAGTAAAGTATTATTAAAATATATATGTAAATTCCTTTGGGAAAAAAACCTATGCAGTAATCAAGAAAATAATAAATTCTAATTTTTTTGGAAGTACGGCAACACCGAAAGGAAAAGTGAGCTTAGGCTTCCAGCAATGGGAATATACGAATAAATAAAAAATAATAATCAATGAAAAAAGAAATACTCAGCTTGACTCAACTCAATGAAATTGTACAGAATATACAGTTAGCTAACAACCAACAACAAACAACGTTGCACTTTCAAATTGCCATTGAACAAGTTGTTTTTTTTCAACTAACGGTATAAGTAAATATATATATATATAAAGTATAGTATTTAATCGCAGTAGAACAGGGTGCTAAAAATACATATTGTATTTTAAAACTATAAACGTTTGGGTTACATAACAGCGGTATCATTTTTGCGCCCTGTTCGCATTGGCTCAAGCTTTAGGAAAAGTAAGATCTAGATTAAATAAAAATGTAAGTGGCATGTGCATGTATGTTTATGTATGTATTAATACTGATAACAGCAACAACATGTTTTAAAGACTGGTTTTTTGTACACTTTATCTTAAGCATGTATACCCCATTATGTGTATGTACATTCAATACTGTAACTAAAACTTAAAAAGCTTTCTTTCATTTTTTCCCCGTGATTTGTTTACGATCTTGTAATTGTTCGTCTGCAAAACAAGAGATCACAATTTCGTTTATTTCTTAATATATTATTATAAATCGAACTGGTTTTGTTTTTACAACTAAGCAAGCTGCATTTCTTAGAAAACCGATAAAAAAAATCAAACCATTTAACCTAACGACCAATTTTGAAATTATGTTTCGTGAAAATGAAGGAAAAATAGAGCTAACGATCTCTAAGCACCTTTTTAAAATACTAGATTAAGGTGATTAAAGATTAACGATTTATATATGTGTATCTAGATGGCTTGTAAATTCTCATACTAAAGAGCATAACTAGAATGCTTCATCTGTAATATAAAAAACAAATCATTTTATTTTCAACACAGACAAAACTAAACGATAACTAATGCATTTTAACTAATAAACACAGAATAGATATTAGTTATACTACATAATTATGTATGTACTACTATGCAAATTTAATGAATGTGAACATTTGTAAAAATGACAGCCAAACAACCTTGATGAATATGACAGCCAATGTGAAGAATACAAGATCAAAAAAAGAAAAAAAAAACCTAAAGAAAATAAAATACAAATTACCCAACAACACTGCACTTATATACACACACACACACACACGCACACTTCTCGATCAAGGAAACCTTTCCAAGACTAAAACTACCTTCACAAATCATATATTAATATATATATATATAATATTATCTAATTGACGGTGTTATGCAATTTATAAATGTGATGAATGTCAAACTTAAGCGTATATAAAAAAAATAATAAAAAACAAAAAAAACTCACAAAAAAATATAAAAATAAAAGCAGATTAAGTAAAACAGCTGAAAGGTAGCGAAAAAAATCTTAAATAAGCATAACCCACGATTTTAGAGCTAAAGCATAATGCATAAAGAAGGGATACAAATGAAGACGACAAACCCATAGTTTTGAAAGCGTTTTTAAGGCAGAATAAACAGCATAATGGATCGGAGCAAATGTAGAGCAGCAAGTACTAAAAATATGAAAAGGCAATTCAAAAAAGAAGGATACGAAAAATGCTAAAGAGTTGAATGCTTTTAAGTAGCGCACGAGGATAACAAAAGCCCGATGCATGATATGGAAATAGTATCTCGATAAACAAAAGAAAACAAAATTGAAAATAAACTTATGTATGTAAACTTAAGTTACGGTTAAGCTAATGAAAAAGTTATGGATGCAAACGAAAACTTATAGAACTAAAAACGAATGCAAAATAAAAATAATTAACATCAAATTTAAACAATTTTTTGATAAGAGTAGGCTTTGATAATTTCAACATTCGATTTCAAAGTCGAAATACTTTTAGTCAAACATTTTTCATTGCCAGAAAATATTCATTCCTGTTCAGATTGTCTTATTTTGAAAAAGGTAAGAAAACTAAAATTTTTTTTTTTATATTTATTTAAGCTTTTATTATACGTTAGATTATTGTCGACATAATGGATGGACCCAAAGTTGTTATACGCTTAAGCAGCGCAGGCGATGTGGTGTATGGCTGTCAGAGAGGATGTAAACTGCTCGGAATCAAGGAAACAACCCTATTTAAGGATAAACTTTGGTTTCTGGTCCTATGGGAGGGTTATGAAATGTTAGAAGCGGTCCCTGCTACTATTATGAATCGCTACTTTCTAAAGGAAGTCATGGAATTCATTACATTGAAGCAACAAAAAATGCTTAACAAATAAAACCCAACAAAAATAGAATTAACCAGCTAAAAAAGGTTTATTTATTTTTCCGCAAAGCTTAGCAAATGCACACACTACTAAAACGCATTGGGTTGGTGAATTGGCTTAATTGCTGGCATGCAAAAAAAACAAGTGCAGCATACTTTTAGGGGCACACAGGCGAGATTAAAAACTCTCAAACGGAGCTAAATCCTTTCAAAATTTTAAAGGACATTATGCATAAGAATCACAGGAATCCACTCTATCGAACTGCGTTCAAGGATTTCGGTGTCATCTAAGAGCACAAGGACTTAGAAAATTTTCACTCTTGGGCTAAGTGAAATGGAAAAACGTCACAGAATCCGGGTTTTCTCGAAAACTACAAGGACGATTTCAATGTCCTTTGGCAGGTTGATAGGCTGAAGCGCAACAGTCAATTTGAGATGTCATTCACAGTAATCCTCAAGGATTTGACCGAGTTATGGGTAGTTTTCCATTTTTTTTAAAGTCCTGATTATTTCAGCTGTTCAAAGGACTTTCGTCCTTTTTATTGCTTGATATAAATTGGGATGTCAAAGGCTATCTGTGGTCCAAAGGACATCAGGATAGTCCTTGAATTGGCAAAGTTACAGCGGATTTTTGAGAATTTATACATTTTTCTGACCTACCCCCTTAAATAAATTCCGACCAATATTTTTTCTCGAATCCTGAAAATTCTTTAATGCTAATCGATAGTCCTTTCTTCGATGAGCACAAAAATATGTGTTTTTGTGAGGTCCTTAAGGATATTGCCGAGATATGGCCTAAAGACGAATGTCCTTTTTACAAATATGCGGACTTGGTGAAATCCTTCAGAGGACAAGGTGCTTTAGAATCTTAAGGAACAACTCGATTAATCAACGTGGTCCTTGCAATTATTTATATGTATTATTTATTGATTAACAAAAGACTTAAAGCATGGGATGATGTAATACAAAATATTGTTTACTTTTTGGCAGCAACTTTTTTCTCGCGCGCCTTTTTACCCTCAGTCAGCTCGAGACGCTGTGTTTCGTTGAGAGCTGGCATCACCTTGGTAACGACGCCGGTGCCCAATGTTAAATTGCCATCACGCAGTGTAAAGCGCTGACCTTGTTCCAAGACCATGGGTCGGATCAGACGCAAGATGAGTTTGGTATCCTCACCGGGCATGATCATGTCCTTGTCTGGTATTTGGACTTGGACAGCACAATCCCAGGTGCGTGAGAACATCTGTAGCTGAATGAAGGACATGAAGGGCTTAGTGCGACCACCTTCCTCCTTGGATAATATGTAAACTTGCGCCTCCAGCTGATCTAGGGCCTTGACACTGCCCGGTTTGCACATGACCATGCCTCGTTTGATATCATCACGCTTAACGCCACGAACCAATGCACCCAGCTGATCGCCAGCCTGGGCCTCTTCGAGGATCTGATGGAACATCTCTACGCCAGTAACGGTGGATTTAAGTACCTTGTTGTAGCCAACAAACTCGCATTCCATTCCCTTTTTGACAACACCGCGCTCTAGGCGACCAGTCACCACTGTACCACGACCAGGAATAGAGTAGACGTTCTCCACGGGCAACAGGAATGGTTTGTCCAGCTCACGCACTGGTGTGGGTATAAATCTATCTACCTCCGCCAACAATTTTAATATAGCCTCAGACCCGATTTCCGGATTCTTATCCTCTAAAGCGCACAGTGCCGAACCCTTCACAACGGGAATCTGATCGCCATCGTAGCCCATTTCGGTGAGCAGTTCACGTATCTCCATTTCGACAAGCTCCACCATTTCCTGATCAGCTGCATCGACCTTGTTGATAAACACTACCATATGATCGATGCCAATTTGCTTGGCGAGAAGCATATGCTCACGAGTCTGAGGCATAGCACCATCTGTGGCAGCTACAACTAGAATAGCGCCATCCATCTGAGCGGTACCAGTGATCATGTTCTTGATGTAATCCGCATGACCGGGACAATCGGTGTGGCCATAATGACGCGACTCCGTCTGATACTCAACGTGCGCCACATTGATTGTAATACCACGAGCTTTCTCCTCGGGCGCATTGTCAATTTCATTGTATTTCTTGCTCTCCGCCAGTTTCTTGTCTGCCAGCACTTTTGTTATGGCAGCTGTCAATGTTGTCTTGCCATGATCCACGTGACCGATCGTGCCCACATTGCAATGTGGTTTAGTTCGCTCAAATACCTTCTTTTCATTTGCATACTCTCGCACACGATACCGCTGCAGGTTGCCTGTTAGCAGGAGAGGTGCACAACTGGTGGGTTGCCACTTCCGGGTCAGTGCAGCACCGCTTGCCATACTGCGCACCAACCTTGCCGTGCTCAACGAACGCCGGCTGCATCGGAATGCGACTCCTGTCCGGCAGACAACTGCTGCAAATGCTTGCGACATTTTCTTTTATTGTTTACTTTCAGCTGTAATTGTAAATAATTTACTTGCAATGATTTATGAACAAATAATATTTTACTTACAAATGCAATTAAAAGAGTAAAGTTTTAATGTAAAATGAAAATTGCGTAAACATTAAAAATGTGCTGCTCGTCGATAGTGCTGCCAGATCATACTATCTGCCGGCGATGCCACTATAATTAATGTATAAGTCAACATTTTAACAAGGTGGCAACGCTCTATACATGTTATTTTTGAGTTTTGGCTCTTCGAATAAATACCACAATTCTTACTGACCTCTTTTATTCTTGAATATTTACAAGATCTACACAAAACGTTTGTTTCTAGTTTTAAGCCTTATGATAGGCGCAAGGACTTAAATTGATTGACAAGTCAACGGCAATTGAATAATACTTACAATTGAATCGGTGCTCGCGTTTGTAGCGTAAACTCCACATCCATAAGTCCAAAATTGCTTCGAGGTAGCACATCTGGAATCCAGGATACCAGCAGACCCGTTTTTACCTGAAAGCCAAGTATTACAATATCTAGTTGTTTTATGAGGTGAACACATACATTTTGCTCCACATCGAAAACCATATTCACCATATAGAGCCTTAATCTGGTATGCACCGGACGTTGTTTGGTTTGTGTGGATGTCTGAGCTTTGGCTGTACGCACATAAGGAACAAAAGTACCATCTGCATTTCGTTCAAAGGAACGTTCCAGCTGCAAGCTAAGCTGTAAGACATTAACGACAAGGTTGCAGATGTTAGTTTTATATAGTTCTTTTCCTCCAAACAAGATACTTACATTGCGTGTGCTGAAGACTCGTTTCACAATGTGCAAGGCACTAAAATGCCAGACATATTTGGTCAAACCTTTTTGCTTGCCGGATTCAATGACAGAAACTTGATGCAGTGAACGACGCTTAATGCCAGCACTGAAACTTTTACTAAAATGTGAGAACATTTCCTGAAAAATCCAAAACTTTAGTATACGCTTAAAGATATATCAATCAATATCCAACCTTGTGCACATGAAAGTGTTGCAGCACTGGTCGTGTGCTTACAGCCTGTACCAACTCGATTGCTGGCTCAATGGATTCATTGAGCAACTCTATCACATAATCCAACCAAACTGCATATCCCAATGCTGGCTCCACAGACACGCCCACATTTTCGGCCACAGCTGCTATGGGTTCGTTAACAATAAGCGCTCGCTTTGCTGGAAGCGGTGGTTGCTTTCGTGTTTTAACTTCATTTACAATTTCAGTTGCTTTGATTGCTGGCTTTTTGACTACCGCAATTGTGGGCAATTTAATGGCAGGCAATTGATTCGCAACTGCTGGCGGAGTCAGTATGTTGAAGGGATCGCTGACTAGCGGCAGTTCAATATCGTCACTACACAAATCGAGTTGATCCGTCAGCTGATATTGATCCATAAGCTCAATATTGCAGTCGGTTAGCTCTAGATGCTGATCATGCTGTTCCTCAGCGTATACATCATAGTTGGACAAGAGATGTGCATCGTTGGCACATCGTACTAGAGCATTGCTGCTCCCGCTGCTCATTGCAGGCGTGGAATTTATATTTACATCGTATATAACATCGGATAGCTCCTCAGGCAAGGGTAGCAACTGCAATTAAAGAACAAATATAACTCCAGATTCATTTAACATCAAAAGAACTTACATCCGAATCTGCCACACAGAACTCATCCTCAAATATATAAATGTCTTCGGGAGGATCAGCATCTCCGCTTATGTTAATACTCAAACTCAGCCGCAAATCATCGTGTGTAGCTTCACCCAGTGGCGTTTCCAATTTGTCTGGCATCCAAAATGATTGTAGGCTCTTTGTAAAGTTACCATAAATAGTTTTGCCTTGCGGTGAGCTGAGAATACCGGCCAGGACAAGCAACAAATGATCACAGATCTCATCCTGCATGACCAGCGAGTTGTCCGGTTCCACAATGATCTTAAGCTTGCGACATGCACAGGCATAGGTGGCTTTTTTAGTGGACAGTCTATTGGCTAGAGCTGTAACATGGAGATGTGCCGCTGGAAACGTATCCGAGCGTTGACATTTTACCACAAAAGTTGTCGCATTTAGGCGCTGCACTGCGGGCACCTTTTCCTCCTCCTCTGCCATTTTATACTGCTGCCAGAGCTGTTGCTTTTGTTCTAGACTTATGTTGAGATTCCACAGTACCTCCCGGGACATTGTGTAAACCAATGCCTTTGGCATTTGGTTCTGGTTTTCGCGGCAGGCTTTAATGTGCCGGCAGTCGCTATCACTCTTGCATGCGTCTACATAGCAAGTGGCCTTGCTGGATACTACAGCTGCATTTGGTTGCAGTGACAACGTCACGTCATCAATGGACACAAAATTGCGCGGTTGAGCCTCTCGATCCCGTTCTTTCGATAGCAGAGAGAAAACGGCGCAGCCTGCACGCCGGCAAACAAGTTGCACGCCATCGAGCACGTTCTTGTGCTGTGGACAGTCGGGATTGCGGCATAGGAGCGCACGGCTACCATTGATAGCACCACAAGTTGCACATTTCCTAAGGCCGCGTTGTGTAGATCGCTGTATTTGTTTAAAATCGACAATTTTATTTTCACTTGACATAGCCGCAATGGTGCCAGACTACTAAATAAGGTTGCTTAACTATCGATATGCACATCGCACAAAAATTTTGCTCAGCGTCCTGAGAAGACCGATAACATATCAAAAGAGTTTTTTTACGCGCTTGTTCAAATTTCAAGTTTTTTTATCACCAATCACTATTTTCTATATTTTAAGTATTTTGGTCATACACAAATTATACCCTTGCTGCATGCCGCTGCAAACTCTCCAAGCAGTCAAATTCAACCCGCGACTCGATCCAGCGTGCAACTGTCAACAATAGCTCTTCATTTAAACTTCTACTCATAAGCTGCAGGCTGAGCGGCATACCGGCTTTGGACAATCGCACGGGTAACGAGACAGCCGGAATGCCAGCCATATTCGCCGGTTGTGTGCAAAAATCCTGAGTAGCGCACTGATCCCGGTTGCTAAGAGTTGCAAAGTCCTTGTAAAGCGGAGCATCACTTAGTGTTGTTGGTGTTAGTAATATATCTACTTTATCTTTAGTTAATCTTGGGTCAAAAAGTCTGGCAAAATCTTCAGAAATCAAGCGGCGCACGCGAAGCGCTTTTTCAAAATAATAATCGTAATTCTTGCGTAGCAAGAAAAAGTTGCCAGTTAAAATGCGCGTTTTGACCACTTGATTGAATCCCTCAGCTCGAGATTGGGCGTAGAGCTGTTCCGTGCTGCGCTCATCTTCCGAACGATGTCCATATTCGATGCCATCGTATCGAGCCATATTGCTGGCAACCTCGCATTGGTTCAGTATTGAGTAGACAAATATACTGGAGGCAGTGTTGGGCATAGACACTTGATGTACATGTGCTCCGGCAGATTCAAGTAGATCAGCCACTTTGGTCCAGGTTTCCAGCACTTCGGTGGATAGGCCTTCACAGTGATATTCTTTGGGTATTCCGATCCGCACGGATCGCAAATCAATTTCATCGACTTCTGGCAGTTGAATCCGCTTGAATGGCTGACGTATGGTAGTCGAATCAACGGGATCAGGACCAGCTATTGCATTTAGGACCTCAACGCAGTCGCTAACTGATCGAGTTAATATCCCGGGCACATCCATTGAGTTAACCAAAGGAATTAAGCCATGGCGCGAACAAAGTCCGTAAGTCGGTTTTAGACCAACCACACCACAATACGAGGCGGGATTCCGCGTGGATCCGCCAGTATCAGAGCCAATTGCACTGCAATATAAAAACCATATTAATAATAATCATCGATACATCGATAAGCTTTAATATAGCAATCGATATATTGTGTTTTTTTGATAATTATAACAAACACAGCTGACAGCTTTAGGTGACAAACGGTCACACTGCGCCTAAAGCGAACTAGAAAATAAGTAAAAATCTACGAAAGTTTGCAAGTTTTTGTAGCGTGTTAAAGCGATGTCTGCGCTCTTTCGCCTAACCAGCCGCGCCGTGGCGCTACAGCGCTCTGTGGCATTCAACCAGGCCGCAACATTGCAACGATCATGCCGCAGCATCAAAACATCGCCAAAGAAGGACGAAACAGTTGTAGCACCAGCAAGCGTAACAACCGAAGACTTTGCCAATCCCAGCCCGAAAAACTGGATGAGCTACGGTTTTGATTACAAAACCGAGGCAGAGGATCGCAAAGCGACCAAATCAACATTCTTCTTTGCCGTCACACTTTGCCTGGTATGGGGCACATTCTACTGGGCGTATTTGCCCGACACACAGCTGCGCAGTTGGGCACAACGCGAGGGTTTCCTGGAGCTGCGTCGTCGCGAGCAGGCGGGACTTGATTTGATCAGCCCCAATTATGTTGACCCCGCCAGCATAGTGCTGCCATCGGACGAGGATCTCGGCGAGACGGAAATTATCATTTAGATTATCACCCTTTTAGTTTGTTTTATAAGCGAATGGTTATGTAATGCAAAAAGCTGCTGCAAACAGTTAATTCGCGTGTGTTGCTCCTTGAATAAAATTGCAAATGTATCGGCAAGAGAAGACACTGCCTTTTTCGAGTGCATTACGCATAATATAAACTGGGATTTGTAAATTTGTTTTCGATGTTTGAGGTTAGAGTGAATCTTTAAAAATGTAAACAACTTGTATTTTGGTTTTCCACTTACGCATAACACAAGCCAGCTGCAACAGCTGATGCCGAACCGCCAGAACTGCCACCTGCTATTCTCCAATTGTCCTGGCTTAAGTCCTCGCTCCATATATTCTTTGTTGGTCCATAAATGGAGTCAATTGTGCCGGCGCCCATTGCAAATTGATCCATATTTGTTTTACCCAACAAAACGGCACCAGCTTGACGTAATTTGGCGGCAATTGTTGCATCATAAGGAGGTACAAAATCCTTTAACATGCTGTAGGGAAACATCATTAAGATATATAATTATTTATGTACTTGTCATTTAAATACAAACCGGGAGGCACAAGTTGTGGCTATATTGGTTGTGCAGAAATTGTCCTTAATAGCTATGGTTACCCCATCTAATCCGCCAATGGCTTTCTGTTTGGCATATCGTTCCGTTGACTCATTGGCCTGTCGCAACGCCTGCTCTGGCGCAAGACGCACAAAAGCATTTAATGTCTTTAAATTGATGGCATCGTCTAGCGCTTGCTCCGTCACCGATTTAGGTGAAAAATTTCCATTAGTGTAACCGGCAGTTAGCTGCAATGTGTGCCATATAAAAACGAGACTCCAAAACTATTGAATAACACATACCTGTTTAATTCCCAGCTTCATGTGTCGCCTCATGTTTATGCCTACTCTTAAAATTAACCAAACAGCTCTTTTTAATTTATAATACAAGCATAATAAATAAATATTCAAGTACTCAATGCACGGCCTGTGTGCATTTCACAGGGTGCTAATAATCACCCTGTCAACTAGAGATGGGCGGAATAATCGATATGTTCGCCAAACTTGTTGTTGAGCTTGGAAGAATCCAAGTGGACATAACAAAAAAATATGTTTAAAACTTTTTCTAACAAGATTACATATATTTCATAAAACATTTTGGTGTTTTTAAGACTAACTTCATATAACATTAAACATAGAGGATTGACCAAATTTGACTACAAATTACACAAAGTTACAATCTTATTTTTTTTCTGTTCGCCATGTGCTATTGTTGTGTTAAGGGAACTATTTGCTTCATTCTCACACTTGATCTCTGATTTAATGATAATTCCAGACGATTCATCGTCTTCGGTCTCAGATTCGCATTTCTGTGGATGACACAATGTTTAAATTAGTATTGACAATTAAAAAAAAAATAAGTCAAGAATTAAAATTAAGAAAGTACATGCAGTTAAATAATTATTTTCGTGTTAGTCGAGTTTGAAATTTGGCATCTGGCTAATGTCATGGATTATGTTTAACAATTCGCTATCTTCTAGATGAAATTCGGTATTCCATTCATTTTGAATTGGATTTTGAATGTTTAAAGTTGCTTCAGCAAAGATTGGTTCGCCTAGATAGGAAACTTGATATTCTTGATTTTCAAAACTAATTGCTTCATCGTATATATTCATTTCTTGATTGCCAACACCTAGAATTGAACTAGGATTTTCTGGATTTGCGTTGAACACTTGGTTTTCAAAACTAATTGCTTGATTGGGTATATGCATTTCTTGATTGCCAACACCTTGAATTGAACTAGAATTTTCAGGATTTGCGTTGAACACTTGATTTTCGAAACTAGTTGATTGATTGGATTTATGCATTTCTTGATTGCCGACAACTTGAATTGAACTAGGATTTTCTGGATTTGCGTTGAACACTTGATTTTCAAAACTAATTGCTTGATTGGATATATGCATTTCTTGATTGCCGACAACTTGAATTGAACTAGGATTTTCTGGGTTTGCGTTCGACACTTGATTTTCTTGATTTTCATTTGACTCTAGATTTCGTTGATCTTTTGAAAAAGGATCTTGCAGCGCCAGATCGCTCCAGTCTATATCAAGGAACAGTGCATCGATTTCTGCAGCAGTACCTGGATCGATAGCAAAAATATTCTCTCCCAGATCTAATAAATCATCTTCCTCGTTCGCTTCAACATCCATAACCTCCGCAGTTTCTTCATCATCATCATCTTCACTGATATTATTATACACTTCACTGCCCTCGCAATTAGCGAAAAGATTTTCTAATGATTGGGTTTTTGGTCCTTCATAAAACTATGTTAGGGGGAAGAGGGATGAGCGGTCGGTATTTTATTTAAAATTGATCACAAGCTTTGTTTGTTGTTTTTTTTTTTTTGTGGATTTTAACGCTACGAAATAATTAGGTATGCGTGTTGTTATGTCTAAAGCTATCTATGACTATATAGTAATTAATGTACTTTACTATGTTTTGAATTTTTTTTGTTTGGGTTTCAATTCGATAACAATCGAACAACTTTACGTATATAAATGTATATAAATGTAGGTATGTATGTAGTATATGCAATTAGTATGTACACAAAATGCAGCGGGGCTTATTTTAAGTGCTATTAGTGTGGAAGAGTGTGGTATTCATTTGGTAGGTAGGTTTAGGCTCAGCCTCTATTTAACGCACCTTTTGTATATACTGGCGCTTGGCCGGCGCCACGTTCAGGTGAAGAACACAAGTGGAGTCTTCTAATATGCTAGCCACTGGCTCTTGGCACACAACGCCGCTACGTTCAACGCCACAGGCGCGATAAAGCACCTGTCGTTTGTCCTCGAGTATGTGTTTGCGACAATGCTTACAGCAAGGCAATGTGCGTTCCCCACATTTGACGCCACCCTCGGTGAAGATGCACTTTGGCTGCGAAGGGGTTTTAACTGCCAACTGAGTGTCGCGTGCACGCTTCTCTTTCATTTTTTTGTAAAGTACCGCTTCCATGCCTTGACGTCGATGATAACCATTCAGCGCCTTGAGTTGTTCATACAATTTACGTTCGTGCGGCGTCTCTTTGAGTTGATCGTGAATGCTGCCTGAAATTCGCAAAAAATAAATAGGCACTTAAAACGTCGTATTAATCAAGCAATTATGTCCTTAATTACAGTATGTTTCCCTCTCGCGGCGAATGTCCTGTAAATAGGTGCGACGACGCTGCTTCATCTCGTGCTGTAAATGTGTAATCTGTTCCTTATACAAGTCCCGAAGCTTGATCAACTTCGTTTCAGACAAACGTACTGCCTCCGCACGTGTGTAGACGCCAGCATGTCTGTAAATTCAATTAAATATAATATGTACATACTACATTATTAAGTAGATTTGGAGTTTACTTGAGTGGATCGTCTTCCTCTGAGTCAACGCTCTCATAGTCAGATTCGTAGAACTCCACATCTTTGGCGGTATTCTTCAAGCAAGGCGGATCCTCATCATTGCTTGAACTATCAGAGGCATAATCCAAAATGCGACGACGCTTGCGTACACTGGCCACAACCTGACCAATTGTATTTGTATGATCCTGATTGGCTGTAAAAATATATTATGATTGTGAGTCTTGTGCAGTACAATTATACCTTCACTTTATGCAGTATTGATTTAAGATATTTGGATAAGTATTTATATTAGACATTTACCATTATTTTTCATACATTGCAAAATTATTATAAATTTGTCTTACCAAATGGAGTCACATGCGGCGAAACGACATCAATCTCATCATCATCCGGCTCGACTTTGGGTTCCTCTTTAATATCGACTACATTCACATGATGCGAAAGGTTATTTAACAATATTTCATTTGTCTCGACGCGATTGCGTAGTCGTCCCACTGATAAGTGTGTCTTTTGCAGCTGCGATTGGCGATTGTGCTCAAAGCATAACGTGGTCATTATTTGTTCCTTTTTGGTATCTAGCTTGGGCACTGCATTGCCGCACTTCCTGCCATTGGGAAAGACGTGGGTGCATTGGCGATAATTAGCGCGCGGGTCGCGCAGAATGTGTTTAATACAATATTCGTAGCCGTCAAGGCGCATCAAGCTGCATGGGTAAGTTGGATTGTTACAGTACTTCATTTTCGCAAGCTCGCTGTGGATTTGGTCGCGCAACTTTTGCTCCTTTTCTGGAGTGCAGGAATTACCAGTGAACCGTGCGCATTGGCGCAATTGGTTCGGTGAAAAACTCGCCATAGTTTTATCTTTCTGCTCTTAACAGAATTTTCAACGACGCGACTGAAAATGAGATGCTTTTGTTAGTGATGTGTCACTTAGATTATCGTTGCCAATGTGTTTTCGATAAATTTCAACAACTAAAAGTTGAGTAAAACTAGTTCATTCTGCTGATAAGTGCGATACTTATTTGCTTGTTTTACATATTAAATCTGTTATTTAATATTAAATTTTAAAAATATTATCGAACACATTGCTAGTGCCTTTGGCAAAATGCCATATGCATTTATCATTTGTTTTATTTAAAAATATTCACACAGATGAATAATGTGAAGCGTCAACAAGTGGACATCTCAATAGTTAAGCCGAGATTTCTGTTCTTTAGTTATTTAAATATGTACATTCGCTTTAACCTTTATTGCAAGTTTTAATTGTTCTATATTGCAAAATATATAAACCGATTAATGTCAACAACATACATTTCATTTATAAAGATTGATTGATTATTTGGCTTTTGATAAGTTCGTCAGATGTACGAACTAAACCGGCATGAGTATGAACCAGCTATCGGATTTTTTTTAATTAGCAATCCGATTGTATTTTCGGCAACAGCATGAACGAGGGAAAACTGAAATGTAAGTTATTTGAATATTATTTGAAAACACATTAATATTAAATGCCATGCAGATGAGATGTTCGAAGACAGCGATTCAGTTGCCGATCATGAAACAGATGATCAGACGGAGAACCAAAACTCAATACCCCAACCATCCGACAAGCGTCGTAGCTTCGTTTGGAGCTACTTTAGCCAGGTGCCCGACCACTCTGATGTGTACAGATGCAAAGTGTGCAGTGAAACCTTTAGCAATAAGGCGACAATCCTTGGCCGGCATCTACAAACGGCACACGCCATCACGGACTTGGTATATAGATGTTAATTTGATTATTGGGACTATATAATGGTTAACAATATTTATCTTCCACAGCCGCATCCAGATGACGCTGTAAAAAAAGGTCGCCCGAATCGCAGTTTTGTATGGAACTTTTGCACCAAGTTAGATGAAAAGCGAGCACTGTGCCATTTATGTAAAAAAATCTTGTATTTTGGCGGCGGCAATACTTCTAACATAACAAAACATTTGCGACGCATGCATGCCGATAAATTAGAGGAAGTGGTGAGTTTATTCAAGCATTTACAAATCTCAAAATATTTTTAAAATGCCACATAAATTGTAGTCCAAAGTAATGCCACGCGTGAGTCGCTTGGACCATGGAGCGCCATTCCTGAAGAAGGAGCGTAAGGGCTCGAGCTATGTGTGGAACTTTTGCGAAAAGTTGACCAAAAACACGGTTCTGTGCAAGCTTTGCAATAGACGGATGCGGTTTCATGGGACGGCTAATGTCATAACACACTTGCAGCGCCGGCACAATATTGTGGACGAGACGAGTCTGTTTAAAAAAGAGTTGACGGATAAAGTACAAGAGGCGGCCACATCTAGCACAAACGAGGCTCGAGAATGGCGTCGAGGTTCCATCGGAAGCGGTAGCCTCGTTTGGAAATACATAACTCGAATCTCAGATGATACGGTGCGCTGTCGCGTCTGTCTGAAGAATCTATCATATCAGGGTACCAGCAATTTGCAACGACATCTTCATCGAATGCACAACATTGTATGGAGCGGTCGAGAGCCAAGTGTGTCGCCTCAACCGGAGTGGCATCAATCGGATGCCCATTCATTTTTTGACTTTCTTGAAGCTACCAAAGATGATGCCGTTTGGAAGTGTCAAATGTGTGAGATGCATTTTGAGGATAATGAAAGCTTTGAGGACGCAATAAGCAGCCATATGATCAGGATACATGGTGCTGCATTGCGTGATGGTGATGTACGTGTTTATCTTATTTTCACTGTTGACGTTTAATGCAATATGTAAAATTGATATAATTGGCTATTTTTTAGGAGACAACACCAGAAGAGGACGATGAGGAAATTGCGGCGATCTATACCGAAGTTGTTGCTGAGGAAAATAATACCGATGCTGGAAATGTTGTGCAACCGGAAGATGAAGCTAAATCAATTGCTAATCCCAATGCCAGTGATGATGCCATATACGATGATCTGATCGAAATCGAAGAGGATGTTAACAACGTGGAAGAGGATTGCCAACAATTACTTGAAAGCGACAGCTTCGCCCACTCCCAGTCTGTGCAATCGGGCGAAAATATTGTATCCGATTATAGCAATGATAGCACGGATGCACAACTTGTGACGACAACCATCCAGGCAGATGACACTCCAGCCATGCGTGAACTAAAAGAAGATTTGTTGCGGAAGCAAACAATGTATTTTAGTGAGAAAGCAGGTTACTATCGTATGCAAAAGTTTCTAGTTGCGCAACAGGTCAGAAAAGAGCAACTGGAAATAAAGAAGCTTGAAGCTGCACAGGAACGGGAAAATCCAGTCAGCTAATGACCGCTATAATATACACCAAATCGTTGGGTATAATTGTAAGTTTTATTAAAAAGTGTTACATAGATTAACTATAATTATTTTTTAATCATAATATAACAAATTAGTTGCACGATGCGCTCTTAGTTGTTTTCCACAACATTCATGTCAAGTAAAAGCTTCTTGGTTTGCAGATCGATTAGTCGCCGTTTGGCCCTTGCCAATTCGGCCATCTCGTTATAATATATTGTTTCTGCTTTCAGCTTTTCGTCCAATTGGGTTGTCGTGTCGCCTATCGAATTTGTATCACCTGGGTGCTCTAGAGTGTGTGACATCATTGTTTGATCATCCTCACAGTTGCGGGTTACCATCATATCCGAATTGTCCACGACGTACTCGTAGAAGGGGCCCTGCATATAATCCGAGGAAAACTTAAATCAAAATGCATACGCTACGTTATTTAAAGCATTTTTCTTAATGCTAACCTCATCGTCTATGTGATCTGTGACCTTCTCAATGATGCTGTCGACATCATCAAAGTCAACCTTCTCCAGTGGATCCACTTGCCTACGTTCTTGCGAAACTTCTCTCTTGGGTGAAACTAAACTGTGCTGGGAATAGCTCAGATTTTTCGATAAATTATGATGTCGCCGGATGATATGTCGCATTAAATTGGATGACGAGTGCTTGGATGATAGGGTTTTGCTGCAGTGCTTACATTTGGCCATGAATTCTGAGATCCGCACAAAATGCGCCCACAGTTTGTTGTTTTTGCCAATCACTTTGTTACGTTCAGTATGTTGTTGATCCTGGCGTATCTGGTGCTGGTTATCAATAATAGTACGTACCGCAGTTTTGGTTTCCCTCTCGCCCATGTTCGCTTCAATGTGGACTTCTGGTTCAGGATCTGGGGCGTTCAGTTCCTCCTTTAGCTCAGCAAGCATTTTACCCTCTTCACCAGCAAATATAGCTCGTGCCAGTAACTTGTGATTCCGGATTAAGTGGCGCGTCAGATTCGATGATGTGTGTTTCGACGAAAGCGTCTTGTCACAGTGCTTACACTGCACAATATATTCAGTGAGTCGGTGAAAATGTGATAGGGCTTTGGCATTCCGGCCGACCATATTTGCATTTGATGTTTTGTTATTGAATTTTTTGTATTCGCGCAAAAATCAACAAATTACTCTGTTCCGAGTTGGCTTGGGTCAAATTTTCTAGTTCATGTACAGTAGGGAGTCGGCAAATTTATCGCAGTATCGATGATTTCAAAATATCGTGTCAACCCTCCATTAGTGAGATACTTTTTCTTGAGTATCTTTAGCTAATGAGCAGAATTTATATCTAGAGTGCGTTAATATACCTATATTTTGAATGTTAATTATAAATTTTGCAGTCAGCTAAAAACAACATTAATTACCTATTTGTAGCAAGTAACTCCTAGTTCGAGCTATACCGATTACATCGATAAGAACTCGATCTACAAGTATTTTATGCAATTCAGTCAGGTGGGCAGTAATCAATAGCAAAGTAACCCTGCAAAAGTGCTGCCCATCGCTGTCAAATGGTAACCTAAAATCGTTTGACACGAGGTTGTGCGTGTCTTTTCCTTTCTTTCTCGCTTTTTACTCGAACATGGGTGAGTCGTCGGATAGTGCAAAATGTGTTAAAATATCAAGAAAATCAAATGTGAGATGCATAAATTTAAGATAAAAGCCCGCACAATACATATCTGACATCAATGCAAATACGAATAAATGAAAAATATGGAATTAAGCTCATAATTGTGCAATTCAAAGTTCGTAGTTCAATGCAGGCTCCGCGTGTTGTGTGATTTTCTTCATATTTCGCCTGTATGGAATTTTGAGCTTTAATTATTGAAGTGTTTCCCTTTTTTGCTTTGTATTTTAAGGTATTAGCCGTGATAGTTCACATAAGCGTCGCGCCACTGGTGGCAAGCGCAAGTCGCTCCGCAAGAAGCGCAAGTTCGAGTTGGGCCGTCCCGCAGCCAACACCAAGGTGAGTGCTACCTGATGACCGCCGCCATTGTTGGTCTTGTATAGTGACTTAAAATGATGTTAACGCGTGTCAACTGCAATCGCACTCGACTTGTTCGTGGGCTCAAATCCTTGATGATTAAAAAGCATTATGTTCGGACTGCTGATTATTTTTTCAATAATAACTAAATACATTTATTGCATATTGTAGTATTAACTTCTAATGTCTGGCAACTCTGTGCTTACAGCTTGGTGGTGCCCGCGTGCACTCTGTGCGCACCCGTGGTGGCAACTCCAAATTGCGCGCTCTGCGCTTGGAGACCGGCAATTTCGCATGGGCTTCGGAGGGTGTTGCACGCAAAACGCGTATCGCCGATGTCGTCTATAATGCCTCCAACAACGAGCTGGTGCGCACCAAGACGCTGGTGAAGAACAGCATTGTGGTTATCGATGCGACACCATTCCGTCAATGGTACGAGGCGCACTATGTGCTGCCCCTGGGACGCAAGCGTAATCCCAAGCACGCACAGAAGGAGGATGAGAATGACGTGCTGACCAAGAAGCGCAGCGAGAAGGTCATGAAGAAGTACCTCGAGCGCCAAAAGTACGGCAAGGTCGAGCAGGGTGTCGAGGATCAGTTCACATCCGGTCGTATCTTGGGTACGTTTCAATCTTATTTAAAGCAGCATTATACTCGTTTTTCGGTGATGTTAAAACCTTAGCGATCTAACAAATTTATTGTATCACACTTGTTTTAAGTGTGATACAAGCCTGTTGGGTGTGAATTTTGCTTGTCATAGTTACTCTGAGATATCTGCTTAAATAATGTTATTACCAATTTTTATGTTGTAATAAAACTAATTTGTTCCTTCTTTTCACTTCCGCACAGCTTGCATTTCATCCCGCCCCGGCCAATGCGGTCGCTCCGATGGCTACATTCTGGAGGGCAAGGAATTGGAATTCTACCTTAAGAAGATCAAGTCTAAGAAATAAACTAGATAAGACATGCGAACCAACAACTGATTTGCAGAAAACATAAAAACAAAATAAAATGGCTTGGTTTTTTTTATAAGAAGAACATTAACACATTTTACTTCACTCGTTTGTATATGTGTGTGTGCATTCTGCTGCAAGTAACTATGTAAAAAAGTTGGAAGTTTTTAATGGATCTTCAATTCGTATTAAAAAGAACTAAAGTGGAATTAATGATTATTACTGTATAGTATTCGTGTTGATAGGGATTAAAATTTATTGTTTTTTTTTTAAATTCTTGGAAGAATTATACTTGTATAATTGTGAGCATTTAAAATTCATAACGTACAACATCACACATGGTTTATTTTATGTTCAGCGGCCGAGAAATAAAACCAGTTTTGAAACATGCTTAAACTAAATAATATATTTATGTATGTATATAGATATATATATATATATTTTTTTTTGTTTCTATGCAAACTTGGCTTTGTATGGAACAAAATGTTTGTATGTATATGCATATACGTAATTAATAACAATAGTTCAAATATCATTCGCATTAGTTGGCTATATAATTACATAACACAAACGAGACGCGCAAATAGTTTCGTAATGTGAAGATTACAGTTATTGTATAATACGACAACTTCCTATCAATTTGTACTGCCAATGACAATTTAGAATTTGCAATGGCCGAAAAAAGAATTAACAAAATAATTTTAAAACATTCTAATAGTGTGGTTGCTCATGGCGCTTAATGCTCGAATAGCACCGTCATCAGAGCCATTAAGGCAATGCCAAAGATAAGCGCCAGCAGCTGTTTGACAGACTCCTTGCGCTCATCCTCCTTCAAGAGATCTGGTAATACTGTGACCAACGAAATGTGTAGAAAACCGCCAGCGGTAAATGGCATAATCCAGGATGTACGTGCCTCTGCAACATGTACACAAGTTAGAAAGATCTCAAAGATTGCCTTGTTACCAATTGCTTACCCATTGCTGAGGTAACGCCAGAGCCACCAATGGCCACCAGGGCACCCAAAAGACCAGCGCCAGCTGTCAGCAGCTGTGCGCGCGCAGCATCCCAACGACTAAAGCCAGAACGAAGCAATATAGCAAAGTCACCCACCTCATGTGGAATTTCATGCACTGCAGAGAACAAACAAATTAGGGAAACGACAAATTAAAACAATTATGAATAAGAACTCACGCAATATGGCAAAAGTAGCCAGTACTCCATGCCTAAACGAAACCAGAAAGGAGCCAGCAACTGCCAGGCCGTGTGTAAAGTTATCTATGGAATTGGCCAGCAGATTCAAATAGCCAGCAACTTTCTTTGTGGGCTCCTTGTGTGCCTTCGTTTCGCGTTCGCGCAAAAAGCACACTTTGTCCACATCCTCAATGTCACAGGCACCGCCGCAGCTTTCTGATATCTCACCCTCGGGCAACTTGCCGCCATGACGCCGCAACAGACAGTTGGCAATTTCCACACACTTCGGCTGTGGATTCTCATCATCGGCGCTTGTATAGCCCGAGAAAATTTTCTCTACAATCGTAAAGATGAGTATTCCGGAAAGTACCCACAGACCAGACCGCATTGACGGATGACTGTTGGCATCTACAAGCAGGGGAAGTAACATTTTATATCATACAGAAAAAGCACCACAGATTGATTACTCACTTTGATTATCGCCTTCCCAGGCTTCGGGCAGTAAATGCAAAAATACATCACCCAGAAGCCCGCCCACCGCAAAACTAAGCAGCACTCGCAAAAACTTGGACTCGGCGGCTATAAATAGAATAGAATAGAATAGATTTCAATTAAATATATGAAGTGGTTAAAGCTAACTACACTTACGATCTTTGTAGCCCTCCTTGGCCAACTTGTCGGCCGTGGGTATGATGAGAAGCGGTAAGATGCCGCTGAGGCCAATTACAATGGAGCCAAGCAGAGAGAATACCCAAGGTGTATACTCCATGCTCTTTATATATTCGGGTACATATTGATTCACCACATTTGTGTAGATCAGCCCAAAGTGCTCATCGAAGAAAGTGCTGGTGGCATTCATCTTAATTTAGGTCTTATACTTGCTTTTATCTCTTGTCTTAATTAGGTTTAGTGTTAAGGGTTTATCTTTGGTTTTGTTGGCTTTGGCTCAGTCACTGCCTTATCATGTCCTCCAGCTGCAACGCTTGAGCCAATTTATAAGTTATTAACTGTGAATTGTATGAAAGTAACAAAGAATTTATTAAAAACTATTGTTTTTTTTTTTTGATTTTATTTGTTTTAATTTTGTTAATCACTAGAAAGATTTTGTGAATACTATTTTAATATGTCAAGTTGAAGTCAGTCAAAAATTATAAATTTTTCTAGTTAAGTCACTTAGCAACAGTCCAATTGTTGTTTAAGCTTTTCTGATATATTCAATACGATTGATGTATAAATCCCAACGAAATCAGACAATGAACGCGTCATATCGGGCAACAGCTGATAGAGAATCGCTATTTTGCCACCCATCGTGGCATCGATAAGCGGTCGAGTGTGTATAACTCAAGTATCATCGGCTTAATTATGACTAGATAACTGTGTAAAAGATTGACAGGTTCAACAATGTCATGGGGAGCTTTAAGCATTTTTTTTTTTTCATACAGCTCAAAAGAAACTGAAGGCATGTGAATGTTCTATAAAGAAACTTTTACAAGGAAAAATATCAAACCTTTTTATATAAATTTTTGTAATGATATCTTTTCTTTAAATCTTGTTTATTATTCCATGTATAAAAATACTGTGCAAAAATATATAGCTACTTTCATTATCAGTTTAATTTTTGTTTAAAAACATTTTAAAGTTATATTATGTAGTTCGTCTGAAGGTGTATCCAAAGTACATGGATAAAGTCACTTTAAGTCCAAAAGGTACAACAAAACGTGCCCGGAATATATTTCGATATCAAACATGTAACAAATACTATAAGTTGTAGCTAAATTTGTCACACCAAGTCAAGCCCTGAGTTTTGTAATACGATGCCCCAATGGCAAAATAAGCGTGTTTTATTGAAGGAAAACGAGCTAACAACAAATAAGCTCAACTAAACACACAAAATCACAAACTTTTTGTAAATTACTGGAACAACACTTTCGTATCGAAATCCGTTCTCGTTGGCAAGCAAAAGGAAACTGATCGACGAAACGCTGGGAAAATTGTTTGAAATGGTTCTTGTGAAAAATCCTCTAACGATTGTGCACATGTATGATTTATGATACAGTTTAAGTTCGTTACGATTTGTTTTTGATTGTTGATGCAGCTTAAATTGTTCACATTGTGATAAGATACATACAAATATAAATAGACGGCGAATGAATGGCAATATTTGAGTGTTGAGTGAGTGTTCGTTGAGTGTGTTTTTAAGATATAGATACTTATGTGGGATTTCCAAGAAAATCCTTATAGCGGAGGGGAAGCAAATTTAAGTCGGCGTGTCAACTATGGATAAATAACGAGAAACGTGAGCAGCTTTATCGCGTTCACGTATACGTTGACCAATGCCAAGAAATTGGCATAGCAAATGCTTTTAAAACCCCCGCCGCCCGCCCTCAACGTTGAATGCGATTGTGGTTTTTTTTTTCTTCTTCTTCTTCTTTGCTTATCAGACTAGTTAGTGTTTGTGATTTTTGTTGCTAATCAGCGTAGACGCTCATTGTTTGTTGGTAAATAGATGCAATAGATTAGTTTTTGAATACCGAATATATCAGATGCGGTTTGCTTTTCAGCAATATGATGAACAATATGTTTTCTTACTATTATCAATTATTATCTAGAGAATCTCATACACTGTGAACACAAGCCAGCTAGACACTTGTATAAACAAGCCACGGCTAAAGAACAAGGTGAACTTGGTTAAGACCAGTATTTTGTATATTCTGTATTTGTTGTTTGCCTAGGGGCACTGAGCAAAGAACGTAAATCAAAAAGAAATACGCGTGTGTTGAAATATATGATACCAAAACAACAAAGAACATTATGACTATGTGAGGCATATGTATCTTTGATATAAATAAATGTATGTACAATAGCAACAACACATTTCAATTATAAAAATTGACACAAACACACAACGCACACACATAGATATGGAGGACAAAAGCCTAAGATATAGCTCGATTCTCGTAAAATTGACAAGTGTACCGGTGCTTTGAACTTGATTTGTGGCATCCGTGTATTTGTTGTTGTTGTCGTTTATCTTCAAACTAAAATACAATACAATCACTTGACGGCGGCGCTAATGCGAAAATATATGTTCGTAGCGATTTTCTTTTTATTTTACCAAACACACAAAACTCGCACGTCTTATCGTGCCAGCTACTGAGCTCGTTCTGAGACAGACACTGCCTTGCCCTACCGTTTTATCATGCCACCGGCTGCTGACTTGAGTGAATGTTCGCATCTGCAAATGTCTATTTATGGGGAGAGTGATTCAATTGAGCCATTGCACTTCAATATGCTAGGTCTTGGCATACGTGCCAACAACATCGCAAATTGTTTTATAGTCACCCACTTGTTGTTGTTGCTATTGTTCTTTACATGATTTGGCTTTTTTTAAACAGGCGCAATTTTATTTTGCGTGGCGCACTGAACTTGTAATACGAGATCAAAAGAGAGTGGCAACGCTCGCAAGAGTTGCAGCAGAAGAGACAATTTGGCAAACATTAAAATTCCCACTAAAAAGGACTATAAGGCATGTTGCTATTATTACAGCGAATTCATTTATTCCGTAATGCCAATGCTGACCCTTTATTTGACATTTCCATTAAAAAAAGAAAAAACTTTTTTGTGTTTTTGATTAAAAAACAACAGTCGATGCAGTGACGAAATGATAAGATACGACCGCATGAGTCGATCAGCTGTGCAGCGAGCGTGGGCGCGAAACAGAGAGAGAGAGAGCGTGGACGTTGTTCACTTAACATGGCGTCGTTCGCTCTCACTGCATACATGCCATATGTGCAAGCACACACACATATTTACTCGCATGCACTAGGCACAACAAAGGCACAAATGATTGTGAAATTGAAAAGCTTTTCGATAATGATGACAACAAAACGTATAAACGACCATCAAGCTACTTCTGAGTCTCATAACGGCGCAATTACGCTCTGGGCCAAAAAACCTGTTTACTGTTCGATGTTGTTATTGTAACACAAAGCTTGTTATCGCTTTGATTATGGTTAATACGTAGCAGATCCGCCATACTTGAGTGGTGCTCAGGAAGCAGATTCTCAATAATAACTATAGTGCTGTTTGCAAAAATAGAAAATATGGCTGCTGTTTATGACGTTGAAGTTTATCTATGCAAGTGTGTACATATGTTTATTATAATTGTGGGTGTAGGTTAGTTACACTTCCGCCTTACCGTCTTTTCGTTTTTGTTAGCTTGCAGTTTGTTTGTTTTCCACTTCTGCATTACACATGTATCGGAAAATTTGTTGACTTTTGATCACAGGCAGGCGTTGTTACTTCTTTGTGGCTGCTTTTAATATTGCTGTGCTAATAGAATATTAAAAATATGCTTAATGCGCAGTATCGATCAATTCCGATGACGCTGTTAATGCCCGGCCACTAATCTGCACTGAGACTGAGTAACAGGACGTTTATTCGAGATGCTTACAAATTAAACTTTTTTTGTTTGATTGTTACACTTTTTGTTCAATTCATTGGAATTTTAACACAGTTCAAGATTCAAAAATTTGTATCAAGTATTGTTGTTGTGCCGCGAGCTCTTACAGCTGAAATGAAACAGATACGCGTCACATATGTACTTTTGTTTTGTTTTGTGCCGTGCCGTGCGAAAAACAAACATGGCTGCACCCCAACAGCTGATGTATTCAATCTCAAGTAAATGTACGATTCATCGATAGCACAGCTGAAAATATAATTGTTGGTCACACTTTTTGCAGTGCATGCAACAGCTGTTTCAGTTGTTTTACGTATTTGGTGTAGGGTTTTGTTTATGTTTTTGTATTTTGCAAATAAAACACAAAGCGTGCAATAAATAATCTCACGGGCAGTGTAGTTATCAGAGTGTGTTGTTTGTGCATGTTTATTTGTGCTGCTCGTGATGAGTACGGACGATCTGTTAGTGCGCCATGACAAAAGCGATGATTCGTCGCCAGCAACGCCAACATCAACGCCTGCGCCCAGTTCGTCATTGAATCGCCTGCGCGACACATTCCGACGCACCGAAAGTATCTCGTCACACATATTCAATCACATCTCAACACAATTCTCAAATGCCGCAGCTGCCGCAGCCGCTTCAGAGGTTATCGATGGCACCACCACCTACCCCGAGGTGCCACAGCCAGTGGCAACAGTCCCTACAATCGGTACATCCAAACGCAAAAAGCCCGGTGAGTGCTTTTTTAACATATAGTTTATTATTGCGCTACTTTCGAAAATTCGGTGGTTACATTAAGCAAAGTGGTAGTGCAGTGTTTATACAAAGTTTCACCTGAACACCCCTGGCAAAAAAGCTCTTTTAAAGCTGCGCTGCCAAAGCGTTCTTGACAAATCAATAGAAGCTTTTGCATCAGTCTTACTCAACACAACAACAGGATAACTCGGCGCAACGTTTAAATAATTCAGTATATTTATCCAGTTTTTGTTATTTATTTTAGAGTTTAATTTTAAATTAAACAATTAGCAAGTGTATTCGTATCAAGTGTGCTTCAAAGCACACCAAAAACATAAAAGGCAACTGCAAATTGAAAGGAAATACGAAGCATTGTCTTTTCACGTATGTTTTTCTGCACTGCTCACCCTCAGCTTTTGAAATGCGCTCATTTTTCTCCTTTTTCGGATTATCTATTTTTATCGTTGTGGACCAAATACATAAATAGGAAGTGAGTCACGATGCGTGGTTTAGTGGAGGATGCGAAAAAAACCAAGCTGAGCACGACTACCAATAATAATAACAACAACAACAGCAGCAGCAGCAGTAGCAATATGGCTAGTAGGTCGAAGCCATTGGTTAGTGCCAGCACCTCTAGAGCCCAAAAAGGCGTCATCAAAACACCAACAACAACAACTACACCAACAGCGGGTTGTGGTATAAAAAAGATGTCACAACAAGTCGGCGCAAAAGCCAAAACGACGTCATCAATTGCAAATGCAGCAGCAACAACAACAACAGCAACAGTGAACACAAAGACAGTCACGGCAAAAGCACAAAAGGGTCAAAATCCACCCCAACAAGCAACGGCATCAGCAGCAACCACAACAACAGCAAAAAAATCAACAACAGCAATTGTTACAGCAGCACCCGCACCACCCGCACCACCCTCGCAGCAACAGCAACAATTGCAGCCTTACAACAACAACAGCAACACAATAACGCTTCCAAAAGCGTCGCATGCCAACAGCACCAGCGAGGAGCTGGCAGGTGGTGTTCAGGACACCATTTATCTGTGCAATTTTCGTGTTTCCGTCGATGGCGAGTGGTTGTGCTTGAAGGAGCTACAGGACATTGACGTAGCCAATGGGAAAAAAACGGTGGGCGGCGGTGCAGCAATGATAAATAATACAAATAGTGGTGGTTCAGGTGGTACCACCAATGCTGTTGGCGGTGGTGGCAACAACTATACGCAACAGCGTTCATCGCAGGGAAATCATCAGTTTGGGCAGCGCAACAAACGGTATTCGGGACTTGCGTCAGCCGGTGGCAGCAGCACTCTCGAGGATAACGGTATTATGGCAATTGAAAATCTTATCGGACGTCGTCTCTGTGACGTTGTCGGCTCAAATGCACTTGCGTCACAGCAGCAAAAGCAGCAACACAAAAATGTGGGCCTCATCGGTGGCACGCTTGCTGATTGGTCGCATCTCTGTAGGTTGCTTGCTTGCCTCGTTTCTCTCTCGTTTTCTATATTCATTTGCAAACGTTATTCGTTTCACTATTTTTGTAGTAGTTGATCTCATTGTTTGTATGTTTGGTTATGCATTGCATTCCGTTATCCAGTTGCCACACATTTGCAACTGAAATGCAACTTCACCACGTTTAAGCTATTAAACTTACTAAACAAATTTTGCGCTCGTTGCTGGAACATATTGTGAATTTTATTAAGAATCAAATGTGTTATTTAAAAAAAGTCACATTTATATTTTTAGATTTACACACACATTCAAATCTATATACTAGTTTGCATAGCTTAAGCGTGGTATTAAGTTTTATTATTATTTAGCATGTTATTGCATTATTACACTCTTGTTTTGCACTCGCTTTTGCTCTTGTCCTTGTGTCAATTGGTCGTGTGGCACAATCTAAGCTTGAAGCTACTTAGGGTAGAGGCTGTCGAGGCAAACTTACATTGAACTTTATTAAGTAAATATAGTTAAATCACAATACCAACGAAAACAATCAACTTAAAAATTATATTCACTTGGTCTCATCAGTGTAGATTGTTTCCCAACTTGAATTTGATGTCTATAGATGAGGGTTTATTAAAAATCCAGTTTAAGTTCGATTATATTTTTTTAACTTACCACACAGGCAACCGTTGAAGAAGATGGAAGAATTTCCGCAGGTTTGGTATGCTCTTGATTAGCTTTATTTGGTTCGGGTAAATTGGGTATGTCATCTTCATTGATTTTAGTTTCTCCCGAACTTGAAAGCTTAATTTCGATGAACGATTCTTTGTTATCAGCCTTATGAGCGGTTTCCAACTCTTCTTCTATTAAGTCGCTTGATTTAGTTGCATTTTCTGAAATTGTGAGCTTAGGTTAAGAAAGCTGAAACAAAAATTTGACTTAAGTAAAACTTAAGTACATTGCCACACAGAGAGATTTTTTGCAACACACCTGAACATTTACTTGCCCCATCTAGCTCATTGTCATGTGAGGACTCCAAAAGCCTGCAATCGCTGCTCTGACTCAGATTCCTGTCGCTAGATCTTGCGGGTCCCTTATTAAGAACATTTATGGTTAGGTTGGTTAGGGCTTGGTAGATTTCACTCTTACCTTTCTCTTACTGTCTCTTACTCTTTCCACTTCTTGACTTTGCGAGCCACCGCCCTCTTGTCTGCTATGTTTATCCTTGAACATCTTACGTTTTGGATCCTCTTTAAGACGCATATTGGATTCTAAATCCCGCTCCTTGACACGCTGTTTCCCAACTAAAGCGTCCTTCTCGGGCTTCAAATGTGTCTTTGCTCGATCTGTGTGCCTATTTTCGGTCAGTCCCTGATTGATTGTCGGCTTGTTAACTGTTTTCGAATGCTTTTTTTCTGCCTTTCTATAGTATTCCTCGCGCTTCTCTCGACCAATCTTAATGGGTATGAACTTCTTTTTGAATTGATAGCCCAGCGACGAAGTCGATGTAAAGGTATCGTCTGACAGTTCCTCATACTTGTTATCTAAAGTTTATGTAAACGATTCAATAGATATGCACTCTATCAATTAATGAATCAGTTGAATATTTGAGTTGACAAACGTACCGTATTTTTTACGCTGATCTTGCTTTTCCACATCAAAGCCAGCGGAACTTCTTAGATTATGACTGCGCTGACTCTCTGTGGCGTAATAATTCAGAGGCATTACGCCATGCTTCTTATAATGATTTTCTCTTTGTACTTTGCGGCTACGGAACAAGGTCTTCCAGCAGCTCGGTTCCTGCTCTTGGACTTGGACTTGAACTGTTGGCGGTGGAATCGGTTCGCTAACAGTTTTCTCTGAAACCTTTGGTGGATCAGGCGGCGGTGGCGGTTTTTTCTTTTCCTTTACGTTTCTTTTCCTAAAGTAAAAACAACAGAAAACGATAAATAATAATGACAAAACGACGATGCCAAGAATGAGTGCATAGGACATGTTGTTCGTATTGCAATCAACGCACTCTTCCGTAGTTGCATCATCTTGCAATTGAATGGGATCTCCATAAAATATAACTCTTTCATCGCTTGTGTCTGATTTCGGGGAACGACTTTGTTTGCGTCCTGCCGCGATTGCCTTATCTTTAATTTTAACTTTAGCTTGGTTATTGCTGGTTTCAGGATTAGTGGCTTTGCCGCTTTTCTTTCCTTCGAGACACATGTCTGCAGGTAAAAAATCATAATCTTTGCTGTCCTCATCGCTTAGAACAGGTTCCTGTGCAGGCTCATCACCGTCCTGCGATGTACGTGCTTCTGTGCTTATGTCGGGAATGCTGAGTGCCTCGTAGACTTGCAAAATGCCACCAAAACCCGGATAGAACATCTCATCCTTGTAGTGTATTTGCACACTTTCCTTTATCCAAAGTCGCAACTTCTGATTATAAGTCTTTTGGCTTAAGGCCCTAAACCGATAGCAGTTGCTAACGGTCTTGTAAAACTTGACTAGAATGAAAGCAGAATCAGGTGAACGCAGATTAAAAATGCGTCGATTCTTAAATGGCAAAAATATGTTTGTCAAGTAGCCGTTACTATCCTCCAACTCTAGATTTGGCAGCGGCACAATCATCTGATCATCACCATCCGCATCCTTATCAGAACAGCCAGTATCTAAGAGCGCACAACTGGATGCATCGACCTGCACATTGCAACCCTCATTGACTTGAATGGGTTTAATACGCACGTTCTTTAGCTGTGGTAGAAGATCCGCCTCGGGCAGTTTCCATCCATTGCCATTGGTGTTGAGCACTAGCTGACACTGGCGATATAAAGCTATCACACGTTGCACTGTGCACAGTTTGAGGCGACCTGCATAATAGGAAATCTGTGCTACCGGCGTTAGATAGTACCGAAGATATCCCCCTAAAGCATCATAGAAAGCCCTCTGCAATACACGCCGCGTCTCGGGATCTGACATTCTCTTGACCACATGGTTAACACTGTTAAAGAACTTCATCAGCATGTAGACGACCTCATCGTTAACCACAGTCTGCGGAAACGTTTTGGGCAACACCACCTCAAAGTCCCTGCGGGCGGACAACAGTGCAATATCCTCTGTAGAGAAGCATTTTTTTTTATAACCGGCAAAGAGATTGGTGCCAAGAAATGTCGCCTCCTCATTAGCACATAAATCATCGTTTTTGGCTTTCTGCTTTGATTGCCCACCGTCTAAATTGCGTTCCCCATGCTTTGGTTCCTCCGGCGAGGCAGCCGCATAATAACTGCTCTTAATGCGATCCTCAATGCTGCGTAGCAGCTCAGCTCGTTCATATGAATCTTCGTCCTGATGGAGGTCCCGGTCTTCGTCCAGATCGCGTGCTTGCTGAAAATGTTGCATAGACGAAACCTCTTCAGCATTAGTATTATCATTTAGTTTGTTTCGATATTGATGGAGCTCGGAGCTAAGCATCGATTGCAGTGTAAGCTCGTTTTGAAAGTCAGTGGGCACCTCTAGCGTGGACAGATCAATGCTGTAAGTGGGACAACCACCGGGCGTCAGGAAGAACAACAACGAGAACAGTACATAAATGTTCATAATACATCTATTTCTTATTGAGTTCTGTCATTGTTTTTTTGAAGTTGAATGCTAAGTGATAGGGTTGTTGTACATTGATCTGACTGTATTGACTTTGGATAAAATGCGACTTAGGATAAAATGCGTCAAACTTTTTTTTCCTATCACATTGTGTTAAGCAGGATACAATATCCGTTATAACCGTTCTTAACGTGGGAAATTTTTGTGCACATAGTCAAGCAAAAAACTACACAACTACGTTAACGTTATGTAGTTACGTTATGTAGTTCACAAAACCTAGTCTAGAGGAACGCCAAGACTAAACTCTCGCTTGGACTCTACTCGCTCCTTATTTACAGCACGCGACACTGCGGAAATCGAGCGCAGTAATTTGGTCAACATATGCAAACTGGTTGTTAAAGAACTGTTGGAGCAATCGCTACGTTATGGACGTATGCTCGACTCGGATCATCTGCCGCTTCAACATTTCTTTATTGTCATTGAACATGTGCTGGGACATGGACTTAGACCAAAGAAGGGTCTACTCGGGCCGCGCAAAGAACTGTGGGATCTACTGCAGAGCGTCGAGAACTATTGTCCCGAGGCACAGGACATAACAGCTAGTGTAAGGGATCTTCCCACTGTGCGCACGCATATTGGACGAGCACGAGCCTGGCTAAGGATTGCGCTGATGCAAAAGAAGCTATCTGATTACCTGCAGGCGTTGATCGAGCATCGCGAGGACTCTCTCTACGATTACTACGAGTCACACGCTCTCATGATGAGCGATGAGGTGTGTCCTTTAACCATCTCAACTAGAGATCTTGTGTAACTTCCCATCTTTGCCTTGTAGATTGTTGTCATTATGGGCATCCTAGTGGGACTCAATGTCATCGATTGCAATCTGTGTGTAAAGGAAGAGGATCTCGATTCGCAACAGGGTGTAATCGATTTTTCGCTATATTTACGTTCGAGTTCTCGAAATGCTGAGGACAACGAAGAATCCTCGGTGCCACCAGCTACCATGGATGCCACTGGACAGGGCAACATGATTGCCGTCTTGGATCAGAAGAACTATATCGAGGAACTCAATCGGCATTTGAAGTGCGTTTTAAGTCAAACAACAAAAATCCAGATTCAAGTTAAATTCCTTTTACAGCGCCACTGTTGGCAATCTGCAAGCCAAGGTTGAATCCTTGACCACCACCAATGCTTTAATGAAAGAGGATCTTGCCATAGCGCGCAACAGTTTGCTTGCCCTTCAAGCGGAGAATCAGGCGATGCGTCAATCCGCCATTCAACAAAGCCACTCCGACAATAGCTCCACTGGAAGCGGCAGTGACAAGGATAAAGACAAGGATAAGGACAAAACAGATGGAGTCAGCCCTGAGCTGGCGGAGGAACGAAAACGAAGCGCCGAACTAGACAAAGAGCTCAAGCTTCAGGTATCGCTCAAGGCGGAATCTGATATGGCCATGAAGCTGCTTGAGAAGGACATTCATGAGAAACAGGACACGATTATCTCGCTGCGACGTCAACTTGACGACATTAAGCAAATCAATTTGGAAATGTATCGTAAGCTGCAGGTGCGTATTAACACAAAACACTTAGAGATGGGCGCGGAATAGAAAGTTCCTCCGATTTTCAGTGGGTTCATTCATCCCGCGCCCAACTCTAACAGACAACATAACAACTCTACACTCCAACACACCAAAAAAAAAAATGTTCAACTCATCTGTTCACATTCATTAACTAACTCATTTGGTCGTCCATAATATTGGTATATTTCTTTGTTATTGGTTACATTATTTAAAACTCAAATTCACCTCCTCTTAAATCGCAATATGGCCTTAATCAAGATGTTGAAACAAAAAAACAAAAGATAACTCCTACTTTTACCACCGTTTTAAAATTCAACATATAGGAATGTGAAGATGAACTCACACAAAAGGGCGAGATGGTCTCTCGTTTGCAAACGAAAGCCTCACAAATTGGTAACATTTTACAATCGCTAGAAAAGAAATACGACAACAAGCTTCATGATCAGCAGCATCAGCTAAGCGCCGGTGGCGGAGATCGTTCACCCAATACGCGACGTCAGCAGAATCTGCAAAGATTTGAGGCAATGACTAAGAAGCAAAAGCAGGACACTGGACCACCCATGAAGCGCTTGCATTTGAAAATGGATGCTTTACCACCCTTTAATTTCGACAATTATCGCAAGTCGCCAGCGGGCACAGCTTCGAATCCACTTCAGCTGCAGCCCGATGAGTCCACAGTGAAATCGCCCACATCCGCCAAATCATTGAACGATGAGCTGGCCGAGGCTGCGGCTGCTGTCACGCATCATTTCAAGGGCGGTGGAGATGGTTCAAGGAGCGATTATGCTCTGTTCAGCGAACAGGATACATCGCCAGGATTTATTGCTGAATAAAAATGCATTAAGCTTTATTTGAATTTAATTGTTAAAGGCATTTACTTAATTTAATGATTATAAACAATATTATTTATGATAGATTTTCGTCTAGATTGGGACCTATGGAAACATAAAAAAACGTTATAAAGTTCAGTGGTCGATCGTTAGTAAGAAACCTTACAACTAAAGAGCTGTTAACCTAACTGTAACTCGAAGTGCAACTGCTTAACAATATATAGTATATGTATCTATATATTTAAGAACCGATATTAAATGTACGTTGCCTTTAATATAAAACATATAGAGAATCATAGTCGGATATGTTATACAAATATATATATATATATGTAGTACTCTTATAGCTACAAAAACAAAGGCTATCCAAATGTTGTTGAAGATTCTCAAAAATAATAAGCTGTTAGCTGAATTTTCCCCATAAAAAAAGTATTATATCATTATGTACGCATATTTGTTTATATTCTATTTATTATATTCTATATTACAAAAAATCTATATATTAAACTCGAAACGCGAATCTCAACTTGCTTTGTAATGGTATAAAACCTAATTTATACTTCTGCTATATACTTAAAACTAGTCAAATACTAATAATGTAATTATATAAATAAATATATATGTACGTATCTATATGTACCTATACATGCTAAACGGACTAAACATATACACATGCATATAACACTGAAAAACCAAAAACAAAGAAATAAAACCTATATTAACTGAAGTCTTTCATTTCTGACTAACCCACATAAAGTTGTGATCTTTGATCTTTTTTTTTTTGTTTGGTGAAAACAGTTCGTACAAAAAAGTTTCTTGTGTTTTTATCTTTTTAACAGGATTGCAAAGCATCTCTGACTCACAAAACGGAGCTTATGACCAAGTTAGAGTGTCAAAAGGAAGATATGGCCAGCACAATTGAACAATTAGAGAAAAAGTAAGATTGCCTTTAAATTTGATCAATCTAGTTGATATAACCTAATATATCTGGGTGTTCTGTAGTTGGAAATTAGTTTGCGTTGGTCCAAAAGATTTCCTTTACAGTTTTTAAGATTATGGATCGTGATCATATTAATCAAAAGTTGATTATATATAAAGTTTAAAGGTTTTTCATCTGTTTTGTTTTTGAATTTTAAAAACTCTGACTTCTTGCAAAGCACGCTTAAATCTTATCTTTAGTAAGGCTTTTGGCAGGCAAATGTTTTATGATTATATCTCAAAGAATATGATCTTTAATTGATATTAAATTTGTAAAAAATATTTCTCTAAACGAATAGCTGTAAAAAATATTTACAAATTTTTACATGAATCTCGAGAAAAAAAAACATTTCCAACTAAGGATGTAGCATTATTATTGAAATAATATCATTTTGAAAATTTGTTTAGTTTTGGCACAATTATGGGTTTAAAAAGAATTTTAATTAAATATAATTTTTAGATACGTAATATATATATATATATATATATATATATATATATATTCGAAACGCAACTTAGTAAAAGTATATTTCACTTTCCCACAGATGGACTAATGATAAAAGCAACTTGGGCGAGATACTCAAGAATACGTCACAAACGATGTCCACCCAAGTGAGTGCTAGCGAGGAGCGAGCTGCCCGAGCAGAGGCTGAGACGCGCATTGAACGTGAATGGCGCGTGTCCTTGCAAGACAAGGAGCTTAAGCTAAAGGAGAAAATAACGACACTACAAACTTGTGTCAAGGAGCTCAACGAGGAAAAGCTGAAGTGCGACAAGTTGAAGTTGGACCTAGAAAAGGTGCGCACACAATGGTCAGAGGCGCAAACGACGCTCGAGGAGTTGGGCATTCAGTTGAGTGTAAGCAAGCTGAAGATAGCCGAATACCAGGACAATGAGAGACGCCAACAACAGCTGATGTCCGGTTCATCGCAATCGCTACAAACAATGCCAGAAACTGTTAGCAGTCCGGGCATTTGGGCGCCTGATTCCATTACAACTCATTGCACTGCCTGCACTCGCGAGTTCAATTTAACCCGTCGCAAGCATCATTGTCGCAGTTGTGGCGAAATCTTTTGCAGAGCTTGCTCCGAAAATTCGCTACCACTGCTCAATGCTCAGGGTCTGCCGGGTCGACCGGTTAGGGTCTGTAATGCGTGCTATGCTTCCACAGGCAATTGAATAGCAATTGTGCTAAATTACACATTAATAAATATATAGTACGATTATAGTAATTAACAGAATTGATTGTTATAAACAAGTATTATATATTTCATGACTATTAGCCACGTCCATATACTACTTCCAATGGTTGAATGCGTGAGTTTATATAATAAATGTATTTTTGTATACCTATTATTTGACATGAAGCCTTATATGAATATTAATAAATAATTATTCCTTAATTTTTGCTGTTCTTTAATTTTGCTTTAGCAGTTTAAAATTGGTAACAGTCTCTGTTAAGTTTACAGTATGTGGGTGGCCACATTGCGTGATTACGTGAAGTGTCGATTTTCGATATATTTGTGGTGGTTGTAGTGCAGCCCTTTAGCTTGGCGGAACATTTAAATGTAGAAGAAGGATAAAAAGGAATAAAGTTTAGCTGCAACATCACTACAGATTAAATTTCTTTATTTTAACTTTGAATGCGTAAAACCTGTTTTACTATTAATTAAAATTTTCACCCTAGGGGTATTTGTTTTAAGAAGTTTAACAATGCTATGTCCTTTTTACAGTCTCATGCATGACTTTGATGATCTGTCATTAAAGCTTTGTCCATTTCAAACACTTTAGAAAACTAATAAAGCACTCCACCGTTATCATAACAGTCCACAATCATTCACCCCAATTATTTGTATACACATATGAATTTCCACACATTGTCGAACTTCGTTCAAGTGGACAAAAAACTACAAATAGGACATATAAATGGTTGTCAAATTGTCGGCCATTATGTAAAGCAATACAGAGTAGTTTCTTTTTAATTAAATCAAATAAAATTCACAGCTGGCGGCCCAACTGAAATAAAAAAAACTTTATAAATACGGCCCGCGGCACTTTTAAGAGTTGTCATTACCATAAACCAGGAGAGAGCAAGAGAAAGGGAGATGAGAATATAAACCCGATATTTGGCTGGGAACCACGCGCCCTTACGAAGGTTACGTCCAAATGCAGACAGGCATATGTGCAGATTTCAACTAATAACAGTTGCCTCAACGCGTTGTCAAAGGGGCGTTGAAATTTGTTGGTGCCATAACTGAGGGTTAGATAACGAAACGGGGTTGGGCGTGGCGTTATGGGTTGGTGTTGGAGTTGCTCAGATCTGGTTGTGCACAGAGAGAAAACATCAAGTACTTAAGTAGAACATTATAACTCGAACTGACTTCAAGCGATTACTTTAAACAAAATCAAAAGTACAATACATTAAGAATTATATCATGAATATTAGTATTGAAAACCTATAATGAATGTTTTAGTTCTAGCACATAGCTAAAATTTAATGTATGGTCCAATGATTTTTGTCGTTGTTTTAGGTATCAGTATCGTTTCTCTCACTGTATACTTACCGAAATCGGAAACAGTGTTTAGGCCCAAACAATAGCTACTGAGCGAGTTGCGAGAGTTGAGCTGTTAGGGCGTTAACTTTCCTTCACATGCCATATTGTTATTAAAAAATGATTATTATGTTATTATATTAATTAAACAGAAGGTTTCGTGCTGAAAGTCAGCTAAAGACTCGCTTGGTGTGACCTTGTTTTGGGCAAATGTGGCCAGCTCAAATTACGAGCATCATAATCTCATTGTTCCACCCATCGAACGATTCTTCTAAACAGCCTCGTCTTGTGTCAAGGGTGTCAAATGATTTTTGGGTGACGGAATTTGTAATATTGTATAAATGTACAATTGTGTGTGTGTGTGTGTGAGTTTTTGCTCCTTGAGCCATTTGTGTGTGTGTCACGGGCAATTGTTTGAAATCAGAGCATCCGGTTATGCGATTGATTATTCGTAAAAAGATTTCGGCAACGTTTTTTTTGTAGTGCCAATTTTCAAGGAATGCATTTGGCGTGTGTCAAATGACACAAGTGATATTGATACTAGTATACACGCAAGGTATTCGTCAATAATTTGATAACAATTTCAAAAGAAATGAATCATTTTTCTTTTTCTCTCTTATCGATCTGCATATGACACCAAAAAAACGCCATAACTGTTAACTGATTGGAAATAAACAAACAAATTAAATACAATTTTTTTTTACAGACATTTTTACGTTTTCTAGAATTTATCATAAAGTAATAGTGACGCTTAAAAAATGGCAGTTAAAATTCATTCATTACTGTAAAATTTTATGATTGATATTTTATTTAAATAATTTGTAGATAGTTTTTAAGTTGTCATCAATTAAACACGTTGAAACAAATTGTTTTCTATCCAGCACATTATTCAAATATTTTTCCCACAATTCAATTACAAATTTATCTTTTTCTACCTCGCCCTAGCTATGCCATCCTTTTCCACTGTATCCTCAGATCTGCATATGACACCCGTAAAAAGCTAACAACTAACAAGAAACTCTGTGAACAGATAACAATATGGCAAAGAAAACAAGAAAAAAAAGAAATAAATATAATAATTACATTCAAAAGTTTGTGTGAACTTTTAACAACATTTTCACGTTTCCTTGAATCCTGCTGCAATATACGAAGTACTATTTTGTTCCATTCTAGGGCACGTGGAAGACGCTTAAAAAATGGCTTCCAACTCCCACGAACGTTTCGTATTCTTAAACGCACACGCTACCCCTCCCCTCCTTGTCGTATATCATCAGAAAATGTAATTTCATGGCTCGCTGAGCGACGAATAACACGAAATTGTACATGAGCACAGAGAGAAAGAGAGTTCAAAAGTTTCAGCTTGTAGCGAAGCCAAGAAGCTTCTCCTCTTCCTCTCTAGTCGCTGGATATGCTGGCTGGCTGACTGGCTTATACACAGGACTTGAAAGGCGCCGGAAGTTATTTAATGAGATTTTCTTGATGTCAAAGATAAGTCGAAGATTTTCTGCAACTAAAGAAATGCTTTGCTTGTAAAACAATATGCAAAAGCCAAAATACAAAATACAAAGTACAAAAAAAAAACATAGAAACATAAGCGGTGGCCGGGGGAGTATTCGGATTGAAAAGGATAAACGCAGGACCAAAAATTGTTGCACACACTTGAAATTAAATTAACTTTTTTCTCGCCCCCTGTCCAGTTGGAGTGGCTATGTCCTTGTTGTTTGTTGTTTTGTTTCCAATGCCTGCCGCTGACAGTTCTCCAAATGAAAAGCTCACAAGGAAGATGGAAAGAAAGCGGCGGGTGGAAAGGGGGGGGGGGAGGAAGCATGGAGAGCACAGGATAAGGTATCTGTAACTGCTCTCTGGGTGGCTGTACCTAACGCAAGACCTAAACAAAAATGAAAGACAATAAATAGAGACAATGTTCCTCCTGTTTTGAGGCGTCTTCAATGATTGCTCAAATATTGTCTTTGGACGCTAAACATAAAACACAAGTTCAACTGCGCAACGCAACGCAACGCACAACAACAACAACAACAACAACAATAATAAAAGAGATGAAAAAAATAAACATAAAACAAACAAATCGCAATACGGAATGAATGAATGAGGCAATGACGCAAGGAAATCTCATTAGCCGCGTGTCTTCAAGTTTCATTTTTAATTTTGTACAATATTTTTGTTGATCTCTCTACACTTAGCAAAACAAAATCTATGGACAAAAGGTATCGAAACCATAAATTTAATCGATTACATTTCTATTTATGAAAAAAGTATTAATTTCAAGAACATTTCCCCGCCATTCAACTTTTGTGAGTTTTAATTTTAACAACATCAAATGTTTGTATAAGAAAATATTTATTTTTTGTTTCATTTTTCAATCAAGTAAAAACTTTCTGAAAGTATGAACAAATACGCAAAACCGAGGCTAGAGCAAAGAATATTACTTAAATCAGTTTTTTACATTCAAAATATTTATGTAAAGTTGAAGATTCGAAATCTTTTATGACTTATAAAATGTTTTGCCTGAAAAAAAATTTCTGAGTTGATTTTCTGATTCAAAAAGTATGTGTACTTTGAATTTGAATAAAAAAAAAACCTATTTTTTTCTTCAAGTGTACATACATTGAACGCACACACAACAGCAAACAACAACAAAAAAGAGATCTTTGTATACAACTTAATATTTCGGTGGTTTCTTGATCAAATAATTTTGCGGCCAATGCACGGCAAATATTTGTCAACATTTTAAGGCACTTTTCTTTCTGTCTGTATCTCAATCCGAGTTTTTGTAAGTGCTCCAAGACCGCTCGAGATCCCCTCCTCTCTCACCTCTGTCTCTCTCTCTCTCACTCTCTATCACTGAATATGTCACTGTCTCGTTTGTGGCTGAATCAGAAGCAGTTCATCGTAGGTCCCAGAGTTATGCTGCTACTCACTTGAGCACTTGAGTCGCATCTTGGACTTTGTCTTTCAGGTCGGAAGGCATCAAAAGCAAAGAAACATGGCCAACAGCAGAAAGGTAAGTAAAGTAGCAGTTATGATCTTTCCATTGGTAACTTTCATCGAAAAAGCACTTTGCATAAGGCCTACTTTATTTGTATTACAATGCGATGATCTTTGCCAAAAGACAACAGAAGCACTTGCATTGACATCTAACTTAAGACTCATGATCAAGTTTAAATACACTTCTGATATCGTACACATACACAGTATATGTTTGTCTTGTTGTAGTATACGAATGTTACTTTAACTGAGTTGGTAATGAACTTTAAGACACCCTGTTGCATATTATAAATTGCCTTTGAATAAAAACTTAAGGGGGCTTCTAGAGCTAAGTGTTCAACTACGATCCAAAGACATAAAAATAAGATAGCAGTCAGTCAGTCAATCAGTTGCGATAGCTTTTTGATGGAAATACCATATGTTCGTATGAACGAAGGATTAAAAGGACAACACAGGATAATGTACTCTGCAAAGGATCATTTGAACAATCGAAAATAAAGTAAGATAAGTAAAGAAATGAATAAGCGAAATACATTACGATTAAAATCAAACCCATCCACTCTAGCTTCTCCAATTGTGAATAATTATAAATGTTCAAACCTAATAACAATAACTAGCTATGTATATACATATACACCAACAAATACAAGACATCCACTTAAGGCAGCATATCAGATTCATCAGTTTTGTGTTTTTATTTAGATTTCTTTTTTATTACGATGATGCCGACTTTGTTTTCATTATTGTTCCGTTTACCTTCTTTGTTGTTGCTGTTGTTGTTGTTGCATTGTATTAGCTACTGGTTAACGATTGATGATTGATGCCTTGACTCTGAATGCTTGCTTGCTTGCCTGCCTGCTGGTCATGATTATTACGAGCACATTGTTTGTATTGCAGCGCTATGGCAAACACCTTTATCTCCCCCTCCTCCCGTAAGGCGCAATGTTTTTGAGTCCAGCTCATGCATGAAGAGCAGCAGCAACGACAACAGCGTCGGCGACGATATAATGGACATGTTTCAGCTTTTGTTGGCTGAAGAAGTTGTCAGTCAGCGCGGTACAAACTAATTTGCATATTTTGCCAGCAGTAAAAACACTTTTTGAGTGGCCACCCAGCAACAACGCATATATATATACATGTGTGTGTGTGTGTGTGCACTTTAAACAAAGTTAAAATATGAGAAATTGCCTCTGCGCAAAAAAAAAAAACCAGTAGCAGAAAGAAAAGCAACAACGACAACAAAGCTTCAGTAACAACAACAAACTCTAGCCATTTACAGTTGCCAACGTTAACTGCCAGCCCACTGTGCAAGCGTGCGACAGAGATATATATAGAGAGAGAGCGATAAACTCTCGCTCTTACTCTCTCTTTGTTAGTTGTCCTTGTGCCGCTCTCTCACACAAGCACGCACAAGGTCTGCTGACTCGACTGCTGCTGCTGTTGCTGCTGCTGCTGCTCCTCTCTTCAGTTTTGGAAACTTGTTTCTTTTGGACCAGCTTCCAAATACAACATTGTAGCCGCTTTGTGTTTATATTGTGTGTGTGTGTGTGTTAGTATTGGCTCCGCCTCTGCGCGTAGGCGGAGTCTGCACACACGCAGCGTAGCTGAGAGCGAGAGAGCGCGTTAAGTGCGCAGAGCTTTTAAATGTCGCCGCTTCTTCTCGCACACGTGACTTGAACGTTTTGTTATTGTTGTTGCTGCCTTCCACTACTGCTGCTGCCTGCTGCTGTTGCTGTCGACATTGCCGTCGCAGTTTGTTTCAATTGCAATAATATTGTTACATTCTAATAGGCCAATACGACCCACTGAAGCGCCAGAGTCGCCACCGCCACCATCAACTCTTACTCCCCATTGGCGTCTCTTATGTACAAGGGACTTGCAGTTCTGTTCTGATTTTCATTTCTTATGGTATTTAGTGTGGTGCAATTTTTGATAAGTTATCGATATATAGTTCTGTTTTGTAGCGTAGCGCAATTTTCGATAAGTTATCGATATTACAAGAGACTTGCAGTTCTGTTCCGATTTTCATTTCTTATGGTATTTAGCGTGGTGCAATTTTTGATAAGTTATCGATATATAGTTCTGTTTTGTGGCGAAGCGCAATTATCGATAGGTTATCGATTTTACAAGAGACTTGCAGTTATTTTCTGTTTTCATTTCTTATAGAATTTAGTGTGGGGCGATTTTCGATAAGTTATCGATAATAACAAAATGGCTTTAGATATGAAATAGCTTTAAGTTTATTTAATTTTTTATTTTATTTAATTTTAAATATTAACTTTTGAATTAAGTTACGAAACGATAGAATGTTAGCTTTTTTTCAAAAAGTTAGTAAAATAAAATTGCAAGTACAGTTCAATCGACTTCTTTATATCGAGCAACAACAATCATAAAATAAGTCCTGATTTATATTAAGTAACAAATTATGCGAAGCTCTAATATGTTTTCTAATACGACGGCTGTAAGAAAAAAGCTCTTTGTGCGTGAAATCAAGGACAAGTTTTATTCCTCAGCTTCGATTAATTATTAACATAGCACAAATAAATATATATATTATATATTCAAGATTTTCTATGACTTATTCAATTTATTTTCATTAAGTAAAACGCGTTTCATTTATCAGCTTTTAAACCAATTTAGTTTTGTTTTCCTTTGAAATATTTTAGTGGCGCGTTTAGATTTTGTTAAACCTCAAAGGCTGAACATTTTGTGTACATTATTATAAACAATAAACAATTATGTGTGCCCAAAATTTGTATGCTGAATATTGAGAGCAGCTGAGAATGAAAAGCAAGTGGTAACATGCCAGCAAAAGTAAAGCAACTTTAAGATTTTAGGAGCCTGCAGCAGCAGCTGCAACTAAATGTGGCAGACGAGCCAAGCCATAACCGTTGACCTCCTAAGTTTCTCTTATCCCCCCACCCCCTCCTCTCTCACACCCAAAAACATAATATACATAAGTAAAAATGCAACAACAACAACAAGCATGCTGCATGCCAACTGTGTCAGTTGTGTCGATCTCGATGTGTGTGTGTGTGTGTATGTGTGTTTTCGCCTACGCTGCCATGCCAACCAGCAGCGAGGTCGCAACGCAGCTGAGGCGCAACAACGTTTTTGGTTGGCTGTTCCATTAGCGAAGCTCTCTCACACACACACACAAACACACGCACATAGTGTGCTAAAGCTAAGCAACAGCAACAACAACACAAAGAATTTGTGAAACAAAAGCAACAAAGAAAATGAAAGAAACCTCTAACAACCACCAGCCAGGCATGCAGGCAGGCAGGCAGGCAGCTGAGGCAACTGCCTACTGGCAACAACCACCTCAACCACCATCTACATCCCCCCACAAAACCAGTGGCACAACCAACCAAACTCGCTCCACTGTGCGCCAGCCGTCGTCTGCTGTAGCCGCGGTCGCCGTCGCTGCCGCGCCTCGAGTGCACAAATTTGTATACAGTACCAAATTAGATTTTGAAACTTTTTTCTTAATTGCTGATGCTGCGGCTGCTACTGCTACTGCTACTGCTAGTGCGACGGATGCCAACGCCGACGCTGCCAGAAGCAGCAACAAAAGTGGTGGCAACACTCTCTGTATACTGTGTGTATTTTATATTTTGCTACCCAAGGGATGATCAGCTCTTTTGCGACGCTCTCTCGCTCACTCTCTCTTACTCTTCCTGTTTGTGTGCGCGTGTGTGTGTGTGTGTGTGTGTGTGCGGCCTTTGTATTGGTAAATGTTGCCGCTTTGCCGCCATTTGCCTTGAACGCTGTCGCTGCCTACGGCGCTGGCTTCACTGCTGCTGCTGCTGCTGCCGCTGCTGTTGCTCGTATTTGAATTTTAGTCCAAGTTGAATCAGTTGCAATCGAATGCTTCATCTGACATGGTCGTCAATGCGCGTGCCGTGATAACTGTTGTTAACTGTTGTAACACCAAAGCGTGATTTCAAAAACAAAATAAACAACTTAATACCATATATTGAAAATATTTAAGAAAACCTAAACCCAAACAGAGTGTGTGAGTGTGCGAGTGTTAAGCCATAACTTTGTTTTTGTGTGTGTGCGCGTTTGCTCAGCATGAGTTTACCGTCGGGCGTCGATATGCAGAATCTAATGTCACAGCATCCGGTGTTGGGCGCCCTACCGCCCGCCTTTTTCCTGCGTGCCGCCTCTGAACGTTATCAACGCACTCCCAAATGTGCAAGGTGTCGCAATCATGGCGTGGTTAGTGTATCTCCAATCTAGCCTTGAAACTCAATCCAAACCGCTTACTAATTCTCTCTTATTCCAAGATTCCAATTGGTTACAGTTTACCTATAATAAGGTTTCTGTTTCTTTTGGACCTGATGGGAACGTATTTTTAACCCGCATACCACTACTTACTTATTTTTTAATATAACCCTTAAAAAGAACTATTTGTTAAGAAATCTTTTCCAAACTCTCTTTTCTTAAGTAGATAAAACCTTAGCATGCATTTCAAGTTTTACCTGATTAAAGAGGTTTTAAGATTAAAGTTTTTTTGGAAAAAACCTTCCCCTGTATTCCCATGTATTTCATAGTAGACTAGGATTATAGTTAAAGAAAACTATAAGAAATATAATTGAAAACTAAAACTTTGTAAAACATCTTAAAATACATCTTAAAACGAATGTTTAACGATTTTAACACTTGATAGATGTTTAAAAAAACTGCCTTGTGAAGTTAAGATACTTAGGACTCAAGAACATTTTACATTTTTCCAAACTTTAATATTTATTGTAGATTTCATTTAAAGATACAAATTAACCTTTTTTTAATGCTTAATGATGAGTTAAATCGATTTTATTAACAAACACAAATCTCAATTATCAATCTCCAACTTTGTTTTGCAGGTCAGCGCATTGAAGGGTCATAAACGTTATTGCCGCTGGCGGGATTGTGTTTGTGCCAAGTGCACCTTGATAGCGGAACGACAGCGTGTGATGGCCGCACAGGTGGGTGATGGCCACTGGCCTGGCTATAGCCGCTTAGTCATCTAAACTGTCAGTTTTCCGTTTCCGTTGGCTTTCAGGTGGCGCTGCGCCGTCAGCAGGCGCAGGAGGAGAACGAAGCAAGGGAACTGGGATTACTTTACACCTCGGTGCCTGGATCGGGTCAACAGAATGGCAGCGATAGTGTAACGCCAACCTCACACAGTCCCACCGGACCGGGAACTAATTCGGCATCCACACAAAATGGTGTTTTCCATGGCGGAATACCTTCGCCACCCAGCGATGGCTACGAGGCAAGCTCCACGCCCAGCCACCAACAGCAGCAGCAGCAGCAACAACAGCAACAGCAACAACTTCATCATCAACAACAACAACAACAGCAGCGCCAGCATCATTACAATGGCAATGAATCCGACACGGATGGACGCACACGTTCCGAGCATCTAAGCGTTGGTTTCTCACCCACACGCACCGAACTGGACGAGAGTCCCGGTAAGTCCTTACCAAACGTATAAAAATATGAAATTATTATATTTACGCCTTGCTGCCCATCATCGCAAACAACAACAACAACAACGCCCACTTCAGTGTGCAACCCATGTGTGACACCCTTTACTCCTCCCTCCCACACCACCTCCTCCAGATGTGCTTCAAAGTTGCTCAAGAAAAACAGCTAGCAAAAATAAAAAAAATGTCCCGTTTTTTCAATTGTCAAAAGCGCAGCGGCGCATAAAGTGCCACACTCCCAGTCACACACACACATGTGTGTGAGTGTGTGTGAAGGAGTTGGTGTTGAGTTTAAGCTGTTGTTTACACAAGGGTTTCCCTGTCAAGGCTTTTAACCTGCACTTGGTTAAACGGCGCAGAAACAACGACTTTAACCCAACCCAAATGGGTATTTAAAGTTGAAGTTAATGGGTTAAAATTGCAACTGTTAAGGAGAAGCCTTAAACTGGTGTCAAAGCCTCCAATTTCCAACCACAACTTCCTTAGCTTTTTTGGTAGATATCAACCCCCCAAAACTCTTACACCTAAGTTGTGTGAAGTTATTACATTATTATTATTATTAATGAGGTTTAAGTTGGTTAAATTAGGATTTTGAAGCTTTGTTTCTCCTTGTTTACCTCGTAATCTACATAAAGTTAAAATCAAAGTTCAGATCACTTTAATTAAAAACTTCTACAAAAGCATCTGTTTGACGTATTATTAACGCACGATCTATATAGTTTTCTTATACAGTTTTTTGATTAATAATCCGTAAATTACAAATACTCAACTTTGTATAATTAATTCCTATGAGGAAATAATTATTCTGTATGAAATACACACTGCTTAAAAGTTTTTATACCCAAGTCACCCAAAACCTAATGGCACAATTAAAGGCAACATTAGTCACATTAACATTCAACTTACATCTCTTTGAAAATCAGTTTTGCCTTACCCAACCCCTAAAATGGGGGCACGTCAACAGTTACAAAGTCCTCGTGGAAAAGATACTTAGGCAGGTTCATTGTGTGCTAATTTGGAATCTTACTTACATCAGTCAGGTTGTAAGACAATTCCAAGCTGAGGGCGTAATGCGAGACTGTCTCTCAATATCGTTTCTTTATTGGATATGTTTGCCTTTTTTTTTATTTTTTGGTTCGTTGTTGTTTCGAGAAAGGAAAACACGCAAGGATTCTCACGCGAATCAATCGAACCTGTCCCATTTTAAGTAGTACACTGTGTTTATTTGCACTGAAATTCAAGACGATTTCATGCATGAAATAAAACAATTTGAAACAGCAGCAGCACCAGGTGAACATACCTCTGTTCTACTACAGTGTTTGAGGGTTTCGGAGATAGCGGGGGGTTAAAAATAAAAAAGAAAAATCGACAGGGCGCAACTTAATTAAATCTCCACTGCGGCTTCGTCAACTGCCAAATCAAACAGAAAAAAAATATCGTATAACTTGTTTCACTTCTGTACAGGTTGCAATCTCTTGACAACCCCCGCGTTTGAGTCAGTTACTAGGGTTGCCATGTCAACGAACTGTCCGTACTACTATCCTACATTCATCTCCATTCCCAAACTCCAACTTCAACTTGTGTTTGCGATTCCCGTGATTAAATTTATTTTGTTTTTTGTTTGCTGTTTTTGTGTATTTTTTTCTCGTCGCACAATTCGATACTTTTATTTGTTTTCTGGAAAGCCGCAAACAGAGAGATTTCCACAGCTACCTGACTGATCTCGACACTCCGAAACAAGCCGAATAGAATTCCTAACAATTTGAGTACATTTTATTGTTGACTTTTCTATTGAGAACAGATCTACATAAGTTTCACAAAAGAACTAAAATACTTCACTTTTCTTTTTTGCAAGATATTTTTTTCAATAAGTATGATATATAACGTTTGTTGACTTTAGAACTAAGCATCTTGATGAAATAAATGTATTTATTTATCATCGCAATTTTAATAGAAGTTTCTAGTTAAAATTCTCAAAATGCGAAAAATTCCAACTAATTGATTTAGAAAAAACTTTTTTAAATGAGAAAAAGTGCTCTTTACTTGAATACAATTTCTCTACATGTCTTTCCGAGAGTAACCTTAAATATCTATCCGTTTTATGCTCTTTGCAGTTTCCAAGCGAGGCGCTGCACTGTCAAATGAAACCGATCAGGATACGGGCTCTGAGTCCGGCTCTCCCAGTAGTCCCCGACCCAAGGTCGCTGGTTTGTTTAATCTAACCTCCAGTTTGTCACCCGCACGCACCGGTCCTCCCAGCTCACCCGAGTCTGACTTAGATGTGGATTCTGCACCGGATGAGGCAACGCCGGAGAATCTTAGCCTTAAGAAGGAGGACAGCAACTCGCCGCCAAATACACCCGCCGAGAATCTGCATCTGTTGCGCTCCTTTGGCAATGGGCATGCTCAGGGTTTCATGCCCTATCATCATTCGCAGTTCCTTGCTGCCGCCGGACTGCCCGCACATCATCCGGCAGCGCATTCGCCGATGCAGCAACAGCAGCAACAACTTTTAGGGCAGCATTCTCAGGCACAGCATCAGCAGCAACAACGTTCCCCAATCGATGTCCTGATGCGCGTGTTTCCCAATCGAAGACGCAGCGATGTGGAACAGTTGATGCAACGCTTTCGTGGTGATGTCCTGCAGGCCATGGAATGCATGCTTGCCGGAGAGGATTTGACGCAAACGCCGCCACCGCCATCGGCACAGGTTCCTCCATCGCCGCCATTCCCAATGAAATCCGCCTTCTCGCCGCTGGTACCGCCCGCAGTGTTTGGTTCGCCCACCCATCCGCATCGCTATCATCCCTTTATGCAGGCGCATGCCAAGCGTTTCCTCTCCGCTCCATATGCCGGCACAGGATATTTGCCTGGTGTGCTAAGCAGCTCGGATATCGATCAATCGGAGTCGAACGGTGCTGGCGGTATTCCCATGGATCGGAGTAGTAATGCCGGTGACTCTCAAGATTGAGGTTCGGTCGTTTTTCGGCCCTTCGAGACATAATTGTAGCCCAAGGATCCCCATGATCCCAGTGTAAACAGTGTTTTTTTAGGGAATAATTTTTCGTTTAATTCGTAAGATTGTAACTCTGGCTATATAAACATGTATTTGTATGCTGGAACCGTAAGAAAATATACAAGTATATAATCCACATATATCCAGATCAGCTCTGCATGTTTATCACTCAGATAGTATTTGTATCATACGTTAAGCGACCTCTAAGATACTACGTTTAGATCAAATTAACATAAACATTATGTATTATTGAGATTATTGTGTAAAGAATCATATACATTTATAAATAACTATTGAGATACCTATGTGTATGTAAGATATACCTATCTATATACATATATCCTACCATGTGTTAGATAATACATTTCAAAAACTGTGTTAAAGTATTTAATAAATTAAAGAAAATGAAAAAATAAATAAACAAAAAAAAAATTAACAATTCGATATGCAAAAGTTTTTTTTTTTATAAATATTTTGGTAATGGTATTGGTTTTCATATCTTAAGCTTCAAAATTTGATCTTACTGGTATTAAGTTTTGAGACAACGGATTCTAGGATCAAATTGTGATCCACTGTTATATGCTAATATATATATAATATTATATATATGTTCCCATCGGCATTCATTAGAATTGTATTAGCTTTCTTACATTTATACATTTGTTCTATCAATTTAATTCAAAAGACAATACAATGTGCTACATTGCAGCGCTCGATTAGAACAATGTTCAAAATACAACTTGCATAAACAATTGCATTGAACGAAGGGCAAAATACTGCAAAAATTCAGTGTCAGTTGCAATTAAGTGCTCTAACTGATAAGTTCGCTTATACAGAAATGCAAAAACATCTATACAGAATGACTTCAACCTCAGGTGTGAATGAACCGAACCTTATATCAAAATACTCTCAATCTTCAGATTTGGATGTACTAGCGCCACCTATCTTTCTACGTTCCCCCTTAAATCACAAGACTCGTACACAAAAATGTGCAAGGTGTCGTAATCATGGCATGGTAAGTCTTACATATGACTCTTGGGACAACTTTGCATCGTTATAGTTATATTTTGCACTAACAGATTATCGCTTTGAAGGGTCACAAACGTTTTTGTCTCTGGCAAAATTGTGTCTGTGACAAATGTGCAGTGATTACAGAATGTCAGCGGGTTAGGGCCGCTCAGGTAGGTTTTTGAGTGTTCCAAATATGGCCTATTTAGTCCGTTTACTAAAATCCAAGCATGCATCTTGCACTGTAACTTAACTTCGTTCTATTCATCACTGTTTTTCAGGGCGCTATGCATCGGCGCCTGGATAATGCTCGGCGCCGCAGGCAAGTTAAGCTCTATAATAGAGCTAGCGCTAATGAGGATTCATCGCTGCGCTGTTACAATCTCACACAAGAAGAACAGAGCCTTCCTTTTGCTCATGCATGTTTTGGAAACAGCTTAGAAAGACATCAAAAACCAACTCAATCAATTCACTTCCAGTGGATGCAACCGAATACGGCAAATGTGTTTAACATAATCGGTAGACAGAATGAATTAACCGCACCAAAACTAGGTGTTCCACCACTTTTGACAGTATTCGACCTGAATAAATATTCCGATGAAATTGCGCCGCCAGTCAAACATTTAATGCCAACAAAGTTGCCGCAGTTTTCGACTCAAAAACGTACTCCCGTTGACACCTTGATGAGAGTATTCCCAAGTCGCCAACGCATCGTTTTGGATCAGCTGCTGCACAGTTCCCTTGAAGTCATGAAATGCTTACTATCGAATGAAAATAAGTTACAAGCGTCATCCTCTACAAGGGTTATTCCTTTTGAGCAACAAAACTAACGCGTAGGATGTTTTTCAACTCTTTGAACCATAGCCAATAAATAAATTTTATTTAGTACACACACTACTTATTACAAAATAAATATATCTTGAATTGAAAAGAAAAATAAACTTTGTTAATACCTTATTTTCATACCAAGTACTTGAATAATTTTCTAGTTTTGTATAAATTGCAAGTTAAAGGTCTTAAATCCACGACTCAGCTTTCAATACAGTTGTAGTAGTACACAAATATGTATCGTACGTAAATACAAAGTCTTGTTTAGAATACGTCAATTATGTACACAAAATAATGAGGTAGGTTTACAAAGACCGGAATTAAATGAGATGTAAGAAATCTTTAATTGTTTGAATCAATATTGATTACATCATCATGAAATCATTGATTACAAAAGTAACTTTATTTCTTATATACAATTTATGGCCGTAAATTAAATTGGTATTTTAATTAAAAATCCAAATAAATCATTTATTAAGCCCAACATTTCGAAATGGTGGGAAATGCTAACAAAATTTGTAATATCAAAAGTTTTTTCCAATTGAACGCTTAGTCAATGACAATGATTATGGGATTATAATGCGAATGTGCATGTTATTGATATGTGAAGGCGTTAAACCCTATCAAATTTATCTACTATTCGCCACTATATTGTTTATTATTATCAAAAACTAACGGCACACGACGACGACAATGAATGTTAAATGTGGAAAATGGAAAATGGTAAATGGTTAAAGTGTGAAATCCTTTTTCACACACAAAATTTTGTTTTTGACTTGTTTGCTTTTTCGGACACACGACAAACAAATTATAATAAAACTAATGCCCACACACACACACACACACACGCAGGGGATTAAAGCGATTGGGGTCAGAGGTCAGTGTTAGCTAGTGCTGTGAAAATGACCAGCATGATGAGGTTGTGCTCTCAACTCAACTCAACTCGACTCGACTCGGCATTTGAGTTATTTTACAATGGCTGAAGGACTACAACGCTGGCAGGCAGGACAATAATATCGGTTACACGCATGCCGTAGTGCAAATTACAAAACTATTTGCGGACATGGGGAACTGGGCACTGGGAACTGGGAACTGGGAACTGAATAGAAGCGAATGGATAACAAAATTAAATTATTGGATATCAATTTGTTCGAATTGGTTGTTCTTGTCGCATTGTGCGGCAACTCCAAAAGTCAACAACAACAAAACCAAACACAACATAACAACACACACACACACATACACTGTATTGTGTGTACGTGTGTGTGTGTTCAGAAGCATACAATGCGACTAGCTCTATGGACACCCATTGTCATTGTGCCTAACAATGACGGGGCGGTCTAATTCCAAAACCACAGATCAACCACCACCCAGAACTGGACAATAGGCAACTGCAGCAGCTACACTGCTAAACAAAAATCCAGAAATTATAGAGAAATGGATACAAAAATGAAATTTGTAAAAACTTTCTTAAACTTTGATTTGCTTTACGAATTCACTTAAAATTATTATGATTTGATTGAGTGTGAACTTAATATAATTTTTTCATGGAAAAACGGGTTTGCATAACTAAATACACTTATGTCTACTTATTGATATGTTTAACCTGCTTCGAAAAATTAAAAGTTTTCAATTTGACTGAACTAATGATTCATCTTTTATAAGAAAACAGTATTCGATGTATATTCAGTTTTAAAAACCTTCTAACACATTTTCTTCCTGTGTATCAGCTATCCTGGTTGCTTTCTCTAGTTGCCTGGCCAGCGTTGAGTCAGTCAGTCAGTTGGCCTGCCGCTTGCTCTTGTTATTGTCAATGGACGAGCTGTCGATAATATCTTAGAGTAGCGTTCCATGTTGGCCAAACAACAAACACAATGGCAGAGGCAAGCCAGTTCAGGCTGTTGAGGCAACATGCATGTGTGTTCTCCCTCGTCGAGTCGATTGTGGCACACAAAATGCATACAATTTCAGGAGGCAAGGAGCTGCTGGATAATGGACAATGAATTAATAGCAGGCGATTACGCCAACTGAAGCCAAACAAACAAACCAAACCGAACCGATACGAAACGAACAAACCAACCAACTAACAAATAGATATTTAGATACGATAGATAGCTATAGATAACAAGGATAACTGCCATGAGTTTTGTACAATTTGTGTCCTCGGGGCTGCAGATGCCACACACGGGCTCTTGTGGCTTTCCATAAGTGCCGTCAATTAAAACTCAACCCAAAACTCTTGCTCAAGAAATGGCACATGGTTAGTTAACCCCTTGCCAAAAAAAAGCATCATAGGGAAGGGTTACTTACCAGCCTTAAATGCCTAGGACATATGTTTTCAAGAAAATAATAATATATATATAAAGATAGAAACGAGGGTGGTCCTCCAGGCAGCAGCGGCAGTGGCAGCATCAGTATTTATTTCTTCTCCTTGGCATTAGTTTCATTTATTTGTTATTATTTGCTTTTGCCAGATTTCAAATGCGTTCGCCCCATTCCCAACGCTTGTTTTTACAAGGCAAACATTAAAGAAACAGGCGGTGCGGATTGGGAATGGGAATGGGATTGGGTAACCCAATCTGCGGCTTGTCAAGCAATGGGTCATAAGGCTACATGGCAACTAATTTGGCAGGTTCCCCAACTCAAAAAATGTCTTTATTTTTTGTGTATTTTTATTTTTTCAACACACATACAGCAAGATGATGGAAGAGAGAGGGAGAGAAAACAAGTAATACGGCCGTAGTCGAGAAATCCCGACTAGAAGATACCCTTAACCCTACACTTGGCGCGTATATTCCATATCTCCGGTGTTTTTCGACCGGTTTCAATATATATCTCATATCTATTTCGTCTTATGTTTCAAACATCGTTTCCAAGATTTCCAAATTCAACATTATATTATTATCGATTACATGTGTGTATCGTAAACAGGAAGATTTATCGAAAATCGAAAACAAACTTGTACTGCATAGGGATTAGGCTTAGCTAATGTTCCAAATCTGGAGTCTTCAGCTCCTATAGTAAGTAGTAGGGCAGACAGACGGACATGGCTATATCGACTCGGCTGTCGGACTCGGGGTCGGACCTGCTACCTTCTGCCTGTTACGTACTTTTTCCCAAAACCATTATACCCTTTTTAACCATTTTCAATGGGCTTAGGGTATAAAAAGACAAGATAAAACAACAAATGCCATTTCAAGTAGCAAACGTGTAAAGTAGGTGGCCCACAACAAGAGATACCGCCACTGGTGCACATTGCTTAAAAGTGTTCGAAAATCGCCCGAAAAAATCTAAAATTATGCTGAGAAAATTTTTAACAAAGGAAATTTTTGCTTAAATAGGACAACATATACAAAAAATGTACAGTGAAAACTTTATAATGATGAAAAGTTTATTAAAATTTATTTGTTTGATCACAAAAATTCTTCTAGATTTGTATTCTCAAATCAATATATATAAATCATAAAAAACTACAAGAAATAATTTATGATTAGGCATAATTAAAAAAAAAGCTTTTAAGAGAAGAGAGCTTTTAAACTAGTTCAATTAAGAACTAAGATACAAAACTAATAAAACTATACTACATTTTCAACAAGGATGCAACATTTTGCTGTCTCTTCTTGCCCACTGTGCGACGTCAATGAGGCTAGTTCAGTCAGCTAATAAGCAGAGTGTCCATAGTTACCATACACACACACACACACACACACACAAAGGCATAGCTAGCAAGTGGTAAACCTGGCTGCCTGTTGAGCAACTGACACGATGAGAAATCAATTTTTTTTTATGCCGCCCAAGCAGACAACAACAGATGATATGGCCCATCCATACATTTAACAATACCATCTATCCCATATTGTAGTGTAGTGGAACTACTCGCATATGATTTAATACAGTAGCTGGGCTAATGGCTTGGGTCGTGTTCTTCTTCCCTGTTTCTGTTCTTCTTTGATGCACTCAGTTGCCGTTTTGTTTTGTTTACACAAATATTCATAATTTACATATTGTTTTCTTTTTTGTTTTTTTTTTTATTTGGTTAGTATTTGTGTGTTGTCTTTCAAATGATTTTTTACATTTGCTTGTGTTGCTTTCTTTTTGATGGGGGAACAAAGATAGAAAGAGAGATACAACTGCTTTCTTCTTTTATTAAAGCCGACGCGTTAGTGTATTTATTGAATGCATATAGAATCAATGTGTTTGATTTCCGGAAGGCAACTGTACCTTACAATGCCTTTTTTTTTTGTTTTTTTAATTTTTTAAATACTTCTATATGGGTAGGGGTGGGTTTTTTGTGTATTATTATTATGTTTAATTTTTACTTTCGTATTAAGTTCTCTCTGCTCAGCTTTATTGTTTGCCCATCAGCGTCCTCATCAGTCGCATCAACGTCGCCCGTCAAAGTCCTTCGTTGTTGTGATTTTTTGAACTCTACTCTGCACAAAAGTCACGTGTTGTCTCTGCGGTTGACAAGCGGCGCTGGCGTAAGCGCAAGAGGGGTTGTGGGGGTTGGTGGGTGTAAAGAGATTGACTAGCTAAGTGCGATAAATATCTAAATGCAACGCTTGGGCAGCGTGTTCATGTTTATCCAACAGTTTTTGTTTTTTCGTGTGTGGGTTAATTGACAACAAACCGTGGTTCAAGTGCTTTTGTGCAGGACACGTGGGACGCATATTGCCATTATTGTTAATTGGCACGCGCTAACAAGAACATGCAAATTTGTATGGGGAATGATGTGACATGCGATAGTAAGTCAAAATGATGAAACAAACAATCAAATGTTTTTTTTTTTCAGATCTTAATATAAGTTAAATACAAACTAAGTCTCGTCTTTTACCTATCTTGACAGTCTTCTAAAAACTTATTTAGAATCTCATCTAAACTTTAATGTTTTCAGCTTCAAATTGTCTTTGTTCTTCAAAAGTGAAGATATAATTCAATTGTTTGAATCTTATTCGAACTTAAATTAAGTATGATATGTGTTTTTTTGGAGTAAAGTCTTTGTTTAGCTCTCAGTTCATAAAGATAATAATACCCCATACTTGACACATCACAATTCCATCAACACTCAACACAATCAACAAAAATTATAAACAAAACTGCAATCAGAAAAAGAAAAAAATGTTTAACACTAAATAACAAGGCAACGAACGGCAAAGGAAATAAATACACAAAAGTCTCCACTATTGGACACTTGATAATACAAAGGGCAGCAACAAAAGGCGTGTATAAACGAAATATACAAAATACAATATGCAAAATAAATGCTCAAATAATAAAGAGCGGAACAACACACACAAAAATGGCAACGTAACTCAAGAGCTACTCCAGTGAAAAAAGCGATGCGAAAGAACAAAGGAGCAGACGGGGGAATGTCGACTACACGCTTATAGTGAGCGCAACAGAGATGGAGATGGAGTTGGAGGGTTGAAAAAGGGCGCGAGAGTGAGAGCCATAACAATACAGTTGAGAGTTAAAAAAAAAAAAAGTGTAGGAAATAAAGAAAAAGAAAGAGTACATTTTATAAAAGCAATATTCAAATAAATTGCTAACCTGGCTATAAATATAGTCAAAGAAATTCTGCAAATGGAGTTTAGACAAACTAACATACAAAAACGAGACGGAAAGGGACAGACACCTGAACTGTGAGAAGGAAAGCGGATGGCGAGAGAGGAGAGGGAGTGAGACCTAGCAAGTAAATGGTCAAAAATAAGTTGGCAGAAATTGATAGAGTGTTATAATATAGAGTGCTCAAATGACTGGGTAATACCTAGTAACAATATTTGTATTGAAAGGATATCAATCATGTTATATTAAATCCGATGAGCTTTAGAAAATTCAATTAAAAGCTAATAATCTTTCAAACATTCACTATTTGATTGTGAAGTTTAAGCAACAATTTTTTTTCAGAGAAAGTTTAGTTTTTGTCTGGTTGCCTTCAAAACATTTGTTTTACCTTGGGAATACTTTAAATTAAAACTGTTAGATGCTAAATCTCGCCAATATACCAATTTTTTCATATTAAACTTACTTACTTGTAACTAAAAGCTTAAAAAGATTACAATGTATCTTTAAAAGCTCAAAATCCGAAAGCGCAAAAGCTTCTTTAAGTCAAGCCAACTAAATTATATATGCAGGGAATACATTTTATTTTGCAGCTTTTTTTTATCAAACGGAACCCGAATTGGTGGCAGGATCAGCGCTTGTGACCAGGTAACCCTATAACCCCACCGCCCCTCCCCCAGACTTGCTGCCAACACAATGATAGGCAGTAAAATACAAAATGTTGTAGAGAGCTCGACAAAAAGAAAGAAGGATTCTTGCCAGTTCAGTATGTCCAGCCTTTGTGCGCATTGTTGATCGAGTAGTTTATGTATGCATACATATACATATATATATATATATTTTATTTCATTTGTCCGACCCTCAAAGGAAATACATGTTGTATATATTCGTATTGTTTGCTTTTTTTGCTCTCTCTCTCTTCCTCTCTACAGATTTTTTTTGGAAACGCAGCTACAAATAAAGTTTTAATCAAAATGTAGTTGAGTGTTGAAGGGTTGTTCTTCAGCCCTTCAAGCCCCTCTGCACATGTGTGTGTGTGTGTGTGTGTGTGTGTGAATTGTTTCTGTCAATCAGCAGCTCCTTTTGTTGCCGCTGAAGGATACAACGTGATATTGATTTCGAGTTGAGGCCAAACACAATGGCTGCTAACCGATTCTTTTTTTTTTGGCGAGGGGCGACAACCGCAACCAATGAGAAAAGTTTCAAAGATACGAGTGCCATACACTCACACACATATGTGGCACGCATGTGGTACACCTCACAAAATATATGACTAGAACGAACCAAGTGTTTCGGAAAGGTTAAAACTTTATGATTTTGATTTTCAATACAAAATATAAAAAAATAATGTGATTAAGGAAATTTGTTTATGTTCGTACCTTTGAACAGGTTAAATAGGAATATACACTCTGATTAAAAACATTTAATCTAAAAACCATATATTTTTGCTAAGTGTATCGCATAAACTTTAACACGCACATATATCACAACGCATTCATGCTCATTGCATAGTTTAATAATTACAAAACTGCAATGGCGCAGGACAGTCCAGTGGCACATCGAGTCCTGACCACTTGGCATTGTTACGCCCCCCAGGCAAACACACACACACACACATATGAATATTGTGCCTTGGAAGTTTCTGCCTTGTGTACGGCATGCGACTTGTCTCTCCCTCTCTCTCTCTCTCTCTCTCTTTCGCTCTTACAGTCGCAGCTGGTGGCAAATTTCATTTAAATGTGGTTAAATACTTGTTGGCATTGCACAGCAACGGGGGGTTGAGCTATGCAAAACCCTTCACACACTTCAGCTGCCCCGTGCTCCGTGCCCCGCTGCCCCGCGCCATTCTCCCTTCGATTAAAACTCAATTAAAACGGCATTTAAAATCATGCAAATTTTTTCTACTTTTTCGTTCGACTCCCTCCGGCGCATATCGAGAATTCAGTCGTCTTGTTTTGTTCGAATTGTTAATAGTAATTTGTCAGCACACACACATTTGCTAAAGGATTGTTTTATTTATCCCCCCCCCCCCCCCCACTCATATTCTCTTTCCACTTAACCGCATCGAATTGAGACAATGGCATCGATTCAGTTCTTTAGTTGATCCTTTGCTCAATCCTTGCTGGCATGTCTGCAATTTACGCACATTTTTATTCAAATTTTGTTTAGTGTACAAATTGCTGTTGCAAAAACCAAAAAGCAAAAAGCAATCACCCAAATACAAAAATATTTCATATTGAAATTTAACCAGATTCGAGTGCATCGAATTTTAAATGGTTTTGTCTTAGAAGATCGAACTATGAATGCTCTTTGAAAAATAATGCTTAAAAAATATTGAGAGTAAAAAGATTTCTATATCTATATAAAATAAGCATTTCAAATCTAAGCTTGGTCTTGTGAAACTCAAATCTAAATATAGGCAATCTAACTTTTCTTTATCCGAACCATTAGTTAAGGTTAAACCTAAACCTCAATAAATACATTAAGAAACAAAATATATTCGAAGTTTTTACGCAAGAAGAGTTTAGAGTTTTAGAGTTTACGACTCCCGAAGTAACTCTAAATTTAGCCAAATAACAAACAAAAACTTTATTAAATAGTTTTTAATAGTTTCCAGTATTGATTCTTGATGATGGTAGCTCTGATTTGGATCCCTTACAGAAAACCCTACTTCACTCTTTTACACATCTTATAACGTATTCCTTATGCTCCATTTCAGCGGATATCATAATCTTCTCACACACAACAAAAAAAATGTATAAAGAATAGAACTCGAAATCGCTATAATCGAGCACATTAACGACTTCATATCACAAGAAGGCAACTATGCCGCAAAACACATTTGCATATTTATGTATTTTTTTTTTTATTTTTGGGTTGGTAAACGCCAGAACATTAGCATTTCTGCAAAGGATAATGCGCGAATGGGCTGCTCACCACCCAAACCCCCTCTTAACACCCACGGCTTGATATATACATATATATTTGTATAAAAAGGCAAGTAGGTTTGGCATTTTTCTGCTAACATTTTCACGTACTTTTTATACGCTCACATTTGCTTGACTTTGTGTGTACGTACGTATGTGTGTGTGTGTGCGTATTCATATGTGTGTGTGCATGCGTGTGCTTAAGAGCCTCGTTAACAAAGTTATTTTGTCTTTTATAACATGACTATTTTGTTCCGGCTGTCAAACATAATTTGCCATGTGCCAAGCGGTCATTAAGTTATACAAATTACATACTTTCTTCTTTAGTATTTTGAATGTCCTTTGACGTCATGCGGCATGACATACTATATGCCGTGCTGGTTGCCTGCAACACTGCTTCACGTACTACAACTTATATCATGTTGTGGGTAGACGTGCTGGCATGCATGGCGTATGAGCGTTATATATTAATAGTTAGTTTGCAGAAACGTGCTAAATAAGTTTTGTGTGTGTGTGTTTGTTCTTTTTCGCTTGTCATTGTGTTGCAGCCTAGAAACCTCAAATCATATTGATACACAGTAAGAAAACAATAAGCAGTTGCAGGCTGCAAACTTCATCCAGATATTAACAAACATATTTAATTAATGATATTTTATTAATCAAATTAAGTGTGATTGAATAAGCTTTAAACTTTTGAGTTAAGTTTCTTAAATCTTAAACTTAGATCTTATATCTTAAGCTTACATCAATCAACATCAGTCATTAGTCAATCGATCAAACTTAGACTTGAAAAACTAAAGTTTAAAAGTTAGAATCACTTTCATTATATATATTCATGTTCTTTCAATCAAGAACGATTGAAAAGTTGTTAAATTTTGAGTTAATTCCAATTCGAAGTTAACAAGAAACCGCATTTTTGTTCGCTGTGTACATATTCTTTATACATATCATTGTACACACAATTAAACTATTGTGGGCAGCACAATTAATTGAATTACCGTGAATCCGTGCTCTACGCACTGCAAATATCAATTACAACTGCAATTATTGAGGACAATAGGGAAGCGAATGCTGCTCAAAAGTAGGAAGTACAACAACAACAATGTACTAAAGTCCTAAAGTACTAAAGTACCAAGTGTGTTCCACATCGTATTTAATTGAATTACAATTTCAGAAATTCAATAAAAATAGTTTTTAAAAGATTTCTGTTGAAAATAATCTTAAATTATTGGGTGCAGGATGCCGCTGTTGGAAATTTTAGACGCCGCGCTGCGCTGCGCCTGCGTTAATGTTCTATACAAGTTTCTCCGGTAGGGATCTCTCTGGCGGGGGTGGGGGGAGAAAACCATCGCTTACAACTTTTTAACACATTGAACAATGGATAACAATAGAACGAGAGAAGTTTCATTGTGTTCATCTCATTCTGTTCTCTCTCTCTCTGTCTTTCTTTGCAAATGGGCCACTCGCGTGTTCATTGTATTATATTATACTTACTACTATATTATATATATCCCCCGACCCCTTCGGCCATTAAAAATATTGAAATGCGCACATAATGCGCACAATTGAAAGTTATGTGTAAAAAATACATAAGTATATATATATTGAAGTGATTTGCGTCGGTTTCCATTGTGCGCGCTTTGATTTCAATTCAAAACTTCACAGCGCAGACGCAAACGTCGCAGTCGACGTTGACGTCACAATGGCGGTCTGGAGCAGCATCATTCGCATCGCAGCTTTTTATTTTTTTTGCATTTGGGTAAAGCCCACTTAATTCCAGGAAATTTAGTCTTTAAATGCTGCATATAATTGTGTACGCTCTCGAGTTGTGGCCACTTGGCATTGTCAAGAGGACTCCTCCGAATGCCTGGCAAACAGGAAAAAACGTTTTATGTTGCCAAAACGGACTGAATTCACGGAAACAGAAATAACTTAAATTAGTAACGGATATACGAAAGGTATTATGTATCTGTTAGTGCATGAATAGCTTTGTTATTTTATATAGCTATTCTTATTTGATTGAACATTAAAAATACTCGTATCTGGTATTCGGGTTACTTATCTTGTCAAGTAGTCAATTATATGCCGACTTTTGTCAGATTGCCGCTGCAATTGGCTTATCTGTACTTAAGAATGGTTGAATTCTTTGTACATCATTAACATGGTCAAAACTTAGCTAAGTTTCTAAATCGAAGACCTTTTGATTTTAGTAGGTTTCGGGATAAGTAATGCAATTAAAAAATAATATTTTAGGTTAATGTTAATGCTCAATTAAAACATCGCATTAGCTTATTATCCTTTAAGACAGATAAGATAACTTTTTGGAATCAACTTATGATAGATATGGTTCACACAGGGAAAAGATTTCTTCCGTAACTTAACTAAAACACAAAGTAAAGGATTCATTTTTTACTTGAATAAAAAAAATTAGGCTTAAAAATTCGAACGAAGTTAAATTAAATAGTTAAAGCATGAAAAAAAACATGCACAAATCAAAAGAACTTAATTTGAAGCCTCACTTCCTTGCCTTCAAACATAATCGACATTAATCTAACCTTAATGAACTCATTTCCCATTTCTTAGATTCCCTTAATCTTCAAAAGATTGAAGCAATGTCACAATTTTATTCATCAATACGAGAACGACGCATAATAAGATAATATTAAATTTTACTGTGAAATGTCAACAGCTTAAGTGTTCTCCATCGAAGCTTGCAACACCTAACGGCAACAACCAATACTCTCCACACTCCCCCCTCTCTTTCTTTCTGCAGCACACTTCAACATAATTCAAAATGCCAGCAAAACATATTCTTTGAGCCAAAAAAAAAATAAATACAAATAAATAAAGGGAACGTTGAACTGTTTGCAAAAGTATTTCAAGCGAAATATCACACTTTGACATTGTCTGTGGGTCTCGGACCGAGGGCTACGGAATTGGGGTTGCGGTTGCTGTTGCTGCCTAGCACAATTACGCTTAGCTATATGTATATTGCCAATAAACGTCGCGCCCCAAACCCACAAAACGCCCCCTTGAATTTTGGGATGATGATGACGATGACGACAACGTTGACGGTGCGGGTGCAAAAACACTTTGTAATACATATTTAGCTAGGCAAGGTGAAGCGGATGCTGGGAAGAAGAGTAGGCGGGGGTGTGCAGAGGGTGTGTAGCAGGTTTGTGGATCTGTGGCAACATCTCGCGTGTCAAAAGGCAAGCTCTATATTGAGGGTAGCTCTTAGCGACTGGGTAGCTCTTGGTGATGTCGCCTGACTGCTGACTGGTGACTGCTGACTGGTGACTGGTGGTTTGTGGGTGGGTGATGAATGTCTGTGGATGACACATTCCACACAACACCGAAAATACAAATTTCATTTGTGCGACGCCCATCAAATTGCGTCACGCAAAGTGTGTAAATAAGTTCATTATATGTTTGAACATTCGAATTTGATTGAGAGTTTATTTTTCCCCCCAAACCCTTGATACGAACCCCCACTCTGCTCCTGGCCAGGTGTGCAATTGTTAATTAAAATCATCAGTGAATTAAGCATTACAACAAAAAAAAGGTAACAAGGAGTTTAATTCAATTGCTTTTCGCACACACACACACACACACAAATCACATTTTCCTCAACTCGTGCCCTCAAGCGGACACAAAATACTTAACAATTAGATCCTTTTTATTGTGTGCTTATGCACGACTGGCAAGGATAACTGTCTATCTGTCTGTCTTTCGGTCTGCCCTGCGTTTGGGCAAGATAAATGGGGGTGCAAATCGCTCATAGAATACACCCATCACTGACCCAAAACTCTGTGTTGGAACTGACTCGAGCTGTAACGGATGCATTTAATTTATTATTAGAATTATTTATGACAACAACGTCGGGGCGCTTTGGTTTGGGGTGAATAAAAAAGCCGTTATTGTTAAGTTTATTAGAGCGAACCAGCAACAGCAACAACAACAACAGCAGTCTATAAAGGGGTGCCACAGTGGTTGTCATCATCAGCATTGGCAATAGATAGAGCATTACAGATGGTCACCAAGCACCAATTTGAATGCTTGAAAAACACGACATTTGTGTGATTTGTAAAGGCGATTTCAAATTGGTTTTTGAGTTTTGGAAAGTCACTCTTAAGGGATTAGTTAAACAGCGGGTGGAAAGAGCTTAAACAGAAAAAACATAAGGTTGAATTGAAAGTGAAGCGAATTCTTGCCATTAAATATTAATTAAGTTTAGTTATTGTGTTTTTAATCAACTTTAATTGTTGTATAATTTATTTATATAATTTATCTGATACTAACATTATCTTGACCACTGTACAAAGCGCATAAAGTTTCAAAACTTTGAACGGGTCGAAAGGGAAAAAAATGAAGAAAGAAAAGCAAAACCCAAATATCGAAAGATAGAAAAGTCAAATGGTAAAATGGAACTGTGCAAAAATGATCAAAAACAGCCAAAACGCATAATTCATGCATCAGCAACATGGCAAAAGTCCTAAATTTGTGAAAGGACACTTGAAATAAATTGCCGAGCAGCCAAACATGACAAAACTGACCACAATGCCGAGCACAATAACAACTAGGATAGTCAGCAGTAACAACAACAACAAGCACACACACACAAACACACACATACACACACACACTTGAGCACATAAAAGGATAACAACTGAAGGAGCATACAAATATCTATATTTTTGTAACTTGCCCGTTGGAAAATTTGTTTTCAATTTGGCTGAAAAGTGAAATATGTTTTGGTGACACTAAGCCGTCGCTATCAGGATTAGATGCTGATGCCCAGGACAATAGAACTTGGCCACAGGATAACAGAAATGCGCTTCGCTTGTTCGCCGCTTTATTTGTGTGGCACGTGCCTCATATCATTTGCCAGCTCGTTTCTCGCACTTTTTTCTTTTTTTTTTAATAAGTAGCAAAATATTTTTAAACATTTGAAAATGTTGTTTTACGCTCTCTCTCTCTTTCTCTGCATGAGGTAAGGGGCGAGAAGAGTGTTTCAATCGCATTTGGTATAATTTTAATTTGTCATTTCGATGATGCATGTTGGGTTCGGTTTGGTTTGGTTCTGGTCTTGGCATATGCCCACATTTGGCTGGCAAAAAGGATTAACGTCCTGATTGTCACCTTCAAAACAGCAAGGAGTAAACTTTTCGTTTCGGCAACAACCCAAGACATATTTATGCAAATTTTTCTCATTACGTTGTCGTCGACTTCATTCTCAACGACTATCTTGTTTAATTCAAAGTTATTTTCCAAGTGAATTTAATTAAATTAAATATTCAGCACACGCTTCAACGGAGAGAGATAGAGAGAGAGAGAGACAGAGACAGATAGAGAGAGAGAGAGGGAGAGAGATAGACTCTTCACCTTCGCACCTTCACCTTTTGACGCCTGATTTTATTTCATTTTAATTGATATTTAGTTATGCATAAAACTCAAAATGCAATTTTTACACGTTTCATCTCAAAAACCAAACCATTCTCTAATTAAATATGATCTTAATGAGCAAGAAAATGAAGCACAAAGTGAAAGTGAAGCTACAACATTTATAAGTTGATTAAATTTAATAATTTTGTTTAAAGATTTCTTTATATTTCTTTATACTCATTTATATAGATAAAATAAAAAGTGAAAAATAAAAGAAAAATTTGGTTTTAAATAGTTGAAGAAGAAAGTTTTATTTTTTTAATATGAAGAAGTTCATAGATATACGAGGAACTTGAAGGTTCTGATATTTAACAATTATCCAAAGTTAGGTTAATGAAAAATAGTAAGAAAAAATATATATATTCTTTATAATATTGACTTTAAAATACATTCTGGTATAACATAATAACTTTAATATTCTTTTACATAAAAAGGGGTTTAACTTGGAAGTGTTAAGCTTTAAAAGTCAAATTCTTTTATATTTCTTTTAATATACAGTAAGACGCAGTGAGAAAGAGATTTCTTTGTAAATTTCTTACATTTTTCTGAATGTACTAAGGAAAAACTTGAGCGCCTGTGAGCCACGATTAGAGCACCTAGCCCAAGTGGCAGCTGCTGCTGCAAGAAGACCGTAAAAACCCACACACAGAGAGAGAGAGAGAGAGAGAGAGAGAGAGGCAGAAGAAGCGTAAGAAGGCGTTACAAAAGCGTTCTTCAGTGTGCCCAGCAATTATGTAGCACAAAGGAATTTTGGTTTATTTGGCATAAGGCACATCTTTTAAATACAAATTACATAGCACACGCCGTTGCACACAAACAGAAGATGCGTGTTATGGTTCAGGGGGCGAAGGGGAGGGAGGAGCTAGGCAAGAAGTCGGCCATTTTGTTTATTGCGAACGCGCACAAAGGAAAGCAACAGCAGCAATAACAAACAAACACAAACAAATAACAACAACAATCCAAAGCGAGTCAAGAGGCGCCAAAGAGCAAAAAAAAAAAAAATATATAAAGCCCAAAAGAACCGAACGCGTTTTTAGTGCGAAAATAATTGTGTAAAAAGCCACGAAAAAAAAAAAATGGTAGTACAAAGGTAACACACAATGAAAACTGCAGCTCTCCTTGAGATACTCGAAATGCTCAGAGCGAAATTTGCCTTCATGCGGCAACAGCAATGGCAACAACAACAACAACAGCACTGTGTGTGGCATGTAGTTAAATAAGAAAATTGCAATTTAATTGCAGTTAAATCGCACACAATTTTGCCCACATAAAACAGCAAAATATAAACACACACACACAAAAACACGAAAGAAAATGATAAAATGGGATTAAGCAGAAAGGAAAAACGAAATGCTTCAAATGCCCCTCAAGTGGTTGGCTGTTTCGCAGGCCGTTCGCTCAAGTGGAATAAAAGGTACACGGGAAATGTGTATAATGTATCTAAAGGATACGTACGCACATGCATCTGCGTCTGGTTGTGTCTGATGTTGTTGTTGGCAAGAAAGGTTCGCTGCTGAGCAGGTTGCACTTGAATCAAATGCTTGTTGCTTGAATCACCGAGTTTATTTCAATCTATCTCATTATTTGTTTGCCATTTCATGAGAATGTCCTGGGGGCCAAATTTAGTGCATAGACGAGTAAACGCAAATAAATAAATCAACAAAAATATATATATCTATATAAATGCATATCAAAATCAAAATGATAAACGCAGCGAGACAATTTCACATTTTTTCTATTTCTTTCTCTCTCTCTCTCTCTCAAGTGGTTGAGGTTTATTGTTTGGCTCAATTCATGATAAGTATCTATTAGCGTTGAGTGTAGGCTAATTGCTGGTTCTTAACATTTGCGGTTGTACACTCGAATAAAAATAAGGTCTCAAACTTAAAACTTTAAAACTATGTCCAAATACGATTGAACTTTTATTAAAGTTATGTGAAAAAATATTAATAATTATCAAAATTATTTAAGCTTACTTAAATACTTTTTATGCTGAATAATTTCTTGTGAGACTACTCTACCTAACATTATTTTTTCTCAAAGTGTATTTGTTTTTCTAATCTTAACCCCTTTATTAACCAGCTGCTGCAACTGCCTGAAGCCTGAAAGCAAAGAGTTTGCTTGCTTGCTTCGTTCCTTTTTTGAGGGCGGGGTGGGGGGGTGCTGCACTATCTATCACCTTGGTTATTTAATTTGGTTATTGTATTCATTGGCACAAAAGCCAAAGCCTAAAACAGCGTCCTGCTGAGTGCGCTCTCTGTAGATTCTGGTGCCTGCCAACTGCCAGAGGCAAACAAAAACAATGCGCCACCAAATGCTTAGCCAAAAGTATATTGCGCCAGCAATATGTTTTAGTCGAGTTTATGAATAAAATTACACGGCATTTGCAAAGGCCAAAAGGTGGATGGTATGGTGGGGGGAACGGGGGGTGGTGGTGCGCAGCACATATCAACGCCAACGAAGGATAATAAGCGTATCCACTTAGTGGTTGCCAGGAGATTGTGCCAAACACGCGGTCAAATGCAAAAACGAACAAAGGACTCGATGGGGTGATGAGGGTGTGAGTGTGGGTACAGCAGGTAGGTGTTGTTGGGGCATGCGAATGTGTGTGTGTGTGTGTGTGCCAAAAATCCTTTGGCTGTAATCAAGCGTAAAATAGTACAATGAATATATCTACAATAATATTTATAACAATGGCCAATAAGCACACACAGTGAGAAAGTGAGAGAGATTGAGACAGAGAGAGAGTGAGAGAGAGAGAGAGAGGCAACAGGAACATAATCGCGAGCGGCATGGGCTTAAGCTCGACGATTGTCAGTTGGTAAACAATAGGATTTTCCAGCACACGCAGGTTAATGAGTTCTACGGATAACACAGCCCACAGAGTGTTGCATAGAGTGAGAGAACGATAATTGAGGTGTGTGTGTGAGTGCGAGAGAGAGAGAGAAGCGTATGTGTGTGTTTGTCTTGCCAACAGTTCGGACCAATGCCAAACGGATGGTGGTGGGGTTGGGTTAAGTGGGATGAGTGGGTTTGTGTGTGTCTGGATGGGTGGTCACACACACAGGCACACACACACACACATACTCAATGCGTACATGCAAAACAGATAAAAGTAACAAGAAGCAGACTGCAGAGACAACGGGAGTGCAAATATATGAGTTAACGACCAATGAGCATGGGTTGCTTATGAAGTTTAAAGTTTAAAAACAAACTCATTCTTGATCAGAAACTGAATTTAGAATTCTTGTGAATAAGTATTTTTGACCGTTTAATAATTCCGATATTGACAAGCTTTTTCAAAAATACATAACTATTCTGTTCAGAAATTTTAGACATATAAGTATATATAATAAAGGTATTCAAAACATTTTAATTATTTTAAATTTTTATTTTCAAAAAAAAAGAAAAACTAAAATAAATAAAAAAATCTAATATTTGGTTAAAAAAAAGTTTAAATTAATACCTTCTTTTTTTGTGATTACATTTCGTTTTTATTAATGTTCTACTTCATCAACTTTATTGTCAGCCCTCGTCGCTACTAAAATGTCAATAAGTTGCAGACAGGATTTTGGCCATCTCGCTCAGTGCCACGCCCCAAAAGAAACAACAGCAACAACAATAAAACTGGTTGGTTCAAGTTGAAGGTAGAGTCCTCCACATTCGACTCTTAGTCTCTTCTAGTCTGTGCACTTGACATTGCGCATACGCCGTGTCGTGTCGTGTATGTGTATGTGTACGCGAGATACCCGCAGCAGCAATTGTTGCCGCATTGTAGTCAATCGAGATGTATACATAGATAGATGCCCTATAGAGATAGTTGGTTAGATTAGTTACCTCTCTAATGTAAACCACATATATTAACAGTGTCTGCCGACTCTTGGACTCTTTGATCTTGAAGACTTTAAACGCTTGACCTGCTGCTAATTGCATGAACGCTAATGAGCTTGAGTGCGAAGGGGAGATGATGTTTAAGGGGGGTACTGTGGCACGCCCCCTTAGCTGCCAGTCATTGCCAACTGCCATTTGCGGCAACTAAGCGCAATTAATTAAAACACAGCCAAATGAGACTACGAAAAAATTATATAAAATGTAGGCACTTCATCAGAAAGCGAGAGAGAGATGAGGAGCATGAAGAAGAGTTGGCTAAAGAAATGCAGCTTAATGCTAAATTAATTCCAATTACCACATTGCCTTCACTCACACACACAACCACAACCTGCCCCCTCCTCTTTTGCCTTAGTCCAAGCCAAGTGGACGCTCGACACAGCCAAGTCAGGCCAAGCCAAAACCACCCAGGCCAACCCCACTTTAGTAATTTAGCCACGCTAATGCGCGGACTGTGGTCAACAAAAGGCGTCGCACGCGCGCTGAAATGGCCACCACAAAACCACACACACACACACACAAACCACCCAAACCACTCTGCAGTTCCTGTGCCAAGTCCGGTTCCCTTTTGTGCAAATGTTTTAACATGAATTATATTATTTGATATTCTCATTTATTTCTTCATTACTTTTTATTTTATAATTTTTTTTCTTTCTTTTCCCTCTCGGTTTTTTTTTTTTTTTTTATAGTCAGCACAGTTGTTTGGCTTTGTGCCTGTTCGAAAGATTGGCTAATTAATAATTAATTATGCTTACAAATTGCCATGCCCACAAATGTGCCGTTAAAAAGGTTATTGGGAAAAGGAAGATGAATTGGTGAGTGAAAGTTACCCTGGAACATTTTAAGGTGACCTAAAGCAAACGATATTTATCGATATTTGTCGATTTTGAAAAAAAAGGGATATCTGTGAAATCTCCATATCAACTTCAAGGTTTCCAACGACTCAGCGCCTTAAACTTGCGCACAGTATGTAAGTTGTGACAAAGAGTTCAAGGAAATAATCGATTAAACACATATCTATCAAACTCAGTTGAACCCCTTTGGATTAAGCGAACCTTATTGCCATTTTTAGACTACTTCTTATGTTTAAAACAGACAGGCAGCGAAAAGGACATTAAATATCGATATTTATCGATATTTATAGAAATCAATTGGACCCCTATGGATTAAAAGATTATTAACCTTTCACTTCACACGTCTCATCCATATTATAATGACAAAGATCAGAATAATCTCATTGAACTAGTAACATTTACATCCCGCAAACTCTATAACACCCCATCCAGAAACTTCAACTGGCTGCAGGGTATACAAAAAAAAAATACGAAAATTTAACTTCTAAGTTTCGAAAGTATTCCAATTTTCTAGCAATTTGCAGCATTTCTTTAGCTGCTTGCAAAAGTTTTCTCCAACTTTTTGCTAGAACCAAAACTTTTGGCACAATGTGTCCTCGCTGTAAAGCTAGCCACGCCCATTTTTTTTAAGGAGCGTTAAGGTATATAGGTATACAGGGGAGCGAGTTGGGGGTGTGAAGGCAGGCTGTGCAAAAGTTTTTACTGTCGCATTTGTTGCCGGCTAAACTTGACGCACTAAAATGCAGACACACGCTTTGCTGCACACGAGAAGTGATGTGAAGTGGTGTGAGTGGAGTCGAGTCGAGTTGAGTTGAGTGGAGAGTTATATGGTGCGGCAGTGGTCCTTGCAAAATATTTCCCGTTGATTTAAACAAAACACAAACCGCACAGCGTGCACGTGTGCCCCACCGTTCGCACCACTTGGCTAACTCCCTCTCTCTCTCTCTTTCTCTTTATACAAAATATGGCTGACCTTTCGACCAGGCCCTGACCAACATGTGCAAAAAAAGTAAATACAAATATTTTTTTTAGTGGATTTCGCAAATTGTAAATTTTTGTAAACTGTGTATATTATGAATGTGTATAAAAGAACACATATAAAAATACTGCAAAAGGCGCAAAAAAAAAACATTTTTTTTCTATTTAATTGGTGTGTGTTTGGGAAAAGTGGTTTTGAGCCACCCAATTGAGTTTCAAAGTTGCAATTAGAGCAGCTTCAATTGACTCCCATGCCATTCGAACCAATTCCATTCACAATGGAAACAGTTGAGACTGTTTGAAAATGATTGGAACGAACCCCAAAACTACGAAACGCTGAAACAATGCGCATCAAAAGAAACAACTTGCAGACCATTTAACTCTAAAAGCGAACAGCTAAATGAATCAAAATCAAGGAGAATTAAGCGGGGAACAGAGATTAGAGAGATGGAAATGAATAGAGAAATGAAGTATGAAGTAAAACTCTGGACCTAATAAATAAGAGGACCGAATAGATGAAAAGGTTGAACATTCAAGAAATATATATTTTATAAAGGCACTAGCTGAACTTAAGATAAAAAAAACTTGTTCCTTTAATATAATAAATGTACCTAACAGCTGCTGAATAGTTTTCTGCCTTCCAGTAGCTTAAACAAATTACGACAAACAGACTTTTACTACAACAAGTTTACACAAATATTGATACAACAAAAATAAATGAAGAACCAAAAGTTTCTTTACAAAAATAATTTTTTGTCGCACTGTTTATTACTTTTGATTATTGTTCTTAATACATTTATCTACTAACTGTTTAAGAAGTTCAAATAACAAGAAAAACTTCCAATAGTTTATATTCCTTGAGGAATTTTAACAATGTTTAAAAGGATGAAAAATTCGTTAAGGTATTTGAAACTTCATAGCTCAAAAACAAACCAAAGCAAGACACAAAACTATAGAAAAGCCCTTCGAAATGCAAGTGAAAAATCAAATTGAATTCAGTTCATGCCTTTGACTAATATTATTTATTTTTTTTTGAATGCCACACCTCAACACAAGCCCCGCTTTGGCCCGGAACAGGCAGGCAGATTCAATGCAAAAATCCCAATCCAAAAGCAGCGACAGGAACGTTAAACGTTGACGTTGACTCGATAACAACGCAAAAATCGTCGATGGATGGATTTCTTTACACGACATTTAATTGAGAAATAATTGAATAGGTCGTGTGAAGTGTTTGTTTGGCATGGTTTTTTTCGATTTTCATTTTTTTGTGCTGGTCTTACGTAGCGCTCGGTTCGCTAAGCCCGCCGCAATGAAATTAGCTTTGTCAAACGCGCTTCTCACACACATACAAACACGTATATACATGTACGTGTGTGTAACGTATGTATGCATGCACGGTTTGAAGATGAATGATGCGGAAAGATCTGTTGCAGCGTGAAAACGAAACACACACACACAGTGAGTTGTTAATGAAGTAGTCACAGTCAACGGAGAAAGTCACCCATGTGCTTGATGTACCACCCCTCGACTCCCTCGAAATGCATTCACTCTTTCTTGAGCTGGCAGTCTCAAAGGATTGGAGTTTAGGTCTGTTTGCAACGCAGTCGCCGTCACTCGCAACGAAATTGCGCAATGAGTCGCAAGCTTATAATTGCAGTTGCAATTTGGACTACTTATTGTAAATTGAGTAAAGGTGCTGTGTGTGTGTGTGTGGTGGGAATGGGGGTGTGGTGAAGGAAATGTGAAGGTGTTTGGAACTGATAAGTGTTCAATAAATCTGTCTGTTTAAACATTAGTTCCTACCTTAAACGTTTAGTTTCGTATTAAAGTTAATTATGGAATTTGTCGGTCTTGCTTCAAACATTTTAAATTATCTGTAAATATGTAGAAGCGACCAAGTACTATGGAAATTTTAGACAATTATATAATCTCTTTAACAGATCATATCTCAAAAAAACGAAACAATGACAAACAAATAACAAAACAAAACTAGCTTTTTTGCTATACGAATATATATATGTATATAAAAATTGAATCATAATGACACTAAATTGCTCCAGCATAATAAGCTTTATACTCGAAGTAAATGATATAATTAAAATTTATAGTAAACAACAACAAGTGCCGGCTTGTTTGTTTAAGGCTGGCTTATTACGTGCGTCACATAAAGCAATTAGAATTGTGTCCGAGAGTTCCATGAATTCTGGGTTAATGTCAATGTCGACGCATTCGGAACTGGTTTTGTTTGTTTTCTGTTTCTCTATATATATATAAAAGATGCGAGTAGAATTCAAAAGTGCTCCATTTTCAAAAATGTTTCAATTCGAGTTGCGATTACTGAGCTGGCTTTGCTGTTGCTGCCTGCTCATCAATGGATTGTTCGCTTGGCAGTTGCCCACAGCTAAGGGTATACAACAGAGTCTCGATAGCTGTCAAACGGAAGGAGCTGGCGAGGAAGCCGCCACATTGAGATGCCTCGCGGAGCAACTGGGTCTGTGGACAGATGAGTTCGGTTACAATGCGAGGCGTATAGCAAAAACCTTTGAAGCACACAATCAAATGGAGGAACTCATGCTGGTGGTCAACTATTGTAACGATAGGGAGCGGCGAGTGGCGGAGCCAACGGTGTGGGCTTATGAGGCATACAAATGCGCCTCATCGGGCAGTATAGGCAAATGGATCAAGGATTACTATGTAAAACAACAGCAGGCAGTTAAAGCAAAAGCATTTGATTATATTGTGACCAAGTTTAGTTCTTAAGCAGTGCAAAAAAGTGTATAATTTTAACGTTAAAGTTATAACGAAATAAGAAATAAAATAGACAAGAAAATCATAAGAATAATAAAAGAAATAAGATTTGTATATATAAAAGAATTAGAAGTTATCAAATAGATAAAGTAAACCGGCAAAACTCTACCGGTGAAAAGTTTATGGACAGAATAACTCAATCAGCCTTTGTAAAGCTTTACTAATGTCGCTAACAAAACTTTTATTGCTGCATCTATTCTTTGTATAGATGAAGAAATGAAAATGATTCATAGCAACTTTTTCGACTCGATAGTTTCGATCATTTTATTAAAAACGTAAGGATTTCAGTACTTTTCACGATGTTCCTTCCATTTAAGGTTAGGGGCTTTGGTTAAACCTTGACGCTGTCTTGTACCACATGAAGATTGGAACGCATGAAGCACATGCCACCACGGTATGCCCAGGTGCAGGCATCGCTACCTTCCGTATTGCTATCGGCGCAGGCGGCAATCTTCTGATGTGTCTCATCAGTGTGATCGACATGTGAACCACCCGATAGCTGCTCATGAATCTTGTGCACATCGAAGCCGTGGGTCGCATCAAAGAAACCAAACTGCTCAAATATACACTTCAGATAGCAACGATTCTTCTCCTCATCCACAAATTCCCATTTACGGTATTTGACAACATCTTCATCGGTGGCATGAACCTCTTCGGAACAGTGTTGGCGGAACTTGACCAGATCGTCATGCGTCTTTACCACATAGTCCGAATGATGGCCCGGTTCATGATGTGGATGGGCAAAAGCCAGAGTCAAAGACAGCAGCAGAATAATGAGTTTCATTGTCTCGATTGCAACTGTATTCTGAGCTGCGCTTGCATATTGTATTTATAGCTTAAAGGGGGCCAGTAGTCAGCTGATTGGGCGGGCGATCACCTTCTAAGGTCGCCAATAGAAGTGATTGACTGCTTCATTGATTGCCTTATCAAAGGGCAAAGTAAATGATGGAAAGGTTCAAAGAGACAACATTTTGATAAAGAAATAGACAATAGCTGTAAGCCAGCCTCTTATCTGCTGTAAACACATCACAAATATTTTATTTTCGATACAAAAAGGATTAGTTTATATTTCTGTTTATTTCGTTATTCTAGTTCGATTTTCTTTACTGATGATATTCTGTTTGAACTGCAACGCCATCTGTTTTTGGAAATTATTTATGAAGCACTAGCGCCATCAAGGGATCATTGCAGAAGCACTGGCGCCACCTATCGTCAAATGAAGTTAATGTTATGCCTGTAAAGCTGTTGCAGTGTTTTCAGTGCTTTAAACGTTTAAAGAAAACGGCGCAATGACTTTAACAAATTTAAATTAGCTTTTTGTACAAATTGTATGTGGTTTTATTTTCATTTTAGTTATATTTATGTTTGTAGAACATTCAAAGCTGGACTTTAGAAGAGTATTTAGGAACACTAATGCGGCATCAGGAATTTTATTAACTTAAGAACTTAAATATCTTATTAAGCATCGACTAGATAAATGCTTATTATTATTCACATTCAATTAGCTTTAATGCAAATAAATAGCTTTTTCATATACATTGATTTATAGAAAGCTTTACAGACAAAATTCATAGCATTAATTTGATTGGTGGAACGGCGCACGATCAAAACACACCTGGCACACAATGATAACAACAACAACTAATGAACTACTACCTGCCAGGGCAGACAGCCAGCCAAGAAAAGTTCAAAGACTCATTATGCCAATCAAAACGGACGGCAAACGTTGGAAAAGGAAAAGCGAAAGTTCATGCAATAAAGAAAACACAACAGGAGGCAACAAACAATCTAACAACAACAACAACAACACCAACAAATCTACAAATTGTTGACTGACCCCAAGAGATCTGTCGGCATCACCAAGTCTCAAGTCTTCAGCTAACTCTCGAGTCTCTAGTGTGGGTGGGATGGATATTCACGCAGCTGACAGAGACCGACACTTATCACCTCTGTCTCTCTGCCAGTGAACGTGACTGCTACAAATCAACCAAAAAACAAAAAAGATACATTGGATGACTTGATTATACTCTGTAAAATGAGTATCTGAAACTTTATGCGTTTCTCGTGGTAAAAGAGTACTTAAAGTGGAACAAAAGTTTTATATTTTATATCAAAATATTTATTAAAGTGCTAAGTCCAATCATGATAGCTAAATTTTTCCAATTTATTTAAGCAGTGAAAGCTTTAAAGCGTTTATAACCAAACTTATTTCATCATGAAAGGATTTTCCGAAGTCAAAAAATCTTTCTTCAGCTTTCAACGCAAAACAAACTACCCTTTCAGTAAAATTAAATACAGAGCATAATAATCATGCTTGCAGTCGGAGTGAAGTAGAGATTTCCGATTTAATAGATGTTTTGGTACAAAGTGTGGGGCGTGCGGTAACTAGTAGTAAACAACAACAACAACAACAACAACATGAATATCAGTTCTTGTAGCCATTGTGTTGATGAAAGTGAAACTATTGTTTGCAAACTCATTTGTTATGGCTAAGAATAGTTGGAAGGCGTGACTTGTTCGATACTCGATCTATAACATATACATAAATATGTATATACAATCTAGCTTTAACCAAACCAGTCTTTCAATCATCATTCTACTTAGACTTTCGCTCAGTTAACTGCATTCATTCAATTGAGCAATTTAGTCTTAGCAACAAAAGGTATTTGAGATTTTTGTATTGTGTTTGAGGAGAGAGAGAGAGAGTACATTGAGTATCTGATACCGTAGTCAAGAATGAAAAAAAACATTATATGGGAATGAAATTAGCTTAAGGTAAAAAGTAGTTCTTCAGTTCGAAGTAAAAGGGAAAAACAATATATATTTATGTTTAAGCTAACAATATTTTAAATGCAATGAGATAATAAAACTTTAGTTAAAGGGATCTTTAAATTTTGTATGCGAATTATTATTTTATAATATTAAGTATTCTTAACGATTTTTGCCGCTTTGACTTGCAAATATAACAACCATTTCTATAAACACATTAAAAATCTAACAATCGTATATTAAAAACTTATAAATAGATACTAACTTCATATGGAAATCTTGAATTGTTATGTCAGTTAACAACCGATTATAAGTCAGCAAATAAATGTCAGCTAATAAAAAAAAAAGAGCAACAACAATAATTTATTGTTTATTTCTGGTGAAGGCTTGTGCTTCTTTAGCCCAAATGTAATAAACTAAAATTTATATCAAAAGCCTAAAAGTTTCTTTTTCCGAAATGAAAAGGTGAATGCATCTCACACAGAATATTCTGTTAAAGGATACTTCCAGCTGTGCGGTTGCGGGCCAACTGAATAAGTTATTGAAAACCAAAAAAAACCAAAACTAGGCCAACTGCAAGAAGTTTCTGCAGAGCGCCATAAAGCTCCATTGCCAATGGCAGCAGCAGCAGCAGACAAAGCCACAGCAAGTTGACGCTACGTTGACGTCTCTGTCCGTGTAAAAGGTATAAAAGGTAGAAGACTGCCGCAGTGCCCGCTCACAAATCCAATAAGAAACGCGCATGCGCAGCTAGCAGTTTGAACAGTTGAACGTTAGCAGCCTCCGCGCCAACTCGTGTCAGATCCGCAAAACATAAAAGAGCTTTGAGTCAGGCTTAAAGTTGCTTTGGTTGCTGCATTTTTAGTTCAGTTCAGTTCAGTTCAGTTTAGCATGTGGAATATATTTGCAATATAATTTATAGCAACTTGTTTTTTTCAAAGTCATTACGTGTCGTGAGTGCATTAAAAAAAACATTTAAAATATATTAAAAATCATTTATAAAGCAAAAGCGAAAAAAAGTGGAGAAAAAAAACCCCTTGAGTGCAGTTTGACGATTTATGTGTTAAGTTTTTTGGACATTTCTTGTGTGCTTCCTGCAAGGCAAATAATCCACAACAGAACACAACTTGCATACCAAAAAGAGGCCCCCAGACAATGCACAAAATGCACACCTTAAAGGTAAATAAATGATGACTTGATTGATTTGCGTTTTATATGTAAAGTAGATCCCACAAAAAACCAAAAAAGAAAAAAAAAAACACTTTCACTTTTAGTTAAATGTGTCCAGGTTTAAGGTTACATTGAGTGCCCAGTTTTTATTGGCTTTGAAATTGTCTCTGATCTCTTAGCCCTGACTCTGAGAGTGACTTGCTGACTTGCTAACCGTTTGGCTGACTCAGCGTCTAACATGCAAAACCAAACACAACTGGCAATGCAAGCAATGTATCTAGTTAAAAAAATAGTAGCGAATAAGAGCATATTGTTGAAATGGACAGACCATTGTTGTAAAAATCATTCATATGCTAGACAGATTAGTTATGGGAATAAGAACTGATTTACTTAAACTATTGAAGAATAGAGCTAATCTTTGAGTTATGTTTCGGACATGTGTTCCAGATGTACTATGCTTAAATCATTTGAGTACTTAACCTTAAAAGGTTAGAAATTTATTTTAAGTTTTTGTTGAAGTATCGATCGGGCTAAAGTTAAAAGCAACCTAATTTAAGATTTAAGCTTGTTAGATATTCCATGAAAGATACGTATCTTTGTTTAGCTTACCAAAATGATTTTTCACGTATCTAAAGGCTAAGTTTACCTTTTAAGAAAGAGTCAACTATAACAAATTAAAACCGAACTTTGTCAAAGATCACAAAAAAATCATTAAAAAGTGCTATAAACCCACTAACCCATAGCAGTAGTTAAGTACTTCAATGCTCACTTATGGCACAAACACAAACACACCCACATCGTTAAAAACTGATAATCAGGCATTTGAACTTAGGCTTTTGAGCCTAAAAACACACGACCAGGGCCAAGAGCGTGATCTTCAAAGGCGATCCGCAGCAGCAGCATCAGTTGTGCATCAGTTTCAACAAACGTTTTTGTTGCTGTTGTTAAAAAAAAAAAAAACTCGTAGTTTTTGGCACTTAACTTGGCCCAATTTTCGAGCATTGAAGTGCACTTACTTTGCTTTATGAAGTTCATAATGATGATGGTGATGACGATGATCGTCTTATGATCGGCACGAGCTGTGAGTTGTGGGCAATTGTTGTTTTTTTTTCGCTTTTTGATTGTTTGTTGTTGTTGTTTGTTGATTCAATTTCAAACGATTCGATTCATTTCACAGCTGCTGGAGTAGGAGGAGCACAAAGCCAAAAAGGAAAAGCGTTCAAAATTGGTCTCTGATCTTTCAATTGTTAGACTTTTAGCTATGTTTTTGAAAGCACAGCAAAAGTCTAAAAGTACACTTCAAGAAAATCAACAAAAAAAAGTACATTTAATTGTTGAAAAGCAAAAACAATTAATTGAATTGAATGTAGAAAATATTATGACAAGAATTTTGTGTCGTAGAAAAGTTTCATTAATATTTCCTCTCGTTTTTTTTTTTTTTTTGTGTACTTTATGCTCAGTTAATGCTTGGCGAGCAATCACGAGCTGGTGCGTGGGTGGAGAAGGTTTTTTTTGTATCTTTTCTATAGAAAGTCAAAGTGAAATGCACATTGAAAGCAAAGGCAATTACTAGACAAAAGCTAAAGCCCAGCTAGGTAATCTGAGCGCGGAGCTTAGGCGGATTACAAAAGCAATTGCAAAGATCAACATCTCAACGAAACGAAAAGAAAAGAAAAACTCGGTCACAGATCACAGTACGGGTGTGTGTGTGTGTGTGTGTTGGAGTGTGTATTGATTGCAGTATAGTGTCTACCGTCTAAACGTCAACGATTCCAGATTTTTTGTGTTTCATGGGCTGGCGCATTTCCATGCCAACTTGTTTAACCGGACCTATGACAAAAGCTGCCTAAGGAAAGGCTCAAAATTCCAATATGATCTGCTTGGGCCGCAATGCCAGCCGTCCGGTTTGCTTGTGCTTGTGATCGGCTTCATAGTAATCCAATTAAAGGAACAATCTACATTTCAATTCAAAACTAATGAACTGTAGTTAATTCCCAACAATAGCTAACAACATATTTCTGTTAATTGTTTTTGTTGTTGTTGCTATGGGTTCAAACTATTGGGCCATGTTTTTTCTTTTTTATTTTAATGCAATACCCTAGCTAAGAGAACGTGTCGAATTGATCTCTGAGTATGTCTGTTCTGGCATTTGAAAGTCATAAGTTTGTGGTGCTGACGTCGTATCTGAACTTGTGGTCTTCTATTCTGTTCTGTTCTGTTCTGTTTTGTTTTGTACAGCGCCCGGCTTCCTAGTCTGTGGTAGAACATATGTAGCTCCCAACTTCCGTCAAAAGCTACGTAGAGCAAAAGTGTGAACAATTCATTGATTGATGATCGTTTTCGTCAATCAATTAAACAGCGTTAAATGATCTTAGTGACACATTCAATAATGAAAGTGAAACCCTAACAAAAAGGAGGATTTCATGAAAGAATAACGAACCTAAAATAGCCTTGATTCAATACCCCTTTAAGTATGGGTCGATGATAATGAATAGACTAATGTATCTATTTCTCTAACTATCATCTATCTCTTTCTTCACCTACAGTCCTCTCTACTGTTGCTCTTCGTGTTGTCCGTATGCTTTAGCTGCTGTCTTGGCGGACGTCGTTTAAGAAAGAAGCCCAAAGTCTACAATGCACTGATTACCACAGATGACAATCTGACTTCGAGTCGTGCATATCCTGTTATACAACCTACCATACACGAGCCGGGCTACGCTCCCTTTGGGCCCTATAATCCCTTTGGGTTTTATAGTCCGCCTCTGGTAAGATTTGGACAGCCTTTGGTGCCGGGTTTGCCGCCAAATGAACGGGTAAGTTTTGTAGTCAAACATCTTCAATAGCGATTCGAAATAATTATTTGCATTTTACAGCTGCCCTATCCACTGCCCACAGCACCACAATATCCGCCCGCGTATGCATCCTATGATCCCAATCAACCCAGCATAGTGCAAGCCGAAAGGCAACCTCCGCCACAGGTTCAACCGCAGGAATTGTCGCCTCAAACACCCGCTGCAGATGAATCAGAGCCCAAGGAGATCATGTCCAAGGAGCAACTGCCTATTTCACTGAACGAGCAAGGACTGCCGCCTGTTCTCATCAAGCTCTCATCCCAGTTTAATGGGCCACCAACACATCTGCCGCCCTATCCCTATGAGCAATATCCTTTGATTTATGACCAGACGAGTTATCTGCGTCAGCGAGAGAATTATTTGCCACCATACGATTATTATCCCAGTCAAGGCTATCCAACGCGCAGTCCACCTGCTCCTCCAGCTGAGGCGCCCCCAATGCAAACAGCCGAGCCGCAGCTGCAACCTTTGCCACTGGACAGTCTGGATGCAACGCCCAGTTTTGAGGATATCAAAAACGGTTCGGAAAATAAGAATAGCGATGTACCGGACGTACCGCCACCACCAATACCTTCCGGTCCAAAGCGCCCCAGGCCGCAGGATAATTGAGGCGTTTTCTGTTTTCTGAGACTTACGCGTATTTATTACCATATTTTTATAAGCATTTCGATTTGATGTATCGTGTTTTTTTAATGTAATTTCATAAGTTTAGTAAGTGTTCATCAAAGATAACAAATAAATGAAATAAATAAAAAGAAAAACCGCTGAAGCGGTGAATGAACTTGCTTGACCTGGACCCTTGGGATATGGGTTGACTGATCTGTGAGCTCTGATCTCGAAGCTTTAACTGTGCTATACCCAAGAGGCATTTCTTTTATCTGCCCAATATGTGCGCCTATAAAAGCAGTGAGCCCAGCATACGAATGGCACAGTTTGAACTGAAAACGTTTGCAAAAATGAAGCTAACACTGATCTTGATTCTTTGCTGTTGCTTGTTTAGTTTGGGTGAGTTGTACATATTTTATATTGCACTTTATTTTTACAATAAACATTCTAACAGCCTATGGCAATGCTATTGTGGCCACTAAGCCACCATTTGTGCGCAGTCGTTATAGTCTTCGTTGGCGTAAAACAACAACAACTATTCCAGACACAACAACTGGTCGCAATGCAGAAATTCTAACGTCAACCGAACATCCTAAGGCGGGAACCTCAACATCTAGTCCCGACTACGATTACTACGGCAATGGTGAAGCTGACAATATGGTGCATAAATAATTTACCATTTATTCATCATTTATATCAATATATGTATACTCTTATGTATAACTGCACTGAAATGTCAAAATAAACATAATCTGTAACATTTTTAAAATTTGAATTCAAATATGTATAATTTGCTTCCTAGTAACTGCCACCGTTGGAAGAAGAAGCACTTACTTTACAATAATTATTAAATACTCGTTGCATTGAGAATTGAAAGTGTTTTTTGCTCACTCGCTCTTTGACAGTTTGGAAGTGTTGCCACCTTTTTGCCAGTCTCTGAGTTAAGCTGGGTACGCTGCTCAAAACTTTTGTTGTATAAACTTCATTTTTAAGCTTCATTAACAGCGTTGGCGGTTTAATAGATTATTTGTTTTCATCAAAATATTTTCGTAAATTTAAAAAGACCCTACTGCAACTTTATAACAACCATCAACCCTATTATTTAACAGCGTACCCGGCGCATTTACAGACTGATTGTTAACAGCACATCATTGGCAAACCAGTTTAAAATGTTATTAACAAATAAATGTGCGCAGAATGTACGGCACTTTCAAAAAGTTGCAAGTCTGCTTAACAAGCATACCAAAGCCTGCTGGTCAACAACTGCTGCCGGTCTGAAGGCATCAACAACAACATGGTGTGAGGGGGGTGAACGAATTTATTGGTGAGTATACAAGTTGCGATTAGTGTTAAGATTGAGTGAGAAGCTTTGATTGCGCGCAGCAGCAGCAACAGATATACGAGCTCAGTCTTATACACGACCGGAACGAGAGCAGCAGCAGCAGCAGCAACTGGTGGTGACCATTGGACGTTTTACAACAGAAAACAACCACTCTCAACAGTACCAAAATCAGCGAAAAAACGAAAAATGGTGGTAAGTGAATAAAATAAATTACTAAATAAGAACAACAATACACAAGAGTTAAACATATCTCGGCTTAAACATACTTATCGCTGGAAGGCCATGCGAGTTCAACCAACGGCCTCAAGGGCAGCGAAAGCTAATGTCACAAGTTTTAATAAATATGTTGCTCAAGTCTGAAAATCTCAATTGCAGGCCAAACTAACTGAAGAAGAACGTTGCGAGAAGCTGCAGCCACTGCTTGATGCAGGCTGGACAATAGTTGAGGGACGCGATGCCATATATAAAGAATATCTGCTAAAGGATTTTAATCAGGCCTTTAGTTTCATGACAGGCGTTGCACTTTTGGCTGAAAAAATGAATCACCATCCAGAGTGGTTTAATGTCTACAATAAGTTGCAGGTCACTCTGAGCACCCACGATGTGGGGGGCCTGAGCAGCCACGACATACGAATGGCCACATATATGGAGGCACAGGCCAAGCTGTTGAAATAACTATTTCACTAACTTGTTAAAGTGTATTTGTATACAAATTATTTGTTAATATGAAATAAATAATCAGCCCAACATGGACTTACTTAATATTTGATAATCCGCCTCTTGCAAAATGTCGGGTGACGTCTCGTCTTTTTCGTATCCGAGAGTTTTAAAAAACGTTATCGAACTTTCATTATTATTTAACACAGTAAGCATTATTTTCTCTAGTTGCCAAAGGCGCGCACAAGCCTCCAGAGTATCCATCATAAACTTCCCGAGTCCCTTACGTTGGTACTCGGGTGCAATTTGTATTTCATAGCTGTGGTAAAAGATAGCACTGATTTATTCACAAATCACTTATAGACTTTATATATTTACCAGTAGAGCACACAATCACCGTTATCCATGTCAAATCTGAACATTGTGTAGGCCGCAGGCTCTTTCTTTTCATTTTGTGCCACCAGGAAACGCGCCCAGTTTTTATTAAGCTCTGCCTGTTTAATTTTGGGTTTCCAGCCCATTTTCAGTTGCTTGTAGTAGTGTCCAACATTTTGCTCCGCCAACTTAAAGGTCCATTTGAGAATCTTTGCATCCATGTCGCTCTTGGCGCGGCAAACAAGTTTGAACTCCTCACCAGAGCTGGACTTGTAGCTCTGGTAGGGCAGTGTGTCAAGTGGGTTTTTTGCACGGGACGCAGACTCAATAAATTTGTGCTTTGCAGCAGCGCTTAGCTCGTCACGATGCGTCATTTATAAGGTTTGAAAAAAGTAATTATAGTTTTATATTTACGAAGAGTGCATGTGTTGCATTAAAAAGCGGGAAAGTAGTGCTGTAAAATCTTTATGGAAATGCAGCACTGTAAAATTCAAAACTATGCAGCACTAAAAATCTATCAACAAGTTAAAAAAAGACAATCATAAACACACGGGTAAACACAAAATTTATAACATTAAAAAATTTTTGGCTACCCACAAAATAAAATACGGAAATAAATTTTGTATTGCGTCATAATCAAAAAGGTAGGATCATTTTTTTACAATCGTTATACATATTTTAACTTTATGCTGACGTTAACACTTGCTTTACAGCATTGTAAACAAATCAGGCGAGATCCGCAACTACAACTACTCTTCAACTCTTCTTACACAATGTTTCAAAAGTCCAAGCCAAAGGTGGAACCACCACCAACAGCACCAACAATAGGAGAGTTGCTTGCTGATATTGAAACATTTGAGATATCCCAATCAACAAGGAGTAGCGGCCGTAACAGTGCATTGTTGGAAAATGTATTGCTAACTGAGCCCGAACACTTGACTCTGGAGACGTGGTGGAAAGTGTTTGATGAATATGATCAGAAAGTCAAGAAACTGGCTTCTATGGAAGGCAAATTAGACGCGCAAAGGGAAAAGTTGGTAGAATGCAAGGAACAGCTAGAGAATAATGCCAAATGTCTGATGGATGGTATACACAAGCAGCAAAAGTTAATAAAGGATGCAATTGATTGTTAACCAAAAATTCAATTATTTAAATAGCCAAATGAAGACACAGGTCAAGCTCTCAAAATAACTATTTCACAAATATTGTGATCCGCTAACTTGAATGTCCATTTGAAAATCTTTGCGTCCATGTCGCTCTTGGCGCGGCAATAAGTTTAAATTCCTCACTAGAGGACTTGTAGCTATCCTAGAGCAGAGTTAAAATGGTTTTTTTGCATGTGACGCAAGCTCAATAAATCTGAGCATTGCACCAGCTCTTAGCTCGTCACGGTTTGCCATTTGTAAAGTTTGAAACAAATAATTATGTGCTCAAAAAGTCATAATACTGGCTTCTATGATTGGTAAAATACAATGAAAAGCTAGAAAATAGTGCAAAATGTCTGATAATTGGTATACATAAGCATCTTGTTTTAACAAAAGATGTAATTGATTGTTAATCAAAAATTAAATTATTTAAATTAACTACATTGACGATAACAATATTTTCGTATATTTCGATAACGATAACGAAGTCCTCACATTTGTTGACAAACACATACACAAAGCGTGTTATCGAGGTGCTGGTAGGCAGCGCTCAGAAAGTATCGATACTTGTTACCTGCAGCCGTTTTTAATGTGGGGTGAAATAAAATAATTGTTTTTAAATTATTTGCATTAAAATGCAAGTCCCTTACTAAATTATAAAGTGAGTTTGACAATAAAAGAGTTAAAATTATGAAAAACGCGAGTCAATAGAAAACTACGTTTATTTTGGGCATGTGAATAAGCCAGGAAACAGGTTTAGGCCAGAAAAAATCTTGGCTGGCTTACCATTTACGCCACAGCGTTAATGGCAATACAACAGCGAGCGGAGGTCGATTGTTTTGCGTGTGTGTGTGCGTGTGTATAGATGTTTTAATATTTTACCTTTAAGTTAGACAAATCCAATTACCAAAACGAAAAGTGCAACAATTGTTGTGTGCAAAAAAAAGCCCCTGTGGGCTGGCTAATTGAATTTCACGATGTATTTTATTTTGGCTTAGCCACAAACCAAGCAACCACTAACAACAACAACAACGAGCAACGAGTAGAGTTTTGTTTCACACCAAGAATACTCTCACACTCATACATACAAAAAGAAATGCTCACAGCAAAGGATTATTATCCAATTTAACGGTTGTCAATTAAGCTAAAGAATGCAATTCATTAAATGACCAAAATTAAATGAGTGCGAAAAAAAAATTGTCGACTAACAGTAGTTTTCACGGGCACATCAACACAAGCGTAGCCCAGGTGCGACAGTGTGTGTTTGTGTGTGAGTGTGATGTTTATGCCTATTCGCTCTGTGCGTGTGCGTGTGCGTGTGTGTGTGTGAGTGTATTGTTTCTGTGTACGCGAACAAAGTGCTAATGAGATGCTGATGCTGTGCTGCTGCTTCTTACCAGCCGTTTGTTGCTTTTGCCATTTATGCAAAAATACGTAAATTTTATAACAAAAGACGTACATACATACATTTATTGTTTTGATCTGTTGCGAATTTCGCTTGCTAACGAACTTGCTTGCAAAAGGTGAAAGCAACTTTTTTTTGTTTACCCTCCACTTGTAGAGGGTATTATCGTTTCGATACAAACAGAGTATCGAACTGAAGGAGATATTTTCATATCCAAAAATATATATTTTATTTTTCATCATTAATATAAAGAGCTAGGTCGCCTCACTTTTGGAGGATCATTTGCTCAAAAGTTAAATTTTTCTACATCAATTTTGTTATTGAAATTATTATTATTATTGAAGCACGTAGTTCATGTTTACTATGAACAATTTATATTGTTTACCAAACTTTCTAATAAGACATTGACAATTGTAGGTAAGAGTATTGAATCTTCGGCAAAGTTATTGTCATATCTTGTTTTATTGTTGTGCTTTGGTTTTTTGCTGTTGATTCAACTGATGTTCATATGTTGATGCTGTATAAATTGTTGTATTTATATAAAGTGCAATTTCTTTGTGCTGATGAGAAGCAACCGTTATTGCAATCTGCTGCTTGTCGATTATACTTATATGCCTTGCTTATTCATTCTTTTACAGCAGCTACGCGTGAGATGTCACATGCGACAATTTGTGTCGCGTCGGCTGTAACGGACTTTTTTCCACTTTGGCAATACTCATTGGCAAAACAACAAACGCAATAATGTAAAGACGACGGCCAACAAAGGTCAATCTAAGCCAGCCAAACGCAGCCTAGAACTAGTTAGGTTTCCACAAACACACACACACACACACAACCACACTATTGGACACAAACATCCACATATAAAAACACACACACACACACACATAGATATACGGCTGCAAGAAGCATGGGCTGGCTGCTGGCGCTCCTGGCGTTGCTTGTGGCAATCAGCGGGCTGCTAGCAGTTCCAACGCCGCTTAAGCTACCTGGTAAGACCTACCAAACTTTCCACCTTAACTTCAGATTTTGATCTTAAACATTTCATCCAACACACACATAGGCTACACACACAAACTGACGCCATATATAAAACATTGGGAGGCAGCGAACTTCGATCGCGCTGTGCTGCAGGCAGCTCAGCTGCGTCACTTGGAGCAGGCACGCGTGCGACGAAAAAGACAAGTGAAGGAGCCCTCAAGTGGGAGTTTGGGACTGGCGCACACAATTCGTTTGAATTTCTCTGCTCATGACAGGTGCGTGCGTGGGTGTTGTAACCCCCGAAATGAACAGCATGAACTTATATATTTTTGTTCCTTTGTTTACAGAGACTTTCTTCTGGTGCTGCGTCAGCAACCGAATTCAGTGTTTGCGAATGACGTGGAAATCGAGAATACACTGGGGCCCATTGATTACGATGTGTCACGCATTTACACGGGCAGCCTGTTGGACGATGAGGAAGCGCATGTCCAAGCGATACTCACAAGTGATAATTTACTCGATGGCACCATTGAGACGCAAGCGGAGCATTATTATATTGAGCCAGCGCAACGTTACTCACAGCAACTGGCAGAGAGTGGAGTTCACAGCATCGTCTATAAGCTGAGTGATGTAAATATGCAACAGCAGAATTCATTTGCCAATGGCTTATCATCACACACGCCCATCAAGACGCACTGCGCCAGCGAGCGACTGAGACGCAAGCGTTGGCTGCCCGAAGAAGAGGTAAGCCAATAAAATGCATTCAAAGTTTTTACATGTACTAATGAATATGAGTATTATTGCAGCACGTGACAGTTCCAACATATAATCGCAATCCGCCACAGCCTTTAGATTTGGAGGTGCCTTATAATGATGATTCACGTGTGCTCGCCTCCGAGGAGGATCGCAGCGAGGAGGAAACTCGCAAATCCACAACAACAACTATGCGCAGCACAGAAAGTTTCTTGGCAACACTGACCAAACCAACGCCCAATCGCAATATACTTGTAAATAACTATAATCCCTCCAATATCGGTGACGGCAGTCGCAGCTACAATACCAACACAAATAATAACAACAACAACAACAACAATGTGCGAACGCTGTACACGAAACATAAAAACATAATCGTTAGCACCTACAATCGACCCATTGAACCGGAGTTTGGTACTCCCTACGAGGAGCCCAATGTCAACAATAGCATAAGCCTGCCAAATAATTTTTTCAATGCCAATTGGACAACACTCTCGATGGGAAACAACGATCGGCCCAGCCACAAAACCCATGTGGAGATCATCACCAAGAATGGCGCAACGAAAAAACCAAACATTATAGTTAACAATTACAATCCCGAGATTGTCTTTGCACCCAATCCACACAATCCAAGTTTCAACAGCATGATGATGACGAATCTGTTGAGTGGTCGGGGCGACGATATTCATAACTCGCCGCGCCTGCTGTATGATCGCAAGACCACATGCATGCTCTATTTGCAAGCGGATCATACGTTCTTCCAGAAAATGGGCAGCGATGAGGCCTCCATTGAGGCCATCACACGTCACGTTCAGCGCGCTAATTCTATTTATCGCAATACCGATTTCAACAACGATGGCAAACCCGACAATATTACGTTCATGATCAAGCGTATTAAGGTGCACAACATGAATGCCATGAAGGATCCCAGCTATCGTTTTCCGGGCAACTATGGTGTGGAGAAGTTTTTGGAATTATTTTCAGGTAAGCACTGCTTATACTCATATCATACCATTAAGTACATTAACATATATAATTTTGTCCACCACAGAGGAGGATTACGATGCCTTTTGCTTGGCCTACATGTTTACCTATCGTGACTTTGAGATGGGCACCTTGGGTCTGGCTTGGACAGGCGATCTTAAAAATGCTGGCGGTGTTTGTGAAAAGAATGGACACTACCGTGGTTCGCTCAAGTCCTTAAATACAGGCATTGTGACGCTCTTAAATTATGGCAAACATGTGCCGCCAGCCGTTTCGCATGTAACGCTTGCTCACGAGATTGGCCATAACTTTGGCTCACCGGTAAGTAATCCATCCTTATAGCTTATATTTGTAACAAACTAACTGTTCTTTTCTTTTAATAGCACGATCCAGAGCTGTGTACACCGGGTGGAGACGATGGAAACTTTATAATGTTCGCCCGCGCTACATCGGGTGACAAAAAGAACAATAACAAATTTAGTGCCTGCTCATTGAAATCCATTGAGCCCGTGCTGAATGCCAAGGCGCGTTCGATGAAGGGCTGCTTTACGGAGCCACAGTCTTCAATTTGTGGCAATGGTGTCGTTGAGCCCGGCGAGCAGTGCGATTGTGGCTGGGAGGAAGATTGCAAGGATTCGTGCTGTTTTCCCATGTCGCGGCAGCCACATTTGGATGAAACGCCCTGTACACTGACGCCCCATGCACGTTGCAGTCCATCGCAAGGACCCTGCTGCACCACCGATTGCAAGGTTAAGTTCGGTGACAAGTGTCGTGATGACAACGGCTGTCGAGATCCTTCGTTCTGTGATGGACGTGTGCCACAGTGTCCGCCCTCAGTTAACAAACCCAATAAGACCATTTGCAACAAAGAGTTTGTTTGCTACATGGGCGATTGCACGGGCAGCATTTGTTTGGCCTACGGCCTGGAGTCTTGCCAGTGCATTCCTGGACCCCAGGATGATCGTATCAAGTCTTGCGAACTGTGCTGCAAGCTGCCTGGTGAGGAAAGTCCTTGCCGTAGCTCCTTTGAGTGGAATGAGGCACCCTTTGATGTGCCAGACATGTACTCCAAACCGGGCACACCCTGCAATGACTACAATGGGTATTATATTAAAATTAATGAATTATTGAACTTACTAATTTTACAAACCTTCATAGCTATTGTGATGTTTTTCAAAAATGTCGAGAAGTCGATCCTTCGGGTCCTTTGGCAACGTTGCGCAAGCTTCTACTCTCCGAGGAAAGCATTGCTACTTTTAAGAAGTGGATGCAGCATCATTGGTACACGGTGGCTCTAGCCGCAATTGGTGTCTGCCTTTTGCTGGTATGTGAACTATATTTACAACTAGATCTACAAACGTACATAAAGATAATGACAACTGTTATAATTTTGTTTGAACATAACCTAATTCTAATGAGTTTTTGTTTGGCAAGTTAATGCGTTTGGTTACATTAATGCTAAGGGATCAGCTTGAGGCCAAGGAGCAGGCTTTGGGCGAGGGTGAGCCTTGTCAATGAACCCAGAACGAATCCAGTAAACATATAATATAGAAACGCGCATCTGCAGTTAATTTCAAAGCTAATTTAAAATTCATTTAGTTTTCCACTCACTTAAACAGTTCCAATCTTTAACTCCCATCTTAATTTTTATTAAAATAAAATTGCACTCTTTCCACAGATACTGAGCACAAAGCTGCTGGCGAAACGCTCGAATCTGAAGCTTAAATCGGTGACCATCATACACAGCGCCACAACGGAAACGGTGCGCTTGCCGGAGAACAACAATGGTGTAATTGTGCACACGGCCGTGCGCACCAAAGTGCCATTTAAGAAAAAGGTGCGTGGCGAGCGAAGCAAAAAGTCAACAACTGGCCTCGTCACCGGAGCAGTAGTAGGTACAACGGGAACGCCGGGAGTTCGTGCGAGTGGAGCAAATGCGGAGTCAAAGAAATCTACTCGAACACAAGCGCTGGTCAAAAAGAAGCTTAAGGCAACTGCCGCTGAGGAGGATCAGAGCAAAAAGTCCAAGAAGCTCGGCAAGCACATGAAGGAGATCATTGATTACTCGCAGCGCAATAATAATGCAGCCGGCGTCGATGATGCCTCCAATTTATCGACAACCAACAATCACAGCAACACCTTTGGCAAGGTGCAGAAGTGGCTGCTGGAATCGCCAATTGTGGCACAGCCTTTGTCACACATGGAGCATAGCTCTCGCGTGCGCAAAGTGATGAGCAAGTCGCAATCAACGCCGGAACGCCTCGTCCAGAAAACACCACAAAAAACCAAATCCATGGCTAATTTGTCCAATGAAAAGGTCAAGCTGCAAGTGGTCTACAAGCCGCCCTTTAAGTTCTCGTTGCGGCTATCAAAGAAGCCCAAAGTGAAGACGCACGTTGTAGGCGTTAGTGCTGGTGCGCGTCCCAAGCGAACGCAGAAGAACAATACGCGCTCCAGCGGCAGTGGAGGTGGTCTCGGAGGACAGGCATCAACGTCCAAGGGGCCAAATGCAGAGCGCGCCAAGCGCACGGCTTTGCTGTTGTGCAACGAGGCGGCGGATGATAATCAAATACTAACGCTGAACGAGCCTAACTACGAGACACTAAAGCCGCCTGTGCGGAGCTCCACTGAGCACTGCTATGAGAATGTGGATTTGCCAAGTGATGTCATCTCAAAGCCAAGCAGCAGTTCAAATCGCGCTTGTCTGGAGACTGTACCTGTAGCTGCCACACAACGCAGCTCCTATCGCCGCTCCAACTCACTGTCCACACACAATCCGTTTGCGGTGGCGCCGCGTCGCAGCAGCAGCAAGGCTGCACAACCTGCCGGTGGTTCCATCAATTTAACGCGCAACTTTGGCAGCACGCAAAACCTAATTAATCTTAGCCAGAACATGGCCAAATCCAAGAAGCGCAGCAGCCTCAATCTGAAAGCAGGTGCATCCAAAAACGGCAAAGATCCGCCTGCTGCGTCAGCATCCACAGCAACCACAGCAGCAGCAACACCACAACGTCGCTCCTCTTCCAATACGAATTTGCGTCGAAATAGCAGCACTTCCAATGCAATGCCACAAGGAGCGCCAGTGCCGCCGACACGCAATGCACGCAATAGCTTTAGCAACATTCCACGCGCCAGTCTGAATGGTCAAAGCTCTGCTGCATCAGCAGCGGCGACAACAACGACAACACCGCCCAGTTTCTCACGTCAATCGTCAAGCAGCACAACGACAACAACATCGAGTGGCATGATGCCATCGTTGCCGCTTCCTCCACTGCAACAGTCCGCCTCAGCAAGCGCTGTCGCCAGTCAACAACGTCCAGCAGCGCAACCCATGCGTCGCAGTCTAAATAACTTTAGAGCGCGCTCCAATGCAGCTGCAAGTTCATCATCATCAACAGCAACAGCTGCACCATCAGCAGCAACAATGGACAACGAGCTGCCATCGGATCTGGAGGTTGTTGTCTCCGATATTGAGAATCTGGTTAGCTAAGATCAGCTTCATTTTGTATTCATGTCAAAGCAACCAAGTGAAAGTGATAAGTCCTAAAGTTAGTTATACAAATTGTCGCATAGGTTTACATATGCATATATATATATAAATTTAAATTTGTATATATATACGTATATACATACATATATATGTACTTTACACTGCCTTAAACTTGCCGTTTCTGCTGAATATATGAATGCCACGCCCTACCCCAAAAACACACCACACCAAACACTTAAAAACTGACCACAAAAACACCAACTGCAGTTGGTCGCTTAAAAGTTGGAATTGTTTTGCCATCAGCATTTCAAATTTTGTTTTATATTCTTCTGGGATTTAATTCCAAAAATAGTCAATTGCAATCAATTAGTTGAAATGAATTGTATATATTTAAAATAACTTCCAACATTATAAAAAAAAGAAGCTTAATCCAAAGTTTTCGAACTTTTTTGAGCGACCAATGCACTTAGAAACTAATAATACGCTAACGGCTAACCGTGCTTATGGCTAACCCCACCCAATCCAACATAACACACAACTCATAAAAATCCACATTAAAAGGCTCACCCACCCAACAATGCCACCACCACCACCACCAACACCGCCGAAGCCAGCCGCACTCACCGCACATTGTACCTTTTTACATACTATTTAACTGTTGTATTGTATTCGTGATCTATAACTAACTATAACTTGTAAACTATATAGTTTTTTGTCTATACCTATGAATTGTGTTCAGTTGTCGAAATACGATCGAAAGAGCAATATCTAAATTGATCTGTAACATGTTATAGCTATTTTTTTTTATCTCCTCTGAAGCTTAACTATTTTTATAATGCAACGAAATAATAAATACAATAGATCGATCAATAAATAGCTAATTTATAAAATACTCATCGCACTTCGATAACTGTACGAATTCAAAACTGTTATTATATATATTTATTATTCTATTGCTAAAAACATTGGCGCCTGTTTTCTATTATAATTACTCTTACACATTATTATGTTTATTCTACATCGAATATATATATTTTTATCATAATTCTTCACATTTCCAAACAACGACCATTGTCATCTATACAACTTACGACACACAGAACAACAATACAAGGTGCTATTTTAGTAATGAAATCAATGTAAAAAGTTAAACCAAACCAACCAAAAACAAAAAATCTCTTATGAATAACTTGGAAACTATTCCAAAAGACAAAAGATCAAAATGATATTAAGATTTGTAGCTGAGATAGATTCGAGTGTAGCCACGTGGGGGGGTAGTACATAATTAGTAGCAAATACTACATACATATAACCAACGATAACTGTCAATAAAATCAAAAGTTAAATGCATCGAATGTAGTTTTTAGTAGTCGCAAAAGAATCAAATAGAAAAGTTAATAATGCAGTTAACCAGCTAACCTCCCACACTTCTCACACACACACATACATAGATACATACACAAACGCCCACAAATGCCTGCGCCATTCTTAGTAGTAGTGTATATAATCAAGTCGATAAAGAAGATAAATAGTTTTTATATGCAATAACATATTAGAGCAACGAAGAACAAATCACCTAATGATATTCATACATAGTATATAGTCAAGTAGCGTATCAAATCACATGAAAGACACAAAATATCGATCAAAGCAAACGGCTTGCAAAAATATAACAAAAATCAACATAAATACTAACAATCTGTAGAAGTGTAAGCGAAGAATACCCAAGCATAAAATGTGTTGAAGATCGGTGTTTTTAAATTGCGTATAATTCTGATATGTATTTGCATTTGCATGGCTGGTACAATATTTAAATGGGGAGTGCAATTTTTATGAGCATTTGGGTATATTTTTTTGGAATATACACGCATTAAAAGATAGTCATTTAAGCTCAGCTCAAATCAAATCATCGACCCAAAAAAAAAAGAAATGAATAAATTATAAACAGACCGACAGTTAACGTTAACGCGTAGGCAAGTTATGAAACGGAAAAGCAAAAAACAAAAAAACGAATACAAAAAAAAAGTACGCGACAATCGCTTTGAAATGCTTATTAAAAATTAAAAGAGAGAAATCGAAATTTTAGTTTTAAGTTTGTCTTAACCATAAGAAACTAAAAGCGAATACCTATGATAACTATTTAAATATGAAACTATACAAGGCGCAGATTCTTTTTTAAACGTCAACGTAATCGGCAATATTAAATTTACCAAACGATTAAAATATGGCCAATGTATATAATAAATGCAAAGAACTATTAACTAAGCTGAGGTAGAAAGTATTTTGAGCGTGGATGAAAAAGACTATTTAACGCGAAATGAACCATTTTTGTGTATTGTACATAAGAAATTGATTGATTTTAAAAATGATATATACATGTATATTTAATGATTTAGACTTAAAGCTGCAAAACGATTTTGTAATCTGTGTGTGTACCTCAATTGTAATTACTTTTTTGATAAACGGTTTTTTGCACCCACTTCACCAAATCAACTATTTTGTATAATTTAGCTAAATGAATTTAAAAACCCAAAACATATTTCCAGCTCTACGCAGAGATCCGAACCCCGTAGTTATAAAATGTAGTCAAAGATCACGAATTAAAAGTATTTCTGCCGTCAATTAATAACGCGTTAAAATCGAAAAGCCTAAAAGCGAAAAAAAACCATAATTAAGGAACAATAATTCTTAAATCATATTATATATATATAAGTTGCGAACAGAGAGCAAAAATGTGTGACAATTACGTTGTACTTAACATTAATGGTATGATTAAAGTAATTATTTAATTTATTAATACGTATTTCTATTAAAAGGATATGAAAATGTAACTAATTTTTAACACTGCACACGCATCGCGATATTTTATAATTTTTTTTTCATTTCAAGCAAAATTCAAATAACAATAAAAAACCAAACTTAAAACTTAACTACCGATTTTTGGGTTTAATTAGCTTTCTTCTCCGCCTTTTCCAATTTGGAGGCACGCTTGGCCATAATCCAAAAGTACACGGAAGGTAACAAGTGACGCAAATAGTACACAATCTTGGCTTGACAATCGCTGACAATAATGTCGGGTTCCTTACGCAGAATGCATTGCAAAATGCGTTCCGCCAGCTTACTAGGCAACATGCCTTTGGCCGTTGTTTCATCCATTTCTAGGAGGAAAAAAAAATGTACTTAAGTCACGTGTGGAAGAAAATAAAGAATTGTTTACTGACTGCCATAACTGCTGCCCGCTCCAGTCAAGGCATTCATTGATAGCTCTGTGCGTATATAACCAGGACTAACGCAGGATACATCAATATTCTTATTGGCTACCTCAGCGCGCAGTGAGTCGGCAAAAGCCTGCAACGCATGCTTGGAAGCGGAGTAAGCTGCGCGTTGCGGTAATGCAAACTTTCCCTGTACCGAGCTAATAAAGCAAATGTGTCCACTCTGACGTTTGACCATGGAAGGCAACAGCGCTACAAGAACATCATACGCTGATTAATAAAACTTAACTTATAAGTTTATATATATATTTATACCTTTGGTCAATGCCACAGATCCGAAATAGTTGACAAGCATGACCTTAAGATCGACATCAACCGTTGTGGAGGCAGCATCGGCTCGCACGCTAATGCCACCATTGTTAATCAGTATATCAACTTGGTTATAAACAGCCAAAGCGCGTGAAACAAATTCGGCAAATCCGTTAAGCTCAGCCAGGTCCAAGGCCAGAACAGTTGGCGGATATGCGGGATCCTAAAAAACTTGGTTACTACAATTTTTTTTTAAACTTTTTCATTGCCTTACCACATCCAGTGCTAGGAGATCCTTTTTCACACGCTCCAGCTCATTGACACGGCGAGCAGCAAGGATAACTTTGCATCCTGCACGATAGAAGACATGTGCGAGGGACTCGCCAAGTCCGGAACTGGCGCCTGTTATAAGCACTACCTGCAAATGTTTACAGCAAGAATATACACATATTATTACAAAAATTTTTTACTTTTCTTAAAACAGAAGAACATATGTTTGTCACGTTTGCTGTGAACGTACAAGACCAAAGACATAAACACGAAATTTTGAGCAGAAACAAGCATGAAAGCATACAATCAAATTTCAAGCGTAAATTAATCCTTTGGTCTTGTAAATGCATTAATGCGGTACTCTTTTATTTACCTTGCCCGGCAGCTGATTACGGTACTTCTGGGCGCGAAAACGCTGCCACAAATTGATGAGGGCCAGCGGTAAAGCGACAGGCATAAGAATACTTCCAAGCACCCAATAAAGCACATTCCAATCGTTGCTGGGTGCACATTTTTCTACATCTTGTAACTTCATTGTTAACTCTGTAAACTTTGCACTCTTGCAGGCTATCAAAAAATACAACCACAAAAAATGCACAAGTTCCATTCACATTAAATGTGATAACGAGCACTTTGCTTGTCGCCGTAGCCACGTGAATGTCAAAACGCACAGCTGATATTCGTTACGTTGTGTTTGTTGTGGCTTATTTATAATTGTTGTTTTATCAAATAAAATATGTTAAAATGAACTGCCTTGTGAGACATACGCAGCGTCTTAGTTGCTGGCTACCAGTAGCACAAATTCACACCACTGCCGTACAGCGCACATTTTGGGAACGTGAAAAGAAATCCGGCTACAAAACAAAACTTCCGGAGCCATCGAAAAAGCAGCTCATAATCGATGGATTTCGCGACCTGAAAGAAGAAATAAAATTATGGCGTCAGGAGGTCAAGGAGCAATTGGAAAGTGATCCTATACTAGTATTTCGACCCGGTGAAACAGACATTGTATTCGACTTTAAGGCTCCGGATGTTCTCGACAAATGGACAGTGACAACGGATGCGGATCACGGCGAGGGCAAGAGCACAGCCAAACTAGAGTTGAGTGCTTCAGGTGCTGGACTTTTTCATGGCGAGGTCAACTCGCAGCACACTAAGGATGGCATCATTAAACGCACGGGCTATGCAAATATACGCACTAAGCGTGTGCGGGTTAGTGAACAAGTTATATATATATGAACTTAATATTTAAATCATGTTCTCTTACAGAAATCATTTAAGCGTGAGTCGACTTATGACTGGACACAGTACAACATGCTAATCATGAAAGTGCGAGGAGATGGTCGCAGTTACCTAATTAATTTGCACACCGAGGGTTACTTTGATCTAATGTGGAATGACATCTACCATTATGTGCTATATACACGCGGTGGGCCACACTGGCAAATAGCTAAAATACCTTTCTCCAAGTTCTTTTTGTCCTCCAAGGGTCGCGTTCAGGATCGCCAGAATGCAATAGCATTGAATTGTGTGACGCATTTTGGCTTCTCTGTGGCAGCCAAAAAGGGCATGGATGGACCCTTTGGCTTGGAGATCGATTATGTTGGTTTAGAATATGATCCCAGTCATCGCGAGGAATTTGCTTACGAAATGTATAAAACGCCTAAATATATTGTAGCTACGTAACAGCAAATGTTATTTAATTGTAAATTAATTGATATGTATGTTCTGAATTAAATGGACTACATATATAATTTAAATCTCGTGCTGTCTTACTGCGCCGCTCTCTTAAAACAGCTGTTTAAATGTTTACAATTTGGAAGTCACTTGAGTTGTCCGTTTAATACAACTTTTACTGCAATTCGCCATAACGTTTGGCTCTCACTGTTACTCGCCCTCTTTTTATACATATTTAATCTCTTTCTGCATCAGCTGTTAAACGTTTGCACTTCAGGGTCACCCTTGTGTTTTTTGTTTATATTATAATTATAACTGAAACTGCAGTTTTTAGCATGCCTAATGTTTGTTTCGTTCAGTTTGAAAGGTGCGTCAAAAGTTTCCAACTGTTGCCATTCCACACGGCAGCTAATTAGCGGCCCGCAAGCAGCTGTCGCAATATTCTCTCGCGGTGTGCCACATGGAAAACTTCCGACTCAGTCTCATTTTAACTGTGATTCTTGAAAGTTGTTGATACTAACGTAGCGGAAAAACTTCCGCTCGGCATTGCGTGGGTGCTATTGGCATTTTGGTTATCATAGTGTAAACATAGAGTAAAATAACAATATGGTAAGTTATAATAGAATGAAGGAAATAGAAAGAGAATAAAATAGCCAACAACGTGACCATGTGGCAGTTCACTCACCACACCAGCTACGAACGACCTTGACTAGATTGCTAATATAATCCTGCTTATAGCAAAACGACAACAAACCTATTTCAATATAGACAGCAAATGTGGCTAGGCAAGGTGGCATTAACGCATTTTACCGGTTTGTGCTGACGCTCAAAAATTCCAACAAGAGTAGCGAGTGCCCGACTATGAGAAACCCTTTGACAGAGGTCAAAAGTAAAATGTTTGCATTTGGAATACATTTGTTTGGGTCTTTCAAACAAACAGATGGTAACAAGTAGATAATGCTGATTAAAAATTTTTATTTTGACGGCTTCCGAAATGTCTCCTGCTGCGAACTAGAAATGTTTTAAAATAATGCCCTGTGTCACCTATTCTAAGAGAGTACAGGGTATTAAAAGAAAACCAGTCAAGCGAATATCGAAAGAGACAGCGTTGCATGAAACCAGTTAGTAATTACCATTACCGTTCCTGCTGGCAACTTCGCTTGATCGTTTCTGTGCGTTGTTATCTGGCTGTAACATTTGTGGTTCGATCAGCGTCGTTTGCTGACGTTGTCCCATTTTTTTTCGTAGGCTTTTTAAAATGGTGCAATATACGGTCGGAATTTTAAGCTTACTTACTTATTTAACGTTAAATACTAATTGTTGTGTTCAATTCTAGCAAGAGACATATCTGTATGATCCGAATGTGCTGCTGAAGCTTGACTTTCATCGCAGTCCCGCAAAGTTCCAGCCATTTATTTCGGCTGCGAATCCGGGTGAGTCTTGGTTGCAAGTGCGTCCCCTCAAGGATACGGACTATGATCGTGGTTTCCTGCAGCTGTTGTCACAGCTCACCCATGTTGGCAATGTATCACGCACACAATTTTTGAGTAGGTTTTATATTTGTTGGGTTTATTAGATGTTGCATCTCATAACTAATCATTATTTGTAGCACGCTTCTCACAGATGAAGGCCAGCGGCGATTACTTTGTGACTGTTATTGAGGATACGCGCAAGGGTGAGATTATTGGTGCTGCCTCCCTCATCATTGAGCGCAAATTTATACACAATTGTTCAGTGGTAAGATAACCACTTGTTATGTTGTAAGCCACGATCTCATTGTGCTTTTTGTATGCAGCGCGGTCGGCTAGAGGATGTGGTGGTCAACGATACTTATCGCGGCAAGCAGTTGGGGAAACTGTAAGCAAAGCCATTATAAAGGATTAAAAAGCTTTTATTAACTAAACTCCTTCATCTTTAACAGCATTGTGGTAACCGTTTCCCTGTTGGCCGAGCAATTGGGATGCTATAAAATGTCGCTGGATTGCAAGGACAATCTGATCAAGTTCTATGAAACCTTGGGCTATGTGCTTATACCCGGCAACTCCAACTCAATGACAATACGCTATGACAATGATGCGCCTGCATTAAAACGGAATGAAACTTCACTAACCGGAACCTCCGCTGGCGACACTTGCCAAACTGTGAGCCTCGAATTTGCCTCTTGACAATTAGCCGCCAACGCTGCTCCAAAATCCAAGCTTTAGGACAATCCTCAACCTAAAGCTAAACAACTGCGCGAAGCGCAATGTAAACACACAATCAAATGGACTCGAACATAACCATTTTTTATTCAATTATATATTCATTGCGCTTGGCGCATGGATTTCTGGACAGCGCTGGCAGGCGGTGGTGTTTTTGTGGTTTCTGTGGACCACAAGGACATACAATTTAGTTATTAGTACAGCTAGTAAGGCAGATCGTAATGGTTGTGCTCTATTCTTTTTTTTTAATTCTTGCAGAACTTACAATTTTATAACTTTTTCTCTCCTTTCTGCTACTGAATGCGAACACCTCACAAATGAAAGGTTATTGTTATATTGCCCTTCAAAAGCACGTTCATCAAGTAGCTTTTACAAATAAAATATATACATATATGACAACTGTTTACTGTATTAATTATTTAACACTTAACGCTTAAAAATTTCAATAATTATTGGAAGCATTTGGAAAAGAACTTGCAAGAAAATGTATCATTAATTTTGGCATCACATTTGCTTTCCTTAAGTAACTACAAAAGGTTCCTCCTCGGGTCATGAAAATGAGCAAAAGTGTCCACATTTTGCGCATTTCGAGTGCTTGGCAAAGTATTGCTCCAAATGCTCGATGTGTCCGCCATGAGAGCAGCCTTGACACCACGCATAGACGCCACGCACAATCAAACCGCAAACGCAACACTTGGCCGACTGCATAGACTTGCATTTGTCACAGTACCAGCCCACATTTCCGCCCAATGGACGTCCACACTCCCCACAATTCGTGTGCATAACGGTGGACTGTTGGTTAAGCTGACGCACCGAACGCACCCAGGCGCGATTGATCACTTCGCATGCCTCATTCCAAAGCTCATAACGATGCAGCTGATCAATGTAGGTGTGAAACCAGTGCTCCTGAAAGAGAAATAGGGTATCACGTTACAAACGCTCAATATTCAAGGTCAATTCATGACCTACCACAATCGCATCCTCAATTGGCAACAGCTTGCGCGCCTCACCCAAAACAATGAGCACAATCAATGCAGTTTGCACATCGCCCACATCATTCTGTAGCATCAAAGCATCCGCTACAAATTGATGTGGCTCCCACATAGGTATTGGCGGCACATGACTGACCTTTAATATGCTGGGAACATGAGGTGGCTAAAAAGAAGCAAAAAGGTTGAAAATCTACTGAAATTTCTTAGCAATGCCTAACTAACCGGTGACTTTTCATGATCGGATGCCTTAAGGTCTGGTTGTGGTTGCGCTGCGTGAACATCATGGTGCAGCGCTGTGTCGGGAAATGCCAGAGCTTTTGTAACATCTGCTGGACCAACATATATGAATCCATTGCGCAATAGCTCAAAATTATCAAACGTTATCTCGCTAATGATTTGCGTCTCGGACAGTATGACTGAACTAGTTGGAGGCGGTTGCTGTTTACCTCCGCCGCCCAGCTCATCGCCATCGTCACTGGCATCGGCTGTTTCATGCTGAATCTCTTGACTATTGCCATTTAGCTCCTGACCCTGATCATGGGGTGCCCAATCGCTGGCCACTTGTGTTGAACGGCGCGAGCTTATTGGATTCTTTTGATTCGAGAATGATGAGCGATGCTCGAAGGGCGGCTCAAAGTGACTAGTACCATAGAAGAGCTTAATGAAGTTCCACAGAGTGGTGGCCTACATGAAAAGATAAGTTAATACAAATGAAGATCAGAAGAATTTGATTGTTTAGTTTTACATTATGCTTTCCGTATTTTCGCGAGACATCTGCATTATGTTCACACAGTTCGGAAAGCTTCTTGCCACTGAGAAGCAGCTCTTTCGCGCAGCCAATGAAGCACTCATGCACACGCAGTTCCGTAGTTACATCGTGAGCCGGATAGTCTGTACCCGAGGTCATGTTCTACAAGAGATTGGAGTTAAATAAATGTAAACATTCGATTTATGGGTTTTACCTACCGTATTTTTTAGCGTAAACATGTACATCTTTGAATGATCCAGGTGAAATTGCAGGTTCCCTGGTACATTAGACTTACGACGACTTCTAATGGAGACCGGATGCGAGACATGAACAAAACTATGCAACGTTGATTTAAATATTTGTACAAATCTTACATAAAATTAGTGGTTTTGGTATTGGAAGAGCCGCTCGTTTTGGGAGTGTATTCCTTAATCTTGTTGGCAAATGATATATCTCCGTGTCGTCCCAAACTGGCACCCTGCGCATTGGCACTCTGAGCCGGCCGGGTGGCATCTTTAAACGCATGCTTGTAAAGGCTGGAGTCTTTACTGGTTGATAGCAAACAATGTGAATCACTGCCTTGCCACGCAATATCCGTTGTTACATTTGTGTGCTCATTAAAGGAAACAAAGGGTATATAGGGACGACGTATATCCCACACATGTATGCTGTAATCCACAACAAGAGCGCAACTAGCTATGTGGTAACTATAATGAAAAAGAAGAAAGGAAATAGAATGTGTACTTTTATATTTGTCGATAGAAACATACGTGCGCTCTGGTCGCCATTTGACGCGACCCACAACAGCAATGGTGTGTATGGTGTACTCAAGGCTGGCGCGTCCATCCATATTCCAAACCTTGATCTGTTTATCACGACTTCCTGTGGCAAGCCAATTGCGTGTGGGATGCCAATCGCAAGTGTAAATGGGTCCACTGTGCGCCGTAAATTGAACCATGCACTTGTCCGACCTTCTCATATCCCATAATTGAACGGTACCATTCTCCGAAACGGCAGAGAACACGTTCTGCGAGTGTGGCGAAAACTTAACTTCTCGCACAGACTCTGAGTTACTAAAATATGTGCTAACAGAGGTATCGGAGCGTATGTCAAAGCACTTGATGGTGCCATCCTGCGAGCCAGAGATAAGGATATTTGGCTCTGTACTGTGAAATGCGACTGTGTGGGCGGTGCGCTCGTGCTCATGGTACACGAGAAGCTGCTTGTGTCGTCCGAATTTGGACAAATCCCAAACGGAAACAACGCCGTTTGTTGCAGCCGTTGCTAAAATATTGCTATCTAGGGTGCTCCAGGCGACATCATTGGACGAGTAGCTAAGATTTTGGTTTTTACCACCACGCATATTACACACTTCCGTGAAGCCATCTCTTTCGATTGAATACACCTTAAGCACTGCAAAAAATCGTTTTTCAGAGATTAAATCTCGAAATTAAAATATTTGACTTACAGCTGCGCCCGGCAACGGCAATTTGATTGTGTTCCTTGTTCAATGCCAGAGCATTTGCATGACCATCCAAACAGATGCGTACCGACACTGTGGTAGAATCTGCTTCGTCCAGCGAATCGGGCATTTTGATAAATTTAAAAAACGTTTATCAATCCCAAACTTTTTCGCTTTTGTAGCAAAACAATACCATTACATTTGCACTAACATAACATCACTGTGGTTTATCTTGCTCCTCATTTAACGAAGAACTCCACACGCATTTAACGTGAACAAAATTAGTGGCAACTCTGTGTTATCACAAATTGACGAAAACAGATGGCTGCTGGCTTGCACAAAATTATTGCTCCATTAGATTTTTTGAAATAGACGCAGTTCAAATGCCGGATATTAAAATAACGCCATTGGGCGCCGGTCAGGATGTGGGCCGTAGCTGTCTGCTGCTATCGATGGGCGGCAAAAACATAATGCTTGACTGTGGCATGCACATGGGCTATAACGATGAGAGACGCTTCCCGGATTTTTCGTACATTGTGCCAGAAGGACCTATCACCAGTCACATTGATTGTGTAATTATATCACACTTTCACTTAGGTAAGTACTTAGTATACTTATCACAATGAGTTTTTGACTTTTCTGTGTGTGTAGATCACTGTGGCGCTCTGCCCTATATGTCGGAGATAGTGGGCTATGCGGGACCCATTTATATGACCCATCCAACGAAGGCTATAGCTCCGATTCTTCTCGAGGATATGCGCAAAGTGGCTGTGGAGCGCAAGGGCGAGTCAAACTTCTTTACCACTCAAATGATCAAGGATTGCATGAAGAAGGTTATACCAGTCACATTGCACCAGAGCATGATGGTGGACACAGATTTAGAGATTAAGGCATATTATGCTGGCCATGTCCTGGGCGCTGCCATGTTTTGGATCAAGGTTGGCTCTCAGAGTATAGTTTATACCGGCGATTTTAATATGACGCCGGATCGGCATTTAGGAGCCGCTTGGATTGATAAATGCCGGCCGGACTTACTCATCTCGGAAAGCACATATGCGACTACAATTCGAGATTCGAAACGCTGCAGAGAAAGAGACTTTCTCAAAAAAGTTCACGAATGTGTTTCTAAAGGAGGAAAAGTCCTGATCCCCGTATTTGCTCTGGGACGTGCACAGGAGCTGTGTATTCTACTGGAGACATATTGGGAGCGCATGAACCTCAAATATCCCATATACTTTGCCCTAGGCCTGACAGAGAAGGCAAATACGTACTACAAAATGTTCATAACCTGGACAAATCAGAAGATTCGAAAGACTTTTGTGCATCGCAACATGTTCGATTTCAAGCACATAAAACCCTTTGATAAAGCCTATATTGATAATCCCGGTGCGATGGTTGTTTTCGCCACCCCAGGCATGCTTCACGCCGGCCTCTCGCTGCAAATCTTCAAGAAATGGGCTCCCAACGAAAACAACATGGTCATTATGCCTGGATATTGTGTACAGGGCACAGTGGGCAATAAGATTCTTGGTGGTGCCAAGAAAGTAGAATTTGAGAACCGACAAGTCGTCGAGGTGAAAATGGCCGTAGAGTACATGAGCTTTTCGGCACATGCCGATGCCAAGGGTAAGTGGAAAACAGTAGAACGCTCTACTGATCAGAAAGATCATTCATTATTTAATATACATTGAATTCAGGTATTATGCAGCTCATTCAAAACTGTGAACCCAAGAATGTTATGCTTGTGCACGGCGAGGCAGAGAAGATGAAATTTCTGCGCGCTAAGATACGAGATGAATTCAATCTGGAGACATATATGCCGGCGAATGGTGAGACATGTGTGATCTCCACGCCTGTCAAAATTCCCGTCGATGCGTCAATCTCGCTGCTCAAAGCGGAGGCACGCTCTTACAATGCACAGCCACCGGATCCAAAACGACGGCGACTTATTCATGGCATTTTGGTAATGAAGGATAATCGCATTATGTTGCAAAATCTAACAGATGCCCTTAAGGAGATTGGCATAAATCGCCATGTCATGCGCTTCACTTCAAAGGTAAAAATGGATGATCCGGGACCAAAGGTGCGCACCACCGAGAAACTTAAACTCCTGCTAGATGAAAAACTAACTGGGTGGACAGTGGTTCTGCAGGAAAGTGGTACAATCACTATCGAAAGCGTTGAGATCAATGTGGAAGAGGACGAGAAGGATTCGAAGCAAAAGACTATACTGATCACTTGGACAAACCAAGATGAAGATATTGGCGCCTATATATTGAATGTCTTACAGAATATGTGCTAGTCCACATATGGAGGCATTTGCCCGGTTTTTCATCAGGCCTTAACGTGTTCGGCACGATTCCATAGTTGTTAAGCATAAAGTGTTGATTTAAATTGTGGTTTTTGAAATTATACTTAAATACATTAATCAACTATTTTTCAATTATTAAATTTTTTAGTGTTTTGAATTTAAAAAGCATCAATTGTTTAACAATTTAAAAAAAAAGTATAATTTGTACGGAACATATTGGGATTAACTACAAACTCCATTGGGTCGTTCCACGCTATTTATTCTGTGTATTATCTCAGATATATATAATTTTATTTAAATCATTAATTATACGCAGCTCTGTCGTCTTCGAATCGTTTTTGTTATTAGGTTTTTATGTTGAATCTTTGGAGCTGGAGCTGCGCCTCGAACTGGAGTGTTGGTAATATCCACTTCTTATGTGAGAGCAGCAGCACCGGAGATGATTTCAATCAACTCGCGAGTGATGACAGCCTGTCTGGTGCGGTTGAAGGTGAGGGTAAGTTTCTCAATCATTTCACCGGCATTCTTCGAGGCGTTGTCCATGGCAGTCATGCGAGACGATTGCTCCGAGCAGGCACCCTCCTTCATTGTGTAGAAGATGAGCGAGGCGAGCGAGAACTCTAGATAGCTCTTAATGACATCGCTATCGATCGAATCGTAAACGGCAAGCTTCTCTGACTTCTCTACAGTGGAGCCGCTGTAAATGGGCAGTGAACTGCACTGGTACGACACCACAGTCTTGAATCTGTTGTAGTAGATTTTGCCCTCGGTGTAGTCGTAGCCTGCAGTCAGGACTTGATGCGCAATCTTGGAGGCATCCAGGAAAGTGGGTGGCAGACGTCCTATTTCGTGGGCAACCATCAAGATGTTCTGGCCATACAGACGGGCCAAAATTGAGCGCGACTTGTCGCCCACGCAGAACACCTTGGCGTTTTTGTCATCCTGGGCCAATTCGGCACGAATCTGACGCGCAACACCAGTGTGAACAGCACCACACAGACCACGATCCGAAGTCACGGCGATGAAGAGCTTTTTGGGCTCAGCTGCACCCTCAGCGGAGATTTCGGTCTTCTCAAAGAATTGTTGAGCACCGATACCGTAGGGACGCGCCGCCTTTAAATCACGCTCGGCACGAGCGTATTTTGCCGCGGACACCATCTTCATTGATTGCGTAATTTTCTGGATGTTCTTCACCGATTTAAGACGCATGGAAATATGCTTCAAAGTGGCCATGCCACGTTGCTGTTGAGCCACAAGGGTGGCTTCAATAGCCAGAGGCATCAAAAGTGCAGTACGTTGCATCATCATCCTGTGTTGCTGTTAAGTTCCTGCACAAGAAATTAGTACAAAATCGTACGAACGCACAGCGAAAATTTACCTGCGTGAAGTTGGCAGCTAGACGAATGTTATAACACAGGGCTCGGCCTTGCCGTATTGTGCAACTGTCAAGTTTACAATCTGATTGGGCGCGGGCGCTGTGAATGGCAAATGGCTTTTGTTACAAAATAATACTCAGAAAACCAAAACTTAAGCAACACGTGTGTGTGCTTTTTATAATAGTTAATTACATTTGTTTCGTTTCAGATTTAAAATGGTATACATTGATAGAACTACCAATCGATTCCATATTCTTAGTCAGCTGCTCATCTACTCGATTTTGCACCCCTAGTTCGCGTGCCATCACTAAAGCAACCAAACGAAAGAAGAAGCAAAAAGCTGACGTACTCGGGAAAAGAATAGAAATATTTAAGAAATCAAACATTCGTTAGGCGTACTGGATTAGTGATAATGTAACATAGTGTAACAAGAATTGCGTTAGTCTTTAATTTTGCGTTTAGCCCAAAAAGTCTTCGATTTCCGATCCGAAAGTATGTTGAAAAATTGTTGCTGCTCAGCATAGAAAGAGAATAACAGTGGTGTATAAAGAGTGTGTGCGTGTGTTTGGGCTGGCGAATTGTTTATAAAATCACATCATTGCAATAAAGGGATACGTTAAAAGCTGTCTTACCAAAGGATACACGATAAATGCAAAATTGAAAAATAGTACGTGGTTCTGTTGGTGTTGATGTATACGCATTAATGGTAACATCTCAATATCCACCTCTCTCTCCCACATAGCAGCACCTCTCCTCTGCTGCCGTAAAACAAATCGTCAACAGTACATAGACGGCAACAGCTGTGTGCGTGCGTGACTGCGATAGTGTGTGTGCGTGTGTGTGTTGTTGTCGCATTTTGTTGGCTGTTTGTCCGGACGTAACAAAATATTGAGCCGTCGAGCAAAACACATGATGTGGTCGTTCTTCTCGCGCGACTCCTCCAAAGATTTTCCATATGACATTGGCGAACCCGTATCTGGATTTGACAACTATTCCATATGGACACTGCACAAGGCCAAAAGAAAGAACACCCTCGAGGAGGTTTCCGTTTTCGTTTATGACATACGCAGCGGTTCCGATACAAAATGTGAACTTGCCAAGGCATCCGTTAAGCGCCTAAAAACATTGCGTCACCCAAGCATATTGCAATTTCTGGACTCTCTGGAAACAGACAAGATGCTCTATGTGGCCACCGAGGCAGTGGATCCTCTGGGGAACTATTTCACTAAACTAGCTACAGACAATGTACAGAAGGGGCTTTATCTCGCCTGGGGCATCTTTCAAATCACGGCAAGCTAACCAGAACATTAATTAGAATCATTGTTTTTAAATTAATCTTAATTTTACAGCGTGCTCTTTCCTTTCTCAATAACGATGGAAATTTAAGGCACAACAATGTCTCCTGCTGGTCGGTATTTGTCAATGCTTCCGGCGAATGGAAACTGGGTAGTTTGGAGTACGTTGCGGCTGCTGATGGCAATCCAATGCCGCCGGTTAAAATACCTGTCACCCTGGAGGTCTACGATGCGCCGGAAAAGAATGATCAGAGCAAGCTTAAGGCAGCAACGAAATGGTCAAAACTAATCATTTTTAGTTTTAGACTACAAGCTAACAATGTTTTCTATGTCTTAACAGTTCTGTGGACATGTGGGGCCTCGGCTGTCTCGTTTGGGAGGCCTTCAATGGCGTACTAAAGCAGCGTTCCAACCTCAAGGACATTGAACACATACCCAAATCGCTGCAGTCACTTTATTGTGAGCTTGTCGGCGCATCTCCTTCAAATCGTCCCAATCCAGCGGATATTATTACGCGCTGTCGCAAGCCCGGGGGTTTCTTCAAGAATGATTTGGTTGACACCCTGCTGTTTCTGGAGGAAATTCAAATCAAGGACAAAGCGGAGAAGAATCGTTTCTTTAGTGGCCTGACCACACATCTGGAGAACTTTCCCGATAACGTTTGCAGACATAAAATTCTTCCACAACTGATAACAGCGTACGAGTATGGTGATGCGGGTTCCGCTGTGCTAGCGCCCATGTTTAAGGTAGAGTGAACAATGAAATCTTCAAAACCAATTGTCTTTAAAACAAAACTTCTCGATTCTTAGCTGGGCAAACTGCTGGATGAGGTGGAGTATCAGAAGCGCATTGTACCCTGCGTGGTCAAACTTTTTGCCTCAACGGATCGTGTGACTCGTTCACGTTTGCTGCAGCAACTAGATCTGTTTATTGCACATTTGCAGCCGCCGGTAGTCAATGATCAGATATTTCCACAAGTGGCGCATGGCTTCCTGGACACCAATGCCACCATACGAGAGCAGACTGTCAAGTCCATCATTCATTTGGCGCCAAAGCTCAACTACAACAACTTGAACGTAGAAGTTCTGCGTCATTTTGCGCGTCTGCAGGCGCGTGATGATCAGGGCGGCATACGTACCAATACCACAGTTTGCCTGGGCAAGATTGCACCCCATCTGCATCCACAGGTGCGGCAACGCGTCCTTGTTTCAGCTTTTGTACGTGCCATGCGGGATCCATTTCCGCCGGCTCGTGTCGCTGGCGTTTTAGCGCTGGCAGCCACACAGCAATATTTTCTGCTCAGTGAGGTGGCCAATCGTGTCTTACCATCGTTGTGTTCGCTGACTGTTGATCCAGAGAAAACAGTGCGCGAACCGGCCTTTAAAACAATACGTGGTTTTCTTGGCAAACTCGAAAAGGTCTCCGAGGATCCCAGTCTGCGGGAGACAATGGGTGAGAAATATTAACAATAAGTTCAAAAGCAACCGAAACTCAAACTTGATGCATTACAGAGGCGGATGTTCATACTGCCACGCCTTCGATAGGCAATGCAGCTGCCACCTGGGCGGGTTGGGCTGTGACAGCTGTAACGGCCAAGTTCTATCGCAGCCAAAGCGATTCATCCAGGCCCAGACCGCCTTTAACTGGACGCAATCTATCAAAGCCAGCGTCATTGGGTAAGTTCTCCAGATTCGAACAAAGGAACAACCTCCAAATGGTTTTATTTTGTTTGTAGAGCAACCATCGAGCAGCAGTTTGTCAACCACAACGAGCAGCGTCACCTCAATGACATCCTTGGAGCACGAAAGTAATGATACCTCAGCCTCGGCATCGGATTACGGCAACAACGATTGGGACAACGAGAACTGGGGTGAAATGGATGTAAGTTGAATGTTACGTTTTATTTTTTGACTCCTATTTGACCAACACGTTTTAACGCCTTAGACCTCTCAGGATCCGAGCAGTCCAATGGTTGCGAACTCCAACAACGGGCAACTGGTATCTGCTAACGCGCTTAACGAAGTCCGCGATGGTTGGGATAATGAGGAATGGGGCAGCCTGGAAGAGGATCCGGTAAGCTGAAGTAAACTTTGAAAAGAAACCACATTAAGTCTTTTTCTATAATTGTCTGTACAGTGCGAAGAGGAGGAGCAAGCGGAGCAGGAGCAACAACAGCAACAACTGGCCAGACAATCGATATCCTCAACGACATCATCTAGCCAGCAGATGCAGCGACCGCATCAGCATCAACAACAACTGCAACAACACGAACTAAATGATTTGATCGAACCGCTGGCAAAGCTCAATTCACACATCACCTTATCGCCGTCGAGACAGTCGACACTGCGACCAAAGGAATTGGCAAATCTCTCAAGCAGCGCCACCACATCGCCCTCAACGCCGGGCGCATTGACCAATTGCAATAACATAAGCCCGCCTTCATCGCATTTGAATAATTCGACGAATAATGCCAACTGGAATAGCGATTCTTGGGCCGATGGCGAATTCGAGCCATTCGATGAGCTCGGTTCAGGTGACTTTAACACATTAATGACACTTACAAACTGCTTTTTAATGCTGTTTATATGTTCGTTCTGTCTTTTAGGCAACAGCAAACTAGATGAGGCACGACGCAAGAGAGAGGAGAAGAAACTGCAACGGCAGCGGGAACTAGAGGCGCGACGAGCGCAACGCGTCACTGGCCCATTAAAATTGGGCACTAAAAAGCTTTAAAAGGATTTACACAAAAAAAAAAACAAAAAAAAAACAGATGAAAACCAGCAAAAGTGCTTTTGCAATTTATGGCATATTGTATATTTATTAGAACTTATTCAAAAACAAAAACCCCAAGCATAAAGTGTGTATGTATGCATTTGTATATCTGTGTGAGTGTGTTTCAGCGTGAGTTAATGTATGTGTGAGCTTTGCATTGAATGCAATCTCGACATTTTAAGTCTCCATTTAGATTTTTTGCCCATAGGCGCAATCGATGTTCATAAAAAGGTCGTCACAATATAATTTAAGCATTGATAATGTCCAAATCCTTGTTAGCCTAATACTTACAGTCTTAACTAAAAACATAAAAGCTTAGTTAACAACATAAAAAGAAAAAAAAAAATAAACTACAACCACTAGCTAGTAAATTATTTAAATTTTATGCTTCATAACTAAAAGAAACGACTAATCAATGTGAAATGAAAGATGATTTCTCAAGTTCTTAGGTGTTTTAATGTAATTTGGATATGACTAACAAAGCTCTGCAGTTTATAATAGATTGAAACTCTTAATGTATCGTATGTGTGCTTTACTAAAATTCCAATTATCTGTGTGTGTATGTGTGCGTGTGTGTTTGAAATATTGTGTCCGTGTGCGTGTGTGTGTTTGTTTATCAAGATCCTCTGTTTAATTTGCTCAGCCATTATCAGAATCAACAAGAAACAAAAACAAAACGATATTAGTATTCCAGATTTGACTTTCTAGGAGCGCTGTAATAAAAAAAAATGTAAAATCAACATTTTTGCTGTGCAAAATTTGCCAGCAAAACTAAACAACAATTGTGAATTTTAATAAATATATATATATATATATATATATATATATATTGTATTTTTATATAGTACCTAAACACAATAAACTAAAATTCATAAATGACAAAACAAAAATCGCAAGCAATTATGAAACGAAATAACTTTTAAGCTTTTTCATATTACAATTTGTACGTAGATAAATACTGCACCTGTTATTGCCTATGTTGCTATATAGGAACAAAATATTAAAAGATCAACAACAATTTTTAAATGTGAATTTTCCCACTAACAGCACCAAGCGCAAGCCATTTTTTGCATGTCAAAGTTACATTAAAAAAAAAAACAAAACTAAAAACAGACAAAAAAAAATAAGAAAATACCTTACCTTACCTTATATGATTAATGCCTGTATATACATGACATATATATATATATATAAATATATATATATATATATTCATAACATATACGCCGATTTTTTCCAATACCTCAATATCAGTGTACAATTTTTCCATATATATTTTTTAATACCCAACAGAAATAATAATACAAAAACTAAATGAAAAACAATAAACGGAGAAAACATACAAAATGGCAAAATAAAATTGAGAAAGGTTAAATTTTGAAATGTGATTGTTGTCTGTCGCGTCAATCGCGTATATGAATTGGAAAATCAGAAAACACACAAAAAAAACCAACAAAAAAGTAAAGTTACTTTGTTCTAGATACCGAATATTTGTGGCATTCATTTTTAAATAAAAACAAATTTCTAGAAAATACAATTTTCAGAGCAACATATATAGTATTTATATATATATATATAATTAGTGAATGAAATTTATTAAAAAAAAAACAAAAAAAAAAAAACTAACAAAAAACATGAATATTCATTGTTTAGACAAATTTTAAAGACTGCAAAGAAATTCATTGGAAGTGGTAATGATTTAAAATAAAAAGAAAAAGAAAAGAAAAATAATTTAAATTATTTAGTACTAATCATCAATAAAAAAAAATTTTGAAAAATTTAAAAATCAATTTGAGAATATATTTATTGTATTTTTTATTTTTTTTTCACTCAGACATTTAACAATTAAGTCTGTCTCAATTGAAATAAATGTTCCGGTAATTTTGTAAAATTGGCTTTACAACTGTTTTGAATTGTTTGCTAATTGCAACAATCAAACCAATGGCATTAACCAACGCGTTGTGTATTGTGTTTTTAAATCGCCTATTTGAACAGCTGTTTCAACTGAGCTCCGCCACCCCCGCCACCAACGCTCCACAAGGACTACAAAGATAGAGCCAAAGAAGTACTACCCTATATAGTAGATCAGACAGCTTGCACAAAAGATAACGACATTAAACAATGCGTTTTGCAAGACTCACATGTGTTTTATTTTTAGTTCGCTTAAACTAGTTTTTAACGTTGGATATTTTAAAGTGTTTAATGAAAAGCTTTATTGCCTCTCGTACTCAATTAGTTTATATCTTCTCAAAATAGATCCTAGTTTTGAATTATACTTTTTGGGTTCTAGGTGCTATCTTTATAATAAACTTTAACCCCAAATAGGTTAAATATTTTATTAACTATTGAACTTCTTCTATGAACAAAAAATTCACTTCTTTAAACTTCAGCACAACTTTAGAATACAATTGAATTTCTTGGAACTTATCTCAAGTCAAAAACTTCCCTACCAAACCGACGAACACTCTTAAAAACCCCTATATTAGCGGTTTAAAATATTAAAATCAACGAAAGGGCAACCAAAAGAAGGAAAATAAAAGTTTTCTTCTTGAACTCACAACTTTAAGACGTGCAAAAGAACCCCTATATCATAAGGGATCATGGGGACTGTTCTTCAATTGTCGTTTTGCCTTAGCTTAGGACTACTATGCAATGTTTATTTCAATTATTACAGATCGTTTGACGCCGTCACGCCAAGTTGAAGGCGCTCCACTTATTATACTTATTTTTAGGTATGCCACAGAGCCAAGCCACAGAAACCGTGCTAATTTGATTGGTTGCTTTTCTCACGCGCTCGTTTTGCATTCTTTTTTTGTTTTGTGCTGCACTTGAAATGTTTCGAGCTGCCCTTGCCATGAGTCAATCACTCACTAGCAAAATACACGCCTCAAAGCGATATATACACTTAGACCAAAAAACACAAAAATATGGTTTAAAAAACGTTTTTGAATCTTAAAAATGTTTCTTAACAAACTATTTTTTAATTTTACAATTTGCAAAAACAGACCTCAAAAAGGAAGTGCAAATCTTTAATAACATATAAAAACCATCTGGTTGAATATGTAATCTTAAAATATGATTTTGTATCTTAATGTTCCTTATTTTTATGGAATTCCAAATATGCTCCATAAGTTTACTAAAAATATCTGAACCCATTTTTGATGAAGCTTCATTTTGCAAATCATTTTTAAAGTAACTTATGATATTTTTTTTTAATGGAATTGAAAAGTTTATTTGCTTAAGATTAAATTAGTTTGAGCTTTTCTCCAAGTGCAATCGGAGCTGGCCCAAAAATAGTTTCCACTTAGCAAAAAGTCGAAATGTCTTTTTGTAATGTATTTTTAGTGCACTGAAGTCATTTTCAAAGAGAGAGAGAGAGAGAGGGGAGAGAGAGAGAATTCGAGTTAAGGGGGGAGGTGGCGTTTGTTGGGATTTGTTTTAGTTTTCGCTTGACAAGCAAACAGCAACAACAACAACAACAACAATTGCAATAATCATAGTATTAACAACAATGCAGTCAAGCACTTTGCTTGCATTACTCATACGCCCTGCCTAACCGAAAGCAAAGATCGCGTGTCTAATTTGTGTGCGGCAGAAAATGAAGCGAATATCTGTTGCTGTTGCTGCTGCTGCTGCTGCTGTCGTAATCGTATAATTAAATGCTTAGTCGTGATAAAGCTGTGCAAATATTGAGATCATTATGTTAATGCCAGTCTTACTGACTGACTGAATTCATTGCCTTTGGCCCTGCATCATCAAGCATCTTGGCCAAATCAAATGCCACCCATTTTGTCGCTTATTAAACTTGAAATATTAATGATTGCTATGCTTTTTGTGCATTTTGTCACCGATGCGGCCAATTTGGCACGCAGGTGTGCGACAACAACAACAACAACAACAGCAGCAGCAGCAATAACATTCATAAAATTCACATTATTTTCTCGCTTTAAGCGCGCGCAAAATGCATTAAATATTTTAAGTTCTAATTGTTGTTGCAGTTGTTGTCACTGCAACATTTGCAGATTTATTGCTATAAACCAAATTCCCTAGAAAGAGAGTTGAAAAGGGAATTCTTAAATATGATTTGTTTGTATATTTCTATATTTATTATTATTTTATTTCTTTTATCTTCTTATTCAACACTTCGAAATAATCATAACATAATTTTTTTATTGTATAAACTTTATGTTTTTATTCAACGGAATATAAATGTCCATTTATTATTTTTCCTTATTGTTATATATAAAGTTTATTAAACTCAAAATTTCTTTGAAAAAAAGTCAACTTCGAAAACAAAATCGATTTCAAGGAAGCCTTAAACCTATTTGTAGGGCATAGTCGAGTCATATATTATTTTCTGTGTTATTTTAGCGATTTCGATTTCAACTTTTAAGCGTCAACGTTTCGCATTCAATTCAATCAAAGCGCAACGTGCCGCTGCCTTTGGCTTTTAGTTTTAGCTTTGGATTCGTTTTTTTCTGTTTCTTTTCGGCATCTTTTGTTGTTGTTGTGTTTGTGTTTGTTGTTAGTTGCAGTTGTTGCACAAAAAAATTGTTGAAAATTTCCAATTAGCTGCAGTTTGCATTGTTAAATGTTTTTAATGTTCATGTTTTACGTTTTGTTGTGTATTTTTTCTGTTATTTCACATTTTTTTTTTTAGGAGCGGTTTTAAAATATTCGATTTTAAGTTTTGTCATAAAATATATATTTTTTGTATATCTTTAACTAACTTCTGATGCTGTTGCTGACCTTGCAAAGTGCAACAAGATTGCATATCATAAGCCTTGAACACCATAAAATTAGATAAACAATCAAGTAAGAATGACTTTTAATATAGCCTTAAACCACTAAATGGCTAAAAGGGGTATAATGGTATAAAAAGCAGCAAGGATCTACGACCACCTTATGTATATATATATTCTTCCTTCTTTACCATAGGCATGCCAAGTTTGTTTCATATTATCGATAACTGTTCCGTTTTTCATGTTATCGATAGTGAAAAAGTTCGAAATTGGAAATGTATGAATTTTGCTTAAGAAACTATATACAAAATATTAATCATCTGTGAAAATGTCATCGAAATTGGTCAAAAAAACTCCAAAGTTATCGACCTTTGAAGGAAAGGAAGTCAAGGTTTCAGGATATGTAGTATGTATGTATCGATCTCATAGACTATAAGAGCTAGCGACGCCAGATTTGGAACATAAGCTTGCATACTACCTAGGCATAACTTTAACCGGTTCCGATATACACATGTGATCGATAACAACAACAAAACTTTGAAACAGCGTTTGAAGCGTTATACGAAATAATGACAATCTGTTGAAATCGGTTGAGAAAGAGAAATATGGAACATTGAACTTAAGTCGAGTCAATCGATATTAGCAAGCACGGAATCTTTTAGTCGGCATTACTCGCCTGGAGCCTTCTCAGGTGTTTTATTTTTTATCTTAGTATGCAAATGTTAACTTTGATCTCTGTTTTATCTTCTAAGTACATAGAAAGGGAGGAAACTCTACTTTTATAGTGATGATTCATTATGGTACAAATATAATTAAGTAAGCTAGATTCAACAAATGCCGCTGGTTAACAATTTTGAATCAAATAAAGCCCGTCAACAGTAACAATAAAATGCTAAAATATATAATCTAAGACCACCTACTATTATTTTGATATATGCTTTTCAGTTTGTTCCTGGTGCAGTTTTATTATCAACAAATATTATAAAAGATGCAGAACGAAGCTTCAAGCATTTCTATTCTTAGCTAGATAAAAATAGTTGAAGACTTGTAGTATCTGCTTGTTGCACAGCACTTTGAAGCATGTCTCATCCAAAAGGGGTTTTCCACACATAAATGAAACATGCAGAGCATACTTAAGATCGTTCAGAATAAGCAGTTTCCGTTTTGTTAGTACACATTGTAGGTATTGGTATTGGTATTGGTTTTTTTTTTTTGTTTTTTGTCCCTGGTTGTTGGCCATAATAATAATAAAAACGAGCATATCGCTAAATGGACAAACCCCTAAAGCAAATACGCAATATGTATGTACATATAGACATGTGTATATGCGTTTATGTAAATAAAGAGTTGCCCAGAAACAACAAAAACAACAACAACAAAAACAACAACAACTTGAGCTTGAATAGAAAACCGCAACTCGGATAAGCGTTGACTTGAAATGGCGAGCAGCTTCGAATGCGTGTTGCTTATGATAATAAAGCCAACAAAAACGACGATGTCGATGAGAAAGAAAGAAAAAAAAAACCACAACCAAGTGGAGACTCCAATGAGTCATGCAACGCGTGGACATTGAGAGCACCAAGTGTGCGAGTTGTGGCACGAGCGCTCAATATTTACAACTGGCGGCTGCATGCAACAGTTTGTTGTGCTGGCTGCTGCCGCAATGAATGAAAACGTGCAGACAGCAAACTGTAAGGCGCCAACAGGAGCAGGAGGCGAAGGTGAGTTTTTTTCATGTTTACCCTGTACAAATCTGGGTAGCTTAGTTAGTAGTTGCTCGCAGTTTTTTAAATGGATATAATGCAAAATTAATCAGCTCCAATCTTAAAAAGTATATATACTTGATCATTCAAATCGTTTTATCTATATCTGTTTGGATGTACGAACAGTTTAAGATATTTTAGAGAGTTAGTGAGTTAAGATTTGGAATCTGGTTAACCTTGAACCATAACTATCGATAACAATAAAAACAGTTGACAAGTTTTGATTCTGTCCTTAGAATCCTTTACATAATATAGATTATCTATACAAATTTCATCAAGATCGGTTAAGAAAAAAAGAAAATATCGGTCGATTGAAGTTTGTGTAAGACCCAAGAAAGTAGTAAAAACATTTCCTGAACTTGATTGCAGGGTATTCGCGTCTAAATCACTCTCGATTTTTGTTTTTTCTTTGCCTTTTGTGGGTATAGGTGAATACAGCGCAATTAGAGCGCCTGCAAACTGGTTTTATATTTTTTTTTTTTCGGTTGTACGGGGCTTGGCCAGGTAAAGGCCCCCGACTAAGGCACACGTGTTGAGTTGCGGCAAGTATTAATATTATTATTTTGGTTCGTTTTTGGTTTTGTTGTTGTTGTTGTTGCAGTTGGCATTGCCAGGCGCTGCATAAAGTTCATGCCACATGGCAAACGTCGCGAAAAACCCGCACACACTCCTTGCGGCCAAGTAAGTGGGTCAATTACAGGCTGCCATTGTCGCGCGACAAATAAGGCAACACATACAAATACAAAAATAAACAAATAAACATGTGTTTGTGTCTGCCAAATTGTGAAATAATAAATTCAATTTCACAAAAATGAATAAAAACATAAAAAGAAACTAAAGAAACCAGAAGCAAAAGCAGCACCAAGAGAAACAGCAACAGCAACAACAACAACAAACAAAAGTTAAAAACGCGTTGATTGTGAAATTCTAGGAACTGTCGCCAACTGCGACGCTCGCGTTTTTGTCGCGGCAGTCAAATTTAACGCTACATTTGGGCTTACAACAACAACAACAACAAAAGCGAACCCAACACAGCTGTGTGTTATACAACAACAACAAATGAACAACAGCAAAACAACTGTAGCGATCTGAGAGCTCCTATGTTTCACATCTCTCATTTGCGCTCTCTCTCTCACTGTTCCATATCCTACCGTTCCTTTATTTTGTTCACCACTCCGAAGTTCCAACAACTCCTTGTAATGGCTTGTTGTTGTTGCTGCTGCTGAGTTTCGAATTATGAACACATGCTCTTTGTATACTCTGTCTGTGTTTGCGTATTTTCGTTATGGTGCTAAATTCATAGAGCAATGAACTTCGACCTAGCAACTGAGTTCATATTATGTAAAATGTAGCTATAAAAACTTGTTGGACAAAAAATTTTTATTTTTAAGTGATTCCCAGTCTAGGGACTTTTAGAAATATATCTTTAGAATATTTATTTATTTAGATAAATCCAAGGCTAACAGAAAAAACTCCCTCACATATAAAAAAATGTATTCTTTCAATAATCTAAGCTTAGAAAATGTTGTTTAAATTTGATTTTTTAGCTATTAATACACAATTTTACAAGTAAATTTAAAAAAAAAATAAGTTAATGAAAGAGCATTAAAGATTCTGTATGAAGGGGTTAACCTTTTCCCTTGAGCTTTATACTTTTGTTTAAGTCTCTTTTTTCTTTGTTTTTTAAGGTGTGTGCGGTTTTTATTTTGAAAGTGTTTTATCTGCGATACGCGCCTGGTGTCAGTCGGAGACTGTCTCTGATTCTTTCTCTCATTTTCTGTCTTTTTCAGACTCGCTTAAGTCGTAAGATTATGTTGTAGTTAATCTTGTTGTATTGTAAAGATGTGTTCAGCTGTTTTTTTCTTGTTATTGAACGAAAATTTTAAATTCAAACGGCAGGAAAAAAGAGTATGGCTAGAAGGACATGTTCCTAAAAGTATGCTATCCATAGAATAGTAAAATTATTTTTTATTGTTTCACTACAATTTATAGTTTATCAAATTATTTGTTATTGGTTTTTAAGATTCAAGTATGAATGTGATGTGATATTTGAATTTAACTTTTATTTTAAGACACAGCTCAAATTTAATGAGGATCTCTTTGTGTTTGTCTCCTCTTCGAGTATCTCTCTCTGTCTTTGTCTCGCTCATCGGTCTCTTTTCCACTCGATGTGTGCGACTTTTGCGACTGGCACCGTCGATTAATTACTCAGGGAACGACGCGAGAATTGCCGCTATGCTGATTGCAGATTTAGCTTTACGAGCCTTTTTTTTTCTCTCGATTTCAAGTCGAAATTGAAATATGCGTCGGAGTCTTTCGAACACTTTCGCACAGAGGGCATAAAATTGCCTGAGTTTGAGCTCCAGCATGTTTTTATAGTTTTATTGTTGTTTTGCTTTTTGCCTTTTTTTTTTGTTTTGTTTTTTGGGCAAGAGACATTAAGTGTTTTGCTTTGTTTGCCCCGGCTGATTAGTGGTTTTGTTTTTTATGAGGCTGCCTGAAAGAATCGCGATTCACTCAAATAAAAGAAAAGTTGAAAGATTTTTGTTTGCACTTAAAGTTGTGGAGCATTCATATTAACTTATTTATTAACACAGAGTACATTTAAGTTTTACTCGAACTTGACGATAAACGCATTTTATTGAACGTTTTATAGACCTAGGTCCGGTAACACAACAGCTAGAGAGCCCTAGTGAGAGTGAGTGAAAGAGATAGAGAGAGAGAGAGAGAGAGGGCGAAAGAGCACCATCGATAGCGAATGTGAAGTGAGTTGCGCATATTAAATAGCCATCGGCAGCAACGTCGACGTCGGCGTCGGCGTCAACGCTTTATATAGGTTAGAAATCGAAACGAGTGTCAGAGCAGAGCGGCATCTATGAGTCATGGGCTGTGCTATCACACACAAGTCCGTTCGTCTAACAATACCAAAAGACGTCACGCTACTTTTGTTGTTGTTTTTAGGCGATAAGGATGTCGAACACGTCATTCCCATGACTGTTGAGTAGGTCTGTGTTTTTGTCGGCTATAGAAGAGTTCAATGTACAGGGTTGTGTAGTATGTGTGTGTGCGTGAGGCCACACCTGTTGCCGAAACGCAACAAGAAAACTACATTTAAATTTGCGACGCAGTAAAATGGCAACAACAACAACAACAATAAAGCAAAGAAATCACGCTACGATCATAAACACAAAACGTGCTAATAAAAACAAAAACAAAAACATGAGAGCGGCTTAAGCTCTAGACACAACTGGACTGGGGAACGAAATGTACACGGAACGGCAAAGAAAGGAAAGCATCAAAACACCTCCGCGTGGACTATGGAATGCGAATAGCTTCCGCAAGCGCGGCGGCTGACCATGACAAGAGCCGACTCGAAGTGCTAAGGAGGAGAGCAACGGCGAAATGGGGCCAAGGCAAACGACGGCAAGTAACATCGACACGACGTTTTCGCGCGCGCGAGCGTTTTAAAACGCCCGTGGCGACAGCGACTTCTGTTCTTTTGCCGCCAAATGAGTGTTTGGTCTTTTGTTTTGGTTCTGCACATTCGCCAATTATGTATTTTTTTTTGTTTGCGTTGTTGTAGTAAAAGGAAAAAGCTTTTGCTTTCCTTGTTTGAATTGATCACGTCATTCCAAACACCATTTGTTACAGGCGATTTTTATCGCATGCGCTTGCGCCGAGTTCAGTGTACCCGTTACCATTTCGCAGCGCATGTGTGCTTGTGTGTGTATGCATATTATTAACTCAAATACATATGAACAACAACAAATACAGCTCGTACATCAAAAATGCGTTTAAATCTCGCAACGTCAATGGAAGTAAATGCATTATGTTCATTATTTGTGAACCACAACCGCTCCCTTTGCCAAAAAAAATAAAAATATAAATAAATTCACTGAGTGAGAACGGCGAAAACGATTTATTTTCACCGCCGCTCCCTTCTCACTGCTCCATTAATAAAGCGAAATGCTGTATCCGCCTTTGTTGTTGTTTGCACGCATTATAAAAATGTCATTAACATGTCAACGGGTTGCAAAGTTCGCAATGTGCTTTTTTTTGGATTGGAGAGGGAGATAAACTTTCGTATGCTATGCAAATACAATTGGCTTAAGTGTGAAGTTGAATTTGGTGATAATTGATGCTATTGATGAACACAGTGGATACAAATTGATTTCTTCCCATTTGCAAAAAGCTTCGGCAACGCGAACCACTTTCAGAGACCGCAAGCAGAACGATTTAGTACACGTATTTCCGAGTTTTGTTGGTGTTGAAGCGCATGCGCAGCAAACAGCAGCGCCAAGATTTAAAGGCCAGTCAAGCAACAACAAGAACCTAAAAAAGCTGAGCAGCGGAGGCGTCAGCAGCGACGCAACACGAAGCATTTCGTCGCGACGCGACGCAAAAGTCAATGATCGCCTCGCCGTCGCTGTTGTTGCTGTCATAATTAAACGCGACAAATACAAATACAATTTGGAAGAAAAGAAAAAAGAGCCGCCGTCGCCGACGTCGTCGCCAGGCCAGCGCCAGCCATAAACACAACAACAATGAGACAACAATAAATTCTTCAATTAACATTTGTCCAGGTAAAAAGCATACGAGAGCGGGCGGCATGGCAAAATTACTGCGACACTGTGTCTGTGTGTGTGTGAGTGTGAGTGTGTTACTGGAAGAGTGTAAGAGCAGACGTGCAAATAAGAGAGAGCAGGCGTGAGAGCAAGCAGAGAGCGTGACAATGTCAGTGTACTGTATGTTTGTGTAAGTGCGAATGTGCCAGGATCATTTGCATTTGAGGCGGCGCAAGGTGTCGCTAAAACTGATTAAAATGCATTTACATACACATGTGTGTGTTTGTGTGCGCACAACAAGAACAAAGTTGCTCTTGTTGTTGTTCAAAAAAGTGGGCACGTCGCGCATATTTTAGCATGTTGTTGTTATTGCTGTTGTTCTCTGCATAGATTCCGTAAAAAAAAACAACAAAATTAATAAAAAAAACTACTCTTGGCAGGGCTCGCGCACTTGTTGTTGCTGTGGCTGCTGCTTCTGCTGTTCTACATATTGTTTTTGTAGTTGGAGCTACAGCCGCGTGCCTGCCAGCGTTAGTCATAGGCAACGACGTTGGCGTCGACGTCAGCGTTAGCGTCTGCGTCGATCGGCATGCAGGCAGCAGGCAGGCAAAGCAGCCAAGAAGACGACAACGCGCTGTGAGTGATCTATGAGCCAGCAAAGCGAACGGAACGAAGCAAAACGGAACAGTGCGCAGCAGTAAAGGGTCTCCCCCCCAACCCATTCCAATAGTACCAATACGAATTAACAAATTGGCGCCACGAAAAAGGTGTTTGCAACATTTTGCGCTGGACATTGACGCTAGCGACCACCAAACGCGATTAGTCACAAAAACAACGAGCAGCGAAATAAAACGCGACTTGTGTTGTTGGTCGTTGGTGGTTTTTTGTTTTTTGGCTTGTGCATTTTTTGACAATTTTTAAGCGCTCGCGTTTTTTTAAGCCTTCACACACAGCGCAGTTTGAGCCCAGAACCCGGCCAGAGCAGGCCGCCCGCCCGCCAGACAAAGCCCAGGCAAAACAAAACGAAGCGAATTGAAACGAATTGATCGCGAAGCCGAAACCAACAAAACCCGAACGTTTCATCGCCGTCGCTGTCTGTGTCCGTGTCTCGTTCACTGCGGGAGTGTATGTGCATATGTGTGCGTGTGTGTGTGTGTGTTTTGCCTGCTGAGCGCAGGTTTATCAAAATTCGATTTTCATTTTGTGCTTTAATACAATTTGTGCCTTGCTGCCGTTTGGAAGTGGCAGGAGAAGTAGAGTCGTTAAAAATACACACAAAAACACAAAATCTAAGTCAGAAAACAAGCGAAACACAACAACAACAACCACAAAACATACATAAAGAGTGCGGTAATGGAAAATAAAATCAAGCAAAAGTGAAAACTTATTAAAAATAATAAACAATCTGCGTCTGCGTCTGCGTTCTGTGTTCAGCCAGAACACACTGTGCACATGTGTATGCGTATGTGTGTGTGTGAGAGTATATAGCAAATAATCACGTAACTTAATCCGTGCGCGCAGTAAAGGAATCGTATAAAAAGAAGCAAATGATGAAAACATAAGCGCATCGCAATTGAACTACCTCAGGCCACACCCCCGTCAACTCCTCACCCACCCGCACACACATCAACCCACACAGCGTTAGTTTTGCAGTTTACAGTTGCTTTGCCTGTCGCCTCTTGTTTGCTTGGTGTTTGTTTACGCGCCGTTTACCGCTACTCGTTTATGTTACCGTTACCACTTGTCCGACACGTGTGCACCCTTTCAAAAGGGGGTTGAGGAGAGGTGAGCAGGTGAGCCGGAGAGCAGGCTGCTCATATGCAAATAAAGAAAAAAAAAACATATTGAGCAAAAACGAAATGAAATGAAGTTAAAACATAAAAAGCAACAAAAACAACAAATTGAATTAAGATAAAAACAAAAAATTATTTAATTTACATATTGTGCGAGTAACAAAAAAGTACACACACATACACACACACCAATCTTGTGGTTGTAGTGTGTAATAATAATAATATTAATACGCGAGTCAAGTGAAAAGTTGAGTCATCGGCAGAAAACTTTTTTTTTTTGCATTTCTTCTTTGCGCATTTCACAATATGCAAATAATAATCTTATTAATTAACCAAATCTTGAATATTGTCTAAAAGTTGACAAAAACCACGAAAAAGCTCTAAAATTTTAATAAAAATTGAACTGTTTTGGAAAATAAATACCAACAGATAATTTGTTGTGCTTCAAAAACATTATGAAATAAAGTGAAGTTTAACTCAAGATATTTAAATAAAAGTCTCTTAAGAAAAAGACATTTAAAGTAAAGGATTTGAAAATTTTTTAATTTCAAAAGAAATCTCATAAAAAAAAGCTTATTAAAAACATAAAAATCAAAAATAAATTTTTAAAAATATTAAATAAATCAAATGAACTGAAACTTTATAAAATCTTCCAAAAATCGCAATAAAACTAACTTTAAGCAACATTACTTTCCAACAAATTTCAGATACTCACCCAAAAAAAGCCATTCAATAATAAATATAATCGATAACAATCCAAAAAGTGACCAAATATCGTTAAGTATATAGCCATAGTATAATAAATGCAATAGCTTAATATTTTTTGAAAAATTTTTGATAAAAACTTAAAACAAAACACAATGTAATCACTTAAAAATGCTCTTAAAACAAAGAACAACAGAGGAAACCTCTCACTAAAAGATAAAACACAACCAAAAAAATCACACACTTAAAAAAAAAACCTTGTGATAAACGTTGATAATTTGTTGTTTTGTTGATGATTGCCTTTAAATACATCAAAATGCAACACAACGGCGGCGGCAGCAGCAACATTAATCTGCAGCAACAACAACAGCTGCAGATGCTGCATCAACAGCAGCAGCAGCAGCAGCAGCAACAACAACAACAACACCAACAACAGCAGCAGCACAATTTGCGTGATAATTATGCTGTTTGGGCCAACAACACTAACAACAACAACAGCAGCAATACGTTGCAATTGCAACAGCAGCAACAACAACGCGCCGCTTTGTGGATAGCGGAGAGCAATAAACATCAACAACAGCAACAGCAACAACAACAACAGCGACCCAACAACAACAATAACAGTAATAACAACAATATGACAACAGTCAATTATAATCAGCACTTGATGCAGCAGCAGCAGCAGCAACAACAACAACAACAACAGTACATGCAACAAGCGTACAATCCAACATACACGCAACAACAACAACTATCGCCAGCAACAACACCAACTGTTAGCAGCTGCTACTTTGAGACAATGCAACAGCAGCAACAGCAGCAACAGCAACGACAACAATTGCAACAAACACAACAGCAATTTTTGGCGCCAGCACAGCGACATATGCAACAGCAGCAACAGCAGCAGCAGCAACAGGACTTGGCGTCGGCGCAGTATTGCGTGGGAGCAGGAGCAACAACAAGACAACAGCAACAACAATGCCACGTAAGTAGAGAACACATGAACATATGAACACATATACATTAACAAGTTGCAAGCTATATAAAGCTAACATCAAACATGCTCAGTAAAAAGTAAGCCCTTTAAATGGGAATAGAATAGAAATGGAAAGTTAATCCCCAAACATTCATTAATTATATATACTAAACTTTAAACTTTAAAAAGATTTACTTAAGTTAATCCAAGAAGATGCATTTGCTTTCAAGGATAATTTGAATTTGAATTTATAATAATTATAGCTAAGATTTTCGCTCAATAAAAATCCTTTTTGGCTAAAACATTTGCTGAAAGTTTTGGCTTTGTTTTATCGTTACAGAACATATCGAAAGACTTTTTCTAATTATTGAATAGCTTAATATTAGCATTAGGATAGCAAATTGAAAAGATTTTTGTTCAACCTTAACAGACATTAACTTTCTGTGTCTTCTAAAGAGGTTTACTTAAGCACAAAATTTAATGTGTTTTGTATATTAAATAAAATATTGCATTCCTTAAACATATTTTAAACGTTTCGATTTTAATAATTATGCCAAGATCCTGTCAGCAATAACGACAAGCATGATATAAATTTATTTTTGCTGAGTTTTATTATTGATCCATCCATTAAAACAAGATGAAAATTCTTAACTGTTGTTTTAAGAAGTTGTTTTAGAAGCTTTTCAACTGTGTTCATTTTCACTAACTTTGACAAATAAGTTTGACTTTTTATACCCTGAACCCATTTAAAATGGGTAAAAAAGGTAAAATGGTTTTGTGCAAAAGTTTGTTACAGGTAAAAGGAAGCAACTCCGACTCCACAAAGTATATATATTCTTGATCAGCATCAACAGTCGAGTCGATATAGCCATGTCCGTCTGTCCGTCTTTCTATCCGTATGTATGAGCGCGTCGATCTCAGAGACTATAAGAGCTAGAGACTCCAGTAGGCAAGAACATGTTTGTTTTCGATTTTCGATAACCCTTCCCGTTTACGATATACACATGGGATCGATAACAACAAAATCTTGAATTTGGATATCTTTGAGACGGCATTTGAAACATTGGAAAAAATCTGTGAAGTTTTTATTGAAATATTTGTTATCGGTTGAGAAACACCGGAGATATGGACAATTGAAGGAAAATGCCAAAAAAGCTTATTCAAACAAAGAACAATTGGAACAAAGCCTGTCTATCTGACACACACTTATTTCATCTTAGTTACTATTTTCCTCAAAGATTTGTGTGTAAAGCAAACAAACGATGTGTAAGTGTATAAGTAGCCGCATCACGCTATCTCGCTTAATGTCGATGTGCTTTGTGATTTGTTTGCGGTTTTGTGGGCGGCGCCTCACCAAAAGGCAGTAGGTGGAGTTTTCACTCAGTTTGAGTGTGTTTGACGATCGAAAATGCGTCTTAATGTTAGTTGAAAATGGTTAGTTGCTACAATTATGAATCAAATAATAAAAAAAAATGGTTGACTGGGGCGTATGCGCAACTTGACATTACGCATGCGCCCCATTGCACTAAAAGGGGGAATATATATGGTTTTTTTTCGATTTTAACTCTGTTGGTTCGCCGTAAATATTTGCAGTTTCGCTTTTTGGCGTGGGAATGCCGCACCCTACAAACAACTAAAAAAAAAAAATAACATAAATAAATTAATTTAAATTTGTTTCAACTTGAAAAACCGAAAAGGGGGTGGTGTTTGGGGTGAAACAGTACAAACAAAGCGCGTAACTCTTTCAATTAAGCCAGCAGACAGCTTATAAAAATATTATTTTATTTCAATTCACACGTATTGGCAGGTTTAATGCACTTATTGTTCTTGTTCTTGTTGTTGTTGTAAATATCTAATCTGTCAGCTAGCGTCGATTGGCTAAACTCTTATCGCCAGCTTTACTAAAATAACAACAACAGCAACAACAACAGCAACTTCAAGTAGTAAGCGCATTGAGGTCGCGATAAGATGACAATTGTAAAGTCACGAAACTTGTAGAAACCTCACCTGTGCACCCCCTCCCCCCTTCCCCATCCCTTCCCCGTGCTCTGACCCGTGCCCAGGAAGTGGCAAGCTGTAAAAAATTCGCTCGAAAAATAATAAGCGTAACGGAAATGCCAAAAGCAAACGACTCTTGAGACATGCCCATATTTAACCAAATGTGTTTTACACTCGTGTCTCTTCCTTATCTACAATAACACAGACGTAGACGCGTCTTTGGTGGACGTGGTCTATGTTAAACTTGGTAACAGTATATGTATAACGTTAAGAACTCTGTGAATGGGATGTTGTTTGGAGCACGTTTGTTGTTGTTAAGATTTTTCTTTATATACAGAACAGAACAGAATGTTGCGCAAAGGTAAGAAAAAGTTTCGAAAACTCTCTTGATATTATTTTTGGGTAAAAATGAAACTTTTCTGAGTGAAAAGTATATATTTTTAATTTGATATTGTATACACTTTTTTTTTGTGGCTTGTAAACTCTCTACTGCAAGGGAGATAAAAAAAAAAAAACGGCTTGCTCCCTCTCGCTGTAGAGAGAGACCTTTGAGAGAGAGAGAGTGAGAGAGACCTTTGAGAGAGAGAGAGTGAGAGAGAGAGGGAGAGAGAGGGAGAGAGAGAGAGAGAGACAGAGAGAGAGAGAGAGTGGAGAGAGAGAGAGAGACTTTTGAGAGAGAGACAGAGAGAGAGAGAGAGAGAGACAGAGAGAGAGAGAGAGTGGAGAGAGAGAGAGAGACTTTTGAGAGAGAGAGAGAGAGAGAGAGAGACCATTGAGAGAGAGACTAAGGTAACTTTGAGAAAGATTGAAAACAGTCACACACACCAAAATTCATTCATGCACACTTAACTAATAAGATCAAATTCCTTCATGACTTACTTGCATTTTTGAGAATCGCCGAGAAGGGCGATTTTCATGTATTTAGTAAAATTATTATTTTTTGGGCATAAATAATAATATTGTTTCAACCCATACACAACCCATACACCAACACACACCAAAACACACACACGTACACACATATATACACACATATATAAAGACAAAATAACAAATGTAGGCTATTTTATTAACCTTTTTTTTTGCTCTTCGTTATGGGTGTAGTGATTAATAAAATTCCCCGACCGCTGTGTTAGAGCCTGATAACGATACTACATAAACTTGAAAAAAAGATACTGAACAGATTCTACAGTTTTCTAGAAAAAAAAATCTCCCAATCTTCTTCTTATCTGCCTAATAATTTTGTTAGCGTAAATAATGTTCTGATAACCTGCAAAAATCGCTTCTTTCTAATAGACATTTAGTCAGTTTAGGTTATCAAAAATATATGCGTATCACAATATAGATTAAAAGTTTTCACTTGAAGAAACTATTGTCCGTTAAATTATTTTGAACAACATGAATAAGAAGAATTATTGGTAAGGGTCTTTATCAAGAAATCGACTCTTTGGCAAACAAACATGATTTGGTTTCTACGTAAAGTCAACTAATATGGAAAAAACCATTTTAAACATTTTTTTTGCAAATTTTTTTTATAGCCAAATGGTGTCATTAAAATCAGTTTTAACTCTTGTCAAGGTGATTTATACCTTTAAACTTTAAAAACCAATGTTAAGTGGATTGAAATTAAATGATCAAATGATTGCCAATTCTAGTTAATCATTATTAAGAACCAATTAAAAAAGAAAGTTGAATTAGCACAAACTTAAAAATTGAACTGAGCCCATTATCAATATGAAACAAAATACGTTTGCAATAATTGTTCTTTATGATATAGAACCAGGAACAGAAAGGGAAAACGCTCAATTGTTCAATTTGACTCGTCATGGTGATTATCAATTTTAATCGCATTTTTAACGCTTATTAAAGATCTTTGGGAGGAAGCTGTAAATAAATGTGTGATTATAAGAAACCAAGAGTTTAAGTTGATTATAAAACTTTATATTTGAAAATTAATTGTACTTTACTTTTGACTTAACGCTGCTTAATCTTTCTTATCGTCAAAATGATGTTCATACTATTCAACTAAATTGTTCTTTCGTGTTGTGTGAGAAAACTGTTAATGTTATGTTAATGTTACAATCTGTGTCTTGAATGTTAATGTTACAGATTTTGCACGCTGTTAAGCGTTGCCGGTCTCTGGTCCTTGAACTTTGCATTGTTGCTGTTGTTGTTGTTGTTGTGGTTGTTCGGATTTGTTTTGTGGCAATGCCTGGCTTTTGTTGTTAATTATTACAAAAACAATTAAGCGCTCGAAATGAACAACTTTAAATTGCAATCGTTTAACTGTTATTGTTGTTGTTGCTGCCTTTTTGCTGTTATTATTATTATTATTACTATTTCGTATGCTTTATTTTAATGAGCGTCACATTTGTGTGACTTTGTTTTTGTTTTTTTTTTGTATTTTTTAACCATTGCAAGCTAAGCCAAACGATTCTACAACAAAGTCATTAAATCTGTGTTAATCATTTATTGCGTCTCGCAATCTGTTGCAGCCACGCCCATCGCGAGAGACGCCCATTAGCAAAAATTAAATCAGCTGTTTATTTAATGTTCAAGGTCTTTTGTTTGTCGATTTCGATATACGAATTCGTTGAATAGAAAGCTTTAAAAGCCAACTCTAATCATGATTTATTTTGGAAAAAACGAAAAAACGAACAGCAAGAAAGAAATAACAATTGCATTCTAAAAAAGTTTTCTTCCAAACAAATGATGACTAATCCGATTCTAAATTGCAACGGAAATAGCATATTAGTCAGCCCTTTAATTAAATATTCCTTAATTGTATTTCTATAAACTTCTTATATGTTGATAAGTTTAAGTTTAACAAGAAGAAATTCCCCCGGAAATACCTTTAAGCTATCTGGCATGATACAGTTTTAAAATTCTAAGAAATTGTGTTCAAATTCTACGAATTTCGATTGTTTTGTATGTATCACATATGACGTCTTTGGACGACAAAACGAACTCTCATCGCTTTGATCGTGACGATCGTTAAGCAAACACTTGAACTACAGATACTACAAATCGTATCTCTGAGCTAATATCTAGAAAAATAGCTTTTTGTGCTTACAGACAAAGTGGAATTCATTTCATGATCTACGTGACATCAGCTTAGTTAGAAGACTTTCAAAATAACCGTTGAGAGTTATAGAATTCTACAAAATGTTGAAAAGGGTGCTTAAAAAATATTCAAAGTTTGATTTAATTTTTTCTAACGTTTTTCAAAATGAGGATTAATGATTGTAATAAAGAATATTGAAAGTTCAAGGAAATTTTTCTTAAATTTTGCATTCGTCGTTTCTTCAAATATTTAAATAAAACAATGAATCCTTAAAATGACATATCAAAAACAATTTGATATCGAGCATGAGTTAAAAACTCATAATAAAATAATTTTGTAAGTTTCATGAAACATATTTCAAGATTTTCTTTATCTAAGAATTAATGATTTTTACAAAAATATTTTTATGGGAATTTCTTATTAAAACAACATTTCAATGTAACTAAAAATATAATAATAGTACGAGAAAAGTTTTCAAGAGCTTAAAAAATAATCCTTATGTTTATTTAAGTTAAGTTAAAGTATTTTTATTGAGTTAATCTTTAAACAAAGTGTAATCATATTTAAATTTCTTATTTCCCTTATACATTTTAAGAAGTTGTATTTAGTGCGAATGCAGATAAGGTTTATTTTTGAATCGAAGACCGCAACTATTATTTAAATAATGTTTCCTAAGAATTTTATATCGCTTTAAACTAACGAAACAACCACTAATAAATTATATTGAAATCGCTCTACTAAAATACAAAAACTACGGGCCGATTACTAAGAAAAAATCTTGCAATTTATCGCAATTTCCTGCAATGGGTTATATAAAAACTTATTGCTTTTATCGCCGTAGTTCCTGCACATTTTAACTTAGGTCAATTTCCGTTCAACCCTATTGAGAGCACGTTGCTTATAGCCTGGCTAAAAACATTTTGGACAATCAACCCTTGACACTCAATACTCAATGCTCGACCTTGACGATGTTGCTGTGTGTTGTTGTGTTGCACTGTTATCTAATTGAGTTCGCTGTTTGGATCGTCAGACAATTGAAAGTGCCAGCGACGCCAGTTTCAAACATTCGTTTCATTGCACTCAGACTTCAGAATAAATCCAGCTAATCAGACGGGCATCCTGGTGCATATTGCCTCTGCTTAATGGTTGGCACTTTAGGTAGCTTGGGCTACCTGAGCTGAGAGTTCTCGGTTGCAGCGCCTAATGGCTTGAGATCGACTAATAGTTACATTTAGCACGCGTCAAGCTACAGTGAACGCTTAATAATGACAACAAGCGAGTGTTGGGCAGAAATTTAAGTTTTCCTTATGATTTTATTGAGCTTAGAATGTTGCTAGAATATTTTTTCTGTCAACGTTTTCAAACTTAATCATCTATTTGTATTTAAATAATTTTTACTTTATTTTTAAATACATTTGCTAATTTTTTGCTTGATGTACATTTTTAAGGAACTCAAAAGTGTAAATAAAAGGTTTTTAAACATTTACCTTTTCCGTTATTAAAAAACAAAAAAAAGTCAAAGTTAACCCAAATCAAAAGCTCGAGCGAACACTGTATCTGTGAGATACTTTTAAGGAATCGCAGAGCAAGCAACAAATGGCCAATTGGTAAAGATACTACGGAACCTGTCGCTGGCTGCAGGCCTTAAATTCCAAGCAGGGGGTCCAATTGACTTGTTGTATATGATGTTTGTGTGTGTGTGTGTGTGTGTTTGCGTATCCGTGTGTAGAAACCCCGATGAGTCATCCTAATCGTTTGTGAGCGTGAGTGAGGTGCGTGGGTTGCCGCTGCCGCTGCCACTGCCACATTGGCATACATAAACATGAATAACAAAACATGTGCGCGAGTGTGAGAGAGACAGCGATTGAGAGAAGCGGCAATGAAATCAAAACAAAAAAACAAATATTGCGGCCAACAGCCGAGCAGCCAAGTAGAAAATGTCAACAAACGAGCTGCGCGCCAAAAATCACAAGTATTTTTTACACTCAAACAAAGCAAACGCTCAGTTTCTCATTTTACTCGAGTGTTAGTAAAAATCATAGAAAGAGAGACAGAGAGAGAGAGAGAGCGAGAGAGCGAACCAAGGCAAGAGCGAGCTCTTGAGTTTGTGCGTAAAAAGAGCTCCACTCAAAATGTTATTGTATCGCATGCGATATATTTTGTTGGATTTTTTTTACTTGGTTGCTTCTGCTATTCTTATTGTGTGAATGTGTTTGTGTTTGTGAGCGAGCTCACGCGCTCTTTATTTTTATTTTTTTTTTGTTGTCTGCGTTTTGTGCTATCATTCTGACAGTCATTGTGTACTCTGTCTGTGCGCAGTCATTCGTCAGGGGAGTCTGAAAACGTGAACGGGAACCTGCGAAATTAGTTCCGAGTGCAAAATACATGTGAATATTAAGTATCAGTATAAGTATTAGATGAAATTTATCATTACCAAATAATTATCATTTAAGTTGTTTTTATTCTAGTTAACTTTATAAGAAATTCATAAAAAAAACCTTATATAGTACAATACTTTAAGAAATCGTTTCACTAACCACTTAAATTTTGGCAAATATTATCTGAAGTATATTAAACCTTTTAATAACTGAACTTGTAAGTATTTTGGTAACTGATTTGTATTCAAACTTGTTTTATATTGTCTTTTTTTTAAATCTTAAGTTCAAAGTCATTAAGATAATATAATTGGCAGCATTAATATTTAATTAAGTTGGCATTGCTGGCAACTAGTTCCATAAGCAGAAGTTAGTGCTCAGCCCTGGTGCACAACAACAAAATATCTTTAATTTCCAGCATTGGCAAGCGTATGTATGCGTGCGTATCTGTGGCTGAATGTACATATATGAATTTGTATATATGTGTGTGTGTGTGCGTGCGTGTGTGTGTGTGTGTTCTTGTGTATGGCTAAAACGTCACGCGAGCGTACGGATGACGATGGCGGGCTGGTTGGGAGCTACTAGCTCAGTTATTTTTCGCTTTTTGTTAAGGCAACGCGACTGCAACGACGGCAACGGAAAGCCACGCGGCTTGCGTCCCCATTCTCTGTCTCTGTCTACCCGTGTAGTTAGCTAGTTATGTATATTTCCTCCTCACTCGCTCTCTCACAACACAACAACTGTTGAAGGAACAGACAAACGTTTTTATTGTTATTTTTTCTACTGGATCTTGTTACATACGTTTTTCTTTCGTCTTTCGCAAGTGACCGCAACACAAAAACAAACTTTTTTTTACCCCCTCCCCCGGCCAGATACTTTTGTTCAGTTGTTGTTTAATTTATCCAGCAAATAATATACGCAAAGTAAAAGTCATTGTGTGTGTACGTGTATTGTGTGTTGTGTTTGTGTACGTGTTTTTTTTTCTCTTATCGGTGTCAGACGGAGTGTTGGGTGTTAAATTGCGACATATAACATTCAACAGTCGTCAACAATTTCGAAACTTTCAATTCGCCGTACGAAGTTCAAAGCGAATTTGCTGAGCAAACGGTTGCGGGTGAGCGGAGCAGCGTTGCCAGTTAATCTAGAAAATTCTGCGCTCGCCGTTAACAATTTTTTTCAACATTCACGAAACACAGAATAACAACAACAAAAACAGCGGCGGCAGCGGCAGCAACAGCAACAGCAACAATTTGACAGCTGGAACAGAGTGAATTGCAAGCACAGCAAAAGAGAGAGTAAGAGAGAGTGCAAGTGTGAGCGATTGCAAAGAGCGCCATAATTGTTGTGTACGTGTGAGCGGAAAAGAGCCGACACAAACACCCGCACATTGTCAATTTGAGTGCATCAAAACGAAACGAAACGAAATTAGTGCAAAGTGTAAAAAAAAACAAAGCCAAACAACAACAATGAAAGTTAAAGTCGATAGCACAGCTAAAACACAACCCACCACAACAACAGCAGACGAAGAGCTGGATGTGGACGATGAGAAGGTGACAATAACGCAAGAATTGGACTTTTTGCCCGATATGGCCACAACGATATCGACAACGACAGCAACAATCACAACAACAGCGACAACGGCGCGCAATCTTATCGTAAGTTTGATTCTCATTTTTGTTTTATGATTGCTACTGGCATTGTCGATAAGAGAGAGAGGGGGGTGGGGGGCTGGTGAGAGTGTCGCATAGAACGCAATAAATAACTCCCCTCTCTCTCTCTCTCTCTCTCTGTCTTTATGCAGTTCAAATAACAATGTCCATTTGCAATCGAAAAAAAACTTCTCACTCAAATAAACAGCTAAGATAATCAACAACAAGTCAAAACTTGTTTAAAAAATGTATATTGTTGTTGTTGTTTTTACCATGATTGTTCGCCGAATTGTATTGTGCGCAATTTTATTGTATCTTTCCACAGTTCACTGTTGTTGTTGCTATACGTATTTATTTCGTCGACATCTTTGGAATTTCAATTCACACTTTTGTTGTTGTTTCCCATTTGCCTTCAGTGTGCGCTCGCTCTCTCTCTCGTTTTGCCGCTCTCAGCCACACACACATATGCTGATCACACAGATACGCACATGCTCTCTCACATGTGCGCTGTAGCTGTTTAATATTTTATCGCATGCGAGCTAGTTTCCTCTCTTTCTCTCACTTACTCAATAAGCTGCACTCGTTGAAATTTGCACTCATTTTTTATTTTGTGCAAATTATTTCACAATGCATAATTTCAAGGCTGACCGCGCATTTGATTCTGTTTTCAGTATTTGTCATTTCAGCATATATTCTCCTCATATTTGTTACTTGCTCTTTCTATACCAATGTTCACGTTTGCGTGGGCATTTGCCTACTGCCTACATTTGCGTTTTCAATTGCAGCACGTGCAATTCACAATAATTTTCTGCCATTCGCATTGGTCTAGTTTACCGCTAGACTCTGTTCGGGGGCCTGTTTCTAGTAAGGTCAAGGTTGATTATATAGCGAGGCGTGGTAGCAGTTGAAACATAGATTACTCATTTGAGTGTTGTCAATAGGATGATGTTTGAATGTTTGTATTCGTTTTTAGCTAAAAAATAGAACAACTGCATGATTGAAAATTATTGATCTACGTAATATTGGGCACGGAATATAAGCAATTTGGTTCGTCGACTTAAACTGTTGCACATCAAAAGATTTATTTAAATTTACATCATGATTGATGATGATTGAAAGGAAATGTACCTTAAGATTCTGTTGCAAGCTATGTATTCCTATAATAGTTTGTTCTATAACTTTGAGCAGGAAAAAATTCATGATTGACAATGATTGAATGAACAATCATCATCATCATTTGACTTAAGTTCATGTTTTATTAAACACCTTTAAACAGTTTTGTATAATTTAAAGCATTTAAAATTATATTTCAATAAAAAAATGATTGATCAATCATAGTTTTTCCCATAGATCTTCAAGTAAAGCGCAATGTTTGAACTTGGTATTTATTTTATTTCTTTTGTCTGACACTTGATGATTGATTGATTGATCACTGAATATTAAATCTTGATTAAGATTCAACTCTGGTTATTGAAAGAAAAAAACAACAAACATTTCAGTCAAACCATTTTGTACTTAAACTAATATCAAAAAAAGCTTACTTCAAGCTCTGAGTTCCGAGGCTTGACTTAGCCTGTCTTATTATTCGTTAAGATATGTGCATACTTATGTTCTGAACTATGTTTGCCATGAATTTTGCAACAAAATTAAATACAATGCCAAGGTCAAATTAGAGGCACACAGCTGCTGCAGCTGCAGCTTAATCTAAAGCCGGAGTTGCCCCTCCTTCTTACTGCCTCCCCTTCCTACTTGCCAATTGGAATGTCAAACGGCTCACGCGTTATATTTGTTGTGGATGCTTTTGGAATTGCAAGTTTTGTGAGTTTTGTGAGTTTTGTGTGTGTTTTGTGTTTGATTATTATGGATGCGAAAACCAAGCCGTAAAAGGCGAGATGCACTTGAATTAAACACATAATGCCATTTAAAGTTGATTGTTGTTGGAGTTTTTAATAGTATGTATGTAAGCATCAGATATAAATATATATATATATATATATATTCATGCATTAAGTGGCAAAGTGGCATTAAAAAGTCAATCCTCACAGGTTATAAACCTTTTAACGACTCGCAACAAAACATTTATTCGTTCGTTTTGTTAACATTTTAAAGCATAAAGCATACACAAAGCGAAATAATCAAGTATTTTGATTAAGTTTAGGGATTTTTTGTTTGTAAGATCCTTTAAACTGCATGTGCGTACCCATTTTCTCTCTCTGCATAATCAAAAACATTTTTTTTAAGTATTTGCCAATTTTTCAATACGCGCATCTATTAAAAATAAATAAACCCAGCAAATAAAAACTGACTTTTACTAAACAACACTTAATTCGTTTATAGAATTAGGAATTTATTTGTTGTTGCTTCATTTGAGGCTTTTATGGGCGTATTAATTTTGGGTTTGGTTGGTTTAACTTTATGACTTTTTCGACGTCCTGCAAAAGTATATAAAAACTTTATCACACATTAAGCTCATTAAATTTTCCGCGAAATTGCATTTTTTAATCTCTGTTCTACAAACCAAAAGTCATAACCTATCGATATCAAGTCTTATCTTTTCAATGCATACAAATATATATATATATATATATATGTATTTGATATCTGCGCGTTAAATTTTGTTGGTTTTATTATATCAAAACTACGACAAATACACTTTTGAAAAGTGAAAAAAATCATGTAAATAAATATTCGTAAAATACATTTGAAACTTACAACAACCTAAAGAAAAGCTAATTTATTTATTTTTTAACAAACATTTAATTCTTTAAGAAAATTCTTACAAGAAAAAGATAAAACTCTTTATTAGTTAAACTTAAAACCTTTAGCTTTTAAATTAATAAATGATATGGCAAATACGTAGGTGGTTTAATTCCACTCCAACATCACTCACATAAAACTGTTAAAAATAACCTAACCAAATACGGTCACACCCAATAATCATTTTCCTTAGATCTCAGCCTTCAAACAAACTTCATAAATAACGCCAATAAAGCTGAACGATAGCTAATAATAATAACAATAAACACATAATCAATTCAGGGATCCCCCAAAATTTAACACTTTTGTCAAACTGTACTCGCTCCTCAATGTGTTATAATGTGTTATACTATATATAGTATGTATGTTGGTATTATCGCTCGTTTATGCTTAAATGCTCATGACGTCAATGTGAGACTACGAATGAAATTGAATGTAGATATATTTTTAGTATGTTGATAAGCCGGTTTTTTGTTATTTGTTTTTTGTGTGTTGTATTCAAGTTAAATTCAAAACGATCGTTTGTATTTTGAGTACCAAATTTGGTTGTTAGTTTTGCTCAAGGCCTGACGTCAGACAGAGAAAGAAAGAGGTTGCGTATACGCAACGTTTGTTATTCTTTTGTTATTGTGATAAAAGTGCTTAGCCAAGCCAAAAACTATGTCATAACGAGCAAGGCAAGAGGGTGGAGGGTGTACAGGTGGGAAATTTCGTGGGAAATTCTAAGTAAATGTCAAATGTTGCGTGCTTTCACTTTCGATTCTGACACGCGTCTTGTAGGTGGAGAGAAATTCTACGAAAACAATTTGTGGGCTCAAACTTTACCGTTTGTCAACGTTTATTAGAGGTTATACTAGAGTTATACAGTTTGCTTGATTAACTATAATTGAGTTATATATACAGTTTTTGGAACATATATCTAATGCGCAGCGGATATTGCAAAAGTGTGAGTGTGAGGGTAGCACATCTGGCGGCAACAACAACAAAAAGTGCAATACAGCAGTGAAAGATTTATACGCCTCACTGGCAACGCCACGCACAGCCCGTAGCTCGTGTTGGGGATTATATTGTGACGCGTCATGGCGTCATGGCGCCGAATTCCAAGAAAGAGGCGCAGCATTCCGATGTTGCGAAGTGCGAAAACATTTCAATAAGATAATGAACAACAGTGAACACCCACTAAGGTGGAATGAAACATATCAGAAGCTTTGTTAAGTAGCAAAAATAATATTTTAAATTTCAATTTGCAGTTTTTAACTAGCGTATTTAATGACATACTCACGTGTCTTATATAGGTCTTTTAAAGTTCTTTATTTTGTATTTATTTTTAATATGTTTAATCGGAATCATAAGAAATTCGAATATTTCATATTACAAAGTTGTACAAGAACTGTTTTACTATATCGAGCGTTCACTGTATTAGCAACAGAAAAGAGTTGCCATCTGCACAGAGTTGCCGGCAGCATGCATTTTGGCGACGTGGCTGCTCCTTGCACTTAGCACACGTTGTTGTTGTAGTTTCTTTTTTTGCTGCTGTTGCTGCTTTTGACTTAAGATATGCTGGGGATTTCCAACGTTTCCCTCTCTCTCTTTCTGTATCTCTCTTGCACTTGCAGCACGCGCTCTCAGCTAAAGCACTCAAAGTTAATTTCCACTCAAGCTCTCTGGCATACAATGCGCTCCCTCTCTCTCTCTCGCTCCCTCTCTCTTTGAGTGCTTTTGTTTGGTGTGAAACAAGTTTTAGCTTGCAGAGCTCCTACGCCAAATGCTGCTGCCCCTCTTACACCTTACAGCTCTCTGGGGATCGCTGTGCTACTGTGCTAGCTGGGCTTAAATAACCGCATGAATTCTGGCTAAATTGCGTATGAGTCATCGTTGACGTAAAATATGGCATGGCGTAGTTAAAACCCAACAATGTACAATATTTTAGTTCATTCATTTCACGCTTTGCCATTTTTTTTTTTTGCTTCGTATGAATGAAACTTTACGTTGTTGTTATCGCAGCTCTAGTTGGTCGCTTTGATAGGCCAACAAATATATTTGCACTGTCAACAATAACAACCCAACACTGATCACATGTCTCAAGCCAAAAACATGTGTATAAACAAAATATTCTCATTTTTGTTGTTTTTGTTTTTCTTTAATATTTTCAATACATTTATTAAGTACAGGAAATCTGTTGAAAAGTAAAACTAAACTGCATTTATTGTTGCTTTGGCACATGAACACTGGCCAATATAACGGTTATATCATCCGGCTTACCACCATGGCCATTGCCAAGATTATTGGCCTTAGCCTTGAGGGCAAAGGGTGAATGAAAGTCGGTATTGTTTGACAAGTGTTTGGCCAATGCAACCAAATGATTGGCAGCCAGTTGCAATTGTTCCACCTTAAGGTCACCCTGCAACTTGCCCAGATGTTGCACCAACATGCTCTCGGGCACATTGTCAAAGAGACCATCCGTTGCAAGCAGCACAAGATCACCCTGTTGCAATGAAAGTTTGGTTGCAATCGCCTGTTCCGGTTGATCACAAAGTACATTTTGCTTTTCCGATGCTGGTGACACTGACAGCTGATATGGTGTATTGAATCCATGCACCTGCTCATCGGAACGATGTAGAACCTTGCCACGGCGCAGTACGAGAAATCCACTGTCACCCAAGTTGGCCGAATGCAATGTGCAGTCCGGTCGATGTAGTGTCACCAAACAAGCTGTACTGCTACCCCAAACCTTCTTATTCGATTGCTTCTTCATGCGATTGAAGCCATCGATGAGCAACTGACGTGGATTGCTGCCATCGTAGTCGGGCTGTTCGGCCATCGCTGAGCAGCAGGACATTAGTTCCTTGGCAAATTTGCCAGAATCAATGCCCATACAACGCCAACCGCCCACACCATCGGCCACGCCCAAAGTTTCCGCTTTGGGCGTACTCCGCACAAACCAACTATCCTCGCCAAAACGATGATCTTCATAGCTTTTCACCTCATCCTTGGAGCTACCCTGCACGGCCTTGATCAGACGTGGTGTACCCCTCTGACCGCTGCTGCGCTGGCGATAATGTAAGACGGCATAGTTCAGCACTGAGGAGCGGCCGCATTTGGTTAGATGTTGTACTTTAATAAACATTCTGAAAATTATTTTTTGGAAATATTTTAGTTGAGTGAAAAATCGAAAGAAATTTTGATTACGAAACGGGTTGATTGAAATTTTTACGAGATCATTTTTAAAACTTATAAGCTAACTTGAAAATTACAAAATTTTTCTGTGTTCAGATTTGAAAAAATGGTTTTTACCTTAGAAACTATTGCTTAGTATTATTGTGCCTTTAGTTTGAAAGAATTTTCTAGTAACAAGACACATAAGTTTTGTGTTTATTTTGTAATCTTGAACTGACCAAGTTTGTCATTATCTTTCTAATCTAAATTGTAGAATATGGACTAAATAATTCATTTGGAACTTCTTACCTTGTGACTTTTCATCGATAATGTTTATTTTCTTAATAAGTTCTTAAAGTTTTTCGTTTTATTCGAAGTCCCATTGCCAAAATCATATATCTATCAGTTGCACAGGTTCAACAGGTTCAATCATTACAATATTCCTTGTTTTATGAATATATTTCTTTGTTATTCATATCATTCGAAATCATTAATTTCTTGCTCATTCTGTTGTGGACATTGTGTGTTATCTTATCGGAGCCTACGACACAATGTCAATACCTTTTGGCACCTTTGTTTAAATCATCACCGGAAGTGAAATTGTGTCGTGAATGGTTCCGTTTGCCATTCCCTTATCACGATGGCCTATCAAGCGAGTAGTCCGAACAAGTAAACAAATGCATAATGCCAAATGTATTTATAAACTACTGATGTAAACCTTTTTTTTTGAGAAATCACGCGTATGCTTATCTGTTATAGGTGCAATTTCACGTTGGATACGTTTTTGATTCGCCAGAACTAGTCCATTATTCATTATTGGCTTTGCACTACGGCATTGAGCCAAAAACTTCCTGGACTTGCGGACAATCCGATCGATCGACATATCTTTTGCTTAGATATTCGTATTATATGATTGAGTTGCCCGAAAGTACACTGGAAAAACAGAATCTAACTAAGCCAACAACCTTTCATCATTTTCCATTAATAATCGTCATTTCTTGCGTTTAAAACTGGTTAAAGTTTTCATTGGAATCTCATTAAGATGTTTGAATATGATTATTAAGCTACATTTTAGCTTAAAGAAATTTTTTTTTCTTTGATTGTACGCTGATATACAGCTATTTGCATACAACTTCCGACTTTCAGACATTCATATCCGGCATTGAAAATTTTTTTTTTTATCAGCTTTGGTGGCAATGACGTTAGTCGCTTGTTTTAACTTTCTGCTGATTCCTGGAAATATCTGCCCACAAAAATACTTATAAATAAATAAATGAGAAGAAAAGAAAAAAAAATGAGGGCTCTACTGGCAAAGTCCCCAAGGTCGTTTGGGTTAGGAATATGGAAAAATAAGGACCCGCATTTTACATGCATTGTGGTACAGTTGCCACCGCTTATAGCTACAGATTACGGCCGTCCAATGTCTATTTCCGTCTCGGTGTTGACCCTTAGCTCTTTCGAAATGCGGGTAAAAATGCGATAAAAAAACTAAAATATCTAAATGAAGTTCAAGTAAATACTTATTACAAAACCCAAAACTAATCGCATTTACCCACAAAGATCGATATATATTTTTTACACTTAACTACTTTGCGCCTTATTAAAAACATTATTCCATTTCCTCTTCTATCTTTTCAGGTAAGTTACTATTTCAAAGGATTATTGCCAATCACACACACATGTTTATTGTCACATGGCCCTGTTCCAATTTCATATAACAGAAACCCCCCCCTAGAAACAAAAACCTGCATTCAATATTCCCCACACTCCAAATGCGACGCATGTAAGTGCCTTTGATACTCTCTATGTGAACAAGGTCAGTGCGGCCTTTTAATACGCCTAACCCATTGAAAATGTGTAAAAGGGTATAATGGTTTTGTGCTAAAGTATGTAACAGGCAGAAGGAAGAATCTCCGACTCCATAAAATATATATATATTCTTGATCAGCCGAGGCGATTCCATATTTGGAACATAAGCGTGCCTTGTCCATAGGCAGTACAAGTTGGTTTAAAATTATCGATAACTTTTCCCGTTTCCGATATACACATGTTATCGATAACAACCAAATCTTGAATTTGAAAAACTATAAGATGGCGTTTAAGACATTAAACGAAATAATGACAACCTGTAAAAATTGTATTGAAATCGGTCGAGAAACACCCGAAATATTGAACATTAGAGTTAAGCGAAAAGTATTGGGTCCAGGGTATCGACTAGTCGGGATTTCTCTTACTAATTATACCCTGTAAATGTATTGACGGGGTATAGATTACAGTTAGTTAAGACTGTTCATACTCTGTGTATAACCAAAACAACCTAGACACTTATTCTACAGGGTATTTCATAACCCAACCAATACTTGCAACACTTTTCACCAGTACGTTTTGCCAAAGCCAAAGCGCATGAAATTACAAATAGCAAAACATGTACAGTCGTCGCATGGTCTCATCAATATATGTATATATATTTTTTTATATGTTAAAGCTAACAACAATATATGTATATATCGTAGATAAAGACACAGTAAACAAACACCTGCCTGCTACACACCTGTAAAACCATTGGGGTAGATATATCACAAACCAGCAAAGTTAAACTGAAACTATACAAATCGACCTATTTTGCAAAGCGCAACAAATGATAAGACCAACAGCAAAAAAAAAAATAAAATAATAACTTCGAGACCTGGACACAAAGCTCAACCATTGTAATTACGTGTGTGTGTGTGTGTGTGTGTGTGTGTGTGTGTGTGTGTGTGTGTGTGTAGGTGTGGGGTGGTGTACTTTACCTTTGTCTTTAAATTTAGTTGCTTATGTCATAACAAAATTGTCTGGCGATAAGATAAAAAAAAAGGCAGAGCGCAGAAAAGAAGCTGCTGCTAAGGCGGCCAAAATGCACGCTAAAAGAAATTACATAAAATCCCCACACACACACACACACACTTACATAAACACTTACAATGTTTCATACTATTTGTACGCTCAGGAAATGCCAATTGCCTTAAAAAAAATATAAGAAAAAAATCTTTCAACTCACTCAATTGCTCAAAAATTGCGCTCGCGCTTTTGCAAACACTCTCTCTCTTTAATTGACAAGCTCTCGCTCTCGCTCTTGCTCTTGCTTTGCCGCTCTTTCGTTGTGTTCGCTTTTGCTGTGGAATGCGATAAGCACTCAAAAAGCCGCTGGCGCTGTGCAGCTGGCGTATAAAAGTCATTGGCGCAAACGATGACGCATTTAGTTGAAACTCGTTGGCCATACGAAACGTATCGGCAAGTGTAAAAATAATAACTATAAAATAGCGAAACATTTCCATAAAGTTAACTCGCCTGTAAAACATTGAAACGCGAATATTTTGTGTACAAAAAAAATGCTATTGAGCATTTACTAAATAATATACACAACGGCAAATGTGCGGTGTGAGCGAGAACGCGAATAATTCTCAGAAAAACTGACAATAACAAAAAAAAATAAATAAATTCGCAGCATTTAAACAAAAAAAAAAGACAACAAATAAACACACACAGATACAGATACATTTTTGAGTGCGCGCTGCGAAAAAATACAAAATATAGCAACAACAACAAATACTAAATACAATAAAAGCGAATTTCGCCAGAAATTTGCATTCGTCATCGCAACAGACGCCGCGCTAATTGTCGCCTGTTGCCTTATAACTTATATATATATATACTTTAAACATACTACTACTATAACAAACACAAAATATGACGCTCGACAACTATAATATCTTTGAAGACGAATATCATCTGTTTAATATGCCGCTATCGCCGTTGCCGAAAGTGGTGAGCATTTTTGTAAAACAGTTAAGCAAACAAACAACAATTTGTTATCAGTAAGTTAGTTAGCTAGTTAGTAAGGTGTGTGGTGTGGGGGGGGGGGAGGGATGAAGAAGAAATTCCCAGAACTTTCAAACAGTTGCAGTAAATAATAATAATAATTAAGCGTATTTGTTTCTATCGCAAAATTACTGTTTTAATGCATTCCGTATTGAAAGCTTATCAACAAGCTAGAAACAAATTCTTGGAACCGTTTTAGCTTCGTTCGCCCCCCTTTCAACACACACACACACACAGATATTATATTATTGTGTATCGTATTGTGTGATTTGCCTGTTTTGCAATTGAATTTGTTTGTTTTGTGATTATAGTCTCGATGTATTGGAGCGTCGGTGTTATCAAGCGTTCCGATTTATGTTCTGCTGGTTTTTTTTTGTGCTGCGATAAAAATAATTATTATTGACTGTGGCAAGTGTGGTTTTTGTAGTAGGCGATACCACCTTAGCCAAGTTAGCCTTTTTTTTTGCTGATAAGCCAAAAAATATTTCAAATATTTGTACAGTTTTTGGCGACCTTGTTTAGGCTATAAAATTCCGATACGAATGTCTTAAAGTAGACAAACAATCTATGTTTTCTATGTTATGTTATTAATGTTTTTATAGTTGTCAAAAATATGATCAATTATTATTATCGATTTTGTAACTGAACGATGGTTTTTTTTTTAGGTTTATAAGGTTTATACTGTATAATAATATATAATATATTAATTTTTTGTGTAATTTTAAATGTTTCTTTATATTGTTTTATTGTTTTGTATTTTCTAAATTTTTTTTTTTGTTTATTGATATTGGAAAAAGTTAACCAATTAGTAGCAAAATCTTTTCCCAACTTAAACAATCCCAATTCTAAAGAGTTTTTTTGTAATAGGAATAAGTTTTATTGCCTATCATCCGCTTTTTAATTCAACACATTTAAAGCCCAAATTCACAAACAACAACGAAAAATCACGTTGCCAATTCATGAACAAAACCAAGATCCAAAACTATTTTTCTGTTATTATTTCTCATGTGTTTTTTGATACGCTAAACCCATTTCAAAAGGTTAAAAAGTATATAGGTATAATGGTTTTGTGCAAAAGTATGTAAAAGGCAGATGAAAGCATCTCCACCGACCCCATTTAGTATATATATATTCTTTACCAGCCGAGTCGATATATCCATGTTCCGTATGCATGAACGCGTTGATATCAGAGACTATAAGAGCTAGAGACTCCGAAATTGCAATAAAAGCTCGCCTAATCCCAAGGTAGCTTTGAATTTTCGATGACTTTTCCCGTTTCCGATATACACATGTGATCGATAACAACCAAATCTTGACATACAACGTTTGAAGTATAATGATAATCTGTAAAATCGGACACCGAAGATATGGAACATTCAAGTTAAATGAAGTATGCAGGGTATCGTCTAGTCAGAATTTCTTGACTTGTTTTTTTTTGCATATTACGTCCATTGCATTTCACAGTCGAGTGATCGGGCGTCAGGCGTCGGGAAACCGGCGCCGCTTGACGATATCGCACACGTGCGATTTTCGTGGCAAACTTAAACCAACGTTTTGGGTGCGCAACGTTTTTTTTTGTTTGTTTTGTTGTTTCTCTTCTCTTTTTTCGTGGCTTATATCGAACACCTTCCGTTTTATGGGCCTAAAAAGGGGTTGGGTTTGGGTTCAACGGGTTCGGCGACTTGGCTTAAATGCGCATAGAAAGCGAATTGAAATTGGCAGCCGTCGTTGTTGTTCGCTGTTCGTTGCATGCATGACCCTTTCAACTAATATATATACATATATATATATATATATATATTAGAGTTTTTGTTAGCCCAAAAAGGGGTTTTTGGTGCGTGACACTTGACACTCATTTTATATTCGGTTTCATAATGCATTTGTACGCAAGTACAAGTAGGGACATGTGTGTAAATGTGTGTAAATGTGTGTGCCACAATTGGGGGCGAGTTCAAAGTTACATGCTATATGTCAAACACTTGCGACTTCTGACATCTGCGACTTAACTCTCTCAAATTGTTTAATTAAAGGCCACTGAGAGAAATTAAGTATATATAGTAAAACTGCCTAAGAAACTACTGGGGAACAAGATATATCACTCTATCCCTCAATCATTTTGAACTTCCATCAAACTTACTGCATATTTGTTTTCTCGCTGTGTACTCTGTTATTAGAGTACGAGGGAGTTCCAAGGTTCAGTCTAGCTAGTCGTTAAGTAGATGCACGTTAAAACTCATTCAATAAACCATAAAATGTGTGTGTGTGTGTGTGTGTGTGTGTGTGTGCGCCTCCACAAAATATGAAGAGAAGAGGTCGAAACCAAAGGGTAGAGAAGAGGAAACAAAGCAGACCAAAGACAATTTCAACTTTCTTCAAAAAGCACTTTTAATTAACTGAATATGGCAAAAGTGCACAAAGTATGTTTGTGTGTGGGCTAATTTTTATTCGATTGTTTTCGTACGAATCTTTAAAAGAGTTATTTATTTGGTATTTCGTTTCGTTTTTTGCTGCGCACTTTACAACGAGTAGTTGCCATTTTGTGTGGGCGTTAAATTTGACAGTTTGTGGGCAGCCGAAAGCCGAAAGCTGAAATTAAGAAAGCACTTGACAAACATTGCCAAAATAAGTCAAAAACATGACTAAAAAAAATCAAATATTTGTACGTGAATAAAGAGATTATAAAGAAAAATGCATGAAAAAGATTTATTTGAAAAGATTTTGGCTTATAATTCGCAACTAGTTTAAGCAATGAGCATAACATTGAAATGCTTTGTTGCCAAGCCACAAAAAACTTATTAAATTTTAACACACACACACAAACACACACGCACACAATGTGTGTCTAATATAGCCATTAGCCATATATAGAGAGTTATACATACATACACGTATATATTTATTCATTTATTATGATTATGGCCACTTTTGAAATGCAGCCCAGTTAATTACAGCGTGAAGCACTCAACTGGCAATTGGCAATTCAACCAAGCTAGTGCCACAAATTACAGTTGGCAACAAACTAAATATATATATATATATATATTTAGAGATATCTAGACTGCAGTAGCAATGATGTCTGCTTTGAGTTTCATTTTTTCGGCTACTAATTTGTTCAGGCAGTTTTTTACTTTGAGAGCGGTTTGACTATCGCGGCCAAAAGCACATAGAACATGTGTCTACAATAATTTGTAGCTTTTGCTCAACGTAATTTCAAGCAACAACAACAACAACTATAGAACCACAAAATGCACAATTTTGTCTTGTTCTGCAATTTGATTTTTAGTCTCGGCGTCGCATTGTCCTTCGACGTATTGGCCAAGCCCAAACTGAAAAGCAAAAGAAAAGTTTTGAGAGACAGAGAAAGAGAGAGAGAGAGAGAAGGAAGAGACCCTTGAAAAGTGAAAACAACTTTTACTACTTGTCTGTCTGCCGCCTTCCACAATTTTTGTTGTTGTTGTTGTTGTTGTGTGTGCAGCAATGTTGCTTGCATTTAAACGTTGTTGGTGTCCTTTCGTCCTTTAGTCTTTTGGCGCCTGGACGACGCGTCGTTTGTTTGCCATTTCCTTCTTTGCCAAACTTTGCCATCAATTCTTTTAACCTCCCCCAAAAGCGTTTGTTGCTGTTGTTGTTGTTGCTGTTGCTGTTTGTCATGTCGCGACAAAATGCATTTAAATAAATTATTCGTAGACCAATGTCGCGTCATTTTATTAGCCACTTTTTGTTTTGTTTGTCGGGTATTTCCCCATTTCTAAATCGCTCTTCCATTCTCTCTCTCTCTCTCTCTCTCTCTCTCTCTCACTTTGCGTGTTGTGTGTGCTTTGACTAATTTAATAAACAGTTAATGACACTTGAACCAAAGTGAATTTCTATATGTCATTCAACAAGAAAGTTCTACTTATAAATGTTATCTATTCGTATCTACATACATACACGTATATATTATTTATCAATAATACCTTGCTGTTGCACGCTTATCAATCATTGCAAGTCTGATGTTAAATATTTAATCAGTTTTATTATCATTTCTATTGAAGTACTTGCAATAAAAACAACAAATATACAATATCAAGTCGTAGAACGCCAAAGTTAATATAGACTTAGCTTTATTCCTGGAAATATGGTTGTTTCATCCATCGGAAGCATTTAAGTTCGTAGAAGAATGTTTCAATTCTTTGTTGGTAAGCAAGTTTATAAAACTTTGACATGATAATTACTCAAAGTTTGGGTAATACGTCTATTTTGGTAGTGTTATCTTTATGGTTTGCAAATTTTCACCACACACAACAATCGATTCAAGAAACCAACGATAACAGCTGAAACTCTAGAAACCCTTCAAATACACATTTGAAGTTTCACAATAGTATTATTATAATCATTGAAATATTGTTATCATTGCTATATAATATTTTCGCACATTCACGTTCAGTTAGACCATTATTTCTTATCGCTAAAAACTCACACCTTAAAGAAATAAATTCGCTTATGTGTAAATATATTCAAATACAATACAAGTATATTCATTAGGCGAGTTCAATGTGCTGCTTAAAAGGCAAGCCAAACCGAACCGAACAGAACACATGTAAATGTTGTTGTTGTTGACACGCCCAAAACGCCCATTGTGGCCCCAAACAAAAGTCTGATTAATTTGACACTGAACTTAAAAGCCTGACACGAAAGGAATCGCAATCGGATACCCCTAACAAAAAAAAAAGAAGCGATATGAAAAATCCAAAATTGAGTTAAAATTTATGCATTTCGACCCTCGGCTGACATTTTTTTGGGTGCTGCACTTTTTTTTGGTTTTGGCAAGTTTTGTGTTTAATTCAATTGAACCCCAGCGCAAGGTTTGCGTGGGCGTTATCCAAAACTGGACAATGACATCAAGTAATTCTTTTCGAATGCCAGCCGTAAATAATTATGCACTTAAACAAGGGAACAAACTTTACAAGGGGATATAGTTGAATAAAGGTTTATTAAAGTTAAGAAAGTTAAGTTAAATGCGTTTCTGCTCTTCGTCTATTTTCTAGAATTTTATATTTGACAGGAAAGCAATCTTTTGTTTTGTATCTTATAGATATTTCTCAATCTTTTCTTTCTGTTTGTATGTTAAGGTAAAGTTTTTCCATAAACGAAAATGCTTTATTTGTATCCAAGTGTATATATCACAAACTTATATTCATTTCCATATATATATATATATATATATATATATATAAATATTAATACTTATATATATGTTTTAATATGGCATATGGTCAAGCGGCGTTTGCGTGCCCGAAAAAGGCCGGCAAAAAAACAAAAAAAATACTTGGAGGCAACTGTCCGGGCGTTGACTTTGCTTCAAAAAGCTTTCAGTGTCTGGCTGTGTTGGGCGCGGAAGCGAGACCGTGGCTCCGTGGAACGGGGCTCGGGATTGGTTCTGAGGCAGCTGCTACGCTTTATCGCAAGGCGAGGCGAGGCGAGGCAAAGCATTCAGCACTTTAGCGCTCTCTACCCACTCCGAAAACAAAAACAAAAATTTCACTACGGCATTGCGGTCACGTTCTCCTTTCCTTGCCAGCGGACGCAAACAAAAAACATATACAATAATATAAGACAAGTAAAAATGTTGCTTCTCTCCTTCTTTTCATTAATTGTTATATTCTCAGAAATTTGCTTATGCAAAATAATCACAAAAAAAAAAGAAATATGAAATATTTTAAAAATTATGCATGTGTGTATGTGTGCGTGTATGTGTGCTTATCGCAAAATGGGGGGAAGTGTTAACTGTACGCACACATGCTCAATGTGCATGCACTTGGCAACCCTAACTTAGTTTGACTGGCCTACTAACACAAGCCAGCCCGCACTTGAACTTGTCAACTCTGTTGCCTGACATTGCAAAAACAACTCACGACAAGTATATATATATATATATACGTATATATAAGCTTGCACTTGAGCGCATTTTGCTATTGTTGTTGGTGTGGCAACTCTTTTGTTTGTTGCTTTTTTGTAGCCAATTATAAATCAAAAAAAGAGATTTTTTCGTAAATGATTTGAAAACAAAAAATGCGCATTTCTAATAAGCATTTGTTTCAACCTTCATCGGCCAATTAATTTATGCAATTGCACATTGAAATACTAAGTAAACAAAAGGCATTAAATAACACAACCAAAGTTTAAAGCAGTTAAATCACAGCATGCGTAGTTCCAACATTCTCAAAATGCATTAAATTAGCTGCTGTTATGTATTTTACACTAAATCGTTAAAACTTTTTATTGTTAAACTTTACTTTTTGACATTAAAACAATATAAACCAAAGATAAATAGTTTTAATCTGTTAGAAATTCCTTCACATAACATAACTGCTCACATTTAACATAATCTTAACAGCAGCCTCACTGTCTGCTTAGATTGATCTACACACACACGCTGTAAACTTTAACAGCTTTAACATTTGCTGTTTTTTCGCCACTTTTGATATAAACAATGAAATTGTCATCGGTTTTGTAGTGGCTGCCAAGTTGTTTATAATTTCGTTTGTATTTCGCTTCATTGCGTCATTGTCTGGCTAAAATAAGCTTAAAAATAACTAAACACGTCAGCTATACTCGGCAACAGCAGCAACAACAACAACAACGATATCAACTAAAAAGCGATGTCGTCGTTTCTTTTTCGCTTCGGTTTTCTTAACCCTCACTAGCCTCGAGTATTTGTCAAATACAAACACACACACATACACACAAAACCAAAAACACAGTGCGAGTTCGAAAAAGTGAACTAATTAATTTCAAGGGCACATCTCGACTTTCGCTTGCCAAACAAACACATATCATATTAATTAATTGTTTTTAGTATACATTTACTTATTAATTGATGAATAAGTTTGCAATGTTTACTCTTGACAATCATTACTGTAGCTCTTCTCTCCCTCTCGCTCTCCTTCTCTTCGTCCGTTCATATATTTAGTACATACATATATTTACAGACTTACATTTTCTTATCATACGCGCCTCAGTAAACAAAACATTTACAAGCCGACATTGCACTCCATTAGTCAGCAAATTGATGTATTATGTTGAAGATTAGAAGGCAATGCTCAACTGTGAAATACCCTGCAAGGAACTAAGCTCAGCTAAACTTGAGTGGGAAACAGCAAGAAGCTTTCAACAAAGTCTACAGAGAGTTGATAGGAAAAACCTGCTAAAGCAGCTAATGATTAAGATAAAAAAGAAGCTGAAAGCTAAGGATGAAATTAAGTATAAAGTTTAGAAAGAAACTTACAATTGAAGTAGCTGTGCTTGAAGCTTAGGAAAAGTCTAACAAAGAAGTTAAGACAAAAGCTTAGGAAGAAGGAGCTAGCTGAGAAATAAGCAAATCAAGAACCTTAACAACAAAAGCTTAACAAGAAACTTAGGAACTTTGGAAGAATCATAGAAAAACAGCGAAAGAAAAACATTATCATTATCATCAATAGTACAAGTTAATGATCACAAAGTCTTAATTATGCATAAGTTTTATTAACTACAAGTTAATCAGCCAATATGTGCGACAACTTTGACGACGTCAGTTCTTCGTATAGTTCAGACACATATATATATATATATGTACTATGTACATTAGTAGTAATTTTATTATTTTTTGTGTCCGCTCGAGCGTTGCAGCACAATTGACCCCACGTGACCTATACTTTAGGACTGGTTGTGATAAGACTACTATATACTCATATAGTATATATATATATATATATATATATATATTCTCGTTGCGACAAGTGTGCTCGTTTCAATTTAGACAATTACGTTTACACGCGAGTGTATGTCATCTACATACATACATAAATACATACTATATTATTATTATATATTTTTAATTCAACTAGATTGGCTGATTCATCGGGCAAATGCAAAAATGTTGTTCAAATGGGTTCTGTGAATATTTATTATTTATTATTTTCACATTTTTCTTCTTGTTTTTTTTTGTTTTTTTGGGCAACACCAAAATAAATATCATAACCCTTGCGGCTTTGAGAAAGTAGGTTAATTTGAAAGTCGCAAAATGTTGAAATATTTATATATATACATACTATATATATTTGTAAACAACAATAAACAATAAAGCGGTTAACTTCAAAAATACCCAAAGAATAAATTTTATTGTCGTTATTGTTGTTGTTGTTGTGAACAAGAGCAAATACAGGAAATGTAAACCGATAAGTCAAAGGATCAACGCCCCATAATAAGTATAAAAACATCATACAAAAAAAAAAAAAAAAACCAAAAACAAATTTCGCATGTGCCCCCAAAAAACTGTGAACAATATAAGCAACAAACAACGAAAATTTGCTGCTAATTTGCGTTTGGGGGCCCCTAAAAATAAACTGGGAATCTTTTGGTCGTACGCCTAGTTACAGATCTCTACAAAAAAAAAGTACAATTATTGTGATTGTTAAACGCTGCTGACAAAAACACCTGCTCATAGCCAATCTGGTGGCTTTGGCTAACGCATTTTGCACTTTTCTGTCATTGTTTCTGTTATTTGTGTGAGAAAACTTTGACAGCTTTGTGGGGTTTGCTGGCTGGCTATAAATACAAAGAAACATAACACATAAATGCGTGTGTCTGTGTGTGTGTTTGTGTGTGTAGTCTGGCATAACTCTTGCTAAATGCCTCAAGCCTGACAGCCTGAAAAAAAAGAGGGCGTAATATTGAGTTATTAGCTGATAATTTATGACAGCTAACAAACGTTTAACCAAATGCCTTTCAGAGGCACTCAAATCTGAGTGAGAGAGAGCAAGAGAGAGCGAGAGCGTTGCCATACCTTTAAAAACAAGTAAAGTAAACTTTCGTTAATCTTCATAGTGTGATTGTTGCTAGTTAGGATGTTGTTAAAACATTACAATCGCAATTGTTATATATTACTAATTATAAACTATTCACATTTCAAATTTCATAACTCTAGCTCTAAGGTTTACTGGGTTCAATGGGGTTTCGAATGCTTAACTGTTGTTTAATAGTTTGTTATACACTTTGCTATAACACAAAGTATTCATCCTAGGTACGCAATTACTGTCAACATGCATTTCCTTACCGAAAACGCAAACTTCAACTCTTCCAAAGCTCTTTTTCAACAAACTTTTCTTCGTTCTATTGTAAGATGAAACGGAGATAAAAATTTATAGATAATCACAAATGAAATTCGCTAGAAAAGTCAAAGGCGGCGCTGGCGCTACTAACTGTATACACTAAAAAAAAGTTAATGGCAGCAACTGTTGCTGCTGTGCTGCGTGGGTTGATGTTGCTGATGTGTCTGCCTTCTTCTTGCTGATGTTTTTTTTTTTTTCGATGTTATTCGTTGGTCGTGTGGGTTGCTGCCTCAATTAAGAGCCAGGCACAAGCGAGCACATTTCAAATTTATTCGATTTGCTTAGCTGCTAAACGATATTGTTGCTGTTGTTGCTGTTGCTGTTGCTGCCGTCGTCTAATTTACTCAGGAGAACAACACAAAGTCTCTCACTCACGCTCCTCTCTCTCTCTCTCTCTCTCTTTATCCATTAGTTTACGAGATCTCGGAAAATATTATAAAAGAATCGTTTTGTGCCAATTTCAATTTCTTTCGCTCAGTCGCAAACGAACAACGAACCATCGAAGTTTAGAATTTATTTTCAAATTCAAAAACACACACTCACACACATCAAATAAGAAGAAATAAAACAGAAAGTAAACGGCGGACGGGATAACATTTGCTCTGTGTGTGTGGATCGCGCGCGCTGTACCGAAATAAAAACGAAAAACGAAAATAAATTTGAAAAACAGCAAGAAAAGCGAAACAAAAACAACGAAATTTGCAAATAGTTCAAAAAGAAATGCAAAACACACAAAAAAAAAAAACAACAGGAAAAATAGCGTTTTTGTATATTCTTTGGGTTTTTCACTCGCACAGCGCACAAACGAATTTAAAACAACAACGAATCAATCACAAAATAGTGCAATAAATATTTTAACTTAAACACCAAAGAAAATTAAGTTGAAATTTGCTAAATTGCATGCCGCTTTAATTTTTTTTTTATATCTAAGCATATATGTATATATAAATAAAAGAAAAAAAAGTTCATTTTGAGGCGTTTCCCGCGAGACTCGTTCAACAAAAAATCAATTAAAACATAAAATTTTTTTTATTTTTTTTGCGAAGCACACAAAAGTGTAATTATTATTATATTGCTGGGCCAAGAAACTAGCGCAAGGCAGCCAAAGCTGAAATATACAGCTATATTATATAGTACATATACATATACATATACATATATATATAAATGCTCTTTATGTAGATCTTTAAGAAATCGCAACAACATTATTATATAATCGAAGCAAAATTGCTCGTTAAATAAAAACTGTTTTTAAGGTGTTTAATATATTGTCAAAACTGTTAAAAGTTGAAGTTAAACACGTGCGCTTTACTTGATTCGAATTGAATTTATTATGTTTGCATTGTACTCACATTTCGAATCCTTGCGAAATTGGCAAACGCTGCTCATCGTCAAGCGTCTTAAGCCGCCGGAAAGTAAATAAATAAATCGAAAACTAAGCAGAGCGGGAGAGCGCTAAGCAACACCAACAAAAATATATATATATATATATCGAAATCCAACGAATTGAAAGCCCAAAACGAACAACGAACAATTCGAATTCGAAACGAAAGGCAAAGATTAAAAAAACCAACGAACGAACTATTTTGGCGCCCCAAAGTTACAAACAACAACAACAATTAAGACAAGCCAACAACAACAACAACAACTAGATTGTATATTATTTTCATTCGCATCTTTTCCAAGAAAAGTTTTGCTGTAAATATTTAATTTATTTTCGTATTTTTAAGTACTGTTTACACTTATACACTAAATACTTATGTATGTATATCTATATATATATTTCATTTGTTGTGCACTTTCATATTGTTATTAGAAGATAAGAGCCAATACGAAACTAGTCAGAAACACATACAAACACAAGAATTTATTACGAATACGTTATATTTGTGTAAACGTATACTTGATATTTATTAAGCTCTAGTCCTTTAAGTTAAAAGCACGGTATGATGAAAAATCTAAACGGTAGGACGCATAATGCGTGCTACCATCCCTACTATCAGCAACAGTTGCAACAACAACAACAACAACAGCAACAGTTAATGCTACAACAACAGCAACAACAGTCGCAGCTGCCCTATGCAGCTCAATACAATCAGCTGCAACAGCAACAGCAGCAACAGCAACAACAGCAACAACAACAGTACTGTCAACAACAATACTACAATCAACAGCTGCTGCTGCAGCAACAGCAGCAACAACAGCAACTGTTACGTCAGCAACAGCTGCTGCCCACGACACAGTCAGCCTACCAGCAACAACAATCAAAGCAATCATATGCCCATAATAATAATAACAACAACAGCAGCAGCAACAACAATAACATCAACAACGCCAACATAACGTTGACTGCACGCGGCAGCAACATGCACGCAGCAGCAGTTGCTGCTACTGTGAACACTAACGGCAATAGCAATGCCAACGCCAACACCAATACCAATACCAATACACCGACAGCGACAGCGACAGCAGCAATGGCAGCCATGTGCCAAATGCAAAGCTTTTTAAGCCAGCAACAGCAACAGCAGCAACACAATTACAATAATAATAATTTTGCGCACATTAATTATAATCAGCAACAACAACAACAACAGCAGCAACAAGAACAACATCTGCCAGCAACAACATCGGCAGCAACAACAATAAATGGCGATAAATTAGCCTTGGATAGTGCCAGCGAAATTGCAAATTTTTTGGCTAGTGAGCTTTTTATGCAGCAGGTACGATAACAGTTTCGACAACAATCTATCGATAACTTTATCGAAAAGAGAATAAACCGTACATTTAGGCTGCACATTTTTTGGCTATTTAGCTTTTTATGCAGCAGGTACGATAACAGTTTCGACAACAAGCTATCGAAATCGACTAACTTTATCGAAATGAGAATAAACTGTACATTTAGGCTGTACTTTTTTTGGCTAGTGAGCTTTTTATGCAGCAGGAACGATAACAGTTTCGACAACAAGCTATCGATAACTTTATCGAAAAGAGAATAAACCGTACATTTAGGCTGCACATTTTTTGGCTAGTGAGCTTTTTATGCAGCAGGTACGATAACATTATCGATAACAAGCTATCGATAACTTTATCGAAAAGAGAGTAAACTGTAAATTTAGCATGCGCTTGATCATTTAACAAGTGTGTTCTAATATAACAGTCTTCATTATATGAAACAACTGTGCTACACAATAAGAGTGTGACCGTTTTACATGTCTGTCATTGTTTAACCGTTTGTTTTGACATCAGTTGTGACACTTTTGTTTTCATCAAAAAATCATAGAAAGTGTTATTTCGTTGACAAGTTTTGAAGTGGTGTTATTTATTATCGAGTTTCAAAACTACATGAAGGTTTTTTGACAATAGATCGATTAATTCAGTGCCGTGTTTTTGTCTCTTTAGTCGATATCTGTTTTTATGTTTTTGCGTTGATTCTATTCAATCTTCACATTTTAAGTCATGCAGCTTATGTGATTGAAAAAAAGTTCTAGTAATGATTGCATCAAATATTTTTTTATTTAAAATTGAAATCAAAATTGATGACTAAGCAACATCTCTATTTATTTTTACAGCTCTTAACATTTGATGGAATGCAGAGTGCACCGACGCTGACAACCCCAACGCTGACGCCAACAACGTTGCGAACGATTGAGGAGACCATCCATGAACTGACCTCGGAGCCACAGAATGTGCCGTTTCAGGCTGGATTCAAGCCACCGCCGCTTACCTCATTGTGCAATGTTACTGTTAACAACAACAACAATAACAACAACAACATCAACAGCAATAACAACATCATCAGTAACAACATTAATATCAATAACAACAACACAATCACAACAACAACAGCCAGCAATGTGACATTATCGAATGCAATCAACACGAATCCACAATTTGAAATGCTTGGCCTTAACTGTGGCAGTGTGGCCGAAAGCGATACCGAAGATTCAAATGCTTCGTGGCGAGATGGCCAACTGAATGATGACCAAAGCACAACAGATACTTGTAAGTTCAATGAGAAATACTACAGCAACAAATCGAACCATTTAACTAATTGAAACTTTTTTTTTATCGTTTTATAGCAAGTGCCGCTACGGATAGCACCTCGTATCAGAATGGTGGCCATATGCTTGGCAACAATAATGGTTCGAATGGCTCGTCGGCGGCCAATAATTTTACAAGTGCCCTGGCTGCAGTTAACAGCGCTGGACGCGCAAACAATTCATCATCTACCTCAAACAGTGGCACGCCAGCGCGTCGCGGCGGCGGTCGCAGGCCAAACAAATCCGCCAACATGTCGCCCGAGGAGGAGGAGAAGCGTCGCATACGCCGCGAGCGAAATAAGCTTGCCGCCGCACGCTGTCGCAAGCGACGTGTCGATCAGACAAACGAGCTGACCGACGAGGTCGATCTGTTGATCAGAAAGGGCGAGGACATGAAGAAGGAGATCGAGATATTGAATGCGACCAAACATCAGCTGGAATATGTGCTGCAAGCGCATCGTCCCACATGCCAGAAGGTGCGCGATGATATGTTGAGTGTTGTCACCTGCAATGGTTTGATTGCGCCGACAGCAATGCTGAGTGCTGGCAGCACCGCTGGCAGCAATAACAGTAGCCATCACAACAATAACAGCAACAGCAACAACAACAACAATAGCAATAGCAATGACAGCAGCTGTGGCACGATTACCGGCTTCGATGCATCGCTCAATTCGACGGGACGCAGTAATTCACCGCTCGATCTCAAGCCGGTTTTGACCAATGAGTTGCAACTGTTACAGCACATCAAGCATGAGCCACATGATGTTGGCTTGGATTCGGGCTCATCATTGGATCAGGATGGTCCGCCGGCTGCGAAACGTTTTGCGCTGCCCAACATTGCCACATTCAATGCATCCCTGACGACACCGACTGGTCCCGTTTCGTCCCTCAACACACCCATCTCGGGCACAGCGCCCGTCAGCTTTGGCTCCTTTGTCAGCAGCATGAACCCCACACTGAACGCTCTTAACAAGCTGGTTGTACCCAAGGCACGTCCAAATACGCTCAATGTCCAGCAGCCATTTCTACATCCAAGCATCGATGGCAAGCCACCCACGCAAATCGAGGGTGTGGCCATTCAGACACCATCGGCGGGCAATTTCAATTTCGATTCGTTAATGGCTGGCGGCACTGGATTGACGCCCGTCTCTGGTCCCTTGGTGCCGACATGCTCGTCACAAAACAAACATCCGCTGGAGCTGCCAACGCCCACAAGTGAGCCGTCCAAGTTGGTCAGCTTATAACCCGATGGTGTTGGGTGCGTGGCTGTTGTGGCACACACGTTTAAAGTCAACAACAATTACATTTAGTTCATATATATACACACACATACATACATACATACAATACTATACTATATTATATACATACATATAAATAATGTGCAACAATTATGTTTACAAAGCGAACGCTAATTTAATTAAGATTTATACAACGATGTTTTCTCTTTTTATACATATATATATATACTACTATATATATATACTATATGTTTTTGGTATGTAACGAAACGAAGGCAAAAATCTTGGCTGCCACGCCCACCTAAACCAGTCGTGCGACGGTCTGGATTTAGGTTTTTTTATTGAGCAGCCTAGTTCGAAAACAATTCTACTTATTTTATATAATTTTATTTTATTTTATTTGATTAGTTATTATTGTTTTTTCCCCGTTTAAACTGTAAAATGTAAATGTAACTGCTTTTGTATTATTATCTTTATTATGTTTTTAATTTATGATTTGCTGTCAAATTATCTTTATATATATATATATATAAAATATGTATACTCTATATATATATAAATTTTTTTGTGCAATTTTTCAACCATTTTTCGTTTGCGTGTGTTTTTTGAAAAAAAATATACATAGAAAATATTTATATATACATATTGCAACAAAAGTTAAAAATCAAAAAACTAAATGATTAAGAGAATAATGAATGAAAATGAAAATGAAAATGTTAGAAAGAAGAATGTTGTATATGAAGGATGCGTTGTGATATTTATTATTAACAAATTAAATAAAATACAAACAAACAAAAAACATAAAAAATAATTATTAACAGAGCGTGTAATGAAAGGAACTAAGCCGGTTTTAAAATTGTACATTTAAACATAAAGAAAAAAAACACAAAAACAAAATGCGAATTACAAAATAAACTAAACAAAATATTTGAAAAAAAAACAAACAAACAAAAAACGTTGCCTTGATAAAAGTGAAATAGGGAAAATCAAATGCGAAAGAGAGATAGAGAGAGAAAGAGAGAGAGAGAGAGAATTTGAAATACTTTACTTATACTATTTAATGTTTAAGGCGCAGTAGAAAAACCCAAATATATTTTTACTAAACGCAAAAAGCGCTCTATTTTCAAATACAAATTTATAAGAAATGACAAGAAACAAAAACAAAACGCAAAGCAATTATTTAAAATGTAATATACATAATAATAAATATAAAAAAAAAAAACAAAATCTAACATACATATATGTTAACAAATCAGGCAAAAATATTTGATATATATATATATATATTGCCTTACGGTGTAATTCAAGTAATTCCATCATTCCTTCCTACCCGCCCTACCCTTTAATAGTCCGCTCTACCGTTATTTTTTTTTGCTTATAAAACTTGAAGTTAAATTCACAAAAATCTTTGTAAACCGAAACGAATCAAAATTGCACTTCGTCAAGGGGTAAAACACCAAAATTGAGTAAGAGAAATAAAATGTATAATACAGAACAACCTAAAAAAACCAAAAAATGACTCTTTCTTATAGAGATTTGTGTATTTTTTTTTGTTTATGGGATTAGCCTAACAGCTTTCAAATGGATGTGTGTGAAAGAATTGCAAATCGTATAAAATTACATTTTTGCTGGCTCGACTCATTGATAAGACGAAGCAGGTAAATTAGGCTGAACCTTAACTTCATTTTTATTGGATAACTTAAGATAACTTTAAGGTAAGTTTAATATTAGTTTCAATTGCTAATCAACATCGCTACCTTCCCGATAGTGTTGTCCAAGTTAAAAGTTGCAATTTCAAAACTTGATATATATATAACCATGATTAACAAAGTTCATGAACCTGTTATATACATTTATAAAATTTATGGTACTGATATAATTTTAACTCAATGCATTACACATTTCTGCACGAAGTCTTACTATTATATTATAAATAAAACAAAAAGTAAACAATATATTTATACAAGTCAGCAGAGTCGCTCTGATAACCATCAGCTTGTATTTTTTGGCACCAGCCTAACACGCAGGTAAAACTCAAAAACCTGCAAGCCACAAGCAAACGAATCTATGTATATACGAGAATAAAACACAAAGAAAGAGCTCAGAATACTGGGCAATATACATATATAAACAGATAATATACACATAAATACACAAACACATTGTTTGCATACATACATATATGTATGATGATTTAAAATTTCGGATTTCAGAGTTCGTTTTGCATGTATTTCTTTTCTTTGGTTTTTATTTATTCTTTGCATTCATTTGGATTTGAGTGCGTTTCAGTTAATCAAAAACCGCCGACGATATGGGTAGCTGTGCTCAATTGCTGCGCGCATTGAAGCGAACCCTTGGATTGGGCAGACGACAGCTAAGTGTTGGTGAGCGTCAAGTAGTCCTGGTTACTGGTTGTGATTCGGGATTGGGGTAAGTCAAGAGAAAGAACGTAAGCTTTGATAGAAAATAACACTGAGGAAACTATATGTTACAGACACTCGCTGGCTGTCTACTGTTACAAGGCACTTAAGATGACAGTTATCTGTTGCTGCCACAATTTGGAGTCACCGGGTGCACGTCTGCTGCAACAAATGAGCGCTGGAGTCGCGGAGAAGCAGCGTTTGCACGCCTGGCAACTAGATCTGCTGCAAGCCGACTCCATAGAGCAGGTCCAACTAAAGCTGGAAGAGTTTTTGAACAACAAGGATTATGAGCTAATGGCATTGGTGAACAATGCTGGTGTCATGTGCTTTGGTGAATTTGAATGGCAGCTGCCATCGCAGATTGAGCTGCAGATCAATTGCAATCTATTGGGCACAATGAGATTGACACGGCAGCTGTTGCCATTGCTTCGGCAGCATCGTGGACGCATTATCAATGTGACCAGCCATTGTGGCTTCCAGGCGCTGCCCGCCTTGGCACCATATGCCGCCTCTAAGGCTGGTCTACGAGTGTGGAACGATGGACTGCGCATTGAGCTGCAACAATATGGCATGGAGGTGGTGAACTTTGTACCCGGCTCCTTTGTGATGGACAGCAATATTGCTGCACGCCAGCAACAATTTGCTCAGCAAATGCAGGATGGATTCAGCGAGGAGCAGATGGCTCATTATGGCCAATATTTTCGAAAGTTCAATGAGTTTTTGAGCATTCTTACGGGCTTCAAGCAGCCCAATCAGTTGCAGGATGATGTCCTGCTGGACAAGTTCAAGGATGCTCTAACGAGCAATCAACCCAATACGCTATACATACACGAACCATGGCGCTATAAAATCTATCGTTGGCTCTTCAAAATCAGTCCAGCTCCTCTAACGGATTGGCTAGCAGTGAAGTTCTGTGCTATGCCCAATTACGAATCCATCAAAAGTAGTTAAATGTTGATTAATTTATTGCCTGAGCAATTAATATTTGAATAAAACACTATAAATATAAATATGGAAATATATTAGGTATGGAAACATATTAAATTGGAGGCAGGTTTAATCGAGAATCGTCTAGAAATCTTTCTGTTTCAAAATAGAACAAAATGGTTCAAGGCAATATCTGAAAAACATAAAAAAGATTCAATCTGTAAATAAAACTTTAGGAAATATAAGATATAACGATGAGCAACAGCTTACACTTTATCAAAAACAAAGAAATTAAGAATTGTTATTTACTTTAAAAACGTTTAACTTAACAGTAAGTTTATGAGATAACAACTTAAGAAGACGAAAATTGCAGGCAAAAGACATTGCACTATTAAGCCTCACAGAGATCGAATGCTTCCTGAAAGTATGCTAGCCTTTGGCTGAATTGGCAGGCCAAAATCATTTAAAATCAAGGCGTCAAAGGGGGAAAAAATCTATAAAAATATAAACTTTCGGTATTGTTGTTAACAAGTCGTTACACAGACAACGACAAAGACAGAGAGAACGGAAACGGATACAAAGTGGTCTTAATTTGCAATAATTCACTGTCCAAAACTTTCCACTTTTCTTTATTATTATTATTATCAGTCGTAATATAAAAGACAGTGTGTCATTTGTTTACACTAATTATTAATTTTATTTAAGCAAGAAAGTATAGTTTTTGGCTGGGACATTACTCACGAAAGGAGATATAGGTATCGGTTGGGATTAGAGTTTGTGTCTGTTGGGATTTGACACACAGAAGAATCGCATACACATTAACAAACAAGCACAAACAATCACAAATGTTTATAAAGTACACAGTTGGCAGGTGAGGAGGGTACAGAAAAGGAAAGTTCCTTTAAGTTAATAGCTGGTGCTGCGACAACGCTCGTAGACGGCATCGTTGAGCAGCTGGAACCATTCGCTGGAATATGTTGAATCCTCGGCGGCACGAAACAGAAGAAGCTTCTCCTGTGCGGGAAGCGAGGCGCATAAATAATAGCTAATGGCAGTTTCGGTAAGTTCGGCATGGTAGTTCTTCAACGCCCATTCCAAGAGACGCAGGCAATTGTGCGAGTCAAGGAATTCAATGAGACGCCTACAGAGCAGCTCCTCCAGTTCGGGCATTATGTACACTCTCGACATTTCATAGGCCTGCAGCAGTGCTCCATAGTCGGGCATATTGACATGTGGCAACTTGCAGCTAGTCAAATGAAGGAAATAGCGCAATCCATCGGCCGTATAATCACGCAATTGAATCTCACCGTCGTGACCCTCACGAAAATCACTGTTGAGCATCTTGTTGAAAACATCGCTGGTATCACAGAGCACCTGCTTGTTAAAGCCAATACTGAACGTAACTTTCTCTCCAGCTTCACCAACGGATGCTGTTCCTTTACTTTCGTCTGCTTGCACCAGGAATCGCATGTCGCAATCCTTATGCAGTGGAACATCTGTTGCATTCCATTCAGTCGAACACATGACATCAATAGCATCTTCTTTCTCCGCATCGGGCAGCAGGATGCCAAGCGTGAAACGTGACATGGCAGTGACTGCATCAATTGCCTCATCCGCATACAGGTTGTCGCTCCTCTTGCGCAGCACCAGATCAAACAACAAAGTCAACGCGTTTCCATCATATAGAAACTGATAGAGCAGCCGATGACTTTTAATGATATATGCCACGGATATGGCAGCACGTTGCTGTGCTTTTAGATCCGCATCGCAGCGTAGTAGACGCACCAGCTCCGCCTTGCCATAGTTCGATTCACCCACATTGGTGAGCGTCTCCAGAAATGCAAAGCCATCCTTGCGCATCTGCAAAAAAAATACATTAGATTTCAGATGCGACAAAAAACACTTTGTACATACCTCTTCAACTTTGGTCAGCTGATAAAGCTGATGCACAACGCCGTGCTTGATGATCTGGGCAAAAAACTGGCTTTCACTGCATATTAAAAAGGAAATTAGTTAGGTTTGTAATTGCCACAAGACCATAAACTTACAGCAATATATTGGTTAAAGCATTGGCAAAGTTATTGTTGGCACCGAAAAGATTAATGGCCCTGATGAGCGTGTCCAGCGTCTCTGGCTTGCCCAACTCCGGTCGCTTGTTGATCATGAGCGTAATGCGATAAATTAGATTCTCAATGACATCAATGGTGTCGCCCGAATGTTGGTTACTATGCAACTGTGCAAGCTTTGGTGGCACATCAGAGCTTAGTTCGCCATCCAGATCCTCCTTGTCGGATAAGGTATCGTCAATTGGTTCGGGAACCTCATCAATTAAATTCAATATATCCATTACATTATCAGGCTGAGCTCGATTCGAGGCTATGCGAGATTCTCGTGTGTCAATATTAGGCTTTATCTCATCTTCATCGTCATCATCATCACTGCAAGCAGGTGAATAGTCTTCATCCTCATCGTTATTAAAGAGTTTGGAAAGTGTCGGCGACATACTGCGCGAGCTGCACGGACTGGTGTTCTGATATGAACGTGGCGAGCTGCTCGGCGACTCAAAGTCCGAGCTAAGCGCATCCTGCGTCTTCGAGAACTGCAAAAGCAATATGTTATCTGATTGAACTACTTTTAATATTTGTAAGCAACAGTACCTTGCTGAGAGTTTCTGGTGTTGTGGGATCTGTTAATTTGCGTTTCTTAAATCCCTGCATACGCTCCTCGTAACGTCGCTTGTGGTACTCCTCATCGCTAGTAAGATAATCGTTTAACTCGCGCACAAGCATCGGCACCAGACCCTCATGTAACAACAGCTCCATACTCAAATTGTCATATTGAAAGTTGTTCAGAATGTAAAAGAGCTGAAAGGGCAAACAAAAAGCAGACTTTCAAATGATGCACCTAGGCTTTGGAACTGCTGCAACTCACCGATGAACGCTCGCTTCGAGAACGCGATTCACGGATCATGGCCACCAGCTTGCGCAGTGCACCACAGCGTCGGATTTTGGAACGGCTGCAGGCATCGGTTGATAACGTTGATATTATGTTGACGCAATGTCGGCACTCACTTTCCGAAAGTGGTTTTGCCATATTGACAGCCATGAGCAGCTCACAGGCAGCCACAATCGAATCCGCCGTACTCAGCATATAAAATGCGCAAGGATCTTTGCAAAAGTTCGAAATTATCTTAAGTGCCGTTGAGCGCTGCTCGCTGTCCTCCTTAACGAAATACACGATGGGTGAAAGTGAGGTGTTTCGCGACAAGGACTAAAAGATATAGAAACGAATAAATAAGTGTACCTAAATCAAACAAAAGACTGCTTTCATGCTCACCTCCCAAACTTTCATGCCAATCTGCTGAGCAGAGAGTAGCATCAGACACTTAAGGATATCTAAGGCCAGCTCGATAGCATCGTTTTCCTTGGGCATTATGTATTCACAATTTCGCGTTGAATTCTTAAGCATTTGATAGTCAAAGATGTCGCTCCTAACACCTTCCAAATTGCGAGCAACTTCCTCAAAGTACTTTTCACGATGCTGATTACGCTTCAAGCCAATTAAAGCCGACACATCAATGTCTTGTGGCGTCTCCTTGGGCGCCTCATTGTTCTTCATCACAGCCGCAAATATTCTCATCAGCTGCAAAAATCCGTTAGAGGCCAAAAAGTTTTTGTGGAACTGATTGCTTCCGAGTAGGAAGCGACAAACTCTAAATGCCATTATTCTTGTTTGCACCGCTGTCGTGGACTCGATAATATGGCAAATGGCAGGCGCTATCGCACCATAATGTACCGTTAGAGACGATGAAGCCTTTTTGCTCTTGGCCAAATTGCCGAGCATGCGGCAAGCACGACATTGAATCACCGAATTGGGAATCGTTTTCAAGATCGTTATCAGCGGACCAATCACTTTGCACTCAACAGCCTGTCGATCATACAACAAAAATTGTTATTTGTATTACTTATATGTAAAAATCGGTGATATGATTATAAAAATGTTGTGATCTAAATGATCATGATGATGATTTTACATTTAATAATTTCTGTAATTAAAAAATCTGTGATAGTTAAAATTTCTTTAACTTAACTTACCTCGATGCACGCCTGATCGTCAGTACAACAATTGCCCAAAATACTTAAAACGACTTCCATAATCTTTTCATTGAGTTTGCTAATCAGGCGAACCATTACCGGAACACCCCCTGCAGTTCGAAACAACACAATGCCATCTTTGTCCTTAACCACATCTGTGCGCAACTTTACAAGACATTTGTAAATTACAGTTTTGTCCGTTGAGGTTTTAAGGACACCTAGCATGCCCTCCACCTGCTCCAAGGACCAAAGCATTGTTAAAAACCAATCAAAATCTGTGTTTTTTACACGATTTCTTGTGGCTTTTGCAAAAACAAACGCAAAAACTTGTGACCGTCTCCGCAAGGCGTAAAAATACCATCAATTCAGTATGAAAACAACATAAAATACTAAAAGAACCTCGATGGAATTAAAAGCATTTACAGTGAAACCAAGATTAATAAACAGATAATATACATGGAAAAATAAACTTAACTTTAAATCGATCACAGAGTATAATTTTAATTGGTTGAAGTTAGACAAAACGAAGTTCGTGTTTAGTTTGTGACGTCATATAACAATGTACTCTTCGTTTTACTGCAAAGCAGCACTGGCCATTAGAGATGGACTACTTTCGATAGCAGCACTTCTAATAACCATCACATGACAGTCGGAGCGTAGTAGGTTTTTCTCTGTGCAGTTGTTCGTCATATGATTAAAAGACTGGCAGAAAAATGAAAATGTTGCAAAACTTCGTCATTTTCTCGCTATTTATTGCAGCAAGTAAGTAATAAAGTAAATCAATTGTTTAAATATGTATTGCAAATTAAAAGTTCTGCGAGAATTGTGTAAATAAATTTATCTTTGACTTGCATCGATTCTGCGTCAAGTCAGTGTAGAAGTAAAGTGGGGGTGCTCCATTGCCTCTTCTCGCGCAGAATCAGTATTAATGTAAAGTAAAAAAAAAAAATTATAACTATTAACTTATTGTTTCTTAAACCACAGTTCACGCCGCTGGCGAGTTTACCGTGCTGAACAGCCCCAAGGCGATAAGTTTCAAGGGCAACGATCCATTGAACAGCCGTTATGTCGGTGATGTTCTATATGCTGCCATGGGCAACGCTGTCGTTGGCGACTCTGACTGGAGTGGCCTGACCATCAACGATCCCTTCAATCTAGCCAAGGGCGTCATTGCCGTGCACGTGGAGGGTCTGAGCCATGTCACAAGCGCTGGCAATGTCAAGACCTACGAGCTGTCTGGCTCTTATGCTGGCCATGCCTACAATGCACTAGCTGCTGAGCTGGAGGCAGCCAGTGAGCCTGTTTGTGACATCAATTTCGATCAGTATGATGAGGGCGTAAGTTGCTGCTGAATAACAGAATCAAGCCATTATCATTAACAAGACTTTTTCAGGTCCAATCGTTCAAGGCCTGCTTTGGTGACTTTGAAGCACCTGCTGCCAAGCCCACAAAGCATCTGAATCCCGCCTTGCACAATGCCGATAAGCAGTTCCTGCAGGAAATTGGTTTTATTAATGCCGCTTCCGAAAACCTCGCTGAGATGATGAAGCCCTCAAATGTTTTGATCATTCGTCTCTCTGTCGATGGCCTGGCCAAGGCTCACGGTGAGAAGTCAGTTGCTCTCGATGAGGCCAACAAGCTTATCTCTGCTGCCATCGGTCGCCTGCTGGCTGCCGCACAAAAGTCAAGCGATTCGGTTCTGTTTGTGCAGACCACCGACAAGGATGCTGCCAACGCACGCGCTAAGCGCGACACTCTTGCTGTTGATTCGGCCAACGCTTTCAATCTGGCCGTCTACTATAACGACGATTATCCCGTTATTTTCAACATCATCCTATGGTTCATGGTTATCTTTGGTCTGTCACTGTTGGCCATTTGCTACGCCATCGGTTCCATGGATCCCGGCAGGGATTCCATAATTTACCGCATGACCTCAACCAGAATGAAGAAAGATAACTAACCTTCTTCTTCTTTTGTTATTTCGCCCCATTTTTGTTGCGAAAAGTCAACTCAAATTCAAATATTCTGTTCTAATGCAATTCTTTAGAGAAAAGATCTGTGTGTATGCGTGTGTGAGAACAATGTGTAGTATTTGGCTTTATGAATACCACCCCATAAGGTAAATGTTAAAATAAGTATTAAAAACTTATTATTTAAAAAAAAAAAAATTCAGTAATTCCATTATCAACTATTATTGTTTGTTATATCTTGTGTTTGTTGTACTTTTTAGGTTGACATAGTATCAAACCAGTCATTTCTTAAAACAATCTATGTAAATTATCAACTGTAATACGTTATCTGTACCGTTAAATAAATATAACCTAAAAAGTCACGAGAACTTTTATATTTTAGTTAACTCAACTCAAAAATGTTCTATATGTATGATATGATATTTTCTATGGGATATACATACTTGTGTTTCGAACTTAGACCATTTTTGAATGTATTTTTAATCCATATGGTGCGAGAACAAGCAAAGGTATAAGTGTCTCCCACATATCAATGAGCATTTCTATGTTCTTTTGTTCATCCTTATGCAAAAAATGTCCTACAACAGCAACGAGTATGTAATATGGAGACAACACCATTACGTGTTGTTGTTGTTGTTTGTTTTGTTGCAGTTTACCTATTCCCGTTGGAAATACACACAATGCTTACACACAAAGACGGACATAGGCAACCTGTAGCCGTATTGCCTTCGGTAAATCAACAAAATTTAGCAAACAAAAAAAATGTATTTAAAAATTACTTTGCTAAAAGTTTGCTAGTTCTTTTTAAGATATTTAAGTCAAAAAAAAACAAACAAAAAACGCTGACTGGCATTAAGGGGTACTGCCCGATTTAGTTATTTTCCGTGAGCCCTAGTGTATAGATGAACATGCACAAGTTAACAGATGGACGGATTTTTATTTTCTTCTCTTTATAATCCATACTCGTTGATGTAAGCAATGCTGGTGAATGGTAAATGGCATTCGCACCCAACTATAAATTGTTTTTCAATATTAAGTATTCTCATTAACTAAATTTCAGTTTTTTTGCAAGAATATTGCGGACAATGAAAGAATTGAAATGCATTCCCATGCATTTAAATATTTAAATATTACCGGGCTTCCAGTTGCCCCGATAGTTTTTGAAGTGCTGTGCAATGTATTTAACTAGGAATTGATTTATATGACAAAATTCTATTATTTATAAATAGCATACATGCATAATAATTTTTAGATATTTTAGTTTAAGGTTATACCGTTAGTTGAACAAAATTTAGCATGTAACATCTGAATTACGTTGAGTGGTAGCGGTTCTGAAAAGCTTTCGCGGTATGGTAAAGCTTTACGACAAAGCTAGTTGCAATCGCGGCGCTGGAGTGAAGAGTCACGAAACGTATTAAGCTGAAGCAGCACAGAACAAAAGCGGACAAAGTAAAAGCGCGATTGGTTTTGCTGCACTCATATTCCGAGTTTTCAATACACAGAACGTCTTTACTACTATTGCTCTTTTTTGAAGTCAACTATCTGTCTTAACTGCAATCATGAGCATGCATCTGACGCGGGGAGTGAAAACCATCAACAAACTCCTGACCATTTCGTCGGGGAATGTTGCGTCCACCCACAACAATTACTTCACCTATGTCAATGAGCTGTCGCATCCACTGCCCCGCGAGCCGCCAATTGTGTCGGTCGAAGAAGCCGTCATCTGCGTTAAGTCTGGTGAGTTATTAAAGGAAACAAAATCTGCGCTGGAAGCAACATCGCACATCGTTCTCTTTGAACGCGCTGGCAATGCAGTAGTGCAAAAAATTCTATGTTATGTAATGTTTGCACCAAAAGAAAGCACAGCCCTTTGCGTCTTTCGCTGTCTCTGCCCTTGTTTAACTACTTAAAAGTAAAAACAGAATGTGATTGCGGGGCGCAATAGAACAAGTCATGCAAATTTAAATCGCGTTCGTGCGTCTGTGTGTGAGTTTGTGTGTGTTGTGTAGCGTTTGTAATTCCAACTATGTGCACACATGTGTTTTACGATAAGCTATTGTCTATAAAGTGTCCAATTACAGGGTGCTTTTAAGTATTAAAATCAATTGACCGTGCTCAGTTCCAGAAGTAAACAACGTAAATTATCAGATATATACGAGCCCCGCACGCACACGTAGACAGCTTGTACGCTGTTAAAAGCTGCACAGATACAGAACACACGATAATTGAACACATCCATAAGATAAAAGTTTTAGTTTCAATTTAATTAGCTTTGTTGTTTCTATAAGTTCCCTTTTGGATAGCAAGTGTTTCAGTCTGGCTTGTTTGTCAGGTTCAACTACATACATACATACATATTTATATGTATTTTTAGATCAGCATACGAGTGTGCTCAACATTAGTTGTACTTTGTACTCTGCCCGCCCAGCTGTTACCGACACAAGCTTAGCTTTGCACTAATACACACACAAACGCACAGAAAGGGACAACAAACCAGAATTCATCGCACATAGTTACAGATAGCTTCGTCCATAGAACCGGCCTCTGTTGACAGCTGAGCTGTAAGCTGATAAGAGCTAACTTATCTACAAACATATAGAACTAAAAAATTGTTTGTGTGCACACATGTATTAACTAGTAGATATTATGCAATAATATTATTAGTCGGACTGTACATTAAATTAGCATTTAATGGCTGCTTTCAAATGGGCGGGGTTGGGTAGGGTAGGGCAACAGGGAGCTTTGAAAATACTCGCTGACACAAATAAATTGTTAAATTGTTGGTGCTAATTCAACATTGATTTAATTAATTTCAATCGACAAGTTGCGCAATAGTCACCCAAAAATCTAAGTTCTTCGTTGAATAGAAATAAATGCTTTGATACTCGCGAGAAACAAAACTAGTTTCATTTATTTATGTTTATTTACATTCCAAGTTGTCGCACTTTTCGAGCTTCTTTTCTTCTAGAACTTCTCACACAGATACATACAAGCATATATGCATATTTAACATAGCGCTCTAAATTTAGATCAATTCGCAAAGCACGCGACGCTCGCCAGAACCGGCAACAGAATTTTGTTTGGAAAAGTTTGTTGTTGTTGTTTCTTAATGTATTTGACCGATGACGGTCGAAAAAATATACATACATACATGGTTATCCAAAAAAAAAGCTTGATAAATTTGCGAAAACGAAGCTAATCATGTTATTACGGAAAACCATTTTAATAACATTTTTAATAAACTGTTAATAATCTTATCATGAACTTGTGACTGAATGTTAATCTGAATGTAAACAACTTGACAGCCTTCGCGTTTAGAACGCTGCAATTAAAACAAAATATTGCCATTCAAATCAAAGTATATAATATTGACGTGCATATCAAACAATTTACATATGTAGTTACTGTAAAAAAGTACGCTACCTTGCGACGTCAACGAGTCATATCAAGTACAGCAAGAGATCGTAGAACAGTTCCAAATGCAAGGCACAGCTATATTTAAATGAGCCATTTTATGTACGTATGCGTGTGCCAGCTGTCAAATAATACTATTCGCGTACAATTTTTTGGCAAAGTAATGCTAAATGTCCCGCAGCTAAATAGCAGCACGTGAGCCGTTCAATGTTCGGGTAAATACTTAAATAATTAAATTTTGTTGTCTGCATGTTTGTGCAGTTGTTTATTGTTTATTAAATATATTTGTTTTGTTCTTTTTACTTTTGCTGTGGTGAAACTTTTCGACAGCATTGCCATATTTTCACTGAGAGTGGTGAATTTTCTTCTTAGAGCATTGAGCGAAATTATTTTAAAGTAAAAAGGACTTATTATCGACCTATTTGAGTAGTTTTTAGTATTGTATATAGCCATCTAGTGCTGATGGTTCATCTCAAGTTGTTCACAAAATTATTAACATTTTTCTACCTCTTTTACAGGCGACACGGTTTTCGCTCAGGGCGCCGCGGCGACTCCTGTAGCGTTGCTAAATGCAATGACGATGCATGGCAAATGCAACAAGTTGAAAAATGTAACTGTTTGCCACATGCACACCGAGGGACCAGCGGAGTATTGCAAGCCCGAATATGCGGACATATTTCGCTCCAACTCATTCTTTATGGGCGGCAATGTGCGCAAAGCTGTGGCCGAGGGACGTGGCGATAATGTGCCCATCTTTTTACATGAAATACCACAGTTGTTTTACAAAAAGATTGTCCAGCCCGATGTGGCTTTTATTCATGTGTCGCCGCCAGACAGTCATGGATTCTGCTCTCTTGGCACCAGTGTGGACTGCGTTCGTGCAGCGCTAATCAACTCCAAGAAGATTGTCGGTAAGTGATAATGATAATTAGTGAGATTAAAACGTTTAATAATATGATTCAATTGCTTGCAGCTCAAATAAATCCTAATATGCCACGCACCTTTGGCGATTCAATTATTCACAAGTCGCATTTTGATTTTGCTGTTGAGGTCAACGACAAATTGCCTCAGCATGGAACTGGTGAAATTTCAGCTGTGGAAAAGAAAATAGGCAAACTGATTGCTGAGAATCTGGTGAAAGATGGAGCAACACTGCAGATGGGTATTGGTAGCATTCCTGATGCTGTGCTTCAGGCTCTGCATAACCACAAGGACCTGGGCATTCATTCCGAGATGTTTGCCAATGGTGTTGTCGATCTGGTCAAAAAGGGTTGCATCACGAACAGCCGCAAGACAATGCACAAAGGTCGCATTGTGGGCTCATTCTTGATTGGTGATCAGCCCCTTTACGACTTTGTGCACGACAATCCCTTCATTGGTGGGTCAATCGCTTTTAAGATTGTTAATATGAACAGTTATTAACATTAATTGCTTTTTACAGAGATGTTGGCCATTGACTATGTTAACAATACTGGTATTGTGAAACAACAGCCACGCATGACGGCTATTAACAGCTGCATCGAAGTTGATCTGACCGGCCAGGTCTGTTCCGATTCGATTGGCCCACGTTTCTATTCTGGCTTTGGTGGCCAAGTGGACTTTATTCGTGGCGCTGCCGAAGGTACCGATGGTCTGGGTGTACCCATCATTGCCATGCCATCCACCACTAACAAAGGAGAGAGCAAGATTGTGCCGATGCTTAAACTAGGTTAATAACGCAAAGCACAATTTGTTAGTCTTTAAATTATTTATATATATCTTGTTATTTCTAGGCGCCGGTGTTGTCACTTCCCGAGCACACGTACACTATGTGGTCACGGAGCACGGCATTGCCTCACTGTTTGGCAAGAATACGCGCCAACGCATGTACGAACTGATCCAAATCGCTGATCCCAAGCACCGTGAGGCGCTAGAGAAAGCCGCCTGCGAGCGTCTCAAAGTTATGCCATCTCCAAAATAAACAAGCAGCCACAATTTGAGGACTTAATAGAGAGCAGATACTATTTTGAAATTTTTAAAAGCATTTCAGAAATGGTTTCCAATTTTTTATTGGTTCTCTGGCATTAATTGTAGATCTGTTAACTTTAGGCGAGTTTATACCAAGAAACGAACTATTAATCATTAACAACAAAAAATATATATGAAGAAATACTTTTTTTTTATTGATGATAATTTTATTATATTGTTGTTTTCATAGTACAAATATGAAATGAAAAAAATTGGAAGGTCTGTTAGGGCAAACGAAGAATGTTGCTTAAGGACAGCAACAACTTCAAGAACCCAAAGTATACTCTATATACAAATAATTATATATATACGTAGGCAGCTGCACGCTTGATGTGGTTGTTGTTGTTAAACTAACTTTGCTTAAGTGTTAGTAGTTATTCATCAATATTATTGTAGCTTTGTTGTATGTTGTAGTTTCATGTTGAGTTTTGAGGATGAAAGTTTTCAAGGATCTCAGAGAAAGGAACTAAAAGTATGTTCAAGTTGTACACCGTATGCGTGTATGTCTGTTTATGTTTATGTAGTTTTATTGTTAATAGGGCCTAAAAAACGTTTAAAACCTACAGAGTTAGCTTAGAATTCTTTCGTTGGATTTTTAAAAAACTCTTTATTTACTTCTTCTTCTGGTTCTTGGCATTATTTTTGACCTCGGCATTAGGCTCAACTTTAGCCCGCTTCTTTGGGTGCTCAATCTCATCATTCTCACCATCGTCCTCCTCATCCTCCTCCTCCATGTCGACCACCTCAACATCATCCTTAATATTCTGACCGTGAATATAAACCGGTCCGCTGCCCTTAATCAGCTTGAACGTCACCTTCGACTCGTAGAATTCCACATCGGGATTGACGGCACGCGTCTCACCAGCTTTCAGCACAGCAATAGGTATCTGCACTGAGTCCTTTAGTGTAGTCACCTGCAAGGTCAAACAAAATGTAATAAGATATAGTGATAGATATTAAACGTGTTAATTGAATCATAACCGTATCATTAAAACAGTCAGACTTTTTAAGTTTAGAGATGGTATCAAAGCCAATAAACTATTACCAAAGGATCTACAGTTTATCAAACTAATCAAATTGAAACTGTTTGGATCTTTATGTCATGTTGCTGATATGGCAGCAATGTTAAGTAATCAATCGACTATCATTTAACTGTCCCGCAAAGACCATAGGAACGTCATCAATAAACAGATAAAGTTTATTAGTTAGTTTAATGCTATCCTCTGGAAAATACCTACTTAATAACAAAATAATTTATATGTGCTATCAAACATCTGTCGCGAATGTAGCGCCATTCATTATAGCTCTACCATAACTACACTGACTAAACTGATCCGAATCGGGCCAAAAAGTCCGAAAGGCATTTCACGAAATACAAAACAGCGATAACTAGAAAAAATGAAAAGGGAACTTAGAAAGCGGTAGAGATACTACTTAACGTTTCTTACGCGCCATAGACGGACCATTCAACGGTTTGTAGTCGCAGTGGCAACATCAAACTACAACTAATCGCTTGAACTAGAATCCGGAAATAAGCATCGTACTGAATAACCAATTGAATTGAATGCAATTCCAATTCGTGAAGTGTTCAGCATTGTGCGCGTGTTACATTTAATAACCTGACGGAAAGGTGTTTAATACATATATACTTATATGCAATATATATAAGTAAATAAAAGGCCACTTAGAGCTCAAGTCTATTAATAGGCTCAAAAGTACTTAAACAAAAAACAAAAAAAAAATTGGCGAATATGTGCGACTTTAACGATGGTGCGTTCCAATACAAAACTGATAAGTGAATCTCCAAAGCAAATAGAAATCGTAAATACGATTTTTTTTTTTAAGAAGAAAAGATTTCGCCGTTGAACTCATTTTTAGTTTACTTATGCCTGGCTTATTTAAAATTTAAACAACAACCAAACCATCTTATCATTGTCGAATTAGCTTATTTCTTGAAAATCACATTTTTTGTATACAGGAAAAATAATAAAACTCACAGATTATAAGCTTGAATCTTTTTAGTTTACTTTCTGTATACAACAGATGAAGATTGATTTACAATCTAAAATCACTGCCCTGCAACAACGGAATTGTTTTTATCTGTATTCAAGCAGTGATTTCGAAGTTCACACATTGGGTTCAATAAATAGAAAATTTATAATACGACGATATGATATGATTTATAGATAACAATCAGAATGGAAATTTACAGATTTCCGTCAACCAACAAATGTTTATATATCTCTCGATTCAAGCAGTGATTTCGAAGTACACAAATTGTGTTCAATATACAAAAAAAAAAAAAAATTTACAATATTTAGGACATGTGATATGACTTATAGACAATAATCAGAACGGAAATGTACAGATACAATATATATATGATATATAAAAGGAGTGAAAGGGGTATTTAATCTCGTTTCGGAAATCTTTAATTAATATAACAGACGAAAGTGCTGTTGGCCTGCACCACCACTTCAGATCGATTGAAGTGAAAAAGCAATAAACAATATTAAAACATTGTCAACTCGATAAGACGCCGTGGGGTGTTGTGTACTTAATCATGTGGTGCTTCCAATCAAAGTCAAGTGCTTTTCTTAATTGTCTCCGGCATTTTCAGATGAACTCTATCACGAACGCCTGCCAAATGTCTGTGGCGCTATGGGCGCCAAGGCGCGCAAATGTTGCAGCACACAGACCGTTAAACGTATGCTACCCATTTGCACTTGGCTGCCAGAGTATAAAGCCAAATTCCTAATTGTGGACTTTGTGGCAGGGCTGACGGTGGGTTTAACCGCGGTGACGCAAGGACTCGCATATGGTGTTGTTGCTGGATTGCCGCCCGTTTATGGTTTATATTCGGCATTTATGGGTGGATTTATGTATATATTGTTTGGCACCTGCAAGGATATAACAGTGGGTAAGTTCGAGACGATTAACTTAAATTCAAATCCATTTGTTATAACATCCAATTTCAACAGGTCCCACTGCCATTATGTCCATGATGATCTTTCCACATTTGGATGGTAATCCAGATTATGCGATCTTAATGTGTTTTCTTTCCGGTTGCATTATATTGGTGTTGGGTTTGTTAAATCTAGGCGTTTTGACACGCTACATTTCGTCGCCAGTGACAACGGGATTTACCCTGGCAGCTGCTATAACTATAGGCAGTGGTCAGATTAATAATCTCTTTGGCATAACAAACAAATCGAACGGTTTCCTAAACTGTTGGATCACATTCTTTGGTCACATTCAGGAGACGCGTCTTAATGATGCGCTCCTGGGTTGTTGCACGCTTATAATGCTGCTGCTTATGAGGGTAAGTTGGATGGATAGCTTAAACACTGTAATATCTCCTTCATTTAACATCTCTTGCAGAAATTGACATCTTTGAAATTTGGTTGCCGTCAGTTTTTGAGATATTTGGCGCTGTGTCGCAATGTTCTGGCCGTATTTTTGGGCATTCTTTTGTGTTATTTACTTAGTCGCAACTCTGATGAGATGCCTTTTAAGATAACTGGAGAGATAACACCGGGTCTGCCACCGTTTCGCTTGCCACCTTTTCAAACGGAGGACGTTTTGGGAGAGCCAGTGAGTTTTGGTGGCATGATCTCACATTTGGGTGCAGCTGTGGCAACCATTCCACTGCTGAGTATACTTGAGAGCGTGACAATTGCCAAGGCATTCTGTATGTTCTGTTTTATCCAATTATACGTATTAAAATTAATAAACAATTTATATTCCAGCCAAGGGCAAGATTGTGGATGCGTCGCAGGAAATGATTGCATTGGGTTTCTGTAATATTTTTAGTAGCTTCTTTTCTTCGATGCCCATTACTGGCTCCTTTACCCGTTCGGCCATAAATAATGCAAGTGGTGTAAAGACGCCTCTAGGTGGTGCCTTCACAGGCATTCTAGTGCTAATGACACTTGCTTTACTCACCTCCACTTTCGCTTATATACCCAAAGCTACTTTGGCAGCCATCATCATAGCAGCCATGGTGTTTATGGTGGAGTACGAAACAATTGCAGAGATTTGGCGTGCCAAAAGTAAGTTTGAACAAGAAAGTAAAGACTGTCCTTTCGTAATTGATTCCTTTGTGGCTTGCTAGAACGCGACATGGTGCCACTTGTTATCACAGCGGTGTGCTGCATATTCTGGTCCTTGGAGTATGGGATGCTGGTGGGTATAATGGTCAATGCGTTGTTCATACTTCAAAAGAGCATGACGCCACAGTTTCAACTTGAAACGCAAAAGGTAAGATAACAATAATTTAAGTAAAAAGCACATGGTATTAATTGAGATTGTTTTCTTTTTTGTTGTAGCACAACGGCATCGAGCTGTGTTTGGCAGAGCTGAAGGGTAATGTAGATTATACGGCGGCCGAATATTTAAAAACAACAACTGTTGCTCACGTGACTCAGGGGCAAAGGAAATCTATCGCGCTGGTGATCATTAAAGGCACAGAGATTAGATCAATTGATGCCACAGTGGCGCTGGTAAGTCAACAGACACAACTCGAAAAACAACAAATAATTTTAATTCGTTTTCGCTTCTCTTTTTCAGAATTTAATTTCACTAAGAGAAGACTTGAAGCTGTTGCAGTGCGAGCTCATCTGTTGGAATTGGAATATGGCGGCAGCAGGCGTTGTTTGCCGTCTGCAAAAGCAGGCACGCAGCATGTTTAAGTTCACAAAAAGCTTTACACAGCTTATTGAAATTGTGACGGCAAATAGTGGTGAAGAAGTACAAGCTACAGACAGTAATCGGCTTGATCAAGTTGTATCCGACTTAAGTCAATAAAAAAATGTGTTCTACTTTTGGTACAGTTTAACAATAGAAGTTGAAATGATCGTCTCAAGGATATCCTGTAACAAGCAAACACAAATCGTTTTTAAATTTAATTTATAAGTAGACAAAGTTCTAAATCTGTTCTAAGGTTACTTAAATAAATATTCCTAATCCAAACGTATTACAGGGTAACTTTAAAATTTATCATATTGCGAAAGTCGTTTATATCTGACGTCATGGATTTGGTAACAAAATAGCAGCAGCAACAACGTTTGCAGCGATTATCGTAACAGACAAAGGGCGCGTATTGCAGATACAGACAAAATTACCCTTACCCACAACAAATGTTGGGCATACTTGGTGAATACAAACCGGTCCACACAATGAGAGATTTGCGCACACACTCACACACCAAAAAGCCAGACACTACACACACACACACACACACACACTTATACTTGAACTTGGCGCACTTACCTCGACCACGTTGAATTCATTGTCCTTTGCCTCGGCGCCCAGAAGAATCTGCTTGATAACAAGCTTTTGACCGCGTGCATAGTCCTCATCGTCGACAACGTCCCAGGAAACGCTGTTGTTTTCTGCGGATAGGGTAACGCCTGAAAATACAAAAGTATTACTTGTAGATTTACAATTTAAGTTTATATACGTATACACACACTAAATAAATGTGTCTGCACTCATATATGTACACACACGCACACACAGACACATCTATGAAAAGACACAACCTTGAACAAAAGTGCCGGCAGCCGGCAACGTTGCCAGCGCATTGCAAATAAACCGTTTGGTGCTGTTTATTCATTACCGAATTGATTTGTTGTTATTTGATATTTACCATAGAATGATTCCTCTGCCATTTTAGTGATTTGCTTTATGTCTAGCTTTAAAATATCAGCACCGAGCACGTGTTGAGCAAAAACTTTTGCAAAATGGTAGCTAACAACTAGGGATACAAAATGAGCTAGTGATGTGCGCGCAGTTTAATGCTTAGCGTTACCAGATGTATTGACACCATCAAAAACAATTCGTTTCTTATTTTTTGCAGATACGGTTCTTAATTTGAATGCAGACTGAATACATTTAATTGAATTTATGTGGATTGTATACACTACACACACTCTTTGAGCGATATTATTGCTTGGGTGTAATTTTTTTGCAAACTAATCGGTGACTCAAAAACTATCGGTCCCTTCGATGAATCCCAAGCATCATTTCTACCGCATTTGTCTCTTTAGCTATCGCCATTGCACAGGGCACGTGTGAAAAGTACAAGTTATCCTAAACTCTTTTATTGTACTGTACACAAGCGTTTCCTGCAGCATACAAATGGAGTCCGAATCGTTTTATGGTAAGTTGCATCCAATACTATTTGGAGGAGTGTGCCTGCAATGTTTTTAGGGCATCACCGGCAAACTACATACACTCATGCATTTGTATGTGTGTGTGTAAATTAAGAACGGCTATCATTAACCATTGTACCCCTTCTAGGTGTTACGCTAAGCGAAAAAGAGCCAATTGCACAATTTGATGTGCCAGAAATCCCAGAGGAGTATGTAGTACACTCACACAAGTTGATCATTAAACAGATCTCACTGGGACCAGAGGCGAAAACGGGCGAATTCAACGTTGTTCAGGTATGTAGAAAATTGCTAGTGGAAAAACACTAACAAATACTTTCGTGTAATTGGATGAGAGCTGTTGGGAGGGGCAGCGGCCATCTATTAGTTTCGTATCGCATAACAATAGTATCATTTGCACATTTACAGGCGGAAACAAACGTTCACGATGACGGCGAGAAAAAGACAGTCAAAATTCCCATTGCGGTCTTAAAAGTTGGCGAAACTCGCAGTTTGAGACCAAATGTTGAATTCCCTAATGGCTCAGTCACATTCAAGCTAGTGCAGGGCACGGGGCCGGTCTATGTATGTGGCAAGGTAAGATCTAAATTGTACAATTTGTTTTTTTATATATATTAACTATATAATTTTAAATATTTGCAGGCGGAGATGAACTTGGGTGAATATGACGATGGACAGATGTATGAAGAGTATTCGGATGAGGATGATGACAGCGATGAGCTCGATGACGAGAGTTCACCCCAGACAAATGGCAAGAGCGCAAAAAAGAAGTAACACAATAACAAAAACAAATTCGCCCCAGTAATCGTAAGATAGAAGCAAAAAATTCAATCATAAATGTTTAACAGCATGCGCAGTAGAAATTTGAATAACAAAACATATTTTTGCTAAAGTATGAATAAATAAAAAAAAAAAACAATTTAATCCAATTGTTGATTTTGCAATTGTAAATAAATACTATATATCTGGCATCCACAATTGATATTCCTCCCATTAAATCGTATGTTAAGACAAGATTTAAGGTGCTTTATAATTAGTCCTGTGTTACCAATACTTTTTTTTTCGGAATTGGTCTATATTATCGGGAATTTTATTCATTATGTTATGTATTATTTTAAATGTTATACTTAATATAAAAGAATTGTGGCAGTTTTGAGAAGAATGCTCACGGAAGATAAAACAATGGCCGCCACCGCGTTCTATGTTAGTTACAAGCTCGCGTCACTGAGATTTTCTGCCGTGGTACGCTGCAAATATATTTATTATTATTCCTATTACGTGCACATGAATGTATAGAAACTAAACCGTACCGTATGTGTATAACACGACGCCTGTCGTCACTGGGGTGTATGAGATCGAGTTTGTGACTCCATTCAATTTGTTTCATTTCGTGGCGTAACTTCTTGCGATCAAAATATGAGATGGCACAGCTGACGGGTATCCAGAAGACAGCGGTCACCATTACAACGGCCACTGCAAGAAGCATACAAATAAATCTCATGTTCTATATCCATATTAAGTACAGTTGATTCGTTTACTTACTGACTATGTTATCCTTAAGAAAACGCAGTGTTTTGGCTACATTTATTTCCTCAATAATATCCCAAAACCGCTCGACCACATCCTGTATGGTCTTCTCGCACACACCCTTTAAAGAAAGATTATTTTTAAGTCTTGTTAAGAGTATAAGTAATGTCAAATATGCAACCTTATTGCAAAAGCCCGTTATGCACGGCGTGCCATCCGGCAGCACATCTGCCGGCTCTACTGGGAAGCATGTCTCATTGATGCTCATGCGACAGCAGCGTTTGCATGCATCCACGATGATGTCGCACATGCAGCTCTGCAGGCCCTGTGTCTCGCAGTAAGGTACGCATTTACCATTTCGACACTGGCCGCGTTCTTGGCAAATTGTGCCATCGGCCATTGCGGGTGATTTGGGGCATTCAGCATGGGAGCCAGTGCAGCGCGCCTCCTGCTCACAGGTGGCGTATTGTGCTTCACGGCATTTCATGGCCGCCGGCATGAACTGACAGTTCTGGCAGCAAGGCGAATTCTTGTCGCTGCACATGGCACCCTGATTGCGGCGCAACTTGCAGTTCTTGTCACAGCACGAGTCATTGTCCTCGGTGCCAAGCAGTCCGGCATCGCATTGTTCATCGCCCTCAACACGTAAATTACCGCAGAACGACTCCTCTGGCTCTGAGAAGCAACGGCCACTCTTGGCCTGCAACACTTTGCGTATGGATCGCAGTGAGCATGGTGAAAATTTCTAAACCGATTTTGCAATTAGTTATTAATGTGAATATTTAAAGAATAAGCAAAATTCGTTTACCTTGTTGTTCACATCGTAACCACTGACGGAGTACGTGTACATAAGAAAACTACCACCTTGCGAGGCACTGGGTGAGCATTCTGGTATATCGGGATCATGCTCGGAACCCCAATTATGTCCAAACTCATGCGCCGTTACCAAGTCAGCCTCACGTGTTATTACACGCTGACCGTAATGATTGCGTGAACTGCTCAAGCCCGAGTTTAGGTAGAGTGTATAGCCATTCTTGAAGTATTCTTGATGAGGTTAAAAGACAAATAACAAGTATTAGACATTGCAATACAGTCAATACTATAACAAAATGTAAATAAATAAAAGAAATCACAACAATTGACTACTCAAAAGCAACGGAAAGAAAACACAACGATAATGAAATTATATATGTTCGTTTGGGGATTAGCAACCTGGTGTGCAGATACCACCGACAGAATTGCGGCGTGGGGAGCCAACGTAAGCCAAGCCTAAAATGCCACCCTCGAATTTGAGATCGGTAAAGAGATGAGCTAAACAAAAGTCTTTATGGCTGTATTCCCGTGAGAAGACCTACATTAGTATGAGAGCAATAAACAGTTTGTTTTTGTTGATGGAAGTAGATAGAACAATAGAACAAGATATACAAGAGTTTTTTTTTAGCTATACAAACACTCTCAATTCAAAATCACATAGTGTCAAGTGAAACATCTACTCACCTCGAGCAGATTGCGCACATCCCATTTTTCGCGTATCATATTGTAGTGAGCTTCACCGCCCCTCAAACGCGTCGGCTCCGAATGGACAACGATTTTCTTAATGACAAAGCCCATGCCTTTAAAGCCCTCCTGATCGGAGCGATCCTGCCACACGGTATCATTATAGATTTTATGCACTCGATCAATAAGGCTTATCTGCAAGAAAGATAAACTCTAGTTAGTACGGAAAGATTGGTTTAAAAGTGGATCAATTACCAAGTAATTAATGGTTGTTTTTGTGTTGCCACCGCCCATCTCTTGGAAAAAACGATAATCGGCCACCAGGAGCAGCGGACACCGCGTCTTTGTCGGCGTGTATTCGTACTGATCCGATTGCCGTTTCTCACGCAGATGGTAGACTTCATTGTCAGTGTGCTCCAGTTCAAGACCCTCTTTGATATAGCCACAAGTCTTGGGTACCGAGCCTTCCTCTTTATTATTCAGCTTGACATCGGATGATTTATAGGCGACCATTGTGTGTTTCTTTGCTGTGGGCAAATGACGCCAGGAAGGCTCTATGTGATAGGTTTCATCGGGTAATTCTATGGACATGGTCAGGGTGCCATTCTCGATGTGTGCGCGTACTGATGATTCCAGTTCACCAAACACGCGACCCGTATAAAAGTTATCATGATCTAGATGGGGTTTTATTTATTGATTAACAATGCACTGCAAGAATATATCTATTTTTAGGCTTACCTAAGTGCACCACAGTCTCATTTCCGTCCGCATCTACGGCGTAAGCTCGAAATTTACTGTGCAGCACATCACGATGCGGATGTAAAATCACGCGAAAATTTTTGCCCAGTGTTTTAAACTCGAGCTCCTTAATGGTGTTATATGGATTATCGCTTTGCTTAGTTCCCCTCTTGACAATCCGATGTACAACATCATCTTTGTGGAAAACTTCGTAGTGGCGCAGAGTCCTTTTCAGAGCAACTAAAGGCAAAATATTATGTTATTTGAGTGCGCTGTATTAGCAGTGAACTTAATTTGATACTTACCACTTTTTTCGACCAAAAGGCATGTGAATATAACACAAATAATTATTGAAACACAACAATTATTGCATTTTGTAAACATTTTTCATCTCAATTGATTGAGCAGTGTTGCCAAATGCCTGTGTGTTTATAGTTCTAGGGTTGCCCATCTTTTGCCAAAGACTTCAGTCTGTATCTGTTCGATAACCTTCAATGTCGATTACAATAATAGCGGGTAACTGAAGTTTATATTGCAGATATTTGATTTGTAAGTAAGCTTAGATTTTGCCAATTTGGGTAGGGATGGGTGCCAATTTATAATCCACACCGTAAAATTGACCGTTTAGAGATTTTCTTCTTGGTTTTGGTTGACTGAGAGGATATTCAAATTAGTAAATTGTCTGGTAAGCTTTGGATATAACCAACTTGTTATCTCTTGACCCGAATACATAAATTTGAACATGTCCTTTAGGCACATCGTTCAAAAAAGCCCTATAACGGCAACGCATATAAGGATTAGTGCGACACGAAAACAATGGTTTCAAATGATCCAAATGATATTTAAACATCGGCAAGACAACCCAATTGTCATCAGGGACGTTTAGGAAATCCCGTGGACTTTTCGACTTTTCCTCATCTTTCTCCTTATGTTCAGGTTTAAATTCCGCAGCAAGTTGCTCAATACTAAATTTCGCAGGAAATTTTGTAAATGGTTCGCAAATGGGATTCATAATCATTTTGCCGAAATATGAAAATAATAAAAAAACACACAAGAATTTTTGTAAAACACAGATGATGATAACAATTTATAGTATTTAATGACAAACAAATCGTGCGCCGCCTTCTTAGAGACGGCAAATTAAAAGACAGATACATTTACATAGTTTTTTATGTATTTTCGGATTCTGCTAAACGTTATATTTGGCTTATTTAATCAAATCGATGTAATAATGTGTACGTATTTATGGATGTATGTTAGTTTACAGTTCGAACACCAAATCTTTACAATAACTGGGGGATTGCAATAAAATCTCATTAGACTTTCGACAATTTTGTTGAAAACTTAAGATTAAATTCTGGCTAAAAAGTTTTTTATACATATATTAATAACTTTGTCATTGGGAACATTAAAAATATTTTCATTTTTGCAATTCGGCCATGTTTGCCTCAAAGATGGCTGTATTTATTTTGTGCTTGAGTGCAATAAGCACTTCCCTATTGCCAATAGCACGCATCTCATTGGCTACATACTCCCCATAGGTGGAGAACTCATCGCGCAGTGTGTTGGCAATTGCGGGCGAAGGTATCGGAGAACTTGCCGGCTTTGGCGGCGACATTGTTGTGTTGACTATGGTATTGGCACGGGGCAGACGCAATGTGCCCGTTGTTAAGGTGGAGCCAGAACTTGTGAGCACATTGCTGGCATTGCCATTTTGTGTAGCCGCTGCCAATGTAGAGGCGGAGAGTATGGTGGTGCTGTGGTTCCCACTGGGATCACAATAGATCCGTTTGGGCGGTGGCGGATGAAGCTGATGCTGATGCGGCGTGGATGGATCATCGAAATAACCATTCTCCTGGCCAGACGTATCGCGTCGCTGAATCTTTATAATGCGCGCGGGCACAACATGCACGGATGAACTGTTTCCGATGGTGCCACTGCCGGGGGCAGAGGAGGCCGATTGATAGTGCAACTCGCCACTCTCGTTCGCCTGAAAGCTGACAGCCTCAACCGCATTCGACGTGTGGTGTAGCTCCATAACATACTGTGATTGGTGCTGCTGCTGCGGTTGCTGGTGATGTGTGTGCGTTTTTAGGGGTTCGCTGTCTTCCTCGTTTAGGTGCACATATGTCCCACTACCAAGATCTTTTCTTAGTTTAGGCTTGGTTTCCACATCCTCCTCAACGCACGGCTCATCCTCATCAATATCATCCGCATCTTTGGTCGTCTCCTCAATAAGCTTCTCCAGCTCCTGTGCACTGCTCGCATGCGACTTTCGCTGCGTTATTATATATTCATCATTCATTGTATTGTTGTCTGCGGCACTAGCGTTCACCTCGCCCAATGAGTATTTCTGCACGGATGAGTTCTCCTGCGCTTGCAGTTCTACTTTCAAGCGACCTTTGGTCGAGCGACAAGCAAAGGGTGAACTTAAAAAGTTGAGATTCTTAAAACCAAACCACTTTGAATTGTATGGTTCCTTGCGTTTCATACGATTGATCTCGCGATGATATTGTGTGCGCAGCGTATGAAACTTTTTCTCCAGCTCCGGTATAGGTATATTGCCACCTAGTACGTCGCTAACTTCGTTTAACAGTCGCTGTTTGACATCCTTCTTGCGATACTCGTCGCATGTCATGTCCCACAGTCCGCGTCGCTGTCGGTACTCGCTGATCAGCAACAATGTCTTCTCTCTAGTCCACTCCATTTTTAGCTACAGCCGGGCAAAATGCCTAAACGGTGTCACAGTCACAATTTGCAGAACAATGAGCTCGACGAGGCGAGTTCTATATATGTGATCTGTGCGCGCTGCACTTAGTTGTCGATCGTCCGTTCTATTGTTGGCGGCAACGGCTCCCTTTAAGCAAAAAATAATTCAAATTAGCAAAACAAAGAAGTTTTTGGTATGCCGAAGATAATGTACACTTGCGAAAAAGTGTGCAGGTTAATATATCTAAGTTATTACAACAAAAAAAAAAAAATAAATCCGAACATACATTTTGGTAAACAAACATGGATCAAGATCTTGTGTAAATTGTGTGACAGATCTATACAACCCATTACAAGGGTATAATAAAAACAACGCGGACATATATAAATACATATTGTCCGCCGAAGTATTTTAATAGCTTGTGGCGGCGCGACAGAGTTTGTTACCTGCAAAGCGACAGAGCTCGCTAGACAGCAACCGAACAGCAGCACCAGCAGCTAATTTATTGTTATTCCAAAACACTTGCTTGCCAACAGCAGCTGGTACATTATTAAAATGTTTTTCGCTTCGTTTTCGTATCCATTTAGTGAGGTGTCGAGTTTTTGGGCAAATGGCACATGCGTGTTGGGAAACTGTGTACAATTCGTTGTACAGATAACGCAGTTTGTAAATATATTTTGTTTTCTTTCGTGTAAAATTTTGCGTTGTTTTTATCCACCCCTCCACTCTTATTTCATGAAAATGTGTGCTGCCAACTTGGGCATAAAGTATTTATGTATCTATTTAGTATATCGATACTTTAAATATCGAACAGCAAATGCTGTGATGCCACGATAGTCTGACGCGATGGTTCTGCTCGATAATATATTTTGTAAAGTTTCGATGTAAAGCAGCGTTGTGCTTGAAACTTTCGGCATTTTATTTATTTTATTATTCTCCTTGATACAAAATGGAAAATAACGAAACTAACTTAGGAAAATTGACAGAAGAATCTTTAAAGCGGAAGGAGCGCTTACAGAAACTTCGCGAGCAGGCGCAATCCAAGAATAATGACTGCAAGGAAACTGATATGGAAAAATTGCCCAAGTAAATATATATATATAATATTTTGTGAATGCATTTAAAACGTTTTCCGTTTTTCAGGCCCATTTTTCGTAGCTACAAGCCGCATAACACATTTGGTGAAGTCCTGCCTCAAGAGACCACCGGGGACATTGAGTCCGCTGTTCAATCACAACTGAATTTGTTGCAGAAGCCAATGGAAATTGAGGAGATTGATATAACGACATTGGCACCACGCAAACCCGATTGGGATTTAAAGCGTGATGTAAGTAAAAAGTTGGAACGCTTGGAGCGACGCACACAAAAGGCAATCGCAGAACTAATACGAGAGCGACTGCAAATGGATCAATTTGACGACATAAGCCAGGTGGTGAATGTGGGTGCAGCGCAACAAGCGGGAAAAGCCACAGACGAGGTTTATGAATAGGTCATAAGGAACAAATAATATATATAAATTTAATTAAAGCTAAACATAAAAAAATTAACTAACAGTCGTTATTTTTGGTAACTACATATAAATAATTTGTAAAGCCTATTTGCGATTAGCATTGCGGCTGGAGTTCTCTTTGCCACATAAATGCTCTTTTAGGGTGAGTATTTCTGTGAAAAAAAGAAGATTAGTTAAGATATGTTGTTTTCTATTGGTAAAGTTGTTTACTTACGATTTTTGTACTTCTCATCTAGGACCCGAGCAAAGTGACGCATCGATTCCAGCTGCTGAGGAATCTCCTCACCCAGCTGCTGAATTGTGTGCCGCGATTCTCGCAGTTCATCTTCGCGCAGCAACAACAGTTTTTCCTTCTCTTTGATGGCTTTCTCCTGCTGCAGCGCCACTTCGGTGCGCCACGCAATCGTTTTCTTTTGATTGAGCAACTCCTGATTTTGCTTAAGTATGATCTGATTTGCTTTGGCAATTTCATCGGATGCCATTTCCAGTGCTTGCCTTTTGGTGTGCAGAATCTTTTTTTCCGCCTCCAACTCGGCAGCAATGTTGGCCTAAAAGTGTATAACCATATGAATTTTTGGCTTTCGTTTTAACATAACTATCTTACCTTTTCCTTGTTGCCTTTTTGTATGTGCTCCTGGAGCTCTGCTGTGTGCTGCTTTAGATCTTCGATTTTATATTCCAGCTTACGTCCGTGCTTCTTAGCTCCGGTAATCTCGTTGTGCAGTTTCTCGTTCTGTTCTTTAAGGGTGCTCATGCGCGACTTGCAGCACGTGAGCTCCTCATTAAGGTTTTGATTATGTTTCTCAGTTTGATCTTGGATTGCCTTAAGATCATTTATTTCCTGTGCAGCACGTTCCAACTGGGATTGCAGTCCCGCAATCGATCGACGACTGCGATCCAGTTCGTTGTTGCGTTGGTCTTTTAATTTGTCGAGCTTATCTTGCATTTGCTGTAGTTCCTGTTGGTGTTTCTCGCCAAGCTGCCGTGTGTTCTCTGTCAGTGCGTCGCGTAACTTGGTATTCTCTGCGCCCAATTGCTCAATGTGTGATCTTTGCGAGTTCATTTCCATTTGCAACTGTTTCGTGTTTTGCTCCAGCAAATAGAGCTTTTGGTGCGTTGTATCTAATGTAGAGTTGATGTAGAAGAGTACTGTGTGTAGAGGCGCCGAACGGCAGGGCAGGCATAGATGCACCAGATTCTTAAAGGATCGTATCTCCACAAATTGCAAATGGTAATCGTGCCGCTCTGTCTGATTCTCGCTGCTGCAATCTCTAGCAAGGAGGCACAGCTCCAGCTTTCCTGTCTGGCAGTCCTTCAACATCCTCACCACATTCTCCATAAATCCCGAAAAAGTAACATTCAACGACTGATCCTTTTTAAGCTCATGAAAGGATGCACTGTCCACAGTTGTAATATACATGCGCCGCTGATCACATTTCTCGGACAAACGCAGTTGCTGCGAACAATTTCTTACATATAGGACATTAAAAAGACAATTGTGTGGCGTGGCTTACGATCAGCTCCTTGAAATCGATTCTTTCAGCGTACAGTAAACAAGCTTTCTGGGTACGCATAACGTCTCTGTCACCAAAGAAGGTCACCATTATTTCCATGCTGGGTACTATGTTAAGCACGTTCTTTTTGTAGTCAATGCTAGCAAAATAAGTTTCATCTGTGCTTGGCGCCCACATTCTTTAAAAAAATTATTTTGTATAGTATATAAAAAATGAGTAAACAAATCAACTGTGCCCGATAACTCTCTTGACCGATATTATTTTCGATTACAGTTGAATTTGTTTTCATCGCATACATCGTTCATGTGCATTTTGCACACCCGAATCAAGAAAAATACGGAAAAAAGAGAACGTAGCGAGAAGAAAATAACTTCCAATATATGTCTGTAAGTATTGATCGCAACTAACCATAGCCAAGTGTTCAATATGTGTTCCCCACTTCCTTGCAGACCGCCAAAGTGTTTGTGGGCAGCTTGCCGCCTGGCTGCAAACCAGAGGAGCTTAGACATTTGTTCTCAAATTATGGATCTGTTGTTGAGTGCGATGTTATGAATCGGTGCGGATTCGTGCACATGGAGACCGTTAAAATGGCAGAGGCAGCCATCTCAGGTTTAAACGGACTCGATTTTAAGGGGCAAGTAATTATCGTAGAACCGGGCAGGCCAAAAGACAAAAGAAGCGGCGGCGGAGGTGGTGGTGGGCCCGGAGGTGGAGGTGCCGGTAACCGAAGACCCATGCAGGGTAAGGAAGGATCAGCCATTTAGCAATCATTAAAAAATACAAAATAATATTCTCGTAGGACACGCCGGCGGTGGCAACTTTAATCGTGGTGGTCACAGCGGTGGTAATAATAGAGGAGGTGGCGGCGGCGGTGGCGGCCGGGCTCAAAATTCAAATGATAGCCACTATGGACCGATGCGTAGTGAGTCGAACTTTAGACAGCAGCGCAGTGCTCCCTACAACAAGGGATCTGGACAGCATAACCAAAGCTTAGACGCTCCATCTTCACAGCCCTATAGAAATAAGTTTAGCCAAGGTATGGCCAACACGGGTCACAGTGACTACAATGCCGGCAACAGTGGCGCTGGTGGCTCCAGCAGTCATCATCGGGGCAACGGTAGCTCCTCATCATCACATAATATTGGCCAAGATCGTCGTGGATTTGCTCTGCCCGCTGTGGAGCATCAGCAGCAGCAGCCAGTGTCGTTTGGTGCAAAACAAAATCGCTTTGCCAGTGCAACAATAGACCATGATAATGGCTCATATCAGCGAAATCGTAACAATATTGGAATGAATAGGTAACATACACACAGTATTTGCCCGGAAGTGTGACAGATAAAATGTATTTCTTAACAGCAGCAACCCGCAAGGTGGTCGTGGTGGTTTTAGTCCTGGGCGCGGTGGAGGCTTTGGTGGTCGTGGTGGTGGCGGCTTCAGTGGACGACGTGGAGGCGGCGGCGGTAGTGGACAAAGCAACAGCATGTCGCATAGTCACGGTGGTGGTTTTAATAAACACGAAACTGCAAACGGTCACAATCATCAGAGCGCTCCAGGTGCATATCAAACGGACTTTCCGCCACTTGGACACAGTCGTGGTGGTGGCCGTGGTGGTGGCGGCGGTGGTGCCCCAGGCAATTACAACAGGTGAGTTGGCAAATAAATATATATAAGTATAAGACTTATTATGAATTTATTATAAAGGTTCAATGGACCTCGGCCGGAGCACAATATGAGCGGAAATAGAAGATTTTAAAGTTTGTAATGCAACATTTTTAATATCATGGACGCAGATCGCAATCGAAGTTGGATTGCTAACATAGTAGCCGAATTTTGTTTTCAATTTAATTAAAAGCGAGCGATATTTTAAGTTTTATTCAGCCCAACAACAACAATCAACAGTATATTTTTTAATTGTATTTAAGGATGTAACAATTATTAACCATTTAAAACATTTTCTTTAATTAGCAATTACAAATGGAATGCGTTGTAAGACATTGTTCTTCTTTAAATATGATCAATTCAAATATAAATATTATTAACTTAACAAAAACTACTTTTAATAAGTGAGATAAATATGTTTACTGTTTGATGTGATCCCTTAGATCAAGAAATAAAGCTCATAAATTCATCTCGCAATGGCTTGCTCTTAAATGCCAGCAAATCCGAAGCGATGGCTTCACGAAAATTGACGAGTTTTAGCAATTCGTCTGTACTTTCGTTATCACCTCGTTCCTTTTTAATTCGCCTATATAAAATGTATGCGTTCGTTGCTGCCATATCGATTAGATGATAGAAAACGCGAGTTGTTCCATCCAAAGCCTGGTTTCTTATGCCATAACGATATATATGACCATGCATTACTTGAACGCCGCCACTCTTGGCATTATATTCCCGAACAATTTGTGGGCAATCCATTTCATCGTACGGATTGGTTCCTACAAATGGTTTAATACCCACATAGCTGGACATGAAGCGATCTGTTTTTATGTCTTTCCACAGGACGCTACTTATTTGAACGCCATAAGAAGTAGCGACAAACTCTTTTTTATAACCCCTGTTTTCATTAAGGATGGATGCAGTCTTTGGCAACGGACAGTTGGGTATGGAAAAATACTGCACTTGACCAATGCTATATATACCCTTGGCACGCAAATACACTATCAAAGGCAGGCTCGTATAATAATTATTAAAACAGACTATGTACCTCTTGAATTGTGGTACGGTATCTGTTAAGCGAACAACAACGTTAGCAAAAGTGCCCAGATCTGGTTGACCAGGCCCTATATGGGTTTTAGTTGCAATATTGTAAATCTCGAAGCGGTAAGCATAACCGCAAGTATCACAAAGTATGAATATTTGTATACCCTTATTATACACTGCATTGTGCATAGGACGCTGTTTCATTATGCTGCACGTATGGTGGTCGACACTGAGATGGGCTTGCTTTGGCACGGAGTCAAACCTTTGATTAAGACAGTCTATCAACGCACGCATACGATAAAGGGGATCAAAACCTGGTTGATCCACTTCAATTCTCATGCTTTCATTATGAATGGAGAAGTGATTCTCAATTGTTTCAAATTTGCTTTGGCTCATGCAGTTTTCAATTGATACAAACTCGTCGTTTTTCCAGTGATCTGTGAACTGCTTAATGGACATGTACAACAACATTCCAATGTAATGATAAATATCGTCAATATTTATATTGAACTCTGCTGGAGCTGCGCGATCTGTTTCCACGGCAATTGTATGCATAATATGTACATCGAAAAAATAGCAAAATAGCTGAAATGGTGTTTGAAGCTCCATTATTTCCGCTGGCAGCGAAGAGTCTCCTCGAAATGCTATATCCTTGACATGCAACTGCATCGATCGCTTATACCATCGAACATTCCTTGACTGTTTAGTTATGGATGCAATGCCTGTACATAGATTTCAAAGTCATAATGTACCCATATTTAACTATAAAATCTTACTTGAACCATTGAAGCCGCCGTTACGCAAATACTTGAGTGAAGAAGTTTTAGTTGTCTTTCGGGTGGTTTCAGGCTTCTGCAATAGCCCCATGGTCCCCGCATCATTCAAATTTGCTGTCAGGTCCTCGTCCGAGTCATCGGAATCCATAAAACCCAGCGACGGTTCATTGAACAAGTATATCAATCTGCACAGTCTTTGCACTCGATCTGTCATTACTTATTTTGTTTCGAAACAATAAAAACAGAAAACACAAATATTGTGAGTGGATGTAAAACAACTAATGCAAACAATTTGGCGCGTAAGCAAGTTCGCTATCGCAATCGCTTGTGTACGCAGTTTTGCATGTGTTTTGTTTGCAGCCGAATAACAAATAATACTGTACTTTTGTGGTCACCCTTATTTTTTGATGCCTGATTATCGATAGTAAACAATTTTTCAATACACAAACAAAAGCAATCGATACACAATGGTCATTGCTTGAGTTAAACTTGTGTTGAATGTGAAAGATAGCGTACGTTTGTTCCTTTGTTGAAGGTAAGTAACTAAGATTTTATGACGCACACACTAGTTGTTTATCTAACAAAACCATAACATATCTACAGAGACGTGTCTTTGCTTTCTTTTGTTTGATATGGTGCACCACCAAAATTGCGGGGTCAAGGCAATCGTCTTTTTTTGCTTGATTTGCATATCATGTTTCACAATTGCTAAAGCCCTTCGATCCACCGATATCGAGGGAGCGGAAGGAGTACAAGCAAGTTTGTCTGGTGAGCTCAAATTCGCACATGTGGTAAGTCAATGTCTTTTGAATTTTTGGTACCATATGGATAAGTTTAGCTCGTACTTTGCAGATATTTCGCCATGGAGACAGAATGCCCGTAGACCCGTATCCAACGGATCCATGGAACAGTCGCAAATTTTGGCCAACGGGCTGGGGTCAGCTGACCAATGTATGTACATAATGGAAAACTGTTAAAATCTGCGGGCATGACTAACATTCCTTGTTTCTTTGTTAGCGAGGCAAGCAACAACATTACGAATTGGGCAAATGGCTTAGAAAGCGCTACAGCTCACTGCTAAACAGCAGTTTCAACAATGAGGAGATATATGTACAATCAACAGATGTGGATCGCACACTGATGAGTGCGGAATCAAATTTAGCTGGCTTGTACGAGCCCATTGGTAATGATGTGTGGAATCCGCAAATTAAATGGCAACCAATTCCCGTGCATTCCAAACCAGAAAAGGATGATCCGGTACCTATTTCTCTTCATATATCATATGGCTTGTATAATCAAATGCTGTTTTTTTTATTTATTAGGTGTTGGCTGCCAAGGCTCCGTGTCCTGCCTTTGACTACTATTTGGCCAACTTTCAAGCAACTTCCGAGTTCCAGGCATTATTGGAACGCTATAAAGATCTCTTTAACTACCTAAGTCAACACAGCGGTAGAACCATTAAATCATTCATAGAAGCACAATATTTAAATAATACATTGTTCATCGAGACATTGTATAACAAAACACTGCCGATGTGGGCACAAAAGATTTACGGCGGCACTGACTTAACTTGGGCCTCAAATTTTGCCTTCTCCATCAATACGCATACACGTCAGTTGGCGCGCTTGAAGGGAGGACCTCTTCTTAAGGATATTCTTAAGCGTTTCAAGCAAAAACTTCAGAAACAACTTAATCCTGATCGTTCTGTGTATATATATAGTGCACATGATACTACTGTTGCCAATTTGTTGAATACGCTCAAGCTTTTCGAGGTAAGTTATAAAAATCAATGTAAAAGACTTTGAGTTTTGATTTCTATCTCATGTCACTTAACAGCCCCATAGTCCACCATATACAGCTTGCATAATGCTGGAACTTCGTGTGGATCACAAAAATATTCCATTCGTTTCTGTTTTTTATAAGAACACAACCGCGGAGCCACTGCCTATGAATATACCCAATTGTGGTGTCTCCTGTCCGCTATCGAAACTTACAGAACTGTATTCGGATGTGTTGCCAGGGAATTGGGCAGACGAATGCAAAAGATCTACACTAACTATGACCTATGAGGAAGCCAATTTGGGTGCTGCGACAGGCAAGTTAACAGACAAAACATATTATTTTGTATAGGCTTAAATTGTATTTCTATCTAGATTATGATTAGTGACTGATGTTAATCCTGAGACCGCTTAAAAAACATTTCCGTTCTTTAAATACCGCAAAATTAACTTTATTAATATCATGTAAAAAATATGAGAGCGTGTTCATTAACCTTTAATTTTAACGTAATGCAAGTTGAGCATGATTTAATAACCACTTTAATCTCTAATTACAGGCATACTCATTTGCATCATTGCTGTTCTACTTTTTACCAGCTATGGCCTTATGATCTACTATCGTCGTCGTAATTACAACATGCACACCACATCGTATGCACAAATGGCATAGAATGCGGACAAAAATTTAAGACGGCGATTTTTAAAAGACTTTGTATATTAATTCGTTAATTCATGTCGTGTGTTGCTCAAATATGTAACTGCTGATTCCTAATTAAGGCATAAAACTTAATTTTTTTGCCAATTTGATTTGTTGAGCATTTAGTTATAAAGCTTATTTTGATCTTGTTGTTTAGTTATGTTGAACGATGAAAAACAAACAAAGACTGTGAATAGTTACCATGAAGTTTCTTACACATATTTTTACATGTGTGCATCTTGTATATTATATACAAACGATATATATATATGTGTGTAAATAGGCATGTGTATAAACAAATATATAAATATATATCTGCATTTACGAGTATTGGGCATTTTATGAAATCATCTTGTTGTATAAACCAAAAAATCTATTTTGTGAATTGTAATAATAAAAACAGGCTCAAAAATAAAAAAAAGGAAAACCATAAGCCAAGCTTCTCTTGTTTTAATATTATACTATTATTTGTTTATTACGCATACGCGATTTGTCGACTTAAAATACGGATACGGTTAGAATGTTACTAAGTCTATATACAACATAAGCTGACAATGACAATTGTTTTAGAACCTGTTTTTTTTTCATAACTCTTCAGCTGCGTTGCGGCTGATTGACTGAGAGAGACAAAGAGATGAAGATTAGATGGGAAGACACACACAAAAAAGGTGAAAGCAAATCTCTCTATCTGTATGCCTTGTCGTCCGAATAGATGATGTACGGTTGGTGTTGATGCGGATGCTGTTGTGTCAGGCTGTCGGCACCGTCGGCACTCTGTGCCGCACCCGCTCCACTGAAGTACGACATGCGCGACATGGTCGAGTAGGCAGCAACGGCTGCAGCTTGTTGTTGCTGTGCTGCTGCCGCTGCTGCCTGTTGCGCCACCTGCTGTCGCTGTGTCAGATTCTGTGTGGACTGATGATGGACAGATGATGCCTTGTGCGGCAGCGTGGCATAGCTGGCCTGATATGGGGGTACAGCATACAATGCTGCAGTGGGTGCAGCTCCATTCTTGTAACCGTAGGCAGCATTGTGAGCGCCCAAATGTTGCAGGGTTGGTGGCATGCCCATCATTGCAGCACTCTGCTGATACTCCACATTGCTCATACGCAGCCGTATAATACAAATGATAATAATCAAAATGGCTATGAATGCCACAACGCCTCCAACAATGCCGATGATTAGCGTATCATCATTGCTAATGATTGGAGCTTGTGCTTTCATCAGCGGTGCCTTTGTTTTAATCTTCATGATCGTGGGCTGCGTTGGCTCCATGCTCCAGATGATCAGTGGTTCCTCGGTAGCGAGGGTACTGCGTGTAACCAGCTGACTGGAGGTCTTCAGCAGCTGGGAAGTTGATGGACGCGCTGAGGAGGATGTCATGCGTCGTGAGTCGCATGTCAGCTCATCATCACCCACCTCGATGAGTTTGCGTCCGGCGAGGTAAGGTGGCTCCCGACATGTCAGCTCCAGCATACCCGAGCTTGGCAACCAACGGCGCAGAGCACGTGCATCACAATTGCAATTGATGGGATTACTTTCGAGTCCATGTAGCTGTAGACTGGCACGACGATCATCTAGAGCGTTAAGGAACTGCGGCACCAGAGAACTCAGCTTGGAACCCTCCACATTCAAAGTAAGATGTGAGGAACGGGGCACGGGAAAGAGCAGTGCTGGCGGCAATGCGCTTAGCGATGTATTCTGCAGATTGATGGTCAAATCACTGGTCTTCAAGCCGGCTAGAGTGCCAGACGATATGGATTTCAAGCGCTCTCCGCGTATTCCAATAGTACTCAAGCGAGGATGCTTTAGCGGCTGAATCTGCTCACTTCCAATGGATGCGTCCTTCACCTCAATGTCCAGCATTTCCAGACCCGGCAGCAGCTCCATAATGCCCTGCAGATCCAGATAGCCTAAGAGTGGCAGATCATATGCCTCCAAGTTGACCAGATTGTGCAGTGGCTTGAAGGCGTTCTTCTCAATTCGACTGCATAGGGGCAAGTGATTCATTCGCAAAGTGCGCAGCATTTCCAGCTGGGCAAAGTTCGTATGGGAGATGATCTCAAAGCTATTGTTGGACACGTCCAGCTCTTGGAGCACTTGCAGCTGCGGCCAGGCTAGGGAGATATCACTCAACGACTCCAGGCCATTGCTGGATAGATCGAGTGTCTCCAGGAGCGTTACCCTCTGGAACACATCCGACTTGATGTTGCGTAGTTTGTTGTGGGAGAGATTCAAATACTGTAGGAATGGTGTCTCCAGCAGTTTCAGTTCCTCAATACCAGTGCCCGCCAGATTGAGCTCCCTCACCGTCTTGGGTTCGTTCAGGACATTATGCACCGCCTGGTTGCTAAGTGGATTGAAGGAAAGATCAATGCGTTTGATGTTCACCATAATGCTATCATCCCTGGGCAGCTCACGAATCCGATTGTGACTAAGATCCACTGAAGAGACAAAGAAATACCGCAGCTGTAGAGCTTTGAGGGGAGCATACTCGAAACGATTGTGGGCCAAATTTATATTCTCCAGCATGTGCAGCTTGGAGTGCTCAAAAACGCCATCAGAAAGCTCCGACAAACGATTACCCTCTAGATTAAGCTGCTCAAGGCGCACTAGACCCTCAAATGTGCGTTCCCCAATTCGATCAAGACTATTGTGGGACAGATCAATGACCTGCAATTGGGTGGAGTTATGGAATGCCATCTCACTGACCATGTCCAGTTGGTTATGAGACAGGAAGAGTGCACGTAGACGCGGCAGACGTGCAAAGTCCAATTCCTCGACGGTCTTAAGCTGATTGTGGGATAGATCAATGTATTCCAAATACTGCAGCGTCGTTATCAATTCCGCCGGAAAGAAGGAGAATTTGTTGTTGTTAGCTTTAATCTCTCGAAGACGCGGATGTATGCGGAAGGATGAGGGAAACAAATAGCTAAGCTGATTATGTGATATATCTAGCTCCTCTATGCCAGTTCCTGTGTTAAAGAACTCTCCCTTAAAGGCAGACAACTGATTTCCACGTAGATCCAGACGCTTTAATTTCATGACATTGACAAAGGCACCAGCACGAATTGAGTTAATATGATTAGCGGATAGATCAATGGAGCTAATGTTCCACAGATTAACGAAGCTGCCATCCTGGAGCTCCTGCAATTCATTGCCACTCAAATGAATGTGCTTCAAGTCCTGCAGTCCAGCGAGTAGATCTCCACTTATTTGACGAATGCTGCAATGACTCAAATCAATTATTTGCAGTCGTACCAGAGGCTTGAGGAGTGCTGGAGTTATTGGCATTATGTGATTTCCACTCAAATTTAGTGATTGCAAGTTCTCCAAGTCACTAAAAATTGTTGGCACAATCTCAGCCAAATTGTTTCTACTCAAATCCAAACTCCTTAGCTCTGACAAAGCCAGTGGTATGCTGCCCAAGCCGTTGAGCTTGTTCTGAGACAACTTCAACTGCATCAGTGTGCCTTCCAATCCAGCAAATGTATCTGCATTGACCAGTGCCAACGAGTTCCCTGCCAGATCGAGTGTGTGTAGACTGCTAAACATTTGGAAGCTGCCTGGTGGCAATTCTCGGATCACATTGCGGGATAGGGAGAGCGTTGTGATTTCACCCGCTTGCACCGAGCCCAGAATTTCAGCAGATAGTGCTGCCACACGATTGAAGTCCATTTGCAGCGATGTTAACTGTGGCAGTCGTCCAAGAGCACTGCCTGGCACTAGAAGTATATTGTTATCCTTGATGATAAGTGTTTGCAAGCTCTGCAGACCTTCCAACGCATCATCTTCGATCTGTTAAGGAAGTAAGAATTTTCATTAGTTTATCCCTCTCTGTTTGTAAGCTATTAAATATACGTACTGTGCGCAAAGAATTGAGACTTAGATCCAGGTATTTAAGCAAGTTCTGGTCACGGAAAGTGCCTGGTGGAATGCTTGTTATGCTATTACGACTAAGGTCCAGGGTCTCTAACGATTTCACCACCTGCATATGAGTGTAGTCCAGTTGCTAAAGGGATAATGATTAAGGTTTTGATTAGGATTAAACGAGAGAAGAGTATCCTAGATAGGTTATTTCGTACTAAAGCCTAACTCACCTGAAGCATATTAGAAGAGAGATTCAAAGACTTGAGTCCAGCAATGGAAGCTATTGCCACTGTGGGAAACTGACTGAAGAAATTCTCGGACAGATCGAGTTTCTGCAATGTTGACAGCTGGTCAAAGACATCACTGTTTAGATTGGTTAAACGATTGCCGGCCAGCTTGATCTCCCTTATCCTCCGAAGTCCACGAAAAGCTTGACTATCAATGCTTCTTAAAATGTTGTAACGCAAGTCGATAATTTCCAACTGGGACTGGGCGATAAAGGACTCCCGATAGAGCGTAGCTAAGGTCGGAAAAAAGAAGCTTTTTCAAATTAGAGGCAAGCCCTTGAAAAGTGATCCATTACCTATGTGATTCTGACGCAAGGATAGATGCTTCAAGGCACTTGGTCCATTTAGTGAGTTAACGGGCACCGTCGTTAAACTGTTCCGATCAATGAACAACTCCTTTAGATCCATGCAACCCTTCAGGACACCCTCCTCAATCAACATGATCTTATTGCCTGACAAATCAAGCAGTCGCAGATTTTTCAAGGCATGCAACTCAGCCGTAGAGAAAATGGGATTAAGATTATCACCCAATAAATTGTTGGCCAAACGCAACTCGCTCAAAGAATCCTTGAGACTATCAAAAGCCTTTTCGGGTATGCGCCGTATAAGATTGTTGGACAAGTCCAAATCCTCAATGGGCAACTTGAGCTGGCCAAATGTCTAAAGTGAAATAATCAATTTCAGTGCTGGTCATTGACACTTTTCAAAGTTGCCTCACCTGTGCTGGCAATGTTTGTTGTCCACTGTGGCGTTGCGTATACGCCACGATGGGCGCCCCATACGGTAACTGGGGTGCATCGCCGTGAAAGACAACACGATCGCAATCCATGGCCACAGCGCCGAGCTGGCCCGTTGCCGCAAAAGGCACCACATTACATCTGTAATTGTAAATTGTAAATTGTACATTTTTTGCAATTGTCAATGTAATTGTAATCGACCAATGATTAAACACAGCAAAACACAGCCAAACAAATCAGCGACAACACATAAATTACATTGCAATTGGCGGATATTAAAATAATAAACGGCGTCCGTCATTGGCAAGCGGAAATTCGCCATCTGTCTGCTTGGCCGTCAGTCTGTCATGTGTTTCTGTCACGTATTCACTTACCTGCATGGCAAACGCAAGGCTGGACTGAGCTCCGGACATGGCCGCCAGGCCTCAATGCGTTGGGTCAAGTAGCACAAACAGCTAAATAATAACACCAGCTGCATCCAAGTATTCATTTTCGCTGCAAAACAAATTATAGATTTATTTTTAGTACACTGGGCAACAAATGATAGAAGGTAAATTAAAACAAGTTGCATTTAAAAAGAATGTACAATTCAAGTAAAAAGTGAGTAAAAAGTTAATTAATTTGCAACGAAAACTGGATTCAAGGTGAATCAGGCTAACGAACCAAACCTAAGAGCGGGACATTGATTTGAACCGTGAACCGAATCACCGATTATAAGGCTTTCAATTTTATTTATGTTTATTTTTAAATATGATCAGAAATAATAACACCACCAATTTTTTTTAACCTTTTGTTAAACGGAAAAATGTTTTTCTTTGAAAAAGTATTAGATTTTTATAGGCTGAAGATATTTTTTAAGAATTTTTGGTAATTTCTTAGTTAAAATGAAGCAAACTTAAAATTTTTGTTGCTAAAAAATGTTTTAATAAAACAGGAACAAAATATTTAAGTAAATCTTTTCAAAGAAAATTTTAAATATCATTGAATTTGTTGCTTAATCATTTCTCATCCACTCTTCAGAAAAATCAATTTACAAGCATTAATTACACACAATCTTTGATTACTTATTGCCTATGCACATTGACTATGTGTAAAAAAACTTGATTCAAAACGCTGCGATAATTATGTATTTTGTGATTTAAGCATTTATACAGGTCTCCGGTGAGCTGACGACTGCCACGCTGTATTTGGTCATTTCCTCTTCGATCGCCGCTGTGTCAGAACATTTAATTTGAATAAAGCTTGGAGACTTTCTGAGTTTAAGCAATACACAAACACACATACACACACACAGTAACAAATTGTTGTGTGTTTACGTTAAACAAGTCGAGTCGAGTCGAGTCTATTGTTGTCTTTGTTGACACTTGCCCAAGATCTCTAAAATGGTTAGAATGCTATAATCAGCAAAGCTAACAGAAGAAATACGAGTAATGATATATTCTACCTACACATTTTGAGGACAAGAATGTGAATACTTTGATTACATCGAACGATTGGAATGAGAAAGGCAATCCAAATAATGAAACAATTTCCGCTGTATCGGAAATTAGCATAAAATGCTCTTCTAAAATCAGTTGACAGGTTTGCTATTTTTTTTTTATATTTATTTTGTGATCTATTATCGTATGAAAACCTAGAGTAAACAAATTTGTGGTTTTATTAAGGTCAACAATATTATATTTAAAAATATATTTAAGCTTAATGCTCTTCTTAAACTTTGTACTTATACGACATCGTAGAAAATTGCCCGATTTGCGTGCAAATAATTATTTTGGTCACACTTTTTCCTCTATTATCATAGTTCATAATTATTCTTACTCATTTCCCAAAAAAAAGAAAGTGTTTAAACTCTTTTAACAAGCACAACGTTAGGTGTAAAAATTGTTAACCTAAACTTTTACTCTGCTTTAGTTTTGGTTGTTATTAATGACCTTCTTTAGAATTGCAAAATAAAATTGTTACCGCTTTTAGTCTTCGCGAAATTGGCTCAAAACGAAGATAAGATCTAGTCTATTACTTTATGAACTCTTCAAACTACTGTACACATCTCTATTTAACGTTCTTAAAGCCGTGTTCAAAGTTGCGCTGCAGTTTCAGTGCAACTAAACATTCATAAATTCCGTTTAATAAAATTGGATTCTTTAGAACTCTTCTTCTTGCGATTGCATTGCATTGCGCATGCTCACATCATTTGAGTCCATGATCATCTAACTGTTATTTCTTTTGATGTAGCCAAAGAGCATTTATTCATGCATTGAGGTTTACTTTGAGTTCTACACACTACACCCAAACGATTCTATGTATCATATTCTTAATTATTTCTCTCTATCTCTCTCTCTCTTTCTCGGGGCGTTTGATGTACCGTTGGATTGTTGGACTGCGCATCGACACCAAAACAAAAAATAGCGCTAAGTGTGAATACATACATGCATACACACATATAGACATACACAATAGAGGTACAACTGTATGTATGTATTTAATGTTTGTTTTGTTTGTTAGTTTTTTTTTTTTGCTATTTGCTCTACGGTCCATAAGCATGCAAAACGTTATTTGGTCAGTTTTCGAAATGCTTGCACACACCACACCACAGATGTATGTATGCAGACAGTTATGTACATACATACTAATAAGTATGTAAATTTTTATTGCATTTTGCTTTACAATCAATAAAAACATTTCTCAAGTTTTATTTGCCCCTCTTTACACAATAAAATGCATATAGGGAAAAACGATTCGTTTCGATTTGATACCGAAATAAAAGCTGGTCCAAGACAACAAACAGCGACAGCTTCAAGGTCTCGTTTGCGACTGCGTCCACTTCTTGTTTTATACACACACACACACACACACACACACATGCACTTGGCGATTAAAAAACATGAGACTTTTTGATGGGAAATATGTTAATCACAAACTGCGGTTAAAAAACGATTTTTTTTTTGGTTTTTTTGTTGGCTTGTAACCTGTTTCTCTTTTTTTGATTTATATTTTTGGCTTACTTTTGTTGTTAATGTTGTTGTTGTGTGTGTGAAATTGCACGTCACTATCAAATATGTTGTCGCTGTTGTTGTTGTTGTTGATTTCTGCTTGGGAAATTTGTTGAGGTTTGTATTCTTTTGTTTTCCTTTTTTTTCAGTTTTTCGCCGATTGCACAAAGCCCGTAATGAGTTTTGGGGTAGTTGGTTGAGGTTGTTTACATTTGCTGTTGTTGTGGTCTTAGCGTAACAAGCCACAAAAAGAAAGCGTTAAACAGCACACAAGAATATGTTTTTCCCAGGGGAAATGTTGGGAACGAAACCTTAACTATTACAGCGCAAAACGCATACAGATATGCATACATACGTTATGTATCTATGTATGACCGTTCGTATACAAGTGCAGATAAAAATGCAGACAAACAAGTAAACTTTTGCGGGAACTCTTTGTTGGTGGTGGTGGTGGTGGTGCTGGAGCTGGAGCAGCGGCAATAATTAAGCTGCGCACTCGCGCTGCACAGCAACTACTACAACAACTTTGACAACTCTACAACAGCAACAAGTACACAAGTACATGTACAATAATAACAACAACAACACTGAACTGAACTGAACTGCGCATGCGCAGCGACGTCAACGCTTAACGTTTACTTCGCGTCCCGATTCGGTTTTGTTTATTCGGCTGCCGACGGCTTCTCGGTATCTTGTCGGGTCTTGTGCTCTACTTGAGCGTCGTGCAGCAACTGAATTTCGGTTTGCAGCTGGCTGCTGGCTTTGCTCGGGTTTCTGCTCTCCGCAGACAACTAAGCTGGCAGGTGAAACTGGTTTTGTTTGTTAGCGGTACTAAAAACAAGACAAGGTACTAAAAATTCCAAGATGCTCACAGTCTCTTTCTCTCTCTCTCTCTCTCTCTCTCTCTCTCTCTCTATCTATCTCTTGTGAATGAGTTTTTTTTTATTGTGCAGCTTGTTGTGTATGTTGGGGCTGGGTAAAAGTTTTCTGTGTGTTCTGAAAGTTGTTGGCTGGTTTCATTGTATATTGCCCTTGCTATCTATATCTTGCTCTCTACCTGTTTTGTGATCACCGATTGGCAAGTGCGCCAATTTACGCTAATGGGGTTAAGTCTTCAATAAAGCGCAATCAATGTGACAAACAAACAAATATACTTACTCGACGTGAGACTCACTTTCCTTGTTTTGGCGTGGCAACTAATTACACAAAGAGCAAATTCAACTTCAACCAGACAACAACGACATCATCTAGGCACACACATCAGCTGCACGCCGAGGTTGTTAACACCTGACTAGGTAGCTAGCAAGTAGCTGGCTTGCTGACTATTGCAAAACAGGCCAACAGGCAGAGGTAGTTACAAGGAGCCGTGCCCCTTCTTCGCCTCCCCTACCACATACTACGTTCACTTAGTGTCTACACTCGCAAAAATACATATATATATTTATCCCTTTGGGCCAGCGGTCGGGGAATTATTTTAATAATTACTCCAAAATAATTTTGTGTAAGTTGACATTACCCTTTGGCTAACAGAAAAAAAACGGTTAATAGAATAGCAAATTAAAAATATATTATTTTTTATTATGTCATTCTAACTAAAAGTTTATTTTGTTACCCTTTACTTTAATTTATTGCTTTGTTATTTTGTCTATATATGTGTGTGTAAGTGTGTGTGTGTGTTAATGTGTGTATGTGTGTGTATGGGCTGTGTATGGGTTGAAACAACAAAAATATGCACAAAAAATAATCATTTTACTACATATATGAAAATCGCCCTTCTCGGCGATTCTCAAAAATTCTAGTAAGTCATGAAGGAATTTGATCTTACTAGTTAAGTGTGGAATGACTTTGTGTGTTTGTGACTGTTTTCGATCTTTCTCAAAGCTCTTGTATCTCTCTCTCTCTCTCTGTCTCTGTCTCTCTCTCTCTCTCTCTGTCTCTCTCTCTCTCTCTGTCTCTCTCTCTCTCTCTGTCTCACTCTATCTCTCTCTCTGTCTCTCTCTCACTCTCTCTCTCTCTGTCTCTCTCTCTCTCTGTCTCACTCTATCTCTCTCTCTGTCTCTGTCTCTCTCTCTCTGTCTCTGTCTCTCTCTCTCTCTCTCTCTCTCTCTCTCTCTCTCTCTCTCTCTCTCTCTCTCTCTCTCTGTCTCTCTCTCTCTCTCTCGTCTCTCTCTCTCTCTCTCACTGTCTCTCTCTCTCTCTCTGTATCTCTCTCTCTCTGTCTCTCTCTCTGTCTCTCTCTCTCTTTCTCTCTCTCTCTCTCATTGATTTTGTAACAGCGAAATAGAGAGAGGGAGCATGAACAAAATTACTATTTGGGTAATTTACCCCGGTTACCCGACCACTGCTTTAGACCTATAAGGTTGCTTTTGAAGTAAAATCGACTTGAAAACATAAGAAATTACTGAGAACTCATTTTTGAGTGTTAAAAAACAAATCAAATTATTTTATTAGAGCAAAAAAGTTAGTAAAATTAAATAAAATATTTGAAATTAATAGAGATATTGATAGGATATTTTGATTTTTTAGAGGATGTTTCTTAAAAGTAGATAAAATAAATTTTTTTAAAAAAGTATCTAAGATATAATTAAAAAATTATAATGTCTGAAATGACAAATGGCGTTTACTTGCAAATTCTTCAGATTATTTTAGTTTGAGCTGCTTTTAATGCCATTTATAAATAAAAACACTATAAATTCTTTAACCAACATTTTTCTCAAGTGCAGGCTAAGTAAATTTGTAGCTGTTAATTTAATGTTTTCATGTTAAGGCATGCATGTTAACAGCTTGGCTTGAGCAGAGGCAAAAGATTTCTTTTGCGCAAAAAAGAAAAAAAAAATATAAAATACTTTCCATTTTCATGAGCAAATGGTCCACAGACACACACACACACGCACGCGCATACACATATAACATACAAACACGTATTAGTATTATTATTAATAATGATAATGAAAATAACAGCGAAAACAACAACAAAAACAACAGTGAGAGTGGAAGGTATGACGTGCCTGTGTTTAACCATATAAATCAAATCCATTCAACTGATGATTTATGTTTAAAAATCGCAACACTTGACTGACTTTAACTTTGAGTCTCCCACAACAAATGTCTGCAATTTGCGAACGTTTTTCTTTGCAAAACTTTTGCAGACATCGCCCAATTTATAACAAAGCTTCATATTTGCATATATGCAAAAGTTGTTTATACTCAGACGGTTGACCGCAAGGTGCATAAACCTATTAGGCTGGCCAATTGAAGCATATATAGAAAACGTATTTAGTTGACTGATGATAACGAAAATCAATAATAGCCATACTTAAAGAGGGTTGTTGAAGTAAATGTTACACTTTATTACGTATACGCAATGAAGATATCTTTGTTAACCAAAAAAAAAAAACCAATCAATCCATCTCAAATAAAAACATGGCCCGCAAAAATGTTTAGAATTTTGCCTTTTGTTAAATACTTGTGTCGAAATTCAAGCTGTGAACTTTAACGATATTGGGCAATTAAAATCATTTAAGGATTATAGCACAGATACACAGATGCACAAAAGATAACGTTACTCCAGGGTTATAGTCTCTCCCTGTCTCTCTCTCACTTGAGTTGAGTGCTTTATTTATAGTACTTTTAGCTAAGGCAAGGCAAATAACTTGTCAGTGGTTTGCATATACTTTTCAGTTCCAATAAAGATTAATGTCTTTGTACACAGCACATAAATTATTATTTAGAGCTTCACACACACACACACACACATACAGAGAGAGAAAGAGAGAAAGTCGAGCATACATTGGGAGCTATAAGTAAAGCCAAACCTAATCAATTATACAGACGCTTTAGCGTTGTATGCTATGTCAACATAATAAGGCGCATGGCGGCGCATTGTCCTTGTTGTTTCTCCCAGTTGCCGTTTCATTTTATTACACTCATCGTCGTCGTATCCTCGTACGTTAAAATAATGCGCCACGATACCAAGCAGGAGCCAGGAGCCAAGAGCCAGCAGTAGGAGTAGGCCTTAGGTCGGTTTCTTAAGCACACACTTGGGTCTCCTGGTCTCATGGTCTCATGGTCTCCTGGTCTCCATGGCTCGCTAGTAGATAAACTTGGGGTGCCTTTTTTTGTTTTCGGGATTTCGATTTTGATAAATTATGTATTTAAAGTACAACTTGTAGCATTCGTTTCTTTTGTTTGCCTGTTGTCCTTGTACATATATATATATATATATATTTATGTTTGTTTAATGTCATAGTAGGAACATTTCCTTAACCCAGACAGGATATTTCATCAAATTAGACAGCCGCATGACAGTAAACAACAAACAAGAGACAAAAAAGCATTTCGGTTGGGTTTATTGATTGTACATATTTACCATACATGCTGTTGCCGTTGTTATTGTTGTTGTTGTACGGTGGGAGAAAATGGGTTTGAAAAGAAATGCTTTAATATTTTTAGGTTTGTGCTTTAATCCTTTAAGTGCGTTTTGACTAATTTGAATATTAAGTAATCCAATTAGGTTTAGCTTGTTTAATTTATATAATAGAGTTTAGTTAGTTTAAGGTGTAATACACTCAGAAAAAATAGTGTATATCTCATTTAATTAAGTTCCAAACTTAAAGACAAAAAAACTAAGTCATAACAAAAATTTCTAAGCCAATACCTGTTCTTAAAACGTTTCCAAGCCAAACATAACAATAACATTGTAATATTTATTTTTAGGTCAAATTTGTATTTAGAATAACTTGTTTTTTTTTTAAGTGCACGCAATGTCTTTGCCATTTAAAGGTCAAAATATTGAACTACTTTGGAACCTTTGCTTTTTACCTTAATCATAATTCAAATCTACTTTTGCCTTAAGTGAAAGTAAACAATATTGTTATTGTCCTTCACATACACACCCTTAAACCTTCGTAGATTTTATTTATGATATGAATAATATAAATGTTTTATATACAAGAACTTAATTTTATTACATTTTGGGAGCAGTTGAATTCAATTTGTGTTAAGTACGCTTAGATTTATATCTAAAAAAGTTTGTTAGTTGAATATTATATGTGTATATGTGTATATATTTCATATATATATGATAAGCATATTTGTTGGAGGTTTATCTGTTTTGAGTGCGTCTATTTTTGGGATTTGTCTGAATAGCCGTTGGCCAAATGGCAGCCAGCTGGCAATCGGCTTTATGGGCAACTTTTTACAACAAAACTTTTTGTGTTTTTTAGCTATAGTCAAAAGCACTAAAAAATGTTTGGCAAATTGTTTTGGTTTGTTTGTTGTTTTTTTGGTTGCTGGTATGCCTTTGCCAATAAGTACTACTAGACGGGGCCACCTGTGTTAAGGGCGGGTAGGGGAGTGCTTAAAGCGAATCGTTACTTCTTGTTTGCCTGCTTCTGATAGCCACCTTTTGAAATGTTGAAAATGCAATCAGCAGTAGCAGTAGCAGGAAACTGTTCCATTCTTTCCAACTGAGTTGGTGTGTGTGAGTGTGTGTGTGTTCATGTGTGCATGTGTGAATGGCGTTGTCAGAGATGTTAAGCAATCAGGCGTGTTAATTGCACCATAATTGGTCAGGCAGCTGTCAATGAAATAACATCAACAACATCAACAGCGTCAGACATAATGGCGGTTGAAAGTGCAGAAGTGTGTTATTAATGAAGTTACCTTAATGACAGCTGAACTCTGACACACACACTCACATGCATACATACAAGTATAGGTGAGCTTCTCTTTCCTCTATTCAGGTGAAAAAATTCAACGTCAAATTGAAAATGTGAGTAAAAACGCATTTATTAAGTTATTGATGTATACAGGATAAGAGGATATGGCAGATAGCGCTTATATCTATGTATATATATACATATATATTTATTTATTTATAGCTCTTTAAGCAGTAACAATAGCAAAGAATTTCAGGCTGTTTTTTGGTTTTTTCCAAGAATACAAATTAATATATGCAGTACAACAAAATATGTTGCGAATGTACAATTAATTAAAAGTTTCGCATCTTTTGTAAAAGCTAAAAATAGAATTCATTTGAAAAGTTAAATGAATTAAAAAGTGTTGCCAAAAAGTCAAAACAACAAACAAAATCAAGTCAATAAAAGGGCAAAAGGTAGTCAAAAAAAAAAAGGTTGTAGCTTAATGTTAAGCTGATTCGAAAACAGATTCGCTTCAATACTTGATTAAAGGTTAAGTTTAAAACACGGAAGGGATCTACAGCCATGAAGGAGGGCGTGGCGTTACTAGGGTTTGATGCGACCGCCTCCTGCTGCAACAGTTAATTAAAACTTTTTCGCGCTGCAAAGATAAAACATTCAAGCGAAACCGCAAACAAAGACGAAATTGGAGCCAAACAAAACCCACATCCCACATTGTATGTTTAGTTTACCCCCCCCCCCCTCCCCCTCTTCCAACCTTCCCACTTTCTGTTTGTGTGTGTGTGTGTGTGCTACATCAATTGACGGCTTTGCTATGCTTGAGTTGAGCGATTTGATTTCGGTCGCTTCGTTCTGTGCGTGTTTGCTTCGTTGAATGCGTAAAACTTTTTCCACGCGCATTTCATTTAACTTAAATACAATTAAATTGTTTAATTTCAAAAGAAACATAACAACTTTGAACAGCGATGATTGAACAGATAGCTTTAGCCAGAAGCTCTGGGTTAAATGGTTTCACTCTTTCTCCCATTTTTCAAACAGTGAAATAAAGTCAAGTTAAGTTAAAGGAGATGTGTGAATAGAATTTCCAATAACCGCATGCCGGTAACTAGGATATTGAAATCAACGAACGAAAACCGTCAAAGTTGTGTGTTTGATTTCAATACCTTATAAAAGTTTCAATATCATTGAGGTGTATCCCCAAATATGCATTTGCATATTTGATGGCAAACAAACAAATACTTTCGTCTCACAAAATCATGACAAAATAAACAAACATTGTGCTTTCCATCTCGGAAAACAAACATAAACTCAAAAACAGAATGTGCCATATGTAATATTTTCTGCTGTTTAGCTGTTATGTTAAAGTCAAGTAGTCTGAATTTGTTGTTTTTGGCAGACGAGGTGTAAAATTGAATGTCGAAATATATAACGAGAATAAAACACAATGTCTCAAGTTTATATAAATTGTGCGTGCGGCTCAATATTACTTTTTGGTGGCAACATATGGCTTAACACAACATTTGCCACACTTGCTACACACATACACACACACACACACACACACACAGAATTATGCAAAAGTCGTCTTAAAGTTTTTTAGAAGTAAAAGATTTAGACCAGCGGTCGGGGAACCGGGGTAAATAGCCCCAAATGGGGTAAAACTGAAATTTTTAGGGCTCGCGTCTATTCAGCTGGTAGTAGTATATGAGTTTAAATGTATATTTAAAAAGTGGCGCAAACCAACAAGAACTATATTAGAGAACCGAAGAATGGAATGCCGAAAAGTTTCTACTCTGCCAACTTATGAAGAACCTTGAATCCTGAATTAAATTGATACCCTTTAAAACGATTCTTAATATTTAATCGATTTAATATCTTCAAGTGCTCACAGCAGCGACCTGAAGAATATTTCGCTTTGCCAAACGTTCTTTCCCTATAGGTCAATCAGAAATCCCGATCCAGCTCTCATAACGCTTGCTGCTGTTGTTGGTTCCATTTGCCTGTTCGGCGGTTTTGTTTTGCTGTGCGCAGATTCCAAAGCCTGGCAGGATAAAACATCCGAAGACATACTGCGTATGGGTAAGAGTGCATCCGGAAAGCCTTCATAATCTTTAGCAATTATTAATTCTAGGTATTGGCTTCTTTATCACATCACTAGCCTGTATTACATGGAAGTTAAGAAACGCACAGCGTTTGGTTCAGTTACAAGAAATTAACTCAATTTAGTGCAAATATAATTATAATTGATGAAAATAGATTTAAAAATCCAACGCAAATTACTTAGCAATTAACTTATCAGCTATCCATGGAATAAAGGCACCAACATTTGTGTACAGTGCCGGACAGTCGTTAACACAACCTGAAATTCCAAAGCTAACTATTCCATATTGAACAAAACGTTGCTCATTTTTATATATTGAAATAGAAAGTAGTGGACCACCGCTATCGCCATTGCGTGAATCGCCAGCGCAGAGTTGACTCAATTTCACCTCTAGATTAGGGTAAATTTGGCAAACTATGCGATTTTTTTTAATAACTGATGTCTCCATGGGTAAATCGGACTGCTGATGGGTTTCAGTTTTGCCGTAGCCAGTTACATAGAAGTCTTCCCTCTCTTCGGGTTCTTCTTGAAGTGTTCTATTCAATGGCAAACAGATGGGTCTAATGCTCCCTGTGGAAAATATAACATAACGTTTTGAAAGAATAAAATAATAATATTGATTTAACTTACTTTGGTTGCCAACGTCATGTGATAGCTTTACTAATCCAATATCATTTTCAGTAGTTTCTTCAGAATAGCTTTCGTGTACAAAGATTCGTTCAACGTCTACATCTTGAACTGGCGGTCTACATGCTTGTTTATTTCTTATATGAACAAGACAGTCGGTTTCGTGCTCACCCAAGCGCACGAAATTTCTATGGCATTTTATAATGAAAAGTAATTGCATTAGCGAAATGAATTGAATGTTACTTACGGTTCATCATCTAAACATTGAGCAGCAGTTAATACGAAACCTATTTGATAAAGTGGATTAAAGACCAGCGAAACAATTAAGATAGTTGCGTTAACTTACGACTTGATATTAAAGTGCCGGCGCAAGTAAATTTATAAGTGTAACCTCTTCTCACCATAAGACGAGCCATCCAGGGTCTTGACATTAATTTTATTTCATGTCCGCCAATACTCTTTTTGTATCGACCAGAACGTCCAGAATCCTGGGGCACCAATGTTTTATCTCCCTCTGATCTCCAAAAACGTCCACAATCCTGTTCCAACAATATTTTAACCCCTGCTGACACTTCTTCTTCCTCACAGCAACTGTTATCTGTGTATAAGGCATATTTTCAAAGTAGTTTTCGTATGCGAATTTGTTCCGAAAAATTTCGGTAGAACTGCGAATAGTAAAAATTTGCTTACTTCTATCATCGGCCATCGACAGCCGACAAGCTAATGCTATATAAAGAGCAAAACCTAAAACACTGATTATGTTCATTGCGAGTGATGATGCAAAACCGAACTAAATTGAAATTTCAAACGAACGGCTTATAAATAGAATTGTTGTGCATACATACGTGTACATTGATGTTCGTAAATATAAATTGCTTATCAATAATTTTTTATATTGAATTTTGTATTCTTTCTCAGAATTATGCTATAGTTCAAAACGTTTATCAGCAAGTCTTGGGGCAACGTCAACTTGCACAAAAATATTTTGGGGTTGTGATTAAAAAAGTTCTCCGAGCGCTAATTTAGACCGTCAACATTATGCGCAATAAATTTCAGACGGCTCAACAGATTTCTTTTGAAAAGATACAAATTGAAATATATATATACGTGTATATTTATTAGTGTGAGACTTACAACTTAATATTTATCGAGGTAACAATGCCAACAAGGCGTGCAATAAATTCCACCACTATAAGCGTAAGCTGCATTAAATTAACGCTGATGTTGCATTAATGGATTAATTATTTATTAAACCAGTTGGGGACTTGGCGTTGCGGGAGTTGAATGCTGCTGCACCATAAATTATAATTGAAAATTTCGGAAATGCAATTGTCTAAATCGGATGCGGATGCAATAACATTAATCATTTCAACAATTATTATGCAAATTAACATTAAGTTTTACTTAAGTCAGTCATAACAATGAAGAAGTTGATAACAATCTTGCGCCCTTTGTTTAAATTTGAATTTATACTCGTTTTATCTGTAAGTTGTGAAACCTTTTATTTATTGATCCGAAAAGAAAACAATAAAAACTCTGAGCAAACAAACTTTAATGCAACAATAACAAAAACAACAATATTTATTAACAATGTGCTATAATTTTGAAGTCAACTCGTTTTCTAGCAGGCACAACAAAACTTTTATAATGAACAAATATTATTCATTTTGAATAACTTTTGTAGCAAAAATAAACATCGTACATTTAATAAAACTTATACAAAATAAATAAATATGTTAAAACAAAAATGTTTTCCAATGACCTTTATTATCAACTTTGATTCAAGAACTGTGGGAACGATTAAAATATTTTCTTGTCTTTTATCTCCCCAGGCTATAATTGCTATAAAGGCTATAATAGTTGATCAATTTTAAGGTAAATGCTAACAGTGTCTGCTTATTGGATTCTTGTTCAATTGGATTGAATATTTAAAACGAATTAAATTTAAAAAAAAATTTTTTTTTAAATTATATTTATGCACTGATTTTAATACACAGCCTATGTGTATGCATTGATTTTATTTAAAACGAATTCTTAGAAAACTGCCGTTTTTTTGGTTTTTTGGCTCTTTTTTAAGCTTTTTTTTATTCGTTTTTTAAAGATTTAATTCAATTCTTATCTTAATGTCGTCACCAATTGAACATGCAAGAATAAGCGATCTGTCCATATGTTTGTCATCAAAATGTTTTATTTCTTGTAAAAACTGCTTTTTATGAATTTTTTGCCTTTTTTAGCTGTTTGTTCTAAAATTCTACCACAATGACAACCCCCCCCCCCCCCACCAATCATTATAGATGTTATTATTATTACCCCTTTTTAAATAAGTTTTAAATAAAAAATATGCTAGAAAGTTTTTCATAAAGCCATTTATTATAAATGGAAGCCAGTACACACACACACCTATAGATGATGATGTGTGTGCGTGGTGTGTAAAGCTGCTGAGGTAGACGTGTCATACGAATGCCAGCAAAATTAACGTGTGCGTGACAGTGGCAAAGTAGTACAGTGGGGCAAAAGATCGAACTATTAAAGTAGCTTACAAATAAAAACTGTTTGAAGAAAAGTGCTTTGAAAATTGATAGGAAGTCAATTGAAAATCGCTCGTGAACGCAATTTTCTTTCTCAAAAATATTCAAAAATATTTTTCTTTTACCCTTCAGGAAAATAAACATTTCGCCCCACTGTGCATTCCATTACGCAATTTGTGTCTTGACAGAGGCGCTGATAAGCAGGCAACAGTTTTTAAGCATTCCACTGCTTTTCTCAGAACACACACATTCCTTTAACGCCTGCAAGCGTGTATGCATGTTGTTAAGAATTACGCACATATGAATTAGGTGGGAGTTCATTGAGTAACTTTTCCCGGTTGTGTAACCAAAAACTAAGAAGCACTCAAACAACTTTTCTACTACCACTACATCGTATAAATGTGTGTCGTGCACATGTGAGAAACCACAACGTAGAAACAATTTTTGCGGGCTGTTTGTTTAAACACAGAAAGCACATAACGATTGCTCACTAAAAGTTCATAAACTTGGCCCATAATGAACGAGTTTGGTGCTTGGCCGCCCGAAAAAGTTGGCGACGTCAGGCCTAGGCCTGGGGTCATTTGCCCAACAAAATGTGACCGACATTAATAAGTATAAAGTCTGTCTGGGGCATAAGAACACACCACAGCAAAGCCACTGGTAGCCAAGAAGGATTACATTAACAAGTTTAGGGAATTGTGCATTAAGAAACAAAAAGATACAGTTTTTATTTAAAGAGAAAGAGAATCAAGAATAGTTCAGAAAATTATAAACACATACCATCCCATTTTCATTTTATAAACTTTTAGATTAATTTCAGGAAGTATGTCATTTACTTTGCAGGCTTCTTGTCATCAAAACCTGTTTTAAGTTTCTTAGAAATTCTTGAGCAATAAAAAAAGTTTTCATTGAATAAGAATTTCTTTTAACTGAGTTAACTGAGTATGTTAATAAATATTTACACTTACAAATAAATACATTTAAGAGTTTTAGTTTTCCTTAAGTGTTAGCAGACGCAGTGCTTAAGTGGATAAGTAACTTTGTCTGTTATACGTAAGTATATCTTAAAGCATTATGTGTATGCGTATGGTAAAAATTCAAAGCTCATTTGCATGAGATTGTGTGAACAATATACTAAATGAGGCCACAGGGTTGCTACTCAAGTAGCTGTATACTTTTAGGGGAACTATGAATAAAACGCAAGGTGTTTTTATCTGGCACGCAGACAGAGAGAAGGGTTTGACACGTCGATCCAAATTGCTATTAGCTTTGCCAGACATTACCACCTACAATATTACCTGACTCCCGATTTGAAAAGACAACAAGAAAAGAAAAAAGGGCAAACTCGCATAATTTTATAAAGTGCTTGCCAGGGTCACGTTCACGTTCACGTTCACTTTTTACATATTATTTATTTATTTTATATATATATATTTTCATCTTTTTGGTTTTTTTTTGTTCATCTTCATTTTTGTCATGGTGTTGAACGCCCCTCGTTGCTGTCTCAATTACATTACATTATGCCTGGCTTGAAATTACCATATTGTCTGGATAAGGCAACACTTTGGCTCTACTAGCTTTTACATTTAAGCCACACAATTCGCTCTTGGCAGACTCTTGCCAAAGTATTTATTTAGATGTACTGCAACAGTCTGCCGCACTCTGCCGCAGTCTTGCCTGTTGCCACCCGTTAAATTTATGATCTTTTCTTAAGCCACGGACAGGCAAACATTTATTTGGCGGCTAACATATTTTGCAGTGTATGCAAAATGTCTGCTGACGAAATGATTTAAGATTTTTTTGTTTTTATTTTTTAATTCCAGATTTTCTTTTAGCGCTGCCGTTGTCTGCGCCTAGCCGTAATTTGTTTCAAATTATCCTTTTAAAATTTCAGGAATTGCGGGCATCTTGAAAAAAAACTCAAATTGCTTCGCTGTACGTTATTAGGCGACAGCAGTTTGGCTGAGCATTGAGTTTTTCCTCTTTTTTCACGCTCAAGTGAATATTAAAAAAAAGTATGCGCATACTGCATAGTGCATACACAACTTCAATGTCCCATATCTCCGGTGTTTATTATCAGATTTCGATAAAAATTTCACAGATTGGCATAATTTTGTTTTATTATTCAAATGACATCTCAAAGTTTTCCAAATTCAAGATTTTGTTGTTATCGATCCCATGTGTATATCGGAAACGGTAAGAGTTATCGAAAATCTTAAACAAACTTGTACTGTCTAGGGATAAGGCGAGCTTAAGTTCCAAATCTTGAGTCTCTAGCTCTTATAGTCTCTGAGATCGGTTGGCTCATACAAACAGACGGACATGGGTATATCGACTCGGCTGTTGATGCTGATCAAGAATATATATACTTTATGGGGTCGGAGATGCTTCTTTCTGCCTGTTACATACTTTTGCACTAAACCATTATACCCTTTTTACCCATTTTTAATGGGATCAGGGTATAAAAAGAGTAAAAGTTGCTATTGACAATATTCAAGTGCTCAGACACAAAAAAAATATGACCAACTTGTTAATTGTTGTTAGACAAATATATATAAAAGAAAAGTCCTAACAAATTAGAATGTTATAAATCTGTCATCAAGTTGGCTGCGTCGACCCAAATTACAGTTATTCATCTGCGGCTTTTTCGCGTTAAGCTTGCTTCGAGCAAAGTAAATTCCGTTTTTTTTTTTGGTTATTTCTTGTTTCAACTTTCTCTAACAGTGTCTCAGCGCCGTCTTAAGGCGTTTTTGGACCTTAAGTCTGTAAAGCGGGCAAAGGACAAAGTTTTTATTGCTGGTCAATTGGAATTGTACATGTTAGCCAGCCGCAGGATATTTACTTCCAACTCCCAACAGTGTTGTTCTTTTTGTTGTTGTCTTGTTATCACCATTTGTCATCATTGTTTTAGCGTTCTTGTATGAAAAACTGACTTGTTTTGTTGTTTTGAAGATATAAAAGTGCATTAAGCCTTTTTGACATCGTAAATTGAATTTTGTAAACGTATTAAAGTGCCTGACTGACCTTGTTTTGTTGTTCGAGTAAACTGGATTTAACCTTTTCTTTGAAGAATTTTTAGTTGCTTTCCCCCAAGTTTTATTCTTTCTTTCTTTTTGTAGCTCCTCGAAAAGTTTGTGCCCTCACGTTGCCTCAGTCGCAGTCATCGTTAAGCAAATTTTGTTCTAACTACATAAGACATTAGACAGCAGCTAAAAATGGTGACTACTAAGTGAACCATTTGGGTCACACCAGAGGTATGTGTTTATGTTAAACTCCCAACCCAAGTCAACCCAAAATGGCACCTGTGTGCAACATCTTCCTGCCACATTCGCACAATTCCAAATGAAGATGAGCAACCAAAACGCTCATAAAACGGGCAACTTGTGCCTGAATATTCTTACGTTATGTAACCCTCAGCAAACAACGACACACGCTGAGGAAAAGTTCACAATGCAATGTGTTTTTGCTTGCTTAAATTGTGTCAGAGTTGACATGAACAATAACTTAAACAAGTAAGAAGGCTCTAGTCGTGAAATCCCGACTAGACGATACCCTGAACCCTATAATTTATGCGACCAGTCAGTGCTTGCAAGTATGTGTGTGCATAGCGCATACTGCATACTGCAACTTAAATGCTCCATATCTCCGGTGTTTCTTAACCGATTTTAATAAAAATTTCACAGATTGTTTTATTTCGTTTGATTATTTTAATGCCATCTCAAACTTTGCCAAATTCAAGATTTAAATGTTATCGACTCCATATGTGTATCGGAAACGGGATGTGTTATCGAAAATCGAAAACAAACTTTTACTGCCTAGGGCTAAGGTGAGCTAATACTTCAAATCTGGAGTCTCTAGCTTTTATAGTCTCTGATATCGACGCGTTCATACATACATACGGACAGACGAAAATGGCTATATCGACTCAGCTGTTGATGCTGATCAAGAATATATATATCCTCTTGCCTGTTAAATACTTTTGCACAAAACCTTTATACCCCTTTTACCCATTTTTAATGGGTTCAGGGTATTAGGAGTTCGAAAGTTCTTCTTTACCTGAAATCTCTACTGTAAATATTAGTGCACACAATCTAGACACAATCAACTATTTGTATGACTTCATGTTGAACAATTCAAATCAAAGTTTTTTGCACCATAAACCATGTTTCATGCACGCCTAGTCAAAGTGGCTGCCTGTCCCCATCGGTCGCCCCATGTGGCATCACGAGTAGCATAACTCTGCTTTATTTGTTACAAATTCCGAAACTTTTCACTTCAATTTGGAATTGCATGCAAAATAACAGTTGGGAAAACATAACAAGCGTCAACTGAGGCTGCTGTCACACCTAAGGCGAGGCAGAGGCGTGGCACTCAGCCAGGCACCAAGGCAGCAAGGACAGACACACTTGGTCACAGTTGCAGCATGTTGTGGCATGAGGCAATTCGCATTGATTTGCACCGCCTGGCATATGAGCTCACTAAGAGCTCTCTTGATTAAATGCTCAGCCAACGCAGGTTACTAATAAATGTTATAAACCTTAAGTTCAGGCAAAGCAGTGGTATTTTTTCTTACTCGTGCTTAATACGAAAAACTGACAACCAAAAATTTTGTTCATGCTGGTTTCAAAGTTCTTAAACTCTTTATCGAGGCTAAGAGTTTTGAAAGTAAGAACTTAAGATTAAAAAAATTATTTGTAAAGTTTGTTCTAAGCAAAATAACATTTAATAATTATTACCCAATATTCACCAAGAAGGTTTTAACTATAATCTCGTAAGGTGATAAGCTTGATAAGTGAGGAAAATTTTTTTTAATTTTACATATTAAGCTCAAGCTCAACCCGCAATTTTTTCTTTAAGTGTTCACGCAATGAACATATTTTACACATGTACCCTATATTCTTAAAAGTTAAGTTGCATTCGAAGCGTTGTTGCAACATGTACACTGTGCTGAGGGGCGACAAGTACAAAAGTCACGTAGTCGCATAATTAACAAGGACAATTCTGCGATCCAGTCTGTCAGCGTATACCTTGTCCCGAAAGGTTTACGCACAAGCAAGAAAAATTATTAACACCATAAGGTGACATATTTCATATTTCCTCCCACATGCACGCACACACACACACGTGTTGTAAAAAGTTTTTGGTTTTTGTCAAGCTTCTGTTGTGCCTTCGAAATTTTTTAGTTGATTTGCTGTTCCAGTTTTGTTTTTGCCAGCTTTTTGCCTTAACGAGCCAGCTGTCTAACGTTGCCCTAAATCTCGAACGAAAGTAAAACTTTATGGTTTATGGAAATTGAACCTTACCTAATTAAGCTGGAGCAACAACAACAACAATAACGATAACAACAAACAGCAATAGGGTATAACGAAGGAAAATCCAACCTTATTGACACCAAGTCGCATATTTTAATAAAGTTTTGGTTGGCCCATGTTTATGTTAGCAGTTTATTAGCCGTAAATCAAAGTGTTTTCGGAGTTTGCAACAAATAACACCTGAGCACATTGTGGCATTTTTATGTGACGACCTTGAAATCTAACAGATGGCAGTTCCAATATGTGCGTACACTTAGATAAATATGTGAGCTAGAAGCAAAACTTTAACCCAAAAAATATGTCATTTTTTTTAGCTTAATTGTTATAGTAAAAAAAGTTAAATATTTTTTTGAACCATTTTGATTTCAATTTTGAATTAAAAGAAAGAATCATTCTTCTAAGCCAATTTGGGTTTTTTTTAACCCTTAGATTTCTGTATTTCGTCCTTTTTTTTTCTAGTGCATATTTTGTGCTTAGAAGTTTAACTTTTGAACTTTTTGGCCTTTGTACCTTTTGCATATAAATTGAAACCATAAACAGCATTTCCATTATTATCCTTATCCACATATGAATATGTCTATCATTTTACGAGACTATTTTTGCAATTTGCTCAACAACTATAAGTTTTAGCGCCTCTAATTAATTTATGTTGTTAAATCACTGTATTAAGTTACAAATGAGCAAGAATTTAATATCGTTTTTATGTTTTTTATCTTTCGTGTTGTTAGTTTAAAGGAGGACGTTGCAACATTATATATATTTATACTAAAAATTCAAAAGTTGGAAGATGGCAATCATCAATCAAAAATGAAAGAAAAATAAATAAAAATTTTTAACGCTGTCGCTGTCGCGTCATCTTGTCAGTATTTAGCCCAAAAATGCTTCACTGTTTGGTGTAAATTTTCAAGTTGAAGTTGACAAAGAGATTAACGTTACATGTGGAGGGTGGGAGGTGGGAGGATTGTGGGATCACTGTGCAATTAATGTTGATTAAATATGGGTCATCAACACGACGGCATCTTTTTTTTTTTGTAATCCCACCACCACCCACAATGAGCAAGCGGCCAAACAGGACAGCTAAGTAAACGATTGGCCAGCAGTTGTTGACGTTGCGCATACGCCACGTGTGCTGTTTGCGGTTTATTTTCTTTACATTTAAGCTGCTCCAATGAATACGAATACGAATAGGTGTGGCCCAAGTGCATGATGAAGCAAATTATGAAAATAAAGATATCGTGCAACTTTGATGATTGATTAACCAGCCGATGTCAGTGGCCATATCGTTCTTTCTTTCTAAATCATTGCAAATCATTCAGTCTACAATCATGGACGTAGTCAGGGGAAGGAGGGGGCGGGGGGAGGTGAATGATTAAGTTTTACTTCAATCGTAGATAAATATCTCTCTACTTAATTTTTTTTTTTGATTTTGATGATGTCTCAAGGTATTTTTGCCCCCTTTCAGCTTACGCCCATAACTAAAGTAAAAAGTGTTCGTCAATTCATTATTAAATTTGTACAATTTATAAAATTGTTGCTTACTTAAGGCATTTTTTTTGGCTATAGCAACGCACCTGCAGCTGTCTAATGCGATTTGTGATTGAGACAAGACATTTGTTGCGGAAAGCTATAGCAACAGACACTCACACACACACACACACACACACATACAGAGGAACAACCACATGTGGCTGGGAAATTGTTATCTGCTGCTTATTTTACATTCACACACATTCACACATTTAGGTTTGGGATTGCACGTGGACCACAGACAGAATGTACAGGGCCGCTCTCTGTTTACGAATGTGCGTATGAAAACATAGAGAGCGCAAAAAGTGTTGAGCAATGCGAAAGCGCAGACGCAAGCCAAAAGTGCCAGCAGCACGGCAACACTGACAAAGTAGTAGTAGTACTACTTAAGGCAAAACATTTTGCATGTGAAAGAGACTTTTATGAATTTGATTATTTAAAATTAATTTAAATTCCATCTACAATTTAGAATAACAAAAGTGTAAAGCTGTTAAGGTTAGATATACACTTACACCATTAAGTAGTTTTTATGTTTCTCATTCTCATTCTTATTGCACTTAAGAACAGCAGCAACAAGCGAAAGTGCTCAAAAGTAAGCAACAAGCGCGCAGCAGCAGCTGCGACCAGCGTCTCTGCTTTGCTAATATTGTTGTTGTTGTTGCTGCTGCTGCCGCCTATATTCACACACGGACGCAGGCACTGTTGGACGATTTTGGCTTTCAGTTTGACGCCAAACTCGCGCGCGAACAGTTCGATATTTAGTGAAAGGCGGGCCCGAATGCGGCGCTGATGGTTCTTCAAATTTGAGTTAGAAAAATGTTTTAAGCATGGAAAATGCCGGCGGCAACATTTTTCGAATTGGTGCCATTGAATTGATATACAAATTGAATTTGTGCAAAATAAATATACATTAAGAAAAAAAAACAATTAAACAAGTGCGTGTATGTGTGTGTTTTAATTGCGTGGAGCTATTAAAAAATGAGAAAATTTGATTAGTTGCCTTGTTTTGAATGAAAACCCCAACAAATATTTACAAAATCACATTGTATGGCAAAACGCAAATAAAAATCGTTTCTTATTGCCGACTTTTATTTCCTGTGGTGTATTAGCTAATGGATGCTCTTAGTTCTGATTTGTTATAGGTAAGTTTTTCAAAAAAGAACGTTTAAGTATTTTCGACTCGGTTGATCATTAAAAACGTATACTTGTTAATAATTGAGAGCCCTATTGAAAGTTTGCTTAACACTTAACAATCGATGTTATTTGAGAACCTTAATTTGCAACCAAATGTAGATATATTTACAGTTCTCGCTATCGCTGTCGCTTCTTTGTTCGCTGTGCAACAGGAAGTGCATAATGTACTACTGTACATTAATATAACTACTAACTTTAACTGTACATTAATATAACTTAATATATTTATGCTTCAAAGTTGTTTTTTTGTTCGAGACTTTTCTGTAACATTTTACAGTTCGGGAATTTTCGTATAAAACCTTATCCAATATGAAGTCATTCACGAAAGATTATTTTCCAAGCATTTGAGCACATTTCATAATCAAATCACACGTTGTGATCTAAAGGTTAAGGATAATGTTTAACTACTCAAAGCTCATCTATCTTGTTGTTTCCACTCGATAAATGGCAATGTTGAATGTTGCATGTCAAATTTCAAATCGAGTGTATAATATAATTGCAAAATTAAATATCTTACGCTCAATTGAGTCTTGTATTTTGTGTGTTTTTATCTTTGCCTTTAATTGAGTGGGAAAAGACTTTGAAACTGCCAAAAAATTGTTATAATATGACATTATTAAAGAACAATTACGTTTTAAGCACTTTCCCATCCTTTTCTCATTATCACCAACTTTTCTTAATGTCAAAAACTTATAATTGAATGAATTAATACTATGAAATGAATTTTCTTTATGCAGCAAAGTGAACTATTTTTGTGTGCATAAGTTTTCAAGTTTTAAAACTTGTTCGCCATGGCCAAAAACAAAAACGTGCAATAAAATTAAATTCTTAGATAAACATGATGAAAATGTGCAAACAACCAAAAATATTCAAAATATGCAGTTAAATTTTTAGCCAAACGAAATTTTCGTCAGCTGGCTGGTAACGGAAGCATAACTCAATTTTCTACAGACCACAAACTTGTCTATGTGTGTGTGTTGTTGTTTTTTTTTTCGGTTGGTTTCGGAGTATAATCGGATTTTAAATACGAACGTTAATCTCGTAAATCAATCAAACCTGTCTGGCACTGAATATTTAATGTCGAAAATGACGGTCATTCGGTTTCGGTTTCGGTTTCGGTTGCCCATCTCGTATGGGCCTTCTGGCTCCTGGAACCAATGGACTGTGGTTTATTTGGACACGGATTGGCTGGCCAGTTAAATGGTTTTGGGGTCGAACTTAATCAAAAACCGCGCGCCGCATTCGCTGGTCAGCTTAGCAAAACTCAAATCCTTTCAACACGAATTGCTTTTAGCGTAACTCCGTCATCGCCCCCCCAACCCTTCGCTATGGCAATGCCACGTCACAAAAGTGTTTTTTTGACAGCCATTAGTGGAATATTATGCCCAAGTGATGCTGGTACCATATATATATATATATATATATATATATATATTTATATATATAAATACTGAATATGTATGTATGTATGTGTACATAGTTGCTTGCCCCAATGCGTTCGTTCCGCACTTACTGGCCTTTTTCCCGTGCAGATTCAGTCAGCGAAAAGGTCTTTAAACGAATTAAAATCGAGGCCGTATCGCGTCCATTCGGGTTCTTGCTTTTATTCTCTCCCCTATTTTGTTGTGCTATCATGCATCAAAACATTTAATTAAATTGGAACTGAAGCCAAAAGCCTGAGCATAGCCCCCAAACTATAACACTTACACTTGCACTATCCTCATACCACTCCATATCTCTTCTTATTCATCACTCAATGAATTTAAATGAAGGTAACAGTTCAGTTGTTGTCGTCCTTGTCGTCTTTGAGCAGCATTTCTCCATCCAAAAGAATTCTGTAAATCATGTACATATTTGAACGATTCCTTGTTTTCAGGTTTTAGTCCTTTCTCTGTGTCAGCCATATATCTCTATAGCTCAAACCAACATCTGTCACAAAAAAAAAAAACATGTATTTCGGTTAATTTATGTTTTGTCGAACATAAAGTAAAGTTTTATTGAAAACATTTTTATAGTGACCTAACAAATGAATATGGTGGAAAATAAGTTTTGTGTGAAAAAGTTTTGTTTTACATTAAAAGCAGACTTTAATTTGTTTTGTAAATTGCAATTAAAAAAAATTTTCAATATAAAAACAGTTTGTTGTTTGTCTGTATTGTCTGTGCCAAAACCGAATTTTTATTATTTTCAAATGAATTTACTTCTTTACTAGATCTTTCTTTCAGTTTACGAATAAAATTATTTTATTAAATACCTTGTTAACTGAACAATGTCTGAACAACCAAACTATTTATAAAATAAATTAATCAAAAATATATTAAAAATAATACGAGAATGTACAAAATTCGTAGAAATTCAATCACGAACATACTTAACAAGAAACAAACGCTCGAATTTTGGTCAAATTTTTGTCCCTAAACGTTAAAGTGCCACTCAATTTATCTGTCAGTGACCCCTTTCCAGCCTCTCATGTTCTTCTACACACTGGGGACAAGTGCATGACGAGGTTTTTGGCTGCTGCTGTTTCATGCACTTGCAACTTGAGATGTTATTCGATGGCAAACGTCTGGTTTGGCTTTGTTCCTCAATTTACACATAATTGCAATAAATTGACTGAACAGGGTCGACTAACCACAGAGTGGTAGGCGGTATGAAAGGCAAAAAATATATTGCGGCGTCTTCCAGCTTTTTTAATATCAGCTCCAATCTAACAAGTAATGTTAAGTAATGCAGGCATCGATTGTTTGCTCTCCCTCGGTGAATCGAGTTAGGTTACACATACACATATGCATGTACACACACACACGGACGCAACAGGGGCGTAAATATCTGTTAACTCAATAGCGATAAGATAAGGCATTGAACGAGTCGGGCAAAAAATAAAAGTAAGAACTTAAGCTTCTTGGTCTCGGTTAAGGTCTTGGCATTTTTTGGCCTTTTTTGTTTGCGGTTTTGGCCTTTTTCTCTCTTTATAAGAGACCTTTATTTTGTATCTGCACTAACTTAAATATTATATGTACAACAGGTCGTATGCGTGCTGCGTCTTGCTTGTATAAAACAAAATCCTTATAGTCGAAACACAAAGTCACGCATAATTGAGCCTAATTTTAAAATTCATGTTTACTGCAAGCCAGCAAAAATAAACAAACATTAAACGCTTCGTTTAAGCTGTTTGGGTAACAAGTAAAAGCAATTTTCCTGTAACATTCTTGAGTAGATTTTTTGCAGCATTGTATTCTATTTTAAGTCGCGGCAAATCTTGTCAAATCATTATTTCTTCTTTTGTTTAATGCGTTAAGTACTTTGGCGGCTTGCTTTCGTTTTAAATATTTTAATACACACGCAAAACAAATTAAAAGCGCATAAACAATTTATCTCACGCCCACACACACGCACATACACACGCACATGCACACACAGACAGATACACCAAAATCATGCGAGAAAAACAGATTGCCAGCGACTTTTCCAGCACGAACTGATTTATATACCCTGATAATGGGTAAAAAGAGTATAATGGTTTTGTGCAAAAGTATGTAACAGGCAGAAGGAAGCATCTCCGACTCCACAAAGTATATATATTCTTGATCAGCATCAACAGCCGAGTCGATATAGCAATGTCCGTCTGTCCGTCTGTATGTATGAGCCAACCGATTTCAGAGACTCTAAGAGCTAGAGACTCCAGATTCGGAAGTTAAGCTCGCCTAATCCCTAGGAAGTACAAGTTTCTTTCCGATTTTCGATAACTCTTCCCGTTTCCGATATACACATGGGATCGATAACAACAAAATCTTAAATTCGGAAAACTTTGAGAAGAAGTTTGAAACATTTGATCAAATAATGGCAATCTGTAAAATATGAAATATGGATCATTCAAGTTAAGAAAGTATGCACTTTACGCGTACACACACACACACACACATATATTTGAAAGCACTGACTGTACGTTCAGGGTATCGTTTAGTCAGAATTTCTTGACGAGAGCATTCTGACTTGTTATTTTAGCATTTAACCAAAAACCGTGTGCTTGTGTTTGTGTTTGTTTCGCACCCCTTTTTATTTATATAAGTATTTACGGGTATTGTTTAAATTGTTGGCAGCGCTCGTTTTTTTTTTGTTTTTTTTTTTGCTGTTGCTTATTTGTTAGGTGCGAAAAAAAACACATACGCGTTAATAAATTCTTGGGGGCAAAGCAGCTCAGCACGAAGCTCATTAAAGAATCATTTTTTGATAAATTTGTACGCAGGAGCTGAAAACCGAAGCATGTGGCCAATTTGGCAGTAGTTTGGTATTAAAATAAATTTCATTTCTTTTCTTTTCATTTTATTTAAATAAAAATATGTTTCGTTTTGCTTAGCAGGCAAAGGAAAATACTGCAATGGGGCTTGGTAATTAAAATTCAAGTTCATTTCATTTCATTTCTATTGTGTGTGTGTGTGTGTGTTTGTGTGTGTGAACGCGAAACAAAAGCTGAATCTAAATGAAAAGCATAAAAGTTAAAGCAGTTGGCCATGTCCACAAAAAAAAAATGTGCGGGTGCGGGCGGAAAGATGGTTAGAGGGTTGGCAGCGCGTTTTTCAACATTAAATTGTTTTGAGAACATTCTCTCGGTTAATGGGCCGACAAAATATGTGTGTGTGTGTGTGTGTGTGTGTGTGTGTGTAGAGATGGGGTAAGAATTGAAGGAGAAGGACTCCAACCTAAAAGTAGACCAGCATTGTTGGGGCCCATTGCTTATTGACATACATATATATATATATATACACACACACACACATGCATGTTATGACACACATTCTAACACTAAGAACGAACATAGACACAGGCAAGAAGAAAAACTTTATCTTTTATTTTCATTATTTTCTTTATTTTGTTTTGCACAGTTTGCACAACCTGTACTTGACTTGTTAAACAAAACAAAAGCCACATACAGCATGAAATAAATGTTTAAGTACTCAAAATCCTCTACAGAAAAAGTTTAACAACTTAGATGAGTTATATGCTTTAGTTAAAGCTGTCATAAAACCTAACTTTACTTCCTAACATTCCAACTAGCTGTAGAGTTAGGCAACATTTAAATCAGGTCAACGAAAGCATTAATTAATGTTAGTGCCAACCAAAATGACCGGATATCGTTAATTAATAAACATAATTTTGACAATCGAGAGGTAAATTTTACTTATACAACATTTCGATCAGAATAGCAATTTCCTAAGTAGCTTAAATATGTTTTTCCCAAAAAAAAAAAAAAGTTTAAGCTGTGTTCTTATTTGCATGAAAAAGCTGCTGTTAATATTTTACAACACATTTTATTCAATTCGTTGAACAAAGATTTCAATTCAATATCAAATTGCTGAGAATTTTTAATTTGTATTTAATGTTTGTTGAATGTTGAATCAAGTAAAATATTATAAATAAATAACTTTTTTTAAATTTAACTTGATTTCAATTCAATAATTCCATGAAATGAAAAACAATTTTAGTTTATGATATTTTATTTCGATAAACATTCTTTTGCTTTCTACTTTTTATTGTCACCTATTCCTAAAAATCTATTTTTATATGTTTTATTTTATTTTCAGCATTGATAAGCTGCATGGCATACATACTTACGGCACAATAGCTAGCTATTTATTTCTTTTTCTTTTGCTTTTGCTTTTTCTCTTCTTTCAGACGTAAAGCTGACATATTTTTAACTTAAATGGCAAAAAAAACACAGCATGATTTTTAGAGGCATTTTTCATTTTTCCCTTCAGTGACTTGCACATTGTTTAGCAGCGTGATAAAGTTACTTACGAAGAACGTTAGCGAACAGTCAATTTAACTCTGACGGACAGAAGACAAATTCATTTAAATGCCATACTGATGACAAAACACACACATTAAAGTACTTCTCTGTGCGTATAACGTGGCGTATACGTTATTTGTTATCTGTCTCCATGAAAAAAAACAAAACAAAAGCCCAGTAAGCTATAAGCTTAACAATTTAACAACTATGAACTCATCTGCCTTTTGGCACGTGACAGTTTTCCTATCTTTCAAGTCGACGCTAACCAAAAAAAAAATGGCTACAAAAACAAATATATAAGCAAAAAATTCAATTTTTTTTGCGATTATTGCTGCAGAGGAGCACACAAAAAACTGAAAGTCCTTTGGGGGAACATCAGTCAAAGTGTGTTGGAAATTTGACGCTGAAATTGTTGTTTTGGAATTTTTTTTTTTCATTTCTTTCCTATTTTTTTTTTTCTTCCTTTTCATTTGTTCTACATATTTTAGCAAATATTTTTTGGCACATATATTTTTAGTCTATTTGGTGAGTTTGTGGTTTCTATGGACCCTATTTCTGCCCCTCTCACACTTGACTGTTGCAGCTTGGGCCGTACAAGCTAGCTGCCAATTATAGCCAACATTCTTTTGAAGTTTGTTTACATTTCATTAAGACTACAATGTCCGTCGTCGTCGGCGTTGTCGTCGTTGCCGCAACTGCAGCACACACTGTTTTCAACGTCCAGTTCGCACTTCCCCCCCTCCTGCTTCCCCTTCTCCACCCCCACCCGCACTCTCTCTGGTATAACACATAATATTGCCATATGTTTCGTATACACATTTGTAATTATTGTGAAGCATTGTAGACAACTCGTCGGTAATTGCCTTTAGCATGCTTTATTGTTTGCTTTAGATCTTGCAAAAAGTTGGACGTAGGTCAAGAATGTACTTTTATACATTATTAAAAATAAATAAAAACTTTGTAAAGTATTTCTAAACAACTTTGTTATTCATGCTTTGATTTTAAATTGCCAAACAAAACCAAAACTTAGTTTTTACTAATTAAAACATCTTTCTAACTTTTATTTAGAAACATTTCAAAGAATTACACCTTAAAATAATAAGCTGCTTATTTTGAATTGTTGAAGCAAACATTTAATTTTTTTGTTCAAAGTATATTTATAGCAAAACAGCTTTGCTTTTAACAGAATTATTTGAACTTCCACGCCTTCGCGCCTGTTTTTCCATAATATTTAGGAAGAGCCGTCAGCCGATTTGTTTATAAACTGCTTTTCCACACAATACACAGTTTTTATAATAGCATCATTAGCTGTAAAAAGAGAAAAATAAAATGCAAATTTGTCTGCAAAGCTAAGCATCATAAATGCAGAATAAGGGAGTTCAGGGCTAAGTAAATGCTTAATTTGCAGAAATATTTTCAATCCAGTGACAATGTCAGGAGCTTTTCATTTCATTTCGCTGAGTGGCAAGTAACAATTGGGAAGTGAGAAGTTGCAAATGGCAAGTGAGAGGCGGCAAAATCGCAATTGTTTCAATCTGGCAGCAACAGGACACCAAGTTTTTAAGAGGACAGAAAACAACAGTTGGCACACTTTGATCAGGCCAAAACTGTAACTGTCCTTTATCGTAGAAATAAGAAAAGAAATAAATGAAAGCGAAAGCAATTTTCTGTGCTACAACGCGCTGTTTGTCACAAACATTCAAAATGGAAAAGTAATAGCAGCTACAGTTACAGGAACAGGTAGGTAAATTTAGCTCTGGGGACTCATTGAATGTTTCTTCAAGTGTGAATTGGATTACTATTGGCTTTTCTTTGTTTTAATCTTGGACGTCTTGCTGTTTTTCATCACATTTTCTGATATTGTTTTCTATACTTTTGTTTGTAATGTGTACGTATTAAAAGAAGATTGGCAATTATGAAGTAATTGAAAAATAAATTGCTTGAACTTTCATTTTGTCAACCTTAAGGGTCAAAACGTGAACTGTTAAGTTTACTTTTGATAATAACTATATTTATAAAAAGTTTAAGCTAAACACTGAGTATCTTAAAGTCAATCAATCTAATGATACAAGTTAAGAGTTTAAGAGTTTAAACAATTTGTTTGTCAAGTGTTCCTTTTTCTATTTTCTGAGATAAGAAATGGTTGCACTTATTCAGAGTGAGAGCGATTGATTTGATTAGATTCCTAAGCACTTCAAAAAATGCTATCTTTTTCTCTTCTTAAAGCTCAATCATTTAGTAATGTGAACCAAAGCTAATGAAACGTGTTGTGATTGTTGTGGCTGCAATTTGAATTCTCTAAGTGTACTTTAAGTGAAGCCATTTAAAACCTATTTAACTAAATATAATGAAAAACCAAACTTCTTGTGCGTCAAAGGAATCTTCCCTGTGTTCACTTCAAATAATAAATTATAGCTATAAAGTGTTTCAAAATTTAAATGGAAATTCGAAAATTAATTGTTAGCGTTTACCTGGAAGCTAGAAACAAGTTTTAATTGTCTTTGATGTAACAGAATTTTGTTTGTGTGTGTGTTTAAAAGTTCGTTTTGAGTTTAATAAAGGCTAAAAGCATTTTGGCCTTATTTACATTTGAAAGCAGCTCTAATGTGACTCCACTTACCAAACGACAATGAGTCCCTTTAAAGCCCATTGTGCTAAAGAACATTTTTTTTGTTGTGCGTGTATTAAACCAAAAAGACCGTAACAAAACCTATTTGCTGTTCTTTTTTTTTGCGGTCTTTTGTAATAAAATTGTCAAACATGCCACAAACCGCAAATGATCCAAGAACCGCCACCGCCACCAAATACATATCAAAATCAATTCCTGACCCCTGACCACGCCACAAAAATGGGTCGAGGATTTAAGCAGTCCACTTTATGGCTCACATACACATTTACAATGTGCCTGAAAATGCCATATCTTGTGGTTGACTACAAGAGAAAATCTTTAAGAATTATTTAATACATATAAATGAAATTAGTTAAATGTATTATTTTTCTATTGCAGGCAGAAGAGCTAACAAATGGAAACCAAATAAGATATTACACAAACATAAATAAGAAGGACACGCAACATTAGTCAGGACAAACAAAAGGGACTACTTCCAGCCGAATCAAAATCAACTCAAATCATGGATAACAACGATGAACAGCTGCTGGAGAACACTTGGAGCAATTGGAGCACTTATGCGCCAGCCATGCTTTTCAACGCCATGAACAGCGTCTTGACCGTGGCCAATCAAACTCCGCTCCCCTTCGATTTTGGCTCGGATATCAAGCAAACTAATTTGGCATACAATCTGAGCAGAGTGTAAGTACACAAATACCAGGCGTAGAAGAGATTCTACACAACGAAAAAAATATGACTGGGTTAAGACTTTAACCGAATAGAAAAGTTTAATACAAAGTAAAGTTTTCAAGGAAAAATCTACATCACTGTTAAATACCTATTAAAAAACCTTTATAAATTATAGGGGCACAGTTTTTCTGGAAACTTTAGACCATTAAAAGTGTGGGTAACAGAATTTTGATCATCACTGAAAAACTTAGAATATAAGCTAGAATTTTGTTTTCTCAATATCAAATCTTACTAATTCGATATTTGTATGTGTAGTGTGTGTAACCCACAAATCCAAATGCCTAATTAGGGAACAAATTCAATTAATGCAACAACACACGCTGCCATCAGGCAAGAAGACGATAAAACATTACATAGTAGGAGTAGTATCATCATTGGAGCAAGTTCATGATTTAAGCTGATGAACTTGCCTCCAATTCTGGGTGGCAACGCCTTTCGCTTTGTATGCTAACCAAACAAACCTAATGACGCATCATTGCGGTATCCATTCAGGCATTCACTCACTTATACAGTCAGTCGTTCAGTCATTCAGTCAATGCAACTTCGCCATTCAATCAGTCAGGCATTTCCGTTTACTCTCTCCACCCAGACGGTCATGTTTTTTTTATTTCCGTTTCAAATACATAACATTGATGTGGCCCACGCGGAATACAAATACAAATGTACAACAGCGACAGCAAAAAAAAAAGAAAAAGAAACAAACATTCCACATCCTTTCTAAAGAGTTTGTTTGTGTGTTTGTGAATGCTTAATGCTGTCTTCAGCTTTTGTCGAAAGCGTTCCCCTTTGGGAGCAATAGGGCATATTTGTTATGTACTTTACTTATACTACGAGAAGCTTTCATTTTCTTCTTAATCTGCAATTTGTTTTTAGCTTATCGTGTTTTTCTTGTTATCCTGAGAACAATTCTTAAAAACACAATTCTCAGAAATAAATATTTTTTTAATGAGATTGTATTTTCCATAGTTCTTGGAGTAATGGGAAAAGGTGTAGAGCAGATATAGCTCAAAAAGTTAATTTGCATTGCTTACACCAATATTTTACTTGTTTTTTACTCAATATTATTGGGTATTTTCTAGTCAATCCACGTTTTTGTAACTTGAATTTATATTTTTTAACGACTACGACAGTCGTTTTAATGCAACAAAAATTTGTTTACTTCTTTATAGACATACAAATACCACAATATATATATATATATACACACACAAATGTATCTATTCGAGTAGACAGTATTTCAAATGGTTGTGCCGTCTACAAAGCAATAATTGCTGTTTTTGACGTATTTGAATTACATTCAACATTTTATTTTCTTTGGCATTTACAAACCGACTTCGTTGCTACTATTATGACTGAACGACATCCTTTAGTAAAAAAAAGAATAAGCTTTTTGATTATTGATTCTGCTGCTGCGAATTTTAATGGTTTCTTTGTTTTTAATGGTTTATTTGTTTGCCTTGTCACCATGCAATGAATAAAAACAAGAGGAACAACCAAAAAACCAAAACACAGGCATATAACATAAGATTTTATTTACGAAAAAAGCTACTAACAAAATTGGCCTTACTTTTAAATATTTAAATCTTTAGTGTTTCAATATTCAGTTACTTTTGGGTCCAGACCTATCAATAATATACCTTTTTATTCACCCTGTTGCTCTTGTTTTTCTCTTTTATCTTTTCAACTTTTCATGACATTGTCATATGCCTAGAGCTGCTGCTCGAAATTACTTTCTTTTTTAATTTTGTTTTTCTCCTTTTTTTTGTTATTGCGAAACTAGCCGACGATAAAAATCAATAATCCTCTTTTGCACTAGGCCAATAAACAAAAGGGACTTATGCAAATGGCACACACTGAGTACTCTTTGGTAGCCACAAGCTGCCCCTCCTTCCCTTCATTCCACCATAATAATACACATTAATTTTTAATTGCTGCAAAGAGCAACAGCCAGCCAGCCAGCTATGACTTATACAGCAGCAACAGCAACAGCAATAGCAACAGCATCAAGCGTAGCACCAACAAACAGCAGTTAACTGCAACACAAACTGTGCAACGCCCACAGTTGGCTTCATATGTCAGCCTCTAGTGCACACATACATATTAAATTACTTGTGTGATGGGGCAAACTTCTAAAAAGACAAGTTGAATAATGTGTGGCCCCGATTTACGGCCGTATTTAAGGGCTAACAGCTAACAGCTAACAAACAAACCCATATTCTACTCACAGTTGACAGACGATGAGAAAGGACTCTGGCAACAGACGGCGAAAGGCTCTTTAAACAAAAGCACTAAATCTATACAAACATTTTTGTGTTTGTGTGAGAAAGGCCTATTTAAGCACTTGTACACAACCGACACACACACACACACACACACACACAAATGCTTAGCTGAATAAATAGTCGTTGAAAAGATATATTAAAAAAATATATGAAGGCAAGCGGAGAGAGTGAGAGCTCTTGTGACACAGTCTGAACCTGAGGTTTAATGCGATAGACGACGCGAACCAAAAACAAAATCAAAATAATACATCGAGGATTTGTTAACGCACGCACAATTACGTCCGCCCAATATCTGGCGAACACATAACTCAGACACAGAAAGAAAGCGGTTGAACTTGAGCGTTCGAATGAACTTGAACAAAGTATCTCTAAGTTATCATGTAGAAATTGTTTACTTGAGTGAAGCAAACAAAGTCTTATGAAAAACAATCTCCGAAAACAAAAATAAAACAAGTAAAAAGGGTCAGGTCAAGAAATCCCGACTAGATGATACCCTGAACCCTATACTTAGTGCTTGCAAGTATGTGCATGCTTTATTTAAGTTCAATGTTCCATATCTCCGGTGTTTCTCAACCGATTTTACTAAAAATGTCACAGATTGTCATAATTTCGCTTAACGTCTCAAAAGCCGTCTCAGTTCTCTAAATTAAAGATTTTGTTGGTATCGAAACCATGTGAATATCGGAGACGGGAAGAGTTATCGAAAATCGAAAACAAACTTGTACTGCCTAGGGATTAGGCGAGCTTAAGTTCCAAATCTGGAGTCTCTAGCTCTTATAGTCTCTGAGATCGACGCGTTCGTACATACAGACGGACAGACCGACAGACAGACCGACAGACAGACAAACAGACAGACAGATAGACGGACATGGCTTTATCGACTCGGCTGTTGAAGCTGACCAAGAAGATATATATACTTAATGGGGTCGGAGCTGCTTCCCTCTGCCTGTTACATACTTTTGAATAAAACCATTTTACCCTTTTAACCATTTTTACGTATTCGAAATCCACTCATAATTTGATGAAAAATGATTTGTTATTTGAGTTGTCTTAAGATATTTGCTAAGAAATAATTTATTAAAACTTGTCATTTAGTATTTAATGTTTAAGCTATCTAATTTTAATCAAACATAAGCAAAACCTTGTTATTTAAGTACTCACGTTCTGAATACATCGGAATATTTACTTCAAAATGTAGGATAATAATTATCCACTGAAACTGAAAATTCGTTTAGAGCCTCATTTGATTATCTTGGCTCATGTTTTCTCACTGTGCATGAGCGTTGACAAAGAAACAAGAGGACATCCACTTGTTACTCGTTTGGCTTAAACACACACATAATCTTCATGTCACTAATTCAGTTTTGTTTCTAACACACACACACACACACTCGCTCTTTTTTGTCTCGAAACAGTTTACCAACGGGCATCACAGGCTTAACTGCCACTGATGTGGGTCTTGGCGATGAGGATGATGCAACAATAACTGTACCGACATATACCTTCGTTGTGCCTTGGTGGCGCCAAGTGCTCTGGTCCATACTATTTGGTGGCATGGTCATTGTGGCAACTGGCGGCAATTTGATTGTCGTATGGATTGTGCTGACCACCAAGCGGATGCGAACCGTGACGAACTATTTTATAGGTAAGTGCTCCTTGCTTGGCCTTAGCAACTAAACCAAACAAAAGCAAACATAACGTATGAGTAATTTCATAAGTTTTATAGGTAAGTGCTCCTTGCTCGACCTCGGCAACTAAACCAAACAAAAGCAAACATAACGTATGAGTAATTTAATAAATTCGTACCAAATTTCGCATACGTCATGTTCGTTTTGGATATTAAACTTGGAGATTTAAGGTGTTCTTCATTAAGGTTTTTGTTTTTGCAGCAAATTGTTTGCTTAATGAACTGAGAAAAGCGTGCCCTAAACACATTACCTAATCAACTCGATAAAATATTTAAAGTTGTTGTTCACGTTCAACAAACTCAGAGCTAAGAGCAGTAAGAGCTGATATTCCACTGATAATCCATTCACTTCAAATAATCAGATTATGCATCAATTAGAGTCTTCATTTAATTATCCGAATTCTCTAATCGTGTGGAATTCGCAACTGCTTAACTTTTCACTGTAATAATTTATACGTATCCGCATTACGGAGATTACCTATTGAATGTATTTATTCTACTGAAGCCTTTCGTTTATCTATTTACAATGACCTTACTGACATTGCTCAATTATTTTAAGTCTATTTAAAAGGCACAGTCTCCTTGTACAATGCATATCCAGTCGAGTCATGTAATAGTGCATTCATCACTGTACATTTATGTAGGTTTTTATGTGTGTGTGTGTGTGCGTTTGCTTTTCTTAATTTTTGTATGCATTCGACTGACATTGCCGAAACCGTTAAAACAATGCGCATAAAAATGCACACCATACAACAAAGAGCAACAACAGCGACAACTTAGCCTGGCCAGATGCTGTCAGCTGACTGACTTCCGACAATTATTCTACACACACACACACACAGAAAGAGATAAATATATACACCCACAATGCATATTCGAAAGCCGGAGGCCTTATGCATGCACAAGTCAACAATAAATAACAAAGAAATGCATTTTTTGACTGCAGAACATTAAATTCCCTTACAGGGGATTTGTTTTATTTAATTTGGCTTGTTGAAAGTTGACAAGTTTATAAGTTGTTTTAATTAAATATATTTTTTAAACCATTTGCATTTTTAGCTGTCATTTATTAGGCTTATTATTATTATCTTTTTGAACAGATTATCTTATTTACTTCAGGACACCAATAAAATTTTATTTCAATAAAATAACTATTGGAAAATTCTTTTGAGTGGTTGTTCCTCTTTTAACATAATTTTTCTAGATGATAACAATATTTTTTCAATTTTTTTCTATACATTGAGAAACTACTTCTGAAATAGATTTAAATATAGATTAATTTTCGTATTTAAATCTGTTTTAATTCCTTACCAACTAACTTTGGAGCATTGAACTAAACGACTTAGCTTAAAAGCCAAGAAAAATTATTAAATTATTCTTAGAATATTTTTATTTTATTTTATATAATTTATAATCCATTCCATTGGAACTTAAAGCTGAGTTTCTTATGTTTTGGCACGCCCAAAACTATTTCACCAATATTTCATGGCAATTCCAGATCCAATTTAAATTCCTATTTATTTCACTCATAAAACTTATCTTATAGTTATGGTATTTTTTAATATAAAGAGTATATAAAAATGCAAAAACAGTTGTAGTTGCGTCTGTTTCTGTCTGTTTGCGTCTGTGAGTTTCGTTTAACCTCCTGACCTACTAGCTAGCTGGAAAAAAGTTTACTTGCTCTGGGAAAATGTCTTCCCAGAACGGATGCTGTCGGCGGCTTAAAGACAAAGTCTGACTGGGCTGTAGCTGTAAGCTGGTGGAAATAATTATTATTATAATTATGTAAACTAAATGCCATTAAGCTCCAAACAGAATTGGCATTTGTAAATACACATTGGCAATTATTATAAGTTAAGGCATCTTTTCGAAGAAAATTTTAATAGCTCCTTTGGGTGATATCGATGCGCATTTGCATTGTTTCTATTTTCAGTGTTCATTCCTGTTGTATATTTTATCTTTATTAATTAAAAACGACACTAAATCGATATTCAACAATGCGGCCGACAGGCATCTTTAGCACCTTTAAGCTTTCCTTGGCCAGAGGGGCGATTCTGGTCAGGTTGTTTGTCCAATGTCCAAACGCGACACGTGCGTAGGCGTTGCAAGAACAACATACAGCTTAATGCCCCGAAAAGCGAAAAAAAACATGCGTTGTTGTTGTTGTTGTCTGTGTTGCTTTTTATGCTTATTTTGATGCTACTGCTGCTGCTGCTGCTTATCTACATAGATAATGAAAAGTAAACAACAGTATGACAAAAGGCAGTATAATAATAACCTTGTCGCTCTTTTTGTTCTGTTTGTGTCGTTGTTGTTTTTAGTGATTCATTGACATGAAAAGCGTTCCATACAATAAGTACTTACTAACAAACCGAAATACATACAAAACAAGTAACGGAAGACAGATGAACGGGGCAGACAAATGGTCGCCATTTTGCCATTTGCATTTACAGCCTCCATTTAATTATGCCGAGCAGTGTCTTGCCCTTCTTTTTAAAGACTCGACTGCACTGAGTTTTTTAACTAATTATAAATGTATAACGCATAAATAAACAACAACAGAAATATGATCAAAAAAATATATGCGATGCTACCTTTTTGTTTGTTACCCTTTTTTGCTTGTTTGTATGTTTTCGGTCTATTTGTATTTGTATTTGTATTTATATTTATATTTGCTTTGTAGCTTTGTCACTTGCTAGCTTGCTTCTTTTTTTCCGGGAACACTTTCACTGATAAAACGCAAACACATGACTTAACTTCGCACTATTTGCTTTTGTGATTGTAGTGAACCTCTCCATAGCCGATGCCATGGTCTCGAGTCTCAATGTTACCTTCAATTACTATTATATGCTGGACAGCAATTGGATATTTGGCGAAATATACTGTAAGGTGTCGCAGTTTATTGCCATGCTGAGCATCTGTGCTTCGGTTTTCACACTAATGGCCATATCCATCGACAGGTAAGTTTGTTAATAATGTTATTAAGTTAAGAAATATGTTTGTCATCTTTCACACATACAAAAGTACACTCTAAGAATTGAAAGTAAACGAAAAACCTTCAAGTTTGAATTTATCGCTTGAAAAAATGCTACATAATATTTTTTAATTGGTTAATTTTTCAAAGAAAAATCCTTAAATATTTAGAAGTGTGTTCAAGAACTTAGTTTGAAGAGCGAAAATCTCAGAACTTATAACAGCTCTCTTCTTGAAGTGTATGTTGGTTCACGTACTCGACAAATTGCAGATGTGCGTGGCTCGTTTCCAAAGTTTTTTTGACAGTGGAGCGGGTGGGTTTTGTGATTTGGGTGCAGTACCCTTATCAATCTTGACTTTGTGAATTCCACACAGAAAGAACAAAATAAGGATGAAGAAACTGTTCAATTTAATATAATGTACGCTATGTCTAACATATATGTAAGTTTATACTTATACATATGTCTTATCTTTAGCTTAAGGGGTTGCGAGCATGTCAGCGAAGTGATTGTTGCCTTTGGTTGTCATATTGATAACCAAATCGACGCCATCACTCATGCTCCTTAGAACGATATACATATACGTAAATACGTATGTACAATATGTGCTGTTTATCAATATTGACAAGGGCCTGTCAAAATTTGACCTAATCAAAGTCCATCAATTGATCAAAACATCTATGTGCACCCAAAAACATAACATATTTGGCTCGCTTGCTATGAAATATTCATACATACGTACGTACATGAATAGATTTTCAAATTAAATTGAGTCTGGCCGCCAGCAAACCCTTTTTGAACATCAAAAGCCAACTGGCCAAAAATCAAATTAACTTGGCAACTGAAAATCTAATGAGCTAAAACCGTAAACAGGCGGCTGTTTAATTTGATTTATGGCCAATTGCGAAATAACCACTAATATGACAGGATGCCAAACTTATTTGCACTGAACAATTATTAGATACTCTACATTTATAATTAAATTTAGGACATTTAGGTTTATTGCTGATTATATGTTTGGGACATTTTTCAGGTATGTGGCAATTATGAAACCGTTGCAACCACGAATGAGCAAGCGACGCAATTTGGCCATCGCTGCTGTCATCTGGCTCTCATCCACGCTTATATCCTGTCCGATGCTGATGTTTTTCAAAACAGAGGAGGTACTAATCTAAATATCAAACAGCTATTAAAATTTATATACATTGAAACTGTCAATTGACTAAAACACTTTGTTTAAATGCTACCCTTAAAGGTTCCAGTGACTATGGAGAATAAAACACGCATCGTTTGCTTTCCCGAATGGCCCGATGGCTTAACGAATTATTCAAAACAGGAGCATGTGTGAGTATACAATGGAATGTGTGTGTGTTAATTCAGTTGGAAGCAAGGAGCAAAGAAAACGAGCGCATTTCATTGCATGCCAAATTGCATGGTACGATAAATCAGCAAATCAGACTAAACTGTTAGATGTAAAATGTGCTCGGAGTGAAAATCAATGTTGTTGACAGCTGACTATCAGATTATCCCAGAGACAATACACAGCGAGCCAGTTGGCGGTTTTGGAGTGCACTCAGACCATAAAAACATCCAAGGTCGTAAAATGCAAATCGACAGGGCACACAGAGAGAAAATAAGTCCTTAACCGGACTAACTTCCTTTTTTTATGTTTGCAACATACATTAAGTATACGTCACTTATATTAAGTTATGTCTTACATTTAGATATTTCAAGATTTTTTTATCGATTTGTTACTTTTCTTATCTTGAGATACAAATACTGAAATCGTTCATGTTTTCTTGTATTAAAGTTAATTACTCCCCTTTTCTGTCTGTGCAACTATCGCAAGCCTTTCATCTCTCTTCGTACTGTCCTTAGTGGGCAATCAAATGGTGCCTGCAACGACTGAATGCTTCTCCGACACGCAACACCATTAAATTTTGACAGACAAAAACAGAAGAAAACATTGTACAAAATGTATGCAAGCGATAAAGCTGAAAGGGAGAGGGAGTGTGTGTATTGAAAGCCATTTGTATGCTATTCAATAAAAACGTACAATGGTCACTAAATGTAAATCTTATTGGCTCTATCTATATCATGTATCTATCTATTTATCTCTGTTGCCCATCTTTCTTTCGCTCTCTCTCTCTCTCTCTCTCTCTGTCTTCTCTGTAGCTACAACATACTTATACTTGTACTCACCTACGTGCTGCCCGTTGTTTCGATGACAGTTACCTATTCACGCGTGGGCATTGAACTCTGGGGTTCGAAGACAATTGGCGAGTATACGCCCCGTCAGACGGAGAATGTGCGAAGTAAGCGAAGGGTAAGTAAGAATGAATATATATTTAGCATTCAAAGCCTTTTTTATTATCATCATGATAAATATCATCTGCAAGATTGTTTAATATGAAATTATAAATGCCAAATATGTATATTTTTGAGTTCTTATTTTCCGCCTAGGTGGTCAAAATGATGATTGTAGTCGTTCTAATATTCGGCGTCTGTTGGCTACCATTCCACACCTACTTCATTGTAACAGCCTGCTATCCGGCCATTACCGAGGCGCCCTTCATTCAAGAGCTATATTTGTTTATCTACTGGCTGGCCATGAGCAACTCAATGTACAATCCGATTATATACTGCTGGATGAATTCCCGGTGAGTGGACTCCCTCTCTCTCTCTCTCACACACACTCTGTTGAATCTTACACACGCACCCTTAACACACAAATTATGTTATTTGCGGTCGGCATTTGCGTCGACAGGCTCTAAGTGCAGTGTCAGTACCTTTGACACAGACCCCATGTATATGGAGAGAGAGAGCCAGCGAAACGGTTTCTCATCTCATCATTTAGTCGTCGTTTAGACAGTCAGTTAGCTTGTTGGCCGGAAATGAAACCTTCCATCATCATCATTATCGTTATCGTTATAGCGATTAGCATCAATATGACATAAGCATTAACCAACCCATCGCTTTCACGCGCATTCCGAATCCTAAATTTATATATAATCCTAAAGGGCATTATATGCGAGGGAAGTTCTTGTTCATTGTCGAAATATTAAATGTTTTTGAGTAGTAGTTTTTCAGTAAAAGAGAGAAACAAATATGGGAAACAGGCAAACAAATCCTGTTGGTAAAATCCATTTCAGCGATGTTATAACAGGAGATAATCTAAGCCCGTGACATAAGGGTTTATTTTGGGATAGATATTTTTTGGTGTTTGTTTTTTCAACTTATGTCCTTGTGTTTTTTTGAGCTCAAAGCTTATACCGTTAAGCTACTTAGGTTGCATGTGCGCACTGTCAAACCACAAAGATGCAAACTTTTTTGGAATTGCAATTTGTTGAAAAGTTGCAAAAGTATCTAACAGATCTTCATCGATAAAACGATGCCCGACTAAGCTTAATATATTATATTATTTATATTTCTCGAAAAACCATACATAATTTAAATGTTTATTTCGATTTGACGATAATTTCACCCTTTTTCGACGTATAATAAATAAAATGGAAATTGCAGTTAGGCAAAAGAGTATGTATGATCTTGTTTGAGCTAAAAATGCAAAGAACTTGTCCTTCATATTGAACTGTCCTCGCCTTCCCGTATGCATATATGTATACACGTAGATAATCGTATGTGTAGATGCATATATAGTCGTATAAAGATAAACAACCAACTATGTTTGTTACGTTTTTGCACAAATTGACTGTTGATGTTGTGTCGCGTCCGTGCGCCACATCCGTTGAGGGGAAACGTAACTGATTGCAATTAATTTCGCTGAGTCAACATGGCAATGACTGTTGCCATCGATGTTGGCAGTGTTTGGTGTCCTGTCATTTGACGTGCATGCGACTTCAACGACAACAATTCAACGCGTGTAACTACACCCCCCCCGATGATGACGCCCATATGTAAATGATAAGGGCTATAAAGGTGTCTATCTGTCTGTCTTTCGGTTTTTTATTACTTATTGCAGGTGCCATCAACGTGTTGTCGATGTCGATCTATAGCTTTTAGGAAAGACAAAAAAAACTGAATGAAAAAGGACAAAATACACAAGTGAAATACATAAATCAAGCAACATGACACGGTTCAAGGATTGGTTAGCTCTGAAGTACAAATCATTCATGTGCCATAGATTCTCAGCTTAACAGGTGCTCCAAATTGGCTTGGTTAGTGTGAAAAAAGAAACAAAAAAAAATCCAACTGTAGCAACATTTTTAACGATTTAGCGCAGCTGTAACAAGCAAAAATAACGAAAAACAAAAACTTTTGAGAGATACCTAAAATTGAATAGTTTTTTAGACTAGATTCCGAGACTACTATTAATTAAAGCTGCAATGTGCAGCGTATGACTTTGAAGGGTTTCAGAATGATTTCGCCTTCAATTTCGTTCGTTTTCTGTTGAATAACACTGTTCAGCAAAATTTAGTGTCACAGTCAGTTTCGCTATTCACCATCAGCTTTCTGCAATCCAACTATGGAAGTCGTTGCGAATTATATCCAAGTTGAAAAGTAGAAAAAGTGCATCAGATAAGAAAAAATTAGTTGATATGACACTTGGATAAGATTTTTCAACATGTTTAAAACTATTGTATAAGTCTTATTAAACCGATTATCCTAAACTCGAGCTGCTATAATATAGTCATTGTCTCTTGTTGTTCAAGTCAAAACAAGAGTAGAAAATGAAATTAAAATCAAAGCATGTTTATTATCCGCAATTGAATTTATCTTACAGATTCCGCTATGGTTTCAAGATGGTGTTCCGTTGGTGTCCCTTTGTGAATGTGGGCGCTGAGTCATTAAGCCGAAGAGATAATTTAACATCTCGTTACTCATGCTCCGGCTCACCGGATCACAATCGAATCAAACGTAACGGTATGCATGCAAGAGGGACTAATGAGCTCATTAACATTATGCTTCATTGCAGACACACAGAAATCCATACTCTATTCGTGTCCCAGTTCTCCAAAATCGCATCGAGTTTCACATTGTGGTAAGATGTTCAATCAGATTACGATTGCCTAGCAACGGTTATTTAAGGGATTTCTTCGTAATTCTCTACACACATTTACTTTAAGGTGCTCTACGTAATTCGATGCCGGGGGCAGCTGAGCAGATTGGCGGACATCAAAACCGCCACTCGATGCCTGTGCAGCAGCTGAGCAGCCGGAATAGTGGAGGACCGGGAGGTGTGCGTGGTGGACAACGTTCACAGTATAAGCAGGAGTTGCAGGAACGCTGGACCAGCGATAAGTCAAACAGTTCATTAAATCCGGCATCAGAGAGTCGCACCACACAGTTGTTAACCTGACATTCATCAACCACACCGTCGGCACCCGCAGAGAGCATGGAGCTGCAGATGCCGATTGTGTCCAACTCCTCAAACTATAACAACAACTATCGAAGGATTAATAATATTGAATTGGCAACACGCTCTCCACCTACTGCAACTGATGAAAAGACTTGGCTGTAGATTTCATCATCTTCTTCTTCTCTACTCTGCTACTCATTAAGTCTCGAATTTATCTTTAGCAAATTACATACATAATTGCTTATCGGGGCAATATGATATATCCACTAATTGATTATAAGTGTTATCCCACAACTGGACCAACCATCCAGCTAAAACTTAAATTGCTATGAGCTATAAATTAAAGAAATCGAATTCTACACTCGGAAAAACTACGTCAAAGAACTGCTTGCAGTTCGGCTTTTTTCACATTTAATATTTTTTAAACAAGAGTATGTTTTTTTCCAAAATTTATAAAAAAAAAATATTTACATTTATGTACAAAAACTAAATCATTTATTTTGTTTAAGGAAATTAAAAAAAAGAATGAATTTTTAAAAGGTTTCGCATTTTGGTAATATTTCTCTTGAAAATATATACATAAAATTTTAATTACGGAAATTATTTCCTATTCAAAATGTAAGGTATTTCTAAAAGGCGTGATTGAAAACTATTTTAGAAATATTTATATTACAAAATTATAAAACATTGTGAAACATTGTCTAAAAATTATTTCTAATAAAAATTAAGCATTATTGTGTAGTAAAATGACTTTCTGGATTTTGTGTAATATTTTCATTCGAGTGTAGAGGAATAAAAAAAAGAGACAGATTTGTTGTTTATTGTTCCATATCCTATTGAAAAAAATTTATGTTTTGCGGCTAAATTAAATGCAAATCGTCGTTAAATGTGTTAAATACGATTACATAAGTCTAAGTTCAATTTTGATGATCTATATGTTTAAATGATATAGGATGAAGATGTGGCATATATATATACGTGTATATATGCATCGATTTCAAGCAAAATGAAGACTTTCTACAATTATATTGTTGTGTATCTTTGTATACAACCACTTCATGTTTATAAATATTACTACGAATGAATTGCAAATTCAACTGGATTTATGAAACAATTATCGTGTAAATATATAGATACAAATATATATGATATAGGTTTAATTATGTGTATATCTGCCTATGTGAATTTGTGAATAAAGCATCTTACGTCAAAAAAAAAAAAACAAAAAAAAACAAAATCCTAAGCGTATGTTTACAAAATACCCAAAACCACAAACGCATACACATATTAAAAGTTACTATACCGCAAAAGGAGCAACAGATTGGAAAAAAAAACAAACCTCAACATCTCATGGGAGTCTTGGTAACAAGCTGGCGTAACTAACGGCGCTCTGAGGCAAGTCAATGCGTCGAAAGATGAAAAATAAAAATTTAATGCAAATAAATATAATCCGGTTGCCTAGCGGCGACCAAATGTTAAATGTGCCAAACACAAATCGACTGTCACTGCATAAAAATCTCATATTTAACTTTACCTACGGTTCGGTAGTAGCCGACTACTTATCTTTAAAGGAACGGTGGTAAGCTTTTAGAATATTAGTTTGTTTTGGGAATGGTGCGTCCTGTATTAAAATTTCTAGTGTATTTCATTTAGTTACTCCTTACAGATATTTAAAAAAAAAACAGGTATTGGTTTTAATCGTAATTCTCAAAGATAAATAAATCCTCGCTTCAGGTCTCCTTCTTGTCTCGTTCATAAAAGATTGTAATTGGTTTTTCACGTTTGACTCAAGAAGTTTTTTCACTTTATTTTTTTTTTTGAATAGTTTTCTTCTTTCAAGTTATAATATTTAACGAATTGTACTTGAGATTTTTTAGAGCGACTTGTCTGTTATTTAAATATAAAAAAGTTATAAGATTCTAATTTATTTCCTCTGCATAAATACACAAACATTATATGCATACGTACAACATTTGCAGACACCTTGGAGCTGTATATACTTGTTGTTGTTGTTGTTGTTGCTGTGTATAAATTTTTTATAAGGAAAAATTGTTGAGAAAATTGCATTTGCTTTTGCTTGCTTTATGTGGGCGAGTGTGTGTAAGTGTGTCAAAGTAATTGAACATCTGTGCCTAGGTTGCTTTTCCCGGAAATCTCGCGACAAGCGCCCTTATTTAAAAGTCGCTAGAGGGTTGTGCCACTTATATTTGCATAGATGTGCACAATATATCCCCAAACACTGTGATTCCACTTTCCACAAATAAGTAGATATGCGTGGGTGGCCCATAAAAATATACTTTATGCATATTGTATATAATTTTCACAAAAATAAATATGAACATGTGAAAATCATGCGAAAAGTGAGCTAAGCAAATTGTTGGTTATTTCATATGCCTTTGGGCATGCTCTACAATTTTCTTAATCAAATATTCCAACGTAGAACTGCCATGTCATAGCTGTCATAAAGGCTGCATCAATAATTAATTAACACTTACATAGTAATTATGTTAAGGCATCTTATGCGATTTCAATTACCACACTCAATCCAATATAAATTCTGGAATTCTCCACTAAGTGCTTTTCGTGTGCAATTACAGATGCATTAGCTTTGCATATAAATCCAAGACATAAATGTAATTGATTAAGTATTTTGTTAGAGTGCAGTTAGATATTTCATAGTGTAAGTGTTTTAACTTGAAAATGTTCATTCACATACATATTTTTTACAAGTTTAATATAACTTTGACCGTTTCAATAAATTTAGTATCCAATTTATGTAAATAACATCCATAGCAAATAAAAAAAAAATGGAGTGATTCTTTCTCAACAATAACGTACGATAATGAGTAAAAACTATCGTTCCGCTTTATGCTCAGCAACTCACCGAACCCGCTAGTGCAGCATCTGCGCTTTTAAAGTGCCTTCTCCAGACCACATTTTTTGAAAAACGAAAAAGGCAAAGGCAACCGCCTGTTTGTGGCACAATTCGTTGCCTAGTTTTGAGCGCAACACATGAACGCACAACACACGTTCACTTAAAAGCATATCTTTTGCATGCGTGTGAATGTTTTTGGCAAGAAGGCAAGAAAGCGGACATAAAACACAAAGGCAATAACAACTTTGGCGGTAGAGAGAGCAAAACAGCTCGTAAGGCAAAGTGCGCATCAAATTTTTAAAGGATTTGCATATTATAGTAGATTAATATGATTATTTTCAAGATGTGTAAAGCTTAGGTAAACACTTACAAAGATAAAAGTATGGGGAACAATAATTTAAGCACTTGATTTTTTTCGTATGTATTAAATTTTTCACTTGACTGCAGTTAAAAATAAGCTTTTCTTGTTTCAAATTGGATGAACTATCTAAGTTTTGGTGAAATTGATTTGTATTTGCTCTGTAAAATTTGATTAATTAGGTATTAGTATCCTTTAGTCTAGGTTGAAGACAAAACGAACCAATTGATCTTCTTATGAAGGTTACAATTTTCCTGAATATCTTTTATGAATTTTTAAAAATGAATTCGTAACTCTTTCATCCCGTCGAACGGTTCGTGTGCTTAAATAATTGGCGAAGTGTATAAATATATGTTTGTGTGTTTATGTTAATCAAAGCTGTCAAACACATTAAATGGCCAGCTTAAGCAGTTATTTTAAAATGAAAAATGTGCTTGCATGCATTTGTTGTATATGTAATATGCAGATAGACACACAACCTACATACTCACACACACACACACACACATATATGTAAGTGTGCAGCTGCTGTGCGGTTGTGGGCAAAGGTGGCAGCTATAATTGAATCCTTTGCTCATGCACCAGCGCAAAGCAAGCGAAGCCCAGCAAACCCCTGAACCACCAAGTAAATTATATTTTAACCGAACAAAATGCGAAACAATTTGCTGGCGCTGGAAGTGGGGTAGGGGTACGAGGAAAAGTACAAAATTTTACGAGCTGCTCTTGTTGGTGTTTTCTTTTTCTTTTTGTTGTTGTTAGTTTGGCTCTACTTACGATGCTGCTCTTACTGCACTTGTATTCAACGTATTCAGTGCTACCTATCTTGCTGCTCCTTTGCCTTGTGTCCTGTATCTGAACGGGGTGCTGATTGTTGTAGGTATTTGTGCGCCTGGTCGGCACATAGTTGTATTTGCTTAGCTTACGGCTGGTCTTAACTTAAATCAATTTCATTAAATTGGGCTTTGCGGCATTGGCATGCACGTTCAATGTTCCACGACGACGACATTGTCCTTTGGTGCACGTGAGCGGAAATTCCTAAAGGGCAAACTCAATTTGAAGATTTGTTGCTCAACTTTAACTTTACAAAAACCTGCCAAATCCAAACAGATAAAGAAACAGAAAAATAACAAGTAAGAAGGCTCTAGTCGAGATATCTCGACTAGACGATACCCTGATCCCTATACTTTACGCCAGTGGTCGGGGAACCGGGGTAAATTACCCCGAATGGGGTAAAAACGCAATTTTTAGGGGTAAAAAGAAACTTCTGTGAGTGAAAAGTATATATTTTTCTTCGCCATGGGGTAATATCAACTTACACTTAAATATTTTGGTGTAATGATTAAAAGAGTTTAAACGAACTAAGACTCAATAACGAATTTAATACTCAAAATGCATAAAGTTCTACAACAATGGGCACTCTTCCTTATAAATTTTCCCATTTTGCCAAAATACTGCGAAGCTTTCGTCGAGTCTTTGACTCAAGTATACCAGGCGCACAGAATCAGCAGCAAGCGATTTATAAATTCTCATTATATACATTTGCATACTTTAAGGCTGGCTTTTTATTCATAATATAATTAGTTGTGCAGCATACTTTTGTAGTTAAATATATATATTTGCATTCTTTTAGGCTGGCATTTTATTCATATTGTCCTTTATACTTTTGTAGTTAAATATAAGAACCAGTGCTATTGCTGGCTATTCTATTCGCCTGGTACTTGGCGTCGGAAATACTAAAGAACTCGATGAGATCGCAAAAGAATACCGCCGAGCTTTCGTCGAGTTTTTGATAGTTTTTTCTAGTTTTTGACTCAAGTATACCAGGCGCACAATCAGCAGCAGTTGGTTTGAATTGACTTTAATATACGGCCTATGTCGTATGCAATGATTTTTTTCCTTTTTTATCATAGTGTCGCACCAATTAAATATTAAAGAATAAGCGATCTGCCGAAAAGTATGCAACATTATTTTTAGTGGGTAATTTAGCCAATGCATCAACCTTATGTTTCCACACAGGGTACAACCAACCTAAACAAAAATATTTTGGGGTAATGATTAAAAATTCATTAATTCATTAATGATTAAAAATTCATTAATTCTAAGAAAAACATTTTTATTTTAACATAAGAACAAACGAGAAGCACCTAAGTTTATATGTATATCTAATATCAGTCTATGTCTTATATTATTGTTAATAATTGATTGTAGATTTTTTATAAGATTTTTTGAGGTAAATAAATACGATCTTAAGCGATACGAGCAATACAAAAATATCCTATTTTTCCTTTGTTGGGTGGGAATCGCAACCATCCTTGACTGCAAAACCGATGGATCCTTAATGATATTGACGAATTTTTACCTAAAATGTGTTGAATTTTTTTTTAAATAGTCCTAAGCCACTTATGTCCTTATGGATTTTCAAAGGACATGTTGCGTAAGAGTTTCAAGGACCAACTCTATCGAACTGCATTCAAGGATAATGGGGTCATCTAAGAACAAAACACTTGTAAAAATTTCACTCTAGGGCCAAACAAATATAATAAAAACCCATAAAAGTGCAGTTTTCTCGGAAACCACAAGGACGATTTGAATGTCCTTTAGCCAATTGGTAGCCCTGGTTAAGACAAAATGTCTGACATAGGACACGTGCGAATCCTTTCTGATTTGGCCGAGTTATAACCAATTTTCTGTTTTAAACATTTATCCTTTTATTCCAGCTGTTTGAAGGACTATCGTCCTTTGAACTACTTTGCTCGTATCAACGGGCCTAGGCCTACCTGTGGTCCAAAGGACATCCGGATAGTCCTTAAAATAGCCGAGTTATTGACGATTTTGTAATTTTTAAAATTTTTTCTGACCTACCCCCTGTAAAATTTTTCGAACATTTTTTTTCGCGAATCCTGGAGATCCTTATAAGCAAATCGATAGATCTTGTTGCTGTGAGTTCAAAAATATATTTTCCTTAAAGATCCTTAAGGAAATGTTCAAGCTATGGCTTAAAATCTAATGTCCTTTTTGCCCAAAATTTATATATAAGTAGGAAAAAGCGAACTGCCTAAAAGTATGTATACTTTAATTTTTATTATTTTTAGAGGGTAATTTAGCCAATGCATGGACCTTAATTATTTCCACACAACAGCGGTCGAGGAACCGATATGGGGTAATATCAACTTAAATAAATATATTTTGGGGTAATGATAAAAAAAAGTTCCCCGACCACTGCTTTACGCGTAAAGTCAGTGCTTGCAAGTACGTGTGTGTGTGTGTGTGTGTACGCGCATACTGCATACGGCATACACAACTTCAATGTCCTATATCTCCGGTGTTTATTATCCGATTTTAATAAAAACAGATTCACAGATTGTCATTTTTTTATAATTCAAATTGCATCTCAATGTTTTCCAAATTCAATATTTTGTTGTTATCGATCCCATGTGTATATCGGAAACGGGAAGAGTTATCGAAAATGGAAAACAAACTTGTACTGCCTAGGGATTAGGCAGAGCTTAAGTTCTAAATCTGGAGTCTCTAGCTCTTATAGTCTCTGAGATCGACGCGTTCATACATACGGACAGACGGACGGACGGACAGACGGACAGACGGACATGGCTATACCGACTCGACTGTTGATGCTGATCAAGAATATATATACTTTATGGGGTCGGAGATGCTTCCTTCTGCCTGTTACATACTTTTGCACAAAAACATTATACCCTTTTTTCCCATTTTTAATGGGATCAGGGTATAAAAAGAGTTAAAATATTGTGTTTATTTCCCCCCGGAATAAAGTAAAAGGACAAATAGTCAAAAAGTGGTTATAAAAATATTTATTTTGCATATAAATTAGCACATTGTCTTTAGTTTGTTTGTTAGATTGACAGGAATTTAAAAAACTTTACGGAATGGCGCGCAGATTGCACTAGGGACACATTTGAACGCATTAAGGACTAATGGAATAATAGGTATGTATGCATCTAGTTAACAATACAATTCTGTACAGGGATTGGTGGGATAGTTCACTGTGTTTGGCTAATGACCTTTAGGTAGTGCATTAGATGCTGACCAAGGTTTGGCTTAATATAGAAAATGCACTGTGTTCTTCGGCGTACGGGATCCTCCTGATCGTTCAGCTGCAGCAAATCACTCAACGAATCGTTGTTCAATGAATGAGCACGAGATGTATTCAAGAAGTCAATAATTCGTTCATTAGTGTACTTCATTTGCTGTAAAGTTTTAAAGTTTTTAGAATATATATATATATTTATATAGTAAAAGCAAAAAATTTCTACTTACGCCTTCCAAATCGTCAGCCTTCTCTGGCTTAAGACTTAGATACATTTTGGAGGGGTCCTCGCGATCAGACAATACTTCGACCTTTAGCACGGGTAAGATGAATGTCAGATCATCGCCAGGTCGCTCCATAATAACTAGCAGAGTTGAGGTAAGAAACAGCAGTGCCTGACGAAGTTGCCCCTTTAGCGTCAACGTGATCTCCTGGAAGAACAGTATCTGATCGTTGCAGAACTGATTGGGCAGAAAACGCCAGATGCGATAGGAACTAGCATGCAGTGCCATATTTCGCGTCACACTTGGCTCCACCTGCTGTGGCATGGTATTGAAGCCTACCGTATGGAGCACGCCCTGTCCTGTTAATGCCAGCATTTCAGCAGCACCACTGATGGGTTTAGTTAAAGCTCCCACAATACCCTTGGTCAGACCAGTTAGTACCCCAACAGAACTGCGAGCCTCTAGCGTATGATGAGCCAAGCCGCCAACAGCACCTAGCAAACTGATACCCAATCCTGTCAAACCTTGAGTCAAACCGTCAGTAAAGCCTTGGGGTCGTGCACGTCTTCGTGCCTCCGTCAGCTCAATGTGCTCCGAGTCGAGCGTGAGGCGGTCAAGATTACGTGCCACAGAGCCGGCTAGCTTGGTCACCGAGTTCACTGTGCCCGCCGTCACATTGCGCAACAGCGATGCCGATCCTTGGGTAACTCCCACTAGGAAACCCCAAGGACCACGAAACAATCCTTCGACGGGCATTGATATAAAGTCCCTCAATCCAGTGGTAAAGGAGCGTGCCAGCCCACTGGGACTACCGAGTATTTCCAGGGAGCCCACAACCCAGCCGGCGCCAAAGATTGCTCCGCTAAGGTAGTGCAATCCCAGGGATTGTCCAAAGCGCAATGGCACTGTCAGAATCTGTTGTCGTTCATAGCGGGAAAAGGACAACGGCGAGTGATCCAAGGCAATATACAGTCGTGAGGATGTGTGCACCGACAGCAACAGACTAAGTGGTTCCACAATGAAACTATTAAGACGCAGCGGCTCCGCAATATACAAAGCCTGTGCAACCACCTGCTCCGGCAACAAGGTCTGCCCCTCAGCCAATTGGATGCGTTCACAATCTATTGGCGGCGTGTAGACACAGTGGGAGGGAGCGCATTCGACTAGAGTGTCCAGCAGCTGATTTAAATACGCATCCTCAATGTAGACACGCAGTGGTTGCAGCTGGCACTGCACAGCCTGGAGTTGCAATTCATCCTGATAAAACACAAAGGACAGCAGGGATGTGGGCACACGTTTCGCTTGACGCTGATACAGCGCATCCAAGTCATAGACCTGTGGTAGGCAGTGGTGACGCTTGTATAATTGCTGGGCGCACAGCAGGACAGGGAAGTCGTATTTGCCACTGGAATAGAGTTGATTGTCCACTTGAAGATTGGGCAACTGCAAGTGCAGCTCCCGTATATTATCATTACTTTCGTATGCCAACATCACATCATCCGCATACAGGTTGCATACCTCAGTCTTGAGATAATCTCGCTGTCGATCATTCGATTGCAGGCTGAACACAAAGCTCTTGATGAACAAACGCAGAGAGATCTTTAGACCTTCCTCGCAATCATCGCTAAAGTGAATGCAATCTTCAGCTTTGAAATCTGGCTCTGGATCAGATGTTTCAAGTTCCTTTGGCTTTTCTTTAACGTTTTCTGGAAGTAGGAGTTGTGCAGTCTCTGGCTGTTTTAGACGTGAGCGTAGATCCTTTACGGAAAACTCTAGCTGTTGTGCTATATAGTAGATATTGAAGCGAATTGCCCGATGTTTATCACAGATCACAATTTTAATGTCGCCATGGTTGGGCACATGTATAAACTTCTTCCATGTTTTATCTGTGCGTATTGGCTTGGACCACATTATCTGGCTTTTAGTGGAATCATCTGAAAGCGGAGATGGTAAAGTTATTGTAAGTTTAATTTATATAGTTTATTATACACACTATTGTAAAGAGCCAGGGAAAGGTTGCACATGGTGAACTCCACATCGGGAAAGTTGGCATACATTTGCGGTGGAGTGTAATAGCACTTGCTATATGGAGATATTAGTTGATTCCACTCAAAGTTTTTGCCCGCAAACTCGGGTGTGGTGCAGGTTACATTGCTATTGCCCGACGCGCTTGTTTGTGCCACAACGAACTTCAAACTGGTATTATTGCTTATTATAATGGCAGGCGCTGTATCTCTAAACACATTCAGATAGTAGATATTGTCCTTCTCAATCAATGTAATCATAAGCGGTATGGAGTCACGTCCATCCTGCAGGCTGAAGCAGCGACGAGTGAACGGCGGTGTTAATGGAATCGGAATGGATATGTCCTGATGACTACGCACAGCAAAGCATACAAAATACACGAAAGCAGTGTCGCTGGTGTGCTTTGACTTGTGAGCATTTAGATCATGAAACAACTCAATAGTGTAGCCGATGTTTCTGCAAAAAATTGAGAATTAACATTTGTATTCAAACTGTAATAAAATGTACTTACGTATTACGATTTTCTGTGACAGGTACAAGATTTCGTATGTTTTTGGCAATGTCTAGAGAGCTAACCTCTCTGCGTCCAGAGGCCTCTTTGTGATCCATGGTTAGGGGCAGGGCATAGAGCACCACGTCTGTAAAGTTGGCAATAACAAATTTGGAGCGCAACTTGAAAATACGGCGCCCATCCTCCAGCTTATAGTTGAGGACCATGCGAATAACATCTTCATTACGCACAACGACTATGTCTGCAAAGCAATTAACACGCAAAAGAACATTACGTCCAGTCGCTGTAGATGTTGGTCGCGTCTGATTCTCTAGGCAAATGGACATCGAGGGTATCCAATTGGAGCCAAACGGCACATCGATAGTGAAGGGGCTGTTCAGCACTGGCAGCATTTCTAGGCAATTAGCTCGGATCTGGTAGCGAGCACCCTCCGTGGCCAAACAGATGCTTACATCTAAGCCGGTGTCATTGATGAACATGGCCCAAGCGGCAATTTCTAGACCTAGAGTGCAGGAAAACTCTTGGGTTGCCTTCACCCGGTACTGCACGTCAAGCATATTTAGTAGCTCAAAAGGACGGTGCATTCGCAACTCCTCAGCGTCATTTAGCGGCCATTTAAGCCTCGATGTCTTGTCCAGCTTATGCAGCGTGCTCTCAATGGTCCAATCTGCCGCCTCAAAGTGAAAGAACTTGTGCCAATCCATGGACTTTAACATGAACGTGTAGACGCTTTGCGAAGCGGGACCAAGAGCGCAGCTAAATACAATTCAATTATACATTTACAAGGTCGAATATTATTACTTATAGCAAATACTTACGGAAATGCAAATTTCACACAATGCTCGGTCGAATGGGTTGTGGCTGTGCTCAAGGCCTTTCTTCCACCCTCGCCGGGAATGACAAAATGTTCCTCAGTGCTGTTCTCCGTTGCTAGCACTTCACAGCTAAGTAAATTACAAATCTCAAAGATTGGCCAAATGGTCACGAGTATTCTTTGAGGCTTAAATTCATCCACACTTTCCACATCAATGTCTTCGCGCAAAATGCGCACCCACAAACTGATAAACTGTTGCGGCAAATAAGTTGGCACTTTGACAAGCCAAGGTAGACTATTGTTCGGCTTCAAAGGAATGTCCCCGGTGCGTCCTTTGCCATGACCCAGTTTAAGACTGTTAACAAGAAAAGATTTTTAACTTAGATTTAAATCAGATTCAACTAAGTAACGAACCGCATTGTGATATCCTCATTACGCACCACCGCGTGATATAAAGAAATGCGTCCCGACTCAGCAAGCAAATGGGCCAGCGGACTTGGCATTTGTTCATCGTACTGTATGCCCTCCAATCGAAACTCGGTTAGCAGCTCAAACGGCACCTTACTCACAATCTCAATCTGACCCTTGATCAGGACATACACTTGTGTGGCGGACAACTTGCGTTGTTTAATCGTGATGCAATGCTGTCCAATGCGCAAGTGATGCACCTTGTAGTCATCATCAAACTTGAGTGCAATGTGCACAGAATCACTGACATCCAGCTCATTATTATCAGGATTTTTTATGAAAAACGTCAACTCCTGACTGTGTAAGTCGCTGCAGAAGTAGTAAGGGCGCAGTTCTTGCGGCACAAGAGAGATACGCTCCCCCGTACCAGTCTGGCCAAAGGTAAGAGGCGTCTGCAAACGATTGGCAATCACACATTTAGGCACCAGGGTGTGAACAACGTTGCTGTGCTGCAAGAGCTCCTTCCAATGCTGCTTGGCACAGAGCAGCGTGTGAATCACACACGAACTGCAATTGAAACGCAATTTGTCTATCAAGAAGTTGGCCTGCAGCAATCGCTGCATTTCGTTGTATCTTAAGTAGCTATGGAAGCTCATTGGTTCCATGATGTCCAGCATGTTGAGGAAGCCATAATCAAGACATTTGATGCGACTGCGAAAGTCCAACTCGGCGCTATAGTTGGTGCGCGTAAAGATCGACGTATGCAGTTGCAGATCGTCCACGTGAACAGTTAGAAATGTCTGCCAGATTTCCGTAGTGCGTATTAAGCTGTATTTTTGCAGACGCGGCGGCAAAACATTCGATGCAGTTGGCTGATTCAAAAAGTTAAGTTCCATATTTTGGCAGCAGAGAAGCACCTGAAGCTTTGGCACTTGCGTTGCCAGGAAGGCGGTATCAATACGCATGCAACCAACTAGAACCTTGGGATGCAATATAAAATCATTATCGAACTTTCCCTTAAAATTCTGACCAACGCGACTGCTTTCAATCTGAAAAGGCAAGTGACAAATGTTTAATTATTTTCTGCAAAGTATTTATCTTCTTTACGCTCACTGATTGCAATTCTTCGTCTTCTTCTGCATCGAAGCAAGTTCCATCGACGGAGATAAGCGACTGCATGATGACAACCCGCCAAATGTTAGCACCTATAATGCGCTCGGGCAGGGTCAATTCCTTGCTTGTTATCTCCGAGAGCTCAAAATCGCAGTAATGCAAAAATGTTTCATGTGTCTCACTAAAATATTCCATGCGACACTTGATATGTATGGGATTCTCGACCTCCACACAAAAGGGAAAACGAAAGTATTTAATTTCTTTAAAATAGTATATTTAAGATTAATAATCTTACCGGCATTGGCACAGGATAAATGTGAATGCTGCTCATCTGGCGTGGCTGTGGATAACGCCAACAAATGATGCCATAGTCCTTTTTAATAATCTGCACCTGATAGGGCATCGGTAGGATTGTATCCGTATTCAGATAGACAAACTGAAAGGCACCAGCTCTGGTAATTATACGAAAATACCAATAAATATTTATATTTCTTCGTTATTTATATATATATATATAAATATACATATTCAAAATACATACCGCAAATCATCCTGATAAAATTCCGCTTTAGGTTTTTGCACCATTTTGGAGCGCACAATTTCGGCCTGGGAGGGTGTGTACTGTAGAAGCTGCACTGGGGGCACCTCCGGAGGCTTACCCAGCATAGGACGGTTCCGAAGGAAATGCTGCCACTCGCGATTCAAATGCGTCGAAATATTATCGAAACCTTCGCGTGCCTTACGCAGGTGCACAACGTTCAGAATGCTCGCATCTACATGCAACACATTTAGCTTTAGGGTGATGCTAGTCAGCAGCTGATCACACCACGATTCACTAAGAAGATCAGCGGAGAGGCGCAAAAGGAGCGGATGCAGAAAAATCTTGTCGCCTGTCTGTACATAGATAGAGCCCAAAGTCGACTTAATGGATGCCTTCTGCGGTCGTTCGCTGAACTTGACATTAGCATTGAAATCAAGACAGACGGCTGAGCAGCTATAAGTGTGAGCCTCATCGTAGAAATTGACTGCGAGTCGATCACAGGCCACATGCAAGCGATCCGCATTGAAGCACTGTAACTTAAGTTGACGAAACGGAGTTGTATGCACCACTGGCCGTTCGCTGCGTTGTGGGAAATATGGAGTTTCCTGGAGCAAGGCATATATGCGTATAAAATCGGTAGCGAGCAATTTCACGCTGCCGTCGCACAGGCGGATGTCCATAGGCTTGCGCAGTTCAAAATCCACTTCGACCTGTTGGCTGCGATCGATAAGCATCTTGACGGTGAGCAGCGGCGGTGGAATGCCCGAGCTGCCTAAGGTGCCAGGTTGTGTGTCGAAGATGGTTTCGGTGAACTGAGCAGTCAACGCTTCGCTATAGCTAACAAACTCACGCTCGGTCTCGGACTTGGCCATGTGTATGTTAAAGTTGAAGACAGAAGCTTGCGTAATGGCTGCATGAAAGGTTTGCGTAGCCATGAAACTAGGCTGTGATATGGTCATTAGAAACAAAGGTTTTAGCATCATCTGGTCCTCCAGCTCTAACACATCGTACATCCTCAATGAAAATATGCCTGCCACAAAGGAAACGCTGCGCGGATAGATAAGTTTATGTCGAGCGGCTCCATGTACTTCTTGCGTAATTGATTGTGTAGTTTTTGCACCGAGCACTTTGTTTGTTAAATTAATTCCCGAGTCGCTCTGACAGGAACCTAGCAGCGTATCACTCCTGGCATATGAAGGCTCCTTTGCTCCTATACTACTTTGTTTTTGAGGATTTACCTGCGAACATTTTTCATTAACTTTACTTATTGACGCAGCGGGACTTCGGGTTTCAATGCAAACATCCTCTGGTGAATGGTTTTTGGTGCAGGACTCATCCAAAATACTAAAACGTATACGATTTTATGAACTGAGTTTGCAAGATGATGAAGAAAAAACATACCTATTTAATCGCTTCAGCCTTTTTATTATGCAGGACATTAGGTGAACCTGGTGTGTGTTAAGCTTCGCAACAAAATCCGTCCCACAATTGTACTCGACACTTTCGCCACAAACCAAATAACGATCATAGCTTATGGCTGGCGCAAAGACAGTGATAAAATCAAAGTCCTTGAATATGTCAATGTACTGCAGTTCGGTAGAACGCGACTGACTGTTCCATTCTAATGCCGGATTGCTATGCTTATTTGTCAGCGTCTCCGCCAATCTATACTGTTGCGTTTGCAGCCAATTTCCCGAGGAGAGTGAAATTTGTCGCACACTCAGTTCGTACTGGCGATCCTCAACGAGTGCACCCGGAGTACTCAGCATGTTGAGCTCAGCGGCTTTATTGTAGATATCCTGGCGAATGGGTTGACGAACCAAAGGATTCTCTACACTCGGAGTCAGATTAATACTCTCAACCTGTCGAAGTATACAAAATTATTACTTATCATTGCTTTTACAAGAATTCTTTCAACTAACCCGCAGCAATAGAACGTTGCAGCAATGTTTTCCTGTCGCCACTGGACTATAAATATAAATGCCCTTACTGTTCAGATGTACAATTGGCAGATCCTGCACAGTGGTTATGCTGGCCTTGCGAGGTTGAATTGTGCTAAAATCCTTGCCATAATCGGAGCGCAATATTTCCAGCACTTCGCATTGTGAAATCAAGAACTCAGTGATACATTCCAGATCCAATATCATTTCAATGGGCTGCACCTCAATTATGAGCTCCGAAATTGTGCGACGTTTCTTGTCCAGATTGCGAGCACCAATTTTAGTATACAAATCCTGCAGACTAACAGTTGTAATCACGACACTGATCAGTGGCAAATTTGTACTATCTCCCAGCATTTTAATATGAAAATTGTCAATCAACTTCCATTCACCCAAGACCATCTCCTCATAGTAGTTTAAGCTGACGTTCTCTATCTTAGTTGTTATTTTGGTATAATCCTCATGCTTATCCACATTTAACAGAAGATCTTCAAAGCCTAATAATATCTTATGTTTCCTGCTTTCGCATAAGCATTCCAATTCCAAAGAGATGCGAGGAATAGTCCACTGACAAAAGAATATCAAGGACGATTCGATTTCCTTGACTACAAGAAAGGACACTTTAGCATCGTGTAAATTTGATAGATTTATTACAAATCAAGCTTACCCGAGTGCTTTGAAGGTGTCTCAATATTGGGATCCAGTTCTAAAAACTCTTTTATAATGGGATAATTCTGTGCGCTAGTTGTGTGAATTTCTATACCCTGATTGCGTACAACTTCTGGGCAATGACTGTCGTCATTTGCCAGACGGAGCGATCTATAGATTGCATACATTATTGTATAGTGTTCATGCAAAAGTTTAACCTGCAAATAATTAAACAAAAAATATATAGTCATCAATAAATTAAAAGTCGTCTCAAAATAACTACTTACGTGACGGCCAAAAATGTTTATTGCTGACATGTCAACGTGCACATTAATTGAAAATATGCATGGCAGTTTATAAGTCTCAACCACGTTTTCTTCAGCTAGTGGTTCAAAATCAACTTTTTTTTCGGAAATTTCGACATCGTCAACAAAAGTGGTTTTTCGTTGCTTCGATGGCACCGCGACTTCAATTTGTTTATGGGATAGTGCCAGCATAATTGTTGTCCGCACCGGTTCAAGAATCATCTCAGTTTCGGTTTCCCGACGATAGCACACATAAAAATCACTCAACTCCATAACCCAATTGCACAGATCCGAAGTGTTAGCCATCTCAATTGTGTCGCGTATGTTGCCACGATGAACTTCGTCGCCGTTGGTTGACTTTATTCGCATCCGTAACAACCGAATGGATGTGAACTCTACAGCCAAATCCTTGCTAGTTTTTCGCTGCATAACCTCGCATACATCGATCCGACCCCTGTCCAGCTCAAAGAACACAACTATCGTACCCAACTGCCTCATTAGCGGCAACAAATCGATACCCGTCGTGGATTCACTTGTGCCGGTTGATACCTCCTTTACAAGTTCTGGGTGTGTGGTAGGCTTATCATCTCGCTCAGAACTTGCGTGTATGGTTTCTGCAGGAATGGATATTTTTCGACTATTCGTGCGGCTAACGCGACGGACATTTATTTCATTCGGCGTCAGTCTTTGCACTGATGTAAGGGAGATGGACGAAAACGAATGGACCTTTTCCGATTGACTAATTGTATCAAAGTCGGGTTCAATACCTGCGAAAGTAGAAGTAAAAAATAAATAGATATATGCATGTATATTATTGTATAGCACTTACCATTCTCAGCACACGACCGTAGGCTTACGAAAGAACTTAGAAACTGAAGTAGATAAATATCTAACGTAAGGCGAAACGACTCAAGCCATAGACAGACCGCTGTTGCGGGTTTAATTTCGCATTCTTTTTTGTATTCCTGTAGGGGAAATTGTATTTGAAGCTCCAGCCACTTGTTGGGAACACCCTTGTTTGTTGACAAAACGCCGTTGCGTATATTCATCATTGTGTGATAGACATCAGCATTGAGGTTGCGCAATGAGAACAGCAAGGCCAGATGCGTGTGATATTTCCGATAGTTAAAACGTACTTTGGTAATTAAAGTTTGCAGCCGAATTACATCAGAGGAGAAGTTGGCCTGAGCTACCATCTTGGCAAGGAGGCCCAGCTGCGCGCCATCGTAGGTGAGTATTAAGGGTATAATCTTACTGACCAGCACAAGTTCACGCTTGGAGAACTCAAGATTTAAAAGCTCCGTTTGTATCTCTGCTGTTTCCAGGGCAGCCACATTTGGACGCCAATATTCGGGTAGAAGTAGTCGATTGAACTGCACCTGCATGCTGGGTATATTTAAAAGCTTGGCATTGCCCTTTTCCGGTGTCGTGTTGACTGCCATTACAGTCAGATTTTTCACATTGAATTTGTAGGTATTGTAGCAGGTGTCAATTATCTCGCGTGGTTTATCCTGCAGATGGGTAATAAGGTGCACTAGGCGCTGTGGATTCGCTGGACCGCAAATGACGCCCTCGGCCAAGGATAGCTTAACCTGTAGATAGGGTAACAGGGATTGGTTGACGGTGGTTGTCAGTCGATGCTGACTGATGGCCCACGAACTGTCTGCACTTTGTTGTCGAGGGTAAAACTTTATTGCCATGTCGCGCAGCTCGATCTTGTAATTGCACTTGGGCATAAAGCCAATAAGATATTCGGAGTCCGCATTGGTCATGTAATAATTTTCGTATTCCTGCTCCTTGGTCACTGGAGTTCTGAAATCTTCTTTTTCGGACTCTGCATGATATCCTGTGTAATCGTAAGGACGTAATAAATCACTAATTACATTTTTAACCTGAAGAAACGACTGCGTGAAATGAAATGTAATGCCAGCCGACAGCACCCGATACTTGACGCGCAGGCCCGGATCTTTCAACTGGTGCTCCGACCCCTGGCTTTTGATAAGCGGCGAAGTCCGACACTCGACAATGTCAAAGGCGAGAACTGGACTTCGAAAGAGCATATACTCGTCGGTGTTGCGTGCAAAGTAATCGTCATGATTGCTACTGCACCACATTCGATCCGCAAACATATATTGGTCATCAAAGAGACTCTTGTCGATAAAGGCGCGCTCATTTTGGAACTAAAAAAGAAAGAGAGGGAGGAGGAACACAAAATATGAAGCATAGATTAAATGTAAATGGACGCTATTACCTCCTTTGTGTCAACTAGACTGCGATCCATGGGATCATCGCTGCGATAGACGCCTAGAGGCTCCATACATATGCTGGCCAGACCCGCCCTTACATTCGTCCAGTCGTTCTCTTTGAGTTGTGACCGCTCATAGTATATGCCACCTAAGCTTATACGCAGGATTGGAGTATAGCGTATGCGCTTGATGCCACCCATGGCATGGTCGGTGATTAGCTCCGAGTTCTTGAGCATAAAATTTAACTCTTCTGCATAGACACCCATATCGAAGCTGTGACCAATAGGATCATCGGCGGATGTAGATGCTGGAGCAGCCTCAAAGCTGGGCAACATATTCCAAGCCCGCCGGAACATTGAGCTAGCCGCTTCATTGCTTGGAGACACCGGAGAACTGACACTATTAGCAAATTCAACTGGCGCATCCAAGTTGAAAACATCATCCTCCACTTCAGCGGGCTTGAGTTCCAGCAGGATTTTTACCAGCCTCATGGCCATGGGCAGCTGCAATGACGATACATTGATGTCCAGTGATTTAGTGAACACACCAATCCGTGTTGTGCTGGAAGTGCTAACGGTGTTCACGTTATGTTTACGAAGCACACGCAGCTCCAGTGTGCAACGATAAAGAACTGGCTCCTGGCACACCTCAATACGGCCAGCCGTGTTGCGCTTGTCCAGACAAATAGTTAAATCCGATACCTGCAGCAGCTTGCGCATAAAAACATTCACGGGATTAACATCCACCATGGATTGTTGCCATTTCTCGTCAGCGGCACAGAAATTTAAATACTGCACATTCATGGAGACGACAATATCATCCTCGACATACTTAAGTATGATGTTATGGCATTGCAAGTTGATGTTGTTGATGATCTTGTTGACCACACCCATACTGATTGCGTTTCCAGCTTGTTGCTCATCGGCTACCTCTGCGGTGCGCTTACGGCGTTGTTCTTGCTGTTCATTGGCGCGTTTTTGCTTGGTCTCTTCATCCGGCAGCTTGACGACAAATTCAATCGTATTGATCTCAATGCGCACCGGCTCTGACGTTAATTTTGTCCATGGCACCTGAATAGAGAGTTCGTGTATGTGGCCTGAGACGAGCTCAACGGGCAGATTCAGCTCCTGCTCGAGCACATCCAATCGCAAGTCAAGATTGTGAAACGTCACCTCGCCCTCCCACAGCGACACCTGTGCATCTTCGTCGCGAATGTTTTTCACATATTTCGCCACGTAGTTTAGCAAAATTGGTGTTATATAGGACTCGAGTTTAAACATAATCGCTCGTGGTCCACCAACTAAACGGTGACTAAGTGCATTTACAAAGACTTCTGTCGGCTCCTTAGACAATTAATTGTTGTCGTGTCTAATTTAATGCATATTTCGGTAATTTGGAATTAATTTTCTGCCAAAAAACAAAATGAAAACAAAATAACATTTGCCACTGTTCTCAATTGTTTACTTTTTAGCCCCGGCACACAGTGTTGGTTAACTCACCAATGTGCTTCCGCAACGGCACTGGCAAAAAAGATACTAGCAAAAATGCACTCACAACATCATTGCTTTCACAAAAAAATATTTAATAGAAGCCACATTCTAAGATATGCTTATTAGATTTCATTGCATCATGTGCCGCAGAATTTTGTTTTTTTTAACGAATTATTGTTGAAGACATGTTCAGCCTGTTGATACGTGTATTGACCCCGCACCAGTACAACAGCTGTTCCAAACACATTTGTTGACAACGAGGAACAACAGTTGCAGTCCGACTTTCAAAATGACACAAATTGCAATATATGCCGAAGAATTTGGTAAGGAGCTTGAACTTCTAAATACTTATTGTTATTGTAATTTTTCAACTTTTCAGATGTAGTCAAATACTTTCTGCAGCTGCAGGAAGATGACAAAGACATGTCTTCTGGCATAGCAGCAATTAAAACTTTGCTTATGATTTTAGAAAAGAAACAATGTAATGTATTAACTCACTTATACATCTGGAAACTTAATAATATTATTAAACGCACTTTTAGTTGGCACCATACATATCCTGCACACCACAATGCGCGAGGCTGTCGCAGCCATGCGGAACACGGACCTGTCCATTGCTGCCATCGTGTCTGCCGGTGAACTGTTTTGTCGTTTTATAACATTGAGCTTAGATGACAAACACATGGAGGAATGCAGGCAGATTATGTTAAATCGAGGAAAAATCTTCCTTACCAAATTGCTCAACTCACGTCAAGTAATTTCACAACAAGCACAACGTTTTATCAGCGATGGCTGTCGCATCCTCACGCACTCGCGTTCACGCGTCGTTCTCAGAGCACTAATCGCAGCATCGAAGAACAAAAAGACCTTTCACGTTTATGTGACACAGGGCGGGGTCGGAAACTCTGGGTAGGTAACAAACAGCAAGCAATAGTCGAAAGTATTTATTTTTCCTGTATTTGTTTTGTAGTGAAGAGATGGTGCAAGAATTGCAAGCGGCAGGCATTGATTGCACTCTTATACTGGACTCGGCCACCGGCTATGTGATGGAGTCGGTTGATTTTGTTATGGTCGGCGCCGAGGCAGTCGTGGAGAGCGGTGGCATCATTAATCGTATTGGATCGTACACGATGGGATTGTGTGCGCGTGAGATGAAGAAACCATTTTATGTGCTCTCTGAGAGCTTTAAGTTCACTCGCCTTTACCCATTAAATCAAAGAGATCTACCCAACGAGTACAAGGTATGATGATCGACAACGTACAAAGCTTGATTTTCATACTTATACCCGATTTTTCTATTAATTTTCAGTACTCGCGCAAGCATTTAAATGATGTGTCAAAGGTGCATCCGCTGGTCGATTATACACCGCCTGCATATATAACGCTACTCTTTACCGATCTTGGCATACTGACGCCATCGGCTGTTAGCGACGAATTGATCAAACTATACATGTGAACGAAAGTAATAAAAATGCAAAACCGATTACTTGGCTTGAGAACTGGTTATATATTATGGTTACACAGAAATACATAAATACGTTATACTAGGGGGGGGAGGGTATATGCATGCATGTATATCTAAAAGTATTAAATATCTTATATACACATGCCTATACGATTAAAATTTATATATATTTGACGTCTAATTAGAAGTGCCCATCGTACACATAGTAAGCTTCGATATCATTATCATTATCGTAGTCCGAGCCCAATTCATCGTCGTTATCGACGCTGTAGCGTGAGGTATTACTACTGTTGCCATCTCCGATGCTGTACTCGCTATGATCCTCGAGTTCATCCGAGTAAACACTCTCCTCATCCAAATTTTCCTCAAAAGCCTCGCCGTCATCGCTTGCGTTCTGTATGATAGTAAAAAAAATTATTAATCACAGAGTAATTCAGCGATTAAGGTAGATTACCTACCACTTGACCCGTTTCTATATTAATCTCAATCTGCAGTCGTATGTCCATAACTAAAAAAGCTGTCGTCACTAGCACTGGTATGGTTAAGCGACTCTTCCATGCCAAATTGGTAAGAAACAGAAACACATTGCCAAACGTCGAATTCATTGTATGATGCTCTAGTTGGTTTCCTTGTCCTGATTGTCCGTCTGCTGTTCCTCTTGCTGTTCGTCGTCCGTCTGATCTTCGAGAGCGTCGTACTTGACTATCTGTAACGTTTCGCCTAGTGTAACCGCCTGCACAGGAAGTATGTGTCGATGCAAGCGGCCGCTTTCGATGGGTGTATCGAACTCAAACAGCTCCTCGAGTGTTGTCGCTGGCACACCACCGTCAGAGGCCAGAAGCGTTCGCATGCAATCCTCTTTCTTCTCCTGCAAGGAGTCCAACAATTTATTTCCCTTTTGCACCTTTTGTAACTTTCGCTCTACGTATGTATAAAAAGAAACACAATAATGACACAAATATCTTAAAAATGTTATAATATTTTTACTTACCTAGCAATTGCAAGTAGTTTGCCGAGTCCGGCAGTGGCTCCAATCGTTTGGAGCTTGTAGCATTACTTCTTGTTTCGTTATCACCGATTTTCTCCTCTTTATTGGGGTTAAAATTATCTTCAAACTTTTCAATTACCTCGGTGTTGCTATTTTCTTTCTGTTCAGTGCTATTGTTTTTCACTTGCCACGGATCATCGGATTTGGCAACTGACATGTTTTACCAACTAATATAAACATCAGCATTAAATTTTAACCAAATCGTTGTTTAAGACTCAATATATCTACATATGTTTGTGTATGTGTTTCGATACTGCGGGCGTCAACCGATTTATTGTATTATACCTGTTTTTTGGCTTGGTAAGAGTTTTTTTTAGCAGACTTTCTCGCACTAAGAGCTTTTTAAATAATATAATTCAATGTGTTTCCATTTGTTTGTTTTCGCATTATCAGTGGAAAACAATAATAATAACACGAAATGCGAAACCATCAATGCGAAATGATACAGTGCTGTTAACGATAGAAAAAAACATGCGATAGTTGCCAACACTACAAACTAAACAGCTGTAACTTATAAGCCTAGTGTGATTTTCAATAACACCAAATTTGTGTTATATCTGTGGTAAAAATGGATATTTCGGCGCTGTCAGAGTCGAATTTCTCTGCCGCTGATTGGATTAATGCGAACTACAAAAAATATAGTGAAGAAAATGATAAGAAAGAGAGCACGGCAGCAACTACATTCATACAAAGCTACGTGGCGAAATTGCAGCTGTACGTGCAGCAGGTGAACTATGCCGTCGAAGAGTCCAGCCAGCAGGTGGTGGCCAGCATGCCACGCATTGCCAAGGAGGCGGCAACACTCCAAAGCGATGTCGCAATGCTGCAGCAAAAAATGAGCGCTATGCGTCAGGAAGTTGCAGCCGTGCAAGAAGAGACAGGTGACTGCATGGCCACGCTGGAACGCTTAAATACGTTGCAAACCAAACTACAGGCGGCCAAAGAATCACTACAGGAGTCTGATGGTTGGGGTAACCTGCTGTCCGAATTGGAAGATTGCTTCGAACGCAACGATATGAAGGTGCTTATAGTGCATTCGGCTATATATAAACGACTGACACTATTATTTATTTACAGGGTGTCTGCGAAAAGTTAACAGCTCTGCAAAAGTCGCTGCAGGCACAGGAACAGTTGCCGGGACATTCGGAACGTCAAACGCAGGTAGAGGACTTCAAGAACCGTTTGGAAGCCATGGCTTCGCCCAGCCTAGTGCAGTGCTTTGCCGAATCGAATCTGGAGCAGGCACAGCGGCATGTAAAAATCTTTGCTAGCATTCAGCGATTGCCGCAACTGCAGCAATATTATCGTGCTGTTCAGAAGAACGTTTTGCAGCAACAGTGGAAACAAACGCTTGAGCTGCAGGTCACTGAGTCTCAGCAGGCGCCGCAACAAAATTTTCTAACGCTCTTCTATGACCAACTCTTGGATCATTGTCAACGCCAGCTGAAGTGGTGTGTTCAGCTGTTTGCCGAGGATGATTCGGCGGAAGTGGTTCAGTCACAGCCATTCCTCGTCATAGCTGAACTTTTGCCAGCTTTGCAGCCCACACGGGATGCCCACATTCTGCAGCTGCTGAAGAGCTCCAATGAGCGCCTAGAACTGTTGGGCCAGTATGCACAGGCCAATCAAAATTTTGTGCTCCATCTGAGCACAACGAAGGAGCAATCACAAATTAAATTGTCAAACGAATTACAACGGCAGCTGGGTGAAGCGATCTTTGAGTATTTCCATAAATTTATACAGCAATATCCACGACTGGAGGAAACACAGCTATCGACGCAAGTGGATCGTTTGCTCACCAATCAAGCAACGCCAAGCGATGCCGTGCGACATCTGGAGGACAGCACACGCAAACTGTATGAGTGGCTGCATCAAGCGTGCTCTCGTTGCGCCTCCATAACCAATGATCTGGCACTGTGCAAGCTCATCACGGTGCTCAATGGCATCTTCAAGCGTCAGTTGGAGAACTTTAATCGCACCCAGCGCCAGCTAAGCCTAAGCCTCGGCGGCGGTGGCAGCAGTGCAGCAGCAACGAGCACAGCGCGCAGTGAAAACTGGTCATTGCTGCAGTACACCATGTCACAGTTGCAATGCCTTACTGATTTCCAGTTGCAGCTGCATCAGTTTGAACAGATGCTCTATTCGCGCATGACCACCTTGGCGAACCGACTGCAACAACCAGCTGCAGCGAATCAAATTTCCATCTATCAGACCTGTGAACCGGCTACACACAAGCAGCTTCTGTCTAATATTGGGGACTATGTGCAGAAGCGCGCGGAGGCAACTACAGCTACGAGCGCAGATAGTCTTGGCATCTTTCCCCAGATATACGTCACGCTAAAAACATATCTGGCCGAGACGCATGATATCACGCTAAACATATTGTTGCAGCCCATCGAGGTGCATTTGGCGCATATACGTCCACCCGTCGAATCATACACTTCGGCTGGCATTAATATGCCTGCATTTAGCTTTGCTCCGCAGGAGAGCATCACACAGATTGGTCAGTATTTGCTTACACTGCCACAGCATCTGGAACCGCTGCTGCTCTCTCCCTCGGCGCTGCTAAAACAAGCTTTGGAACTGTGCAACATAAAATACACTCAGGCTATTCCCTGTGCCGACGTTCTACTCTCCCTGGTCGTCGAGCAATGCTGTGTCATGTACCAGGCACAAATCTTACAAATCAAATCACTGCCCGCTTCCTCGGCCACACAGCTGAGCGTGGACATTGAGTACTTGTCGAATGTGCTCGAGGAACTTGGTCTGAGCATCAATTTACAGCTATCACAGATCCTATTGCTACTCAAAGCCGCTCCTGATCAATATCTTAACTTGAGCAGTGGCTGTGAACCGCGCCTGGTGACGGCCATAAGGCAAATGCGCAATATTATATCGACACAATAATTAATAGCATAACACTTAGTTTTTATAACTTCTTCGCAAATAAAATGTCTTTTTGTTTAAGTTGTGTGAGATCCAATCTCAAATAAACTGGAAGTGAAGATAAATTTAAATTCTGTACAGAAAATAGAACTAAACTCATTCGATGCAAAGTTATATTATCAACATTTTTATGCCTACAATACATATAATTAACATGATTTGATTGTTTTATTCGCTAAAAACTAAAGATTACTATGAAGTTGACACCTCGCCATTTACAGTTGGTTGTATCTCGAGGTCTGATTTGGAGGCATTGTGTGCTATCCACCATTCGCTGACAAATTGTCGCAAACTGGAGAGGGCCAGTACCGAATGTACATCAAGTTTTTGATCCTTGGACAGCCAGTCGCAGTATTCATTATGTGGACAGGAATAGGTGCCACCAAAGCTTCGTATATAGCGAACGCTGGCAATTTGTTCCGTCCAGTGGCGAGCGATGCAGTCGAGTAGCAGATCCAGTTGATGGGCAGGCAGGGCCAGATGCTGACCACTGTTGTTGGTCGTTTTGGCTAGGACATTAAGGAAACGAGCGAGACCGGGTATGGAGACACGTGGAGAGAGTAACGGCAGCAGTTGGAACACCAGACGCTGAATACGCAGCTGGATATGAGCGTAGTCCGTTTCAAGCTCCGATCGACTGGCGGCGACAGCATACCACAGATTATTAACTATGCTGATGATGCCCTCAATGATGTCGAACTGATGGAACTGTGTGTCGCGAATAACACCCTGTAGCCAAGAGAGGATGCCCACATGTTGCAGCATAATATTGACAGCGCCGGGTATCTTAACGCAGGTGGAGAGCACAGAGAGCAGCATGAGAACGGTGTCAAGGTTGGCCAACTGGGAGCTATAAAAGCTGAGAAGCACCTTGAATGTATTAGTGGACACCAGCAGGAAGAGATCCGCACTACATTTGATGCCATTTCTCAGTAGCTGCACAATGAACTCTCGATACTGCTGATGCTCCGGCTCCTGGGAGTAGAAGAATATGTTAAATTCGGGTATCGTCTGGAAGTTGAAGCTCTGCTTTAACTGCAGATACATCATCAGGCGCTTATACAACAGATGCGTGGGATCTGTGCTCAAATTGAAGCTGTGCGCAATGAAAAGAACCGGGATCAGGGGCACCCGTGGAGTGCCTCCATGATGTCGACGCTGTGCCAGCCACGAATCGCGCAATTCTCCCAATCCCGACTGTATGTTGTCATAGGCCTGCGTCCACAGAGGCTTCTCGTAGAACTTCGAGAGCTCAAAGTGGGTGCGATAGCGTTGCTGACAACAGGCAGCTGCCAGTCGCGTATCCTTGTCCAACGAAGACAATGCACAGAAGTTCATGGCGAGCAGTCCATTCTGCACAGGCCACTGGGCACGCACCACAGATTCGGGCGCGAAGCAGTGCATCATAAGTGGTAGCATAAATGCCGGATCATAGCAACGTTCGTACACCTCCTCACGCTTGGGACACAATCGGCGCACATCCTGTGAAAATTCCGTGCAGCCATGCTCAATGCGCAGTTCCAGTGAATTATCTCCAAATGTATGGGATTTGCTCGCAGGATTGACAAACTGCAGCTCGGGCAACTGCTCCCTGGCGTGCAGTGTGCGCCAGATGGGAAAATTCTCAATTGTATATTGACAGGTTGGACGCACAATCAATGCGAGCACTTGCGCAACATTTGTCTCCTGCTGCTGCAACTTCGAACGCTCATTCTCGTCTGCGGCACGCAGAGCATAATGCGCCACAGCACTCTCACCCCATATTAATGGCCTATACTGTGACAGACCCACATCAAAGCGTTCGTAGTGCTCTAGGAGCGCCAGTGCAAAGCGATCGGCGGCTGTAAGGCGGGCATGATAGGCGCCCAGGATGACGGGTATGTGGGCGGCCTGCAGCGCCGATGGCGCTTTGCGTGCCAGCGTCTCTAGCAGTTGTAATAGATGTGTCTTGACAGCGCTCGGTTCGCCCAGCAGATGATCATTGCAACAGGAATGGGTACAGGCCATCTCATAAAGCAAACCAGCATCGGCATTCCCCTCCTCCGCTTCCTCAGCTTGATCTGCGTACAGTTGATCGCAGAGATAGGCCATTAGTTTGAGAAGCAATCCATTGCAATGCTCCTGTTCCGGCGTACGCTGTTGCTCCTCAGCCATGTGCATGGCCTGCTTTAGGCATGTGCGACAAAAGTTGAGCCAATGCGGTGCACTAAGCAGACGATTCCAGTCGAGTTTCTCCTGGACAGCCTGCTCCTGCTTGCTTTGCCACCAATTGTAGCAATCGTAGGCTAATTGCTCCAACTTGTCCACTTGCACACTCTGCTTCTTCAAGTCTAGCGCCAGCATCTGGACACCAAGATTGATATAGCTGACAAAAATATTGGCCTGCTGCTGCTCGTCCTTGCTGGCGGCATAGCCCTGGCTGTAAATCTCGCGGAGCACGCGCATCTGGAAGAGTTCGACAGCATCGAATTTGAGCTGTTTCTGGCAGTAATCCAGGCACTCGGATTTGGGCATACAGTGAGCAATTAGTGCTGCACTTGCATTCGCATGATCCCGATAGATGATCGCCGCTTTTTGTGGCTTCTCAATGCTCTTTAGGATGCCATTCTTGTAGGTCTGATAGCATCGTTGCAGCAGCGTCTGTTCCAGCTGATAGCCACGGCGGAATGCCACATCCAACAGCGGATAGATCAATTCCTTTTGCTCCACATGCTCCGGCAGTAGTTGGGCAAATGTCACAGCTAATTTGGCATTTCGCTGGAGTACTAGACAGGCGAGACGCACTGCGGATTTGCTTAGCTTGCGATTGCTTGTGGAGAAAAAGCAGCTGAAGAAGGACTCATCGCAGATGGCCAGATGATGATGCTGGCTTATTAAAAACTCCAGCATTGCCGTCTCCAATTGTTCTAATTGCTCAGCTTGGGCACTATTGCAAAATTCACCATAATATCCTTGTAGCTTCAACATGGATTCGCTGCAATCAGCGGGCTCCGGCAGCTGGGCAAGGCGACGCAGTAGACGCAAAAGCAAATCATAATAATGTTGGGACTTAAGGTAATCCTCTGCTTGCAATTTACTTGTGAGCAGCTGCAGCATTTGTGCACACTCCGCGACATTCAGCTCAAAGGCATCCACGAGAGCGACACATTCCATAAGCTGTGCCGGCTGCTCTGCCTCTTTTAAGCATCCATCTACAGCTATCTCCAGAGCCATGACCAACTGCAGCCGGTAGTACGAAGTGTAACTAATAAACTTGGTCAAGGTGCGACAATGTTCGGTAAGGCGTCGCAGGAAACTTACATAATGCAGTTGGGTTTCGCTCGTCTCGCTGAGCAACTGCGTCGCACGCACCTGACTCAAACGAATGCCATAGATGTAGTGAAGGAGTCGCTGAGTGTGCGTCTCCTGCTGCTGTTGCTGCTCATCTTCAGGTAGTTCAGCAATCGTTTCTTTGCCATCCAATTGACTTGCTATCTGCAGCAGTCGAATAAGGGAATCAGCTATCAACTGCGATTGATCCGCTTTGAGGCTTCTGCTTTCCACCAGTTGGATGAGTAAAAAGAGTAAATTGTGTGCGTAGATCATGTTCCTATGTGGATTACGCAGGCTACCATCCAAGTGCAATTTCTCACCATCCGCCAACTCCAGTTCAAAAATGTCCTCGGCAGTTGCCTTGAAGATTGCATCAAAGGATTCGTTGGGAGATAACAACACTGTGCGCTGTAGCAACGACAACTGCGGCCAATGCTTTCCAATTTTTGTTGGCAATGGACACGGTTTCGATTGTTCCATATAATTTGTGTACTTGGACATCTGCGAGTTGTACAATTGCTGGACCTGCTCCGTCTTGGTATGGTAATGATACAGCAGCACACATACAAGCTCCACATACGCATCGTAGGGTGCCTCTATGGCGACACCTTGCAGGAGCAGCGGCATCATTTTGCTTAGCGTTAGTGTCTCCACATACGCTTGCACCGTTTGTCCCTGTTCGATTTGGTCAAAGAGCTTGCGCAGATTCCCAACATTGGTGGCCGTCTCGGCAGCACTCAGAGTGGGCAGCTCCTCCACCTTTGTTAGATCCAGCGAAAATATGGTTAGCAGTATAGAAACAACAGTGTCCACGGTTTCTGCATTGAAGCCAATTAATGCCTCCAGCCAGATGTCAATCTCATAACTGGATGAATCGAACATGCCCGTATTCTGGAACAAACTGTGTAGCAGCTCACCCGCCTCCGTCTTGACTGTCACATCCTCAAGCATGTAGGCCTTGGTAAATGAACGAAGCACCTGCTCGAACAGCTTCTCCTGGGGATGCAGCGACCTAGGAAACAGCAGCAATATCGTTTTTATCGATTTCAACTCCAGCTTGATCTTTTCCACCTTATCAAATTGTCCCGGCTGAGCAGGATCTAGTGGCTCATCAAAGTTCGTCTCATACAGTGGACGCAGTACATCCAAATAGTCCAGAATTTGACTGGTCTTGTTCACAAATGCGCGATTCTCCTTGCACATGATCAGGATCAGATCAAGTGTCACCGAAAGATGATCCAGGACAGTGACCCCCGTCTCATTCTGACTCTGTATACTCAGGTAAAGTGAATACAGTATGCTCTCGATGGGCGGAAAGTTGACGAGCACATGATTCAACAGCTCGAATTTAAATTTACGCAACGAGTTCCCAGCACGTTTCGATTGCTCCCGCTGAGCAACGGCGCCCATATAGTTGCTGTACTGTGTCATCATGGCCAGAAGCAGGCGATTAACGGCGAGGCGCACACTAAACGCATCACTCTTTAGCGAACTCTTGCTAACAATGTGCAGGAGCGCCTCAATGGGCAGACATATCTCCTTAATCCAATAGCTGAAGTCGGTTAATGTCATTTTGTCCATGGCAACAGCTAGAGATGTTGGCGGCACTGCTGCTATGATCTTTGCAAGCAAGTCAATGCCCTTGGGTAAATCTGCCGGTTGCAGACGCTGCCCGTTTACAAGGAAGGCGAAATTGCGTACCGTGTGCCGGCCCAGATCTGGACAGGCCTGAAGCGTCTTGATGATAAGCTCCGTTTTGCGTTCATCGGCGTATGGACGAAACAGGCCGCCCAATACTTTGCCCTGTACTTTATTGTGCTTCTGGCGATAGTTGCTCATTGCATCGAAAGCGATTCCATGTTTGCGTGAGGTAAACAGCAGCAGAAACAGCTGGTGTGTCGCAGACGAAACTGCATCGCGTTCATCAGTCACGATGGTCTTTTGTACGGCATCCTTGCTACGTCCACCAAACCACGCCTCCAAACCGGCTGGACCCTCCCAATCGTAGAGGCGACGCAAATGCTTGCAGCATTCCACATCAAACACATGTACCTTCTTCGTCTTTAATATGCTTGGGTTCTCCAGTACGTATTGGCGCAGAGCATTGACTACCACACAGGCAGTGACATGGTCATCATAGTAAAGGCCCTTTACGAGTTCCCGAACTAAATGCGCACGATCCAGGATGTTACGAATGAGCAGCTCATTGCCATCCACAAGAAATGCCAGTATAAAATGTATGTAGGCCTTGCGCACGGTGTCTTCGTTGCGAAAGTCATTCTTCGAATGTGACAGCATCTCACCCATGGTGCGCACATTTGAGAGTATATCATAGGAGCTCAGAACCTGACGTCCCAGTTGCGAGTCCACACACACAATGGCAGTCAGCAATTTAAGTGCATTGCGTCGATGTTTTGGCTGCTTTGAATGCAATAATTGCTCCAGCAGACTACCATGGATTTTAAGGAAGTAACGCCCGGCATGGGCAGCCGATTCCATGTGACCCTTCTGATTGGTTAAAATCTCCATAATGATGCGCTGAAGTGCCTCGCACAGATAACCCACATGTAGCACGTTGCTTTTGTCAATGCGATTGAAGGCTTCGGCCAGCTCCAGCGGCTTGCCACGCTTCTCAATATACTTGGCCACAATCCTCGGCCGTTGTTCGCACATGTACAGAAAGTGGCGCAATTCTGTGAATATTGTTTTTTTTTAATAATGGAAGTTTGCTTTAAATAATTTAACAACCCGGCTTACCCGTTATAAAGTTATTGCCCCTTAGCTTGCTGCGAAAATGCATCATTTTGAAATCGTTTGGAAAACGCATAGCGGTTTCCTCCGGCTCAATGCCCGAATCGGGACTGATTTCGGCCTCATCTTTTGGTCCTTTCCTGGGTTTTCTTTCTTTTCTTTCCTTTTTCTTTTTTGTTGGACTCTCAGAAGTTTCATCGCCTTCAGCCTGCTGTGGGGATTCTGTCGCTGCCTGCTCATTATTTATTTCTTCCTCTATTACGTCCTCCTCTGCTAAGCCGGCATTTATATTTTCGTCCCCCTCAGCTGTATGGGCATTTATATTTGCTGTTTTTGTTTTCCTATTTTTTGGCGTTTGGGACTCCTTCGAAACCTTTTTTGGCACAGCAATTTCGGCATCATCTTCTTGATCTGCAGCTGCAGTTTCATGTTTTCTTTTACGCTTGTTTGTTTGTATCGCCATTTTTATGTGAAATTTATTCTTATTTCATATATAATAATCAAACTAATAAAACTTTGTATGAATAAAACAGTACACGATCCGCACGCACGTGTTGTGCAGTAAGAGTGCCAGTTTTTTGCAGCACTGGTTACTTTGCACAAGTATTTTTAAATATCAATTCTTATCATGTGCTCCAGTCAGCAACAGTTGTTTTGAAAGTGTTGTAAAATGCCACAAACTGGCGCCCAGTCATAGGTTTTAAAAAAAACTTTTAAACTGATAATAATTCTTTATTATTTATTGCAGAATATATGCAAAATGATTCGCTTTAATACTTCGATGTTTCATTCTTTAATGTCATATTTAGTTCAAATTTCCTATATATAGTCACATTATTAGATTGCCGCGCTTAGTCCTCGTCAAGTCCTCTATTGGCGACCCCTCCACTAAACGCAGTTATTCCGGTGCCTGTGTTTGCACTTGTTCCAGGGAATTCCGGAATTGTCGTGGCCCGGTTCTTGCCTGGAGCTGGTGGCACAGGTGGCAAATCCACTGATTTACTTGAACCTTTTAAAAATCAATTAGTTATTAAATTATTTTAATATATTTATGTTAATGATTATTAATATTTTTGCTTACTACAACAACCACCCATATTAATTAATTAATTAGCGAAGAAAATCGTTCGTTGCAAGCTGTTGAAAGTTTTTAAAGCACTAAATCAGAGAAATCAAACTGGTGACCAATTGGCATTGGTATCTATCTACACACCTACACATTCATAGAGTTAACGGGCAAACGACTCACAGTTTTGCGATAAGAACTTCTTTCTTTTTGTTTTTAAATCTATAAAGTGGGTTATACACGGTAGCGTTATCTACCAAGTCTTTTTTGTTCTACGATTTTAGAGCACAGGCCAAGTCGACTTCGGCGAAACCGTGTGGGTGAATTCACAAATTTAGATAAGCTCTTATCAATCTTCACACTAAGTGCCTTGCCCTGTTTGATTTAATTGCCCGCGCCTAAAAATTCCGCCACAAAATGTATCGAAAAATCGATTAAGTAAATCGAATAAAGGCTTTTCTTTATTTATGAAACGAACGCATGATTATTGTTATAATTAACATGTGCATTTCAAACAGCAATTGTATTTATAGATTGTTTTCATTGATTTAAATTCATTTAAATTTCTGTTTTCGCGGCTCGTTTAAATGATTTTCGTTTTACAGCACTACCAAACAGCTGTTTTGCTAATGCGCATGATTTTTAGTTCTCTCTTCTGCTGCTTCTCTTTCCAACTGAGCAACGGCGAGCGAACCGAAACGTAAACAGCGTCCGCTGTCATTTCACGCTTTTCTGATAAAAATGTTTTAAATCAAAAAGTGTTAATTAAATCCGAAATCAAAGTCAATGTGGCTGTGGACGCAAACGGTTCGTGTTTGTGCGCGTGAACGTGAACAAAAATAAATTCGTATACAGCATCTGTTTAAATTAAATACCAAATCATTTTCGCATCACAATTTGGCGTGCGACGGCGTTTGGCGCTCGTGAGCGTGCTTTTGCATATTTTTGTGTTTATGTTCTACCTGTCATTCTGGACCATTAGTTGTGAACGTCAGCCACAAAGTGAACGAGACAAGAAATCACAGCCCAAAGCAAATAAACAAGAATCATTAAAAGAAAACCGCAATAAAACACAGACTCGCTACAACTCAGATTTCTCTGCATTTTAACAAGAGAAAAAAAAAACAATTTTTAAACTGTTTTGCGTGGCAGACAAATAAAATAAATACACTTGCTGGCTGGCTGTGTGGAAACGCCGCCAATTTGGCAATTTGGCAACAACAACGCGTCGCAATGGACGATGAGTTTAAGCTTTGCTGGAAGAACTTCCAGGACAATATTGCTAGCGGCTTTCAGAACCTCTACGACCGTGGAGATCTTGTTGATGTCACTCTGGCATGCGATGGCAAATTGCTGCAGGCGCACAAAATCGTTCTAGCCATTTGCAGTCCGTACTTCCAAGAGATATTTACAACCAATCCGCATCAGCATCCCATCAGTAAGTAGATTTATTAATATATATATATATATACGTGTGTGTGTGTGTGTAATCAATGGCACGTTCTGCTTAAAAGTTTAGCTGCGTGTTGTCTGATTTGTTTAGTATTTGTTGAGAGGTGTAAGCTTTGTTTGCCCAAAATGTTTACGCGGCGGTTTTCATGCGCCATGCATGTACATAATATAAGTTGTACATATGTATGTACATACAATTATTATATTTTATCACTGATATAGCCGCTGTCCAAGCTGTCAGTTTATCTAAGCATGCCCGTCAGTTGTCAGTTGCCTAAAACCTGCTGCGCTAGATATAAATCAATTTTTTTTTATAATAAATTCGATGTCACATTTAAAAGTTATCGTTCAAACCTAACTGTATAAAATATCTTACCGTTTGGGATTCACCTGGGTTTAGATTGTTGGGGATTTTAATTCTAAATTTTGATATGTCCGAGAAATTTATATATTTCCCCTCTTAAAAAACCTTTTAGTTATTAAAAAATATCACGAAATTTATATTTTATTCAATGTCATTTGAAGAAAGTATACTTACAATGTGTTCTATATAATTAACCATGCCAAAAGCCATTAAGTGTTGTATATTTTAAAATTGAAAATATTTAATTTATTTAACGTCTTGGCATTAAAAATCGTTGGAAAAAAAAACAAATCAATAACATTATTGGTCTGCTGAAAAAAGATAATGACAATTATTATCATTATGAGTAAAAAGGCGATTTGTGTAAACCTCTTTAAAACATCTCTAAAATCGCAATACTTTATATCTGTATTTGAAAAACTTCAATAACTTGGTTACTGCAATGATAATATTGAGGTGTAATCAGGCGATTACAGTCGAATTTAACTGTCATTGCCTGCCACAGCTGATAATCCTTCATTGGCACTGTTGTTGGTGTTGTTGTTGTTGCTATTGTCGTTATTGCCGCCACGTTGTCTCTAGATGCAGCTCCAATGAAGAGCTACCATTAGTCCCACTCCAAACTTCACGCACATGCAGGCACACACACTCGTTTGGATTCCCGCTTGATAAAGCTCCACTTGAAACAGTTTGGGTACAATGCTGACCTCATCAAATGTACATCAAATGCTTAACTCAACTCAACCTAGATATCATGTGTGCAATGGACTCTGGAATTGTTCATGGATATGATATCGCCTGCCTGCCTGACTGCCTGACTGCCTGCCTGCCTGTATGACTTTGTGACTTGCCTGCCTCGTTGGCTGGCTGTTTGGTTGTTTTACACGTTTGCTGCACGGTGGCTTTATCAGATCAAGCGGCAATAAACAACAATGTTTTATCTTTCAAGTAGCAGTAGAAATGTGCTACCTAACAGCAACAGCAACAAACACAACAACAACGAAACTAACAACTGTGAACCATAAGTAATAATTCCAAAGATAAAGAATATTAATATAGGCTATAAATAATGCTTTGGGGTAAAAAAAAAAAAATATCAAAATTATTATAAATAAACCAAGTCATAAGGCAACACAACAAAAACAAAACGTAAAGGTGCTAACAAGCCAAATGGTTTACCCTTTGTTGTTGTTGTTGTTATTGTTGTTGCTGCTGCTGCTTCTGCTGCTGCGTGTTACACTTAAATAACAACAACCAAACAGCAGCAACTACAAAAGTCAAACATTTTATCTTTTTATCGCATTGAACAATCAATTTATTGCCCAACTGAGCAACTGGGTCTCTAACGGCACTTCTGTCCACCTCCAACACCACCACCAAACCACTCCAAGAAGTTTTTTTTTTTTTAGTTTTATTTCGAGATATTGATTAGGGGCGCTCAATGGAGGTGTTCGTTGTTGTTGTTGTTGTTATGCGATATGAGTTGCTGTGAATTGATATAACCGTTTTTGTTGTTGTTGTTATAGTTGTTGCCGGCCGTGTCGCGATCGATATATACAAAATACTTAAAGAGCTAACACCATATCACCACACACACACACACACACACACACACACACATACACATACAGATATCAAGAGCCACTTCTAATGGTATATCTACGCCATTTTTGTGGTCATCGTCGTAACAACAACGCTAATCCTTGTATATTATCTATTTAAGTTTATTTTATTAGTGGTTCTAAATACGTAGCAATTGGAGCTTTAAGTGTTTATCAGCTTTGTTGTGTTTGTACCAGAATCGTAAAATAAGATTTTCGACTTATGGCCAAGTTGCCCAAGTTGATAACACAAACACAGCCTCAGACGCAGACTTTCTGTATGCGTGCGTGTGTGTGTGTGTGTGTGTTTGTTCTATTGGCACTTAATACCACTAAAATTCAATTACCACCAAAAAGCTTAAAAAAAAAAACAACAACAATAGATTCGTCTTCAAGTGTTTCATCGATCGATCGAGGGGACCCTGGCTGATTTTTTGTTTTCCCCTGATATTAGCGGCAATAAATGAAGATAATATAATATCGACCGGTGAACTTGTCGTAAATATCAAACTCAATGTTATTTTATTGCCGGCTATACTAAACCCAGTAGCAGGGGCGGAAGCAATATAAATTCAATAGGGGGTGTTTATAAATTGGTCAAAATATATACACATTTCATTGAAATAACATTGAGGAAGACGTTTATAAATAGACTCCAGGTTGTACCAAATAACTCAAATTAGAATTTATATTTATATTTTTGTGACAATTATTCCTTAATAATTTTGAAAAAGTCTCTTTATGTCAAATGATAACACTAACTTTTATCTAAAGAAGTTTTAACTCTCATTCATTAAATTTTATTATTTATCATATTATATGCGAACATTATGTTTCCCATTATCTTTTAAACCCCCATTATTTGTACGCCCCTGTGTTCCTTGTGGCATTACGTATTACCTATTTAAACCGGGAGCACATTTTATAAGCGTATCATATAATATCAGACTTTGGCATTAAGCATATATGAAATTTCTTTAACTTTTATTAGGCTCTTGTGTTGACAACTAGTAATTTATGAGTCAAAACGGTAGTAGGCAACAAATAGATTTACTTATCGGTCTGTTCTAAATCCTTGGCTAAAGCCCAAACACATACAATAACTTCGATATGGATAAGACTTAGTTTTGTGAGAGATTCTTACATTCTTTTCGTATTACTTTAAGAGACTGAGATAGCTTAAGAAATATTAGGGTGTGAATCTTCTTTTATATCTTATTTGAAATCACACTATTTATGTCGATAAGATTTAAAAAATATCCCAAGAAACGTCAAGTTTATTATCTGCCCATATGATTTTTCTAAACATTTAAAGAAATCATATTTTAAAGATTTTTTTAATTATGCTGCTTAACTAACGATCCTTTGACATGTTTTGATCTATTGAAGAGGTTGATTATTCTTTTATGGTTTATACTTTATTCTATCTATCCTCTTAGTATATATTTGAATATCTTAAAAAGGTGTACGTGTTATATTACAGTTAAACGCTCGTCTTACCTTTTAATCGGATTGTATTCCAAACCCTAACAACAACTACGACTATTCCGCTTCTAATATGGCGTTTCCAGATAACATTCATTTATGAATGTCTCTGTGTGTGTGTGTGTTTGTGTGTGTGTCGACATTGTCGAAATACGACAACCCACTCAAAGCAGAAGGCACAAGCGTTAGACGACGACATAAACGAAAAAAAAAACCAAACCTATTGGCGTTCTGATTCGATAAACATTTATCATAATCATAAAATATAAAAAAATTGTTTTCAATTGCGATCGACTGCAATCTTATTGGCCGTTGTGCCTCAAGTGGGCGGGCACTTAACAATTGGGTGTACCCACAACAATTCGGACCGTAATCGAATCAAAAAAAAAATACTTACATATATGTACAATATCGTAACTGTCTGTCCTCCTGCACGAGCTGTGATTTGTTTGTGTGCTGTTCTGGTGTTCCACATGGCGATATCAGTAAAGATCAACGGGGTTCAGGGCATAAAACAGAATGGACTTCGTCTGTGTACACTAAGGAAAAAACAATTAAATGTGATTCCAAGAAGCTCGATCTTTATATTCTTAGTTAGTAAGTCGAGAAGGGTTTCAGTTTCGCCTTATTATATGGATTTTTTTGTAACTAAGTGTGCTATCTTCAGACCTGAGTTCTTACAAACTATCTTTGACTTATTGCAGCCAATCATTCATATATATGTATAACTTTTTTTTTTAGTGTACACACATCATCCCCAATTTAAGCATTTCACAACCCAGTAGCAACAGTTGATGATCGTGTGTTGCTTTGTATAGATTTTTGGTGGATGTTCTTATCAAGAGTATTCATACGCTTATTTATCACATTCTCAATGAACTTTAGTCAAAGTTTATCTACAGATTCGTTCGACTTCTATATTTGATTTAAATATTTAGACATTTCGATGCATGCTGCTGCTGATGCTCTTTGGATCTCTTTGTTATATTGTCCCAAAAGCACATCTTTATCGCAACAAATAGAATTTGTTTTGTATCTGTAAACGGAAAAGACAAACATTGTATAGATCTGTGGATCTGTAACCTGCGACACGTATAAGTTAATATTTATCGCTGATAACCTCCAATGCGAATCGATTATATACTACTATGTTTAGGTTTACAAAATGATTATGTAGTTCGCCCCGTATCTATATAGGATCAGCAGTCAAGCTCATGCATAAGGCTTTTGAGATCGATGAGGGTTATAAACATCAGCGGCAATAACAGAATAGCATCTCTCCCTCTCTTTCACTCCGTTTGTCTCCTATCCGTATTGCCCGTATATTGCCCGGATTTTGATCTTTGCAATAATAAATACTTACAAACACGGACGTGGCGACGCACAGATACGATTCACAGATAGCGAATGACGGCGTCCAAAGAAACAACGTCGAACGGTCAGATTAAACAACAGATGAGATGAGAGACCAGTCGATCGATTTTTATAAATACAAATAGCGAATGAGCAAATTTTATTGAGAACAAGTGATAATATTGTTTTTAATATTATTTGATTATTTTAACTAGATGTCAATGCATTTTGAATGTCATATTGGGTTTTACGTTTTATTGTGTTTTTAATGTTGATTTTTACTCGATCTTTCGTTAAGTAAACAATTTTCTATAGCAAGGATAGAAACAATTATATTAAATAACAATTGCTTAATCAGAAATTTTCTAGGTTTTTCTAGGTTGACGACCAAACTTAAAACAAATGTCAAATTGCAAGAAATCAGGATTAAAATCCACGAAAATTATTTTCTTATCTTCAAGTGAATACAAATTAACACTCCTTATTATATTTAATTTCAAAGTTTATTTGAATTCAAAATAAAAGAAGAACTTACAAAAAAAAATTCCTTGAACTATGACAAACAAAAAAGCTATAATTATGTTTTTGTTGAACGTTAAAAACAAAAATTATCAAGTCAAATTTCTAATCTAAAAACTAAAAAAAAACAAATGATATAAGATTTTTAATTGGCGCAACTGGACTCAGGGGTCAATCTATATGGACCACTGTGCCGCATAGCAGAGTCTCTGGCTGACAACTGAAACAGAAAAACAGAAACAGAAAACACTCGTACAGTTTTCATAGGCCGTGTCGAAAGGCAGTTCCAGTAGACGGCGGATGATATGACATGCTACTTATTTTATAATTATTGCTTGTTGTGGTGCTGTACTTGTATGTATATATATGCGCGACAGTGTTGTTGTTGAGTTTATATTTAAGTTTTTCAGAATTCTTATCATAGCTGTTTTTATGTATTGATTTAGTATTTGAACGTTTCGATGATAACATCTCCACTATGAATGTGACCTCCTTTCCCGGCTGGATGATCATGTTTTTGTCGTACAAATATATGTTTATATACACACAATATATACAAATATAGAACGGAATACATTAATTAATTTGAAAAGAAGTTCTAGAACGAACAAAAAACCCAATGCCAAAAACTAGACATACAACTAAGACTAACTAAATAATTTATTCAAAGTTATCTTGGTTATCGAAGAATTTTATATACACTCATATAAAAAGCTTATATATTATCCATATAATACTGCGGTCAGGGAACCGGGGTAAATTACCCCAAAGGGTGTAAAAATTGATATACATTTTGTGAGTATAAGTTTATATATATGTATTGTTTTCTTTTCAAAATTATCATGGTAGCTATAATATGAAAGATGCTCTTTGCTCTAGGGTAATATAAACTCACACAAAAATATTTTGGGGTAATGATTAAAAAAGTTCCCCGACCGCTGATAAAATACAATACCCATCTTGCAAGTCGATCTTAGATCGAAGAAATTTTTTTTTTTTACTTATTTTTATACCCTGAACCGTAAAGTATATGGTTCAGGGTATCGTCTAGTCGGGACTTCTCGACTAGAGCCTTCTTACTTGTTTTAAATAATGAATAGTTAATAAGTTTTTCATAAAACTTAAATTAACCAATCAATCTTTATTTGAACACATTTTGATGTTATTCTTTTTCTGTTTCCCCTTTTAGTTATTCTCAAAGATGTGAGCTTTAATATCATGTGTGAACTGCTGGAGTTCATGTACCAGGGTGTTGTGAATGTAAAACACACGGAGCTGCAATCGTTTATGAAAATCGGTCAGCTGCTGCAGATTAAAGGACTGGCCACGAACTCTAACTCGCCACCCGGCTCCAGTGGAAGATCGGAGAAATCCGCTAGTCAAGTGACAAATGCCGTCGGCGATGAACCCAACAACAACAGCAACAGCAATCAAAACAACAGTAATATACCAAACACAACTAGTAAAGGAGATGGAGAACACAATGATTCCAAGAGCAGCATGGCGAGTAATTCACGTACTCCAACTGCCTCACCCAGCAATTCTCGTGGGGGAACTGGAGGAGTCGGTGATACAAATCATCTATACATGCAAAGCAAACGTTCGGCGCCTGCGGACTTCAACAGCGATTCGTTGTCAATTTATTCAAGGAAACAGCTGAGACGATCCTTGACCGAACACTCGGGTGGAGCTGGTGAGAGTGTCGATAATGCTGATATTGGCAGCATGGAGAATACTTTGAACACTGAAGAGTTCTTTCTACCGCCCATATCCATGGTCGAGTCACGCTACGATTTGGGCAGCCTGATGAAACGCGAAGGTGAGGCAGGAGTACATCATGGCGGAGCTGGAACTAGTAGTAGTAGTGCATCCACCTCAACAAGTGTGAGTGGACTCCGTAACCCCTTTGTGCCCGCCTTCAATCTGGACTATAATAACTTTTACAAGGCAACAAGCAACAGCAGCGGTGCCAGCAGCAGTTCAAATAATCATCCAGGTGTTGGTGTTGGTGTTGGCCTTGGCGTTGTCAGCAACAGTAGCAACAACAACAATAACAATGGCAACAACAGCAGCAATCTTGGCATCAATGCCACTGAATATCCCAACGAACTATACATGCCCAGTGATTACTCCAAGAACTTTGCCAATCACATGGACATACCATCAAGTAGGTGCTAGATGATCTAAACACATTTATCAGTTCATATATCTGTGTTTGCATGCTTGGCTATTCATTTTTTGTATATAAATATTAATTGGTTTCTTGCTAACATATTTTATTGGTTAACACATAATCCGCACACATTCAGTCATCAAAACTGCCCACCTTATTACTTATCCTCAACTATTAATAATATGGATGGAGACGGGTTTGAGATATTAACTACAATAATCTTAAACAATCCATCCTTAGATTAACCCATGTAAACTGTACAGCTCGCTCTGCCCGGACATGCTTTGGCCCTTCTTCCACCTTTTCCGTTTTAGCCTATTTTATACCCCTTTTGTATATAACATTTATTAAGCATTTCCCTGTCAACGATTTGCTGCCCCCAACTAATCTTCCAATAATTGTACGTATATTTGTTGCTGCTGGACTAGATGGCACCAACATGGTTATGTTGTCCACCACCTCACTGCTCCATGGCAATTGCGTGTTCAATCGCAACAACACTGTCGCCACACAGCAGGGCATGAAGACCTATTGGCTGTGCAAATCCTATCGGATCAGCATGTGTCGGGCGCGCTGCATTACGCATCTTGGCCGGATTATATCCGCGACGGGTGTCCACAATCATATGCCACATATGCGTGCCGGCAATGGCGTCGGTGGCAATGGTGTTGCCACAACAAGCAGCAGCAGCAGCAGCACTAGCTCTGTTCAAACTGTTACGCCCAATCCGAATCCTGGCCAGGCAAACTTCAGCATCTCTGATGGCAGTCTGGAAATCAATCATGCGGGCGTTACGAATAGTTCGAATGCTCGGTTAAGTACAAATATATTTTCCAATCAGACGACATCAACATCACCCGGAGGTCCTCATCATTCAGGATTATCGCATCATCATCATCATCCGCATCACCTGACGCAGTCGTTGCCCAATCTCCTAGTACAGCATCATACATCGACGCACAGTGGAATGGAACAGCATATGATGACCACTGGACCACCACCACCGCTACCACCTCCTGTTTCCAACAGCGTCATCCAAAACATAATGCACAATCCGCAATTGATGCATTTACCAATGCAGACACAGCCACACCCGCATCCACATCATCATCATCAGCAGCAGCAAGAGCACTCTCCACATCACATGGAACTGGGAACAGGAGCATCTTTGCTACCTCTTTCGCCACCCGCGCATCTACAGCAACAGAGTCCACAGTCGAACAGAAGCAGTCACTCCATGCACGCCACGGAATCACCACTTGGCATAAAGAGTCCTCCTCCACCACCGCCTCATCATCCAAACAACAGTCATGTGGATGCAGATCAGCAACATGTGGACATTAATGCAAGTGCGGAAGGCTCGGCAGATAGTGCACCGGGAACAGCACATGTCATCGATTCCATAACGATATCGCCTGGCAGCGGTCACAATTTTAAGATTGAGAACATCTAAGAACATAGATTTTAAGGAGGACGCGTTAAATTATTGTGTGCGGCTGGAGCCGCCGCTTAGTTAGTTAGTTGTTCATTTAATTAGATTCTATGATTTTATCTGTCTATGTACATATATTGTATGTATGTATCTACTTTAAAATGCAAAATGAAATCACACTCTAATTGTTATGGCGAACGTTTTTTATCCGTGTTACATACGTGCCGGGGCAGGTAAGTCCATGGAACTTGCATGAGAGATATCTAATATATTGGGGCTCATTTGTGATTGTCCAAAATCTCATTAAACATCAAAAGAACTTTTACTCTCACACACACTTACACTACACACTAGCACATTCGCTCAAACTTTTGCCAAAATCTTGTGTATTATTATAGTCGCACCCGGCGAACACTGGTTCCAAGGCAAGCTCGAGTTTATGCTGAGTCAACGGGGCAAGCCACTGCTTGTCCATGATGGACACACTTTTGGCATTCAGTACGTGCGCAAGGATAAGAAGTACTGGCAATGCAATCTTTCGCGTAAATTCAATTGTAAGGCACGCGTCACAACAACGGATACGGGCGAGATTATAGTGACGAACAATGAGCACTGTCATACGGAGATACGACAGCATTTGCGCAAGGATTATCAGCGCAACAAGGTCATGATGAATGCTCTGATCAATTTGAGCACGAATCGTTTGGCCGATCTGCGACGTCATAATCTGGCCGGTTTTGGTGCATCCATTGGCATGGGGTCGAATGCTTTAACTCAGGGCTCACCTATCATAGATGAAGTGGTGCAGAATCTGCATGACTTGGCCAAAGCATCGGCAGAGGCCACTCAGCAGCAACTGCAGCGGGCAAATGAGGCAGCGCTTAAATATGAAAATGAAGAACCGTTGGACTGTGGCATACGAAACTCTGCTTCGCTCGAGGATATGGCGCGCAGTTTTATTGCTCACAAGCCAAGCGTAGATAATGACAATAATATGGGCAACGATCTTACAAAAGAGCACGATTGGAAGTGCAAAAATGAGGGAGCTGATGTGCACTGATAACATTCGATTTAAATTGGTAAAAAGCGCGCGCTGCAGCGTTGCATTTTCGGTAGCGATAACAGCAGCACATCAGCGCCATCTAGCGATTTTTTGCCCTTGGGAGCTTAGACTTAAATTTAAATAACCAAATTAAGTACAAACGAAAAGCATGCAATAATACTCAAATAATAAAACAGCGATACCAAACGAATTCCAAAGAATTTTAGTTAATAAATAATTTGATTAGCGAATTAAAGGAGAAACTATTAAAATATGTTTGCCAACTGCAGCGGAACAAACATGTAGTTGTATCGTTTTATATATTATGTTAGCTTTTACATTGTTATAACTTGAATTTTTTCAATAAATTTTATATGTTTTTGGGTGTATATGAATGTACTTAAATATTAATGACACGGCTCAACTTCTGTATGCGATTAAGCAGAAGATCGCCCTGCTTAATAGTCGCCTGATACTGCCAGTTCTTGTTATCCGGTCGATTCGTCTCTACAATGCCACCGACTCGATCTACCTTGGCATGCAGTCGCCCGGCTGCAATAAAGCGTGACAGCTCCTGATCAATGTAGTCGACGGTAACGCCAAATGATTCGGCCATGTATTGGAGAGTGAGCGAGCGATATGACTCCAGCAGCTGTGTGTAGCCCAATATGCGCATTTCACGCACATAGTAACGATAATGGGGATGCACTAGGTAATCACAGCGCAGCTGCTTCTCCACCTGAGCCAGATTCACATAGAACTGCTCGTACTGGCAGTTGAATAGGGAGAAGAGGAACTGCTTGACATCAGGCAGACCATGAAGCACCTCCTGAATTTCCGATCCTTTCACCACCTTCTCGCGCAGCTCATTGCGTGGCAGGGCAATCATGGACACATATACTGTGTAGCGTACGAATGTTGGATAATCCATAAGTTCGTATGAGGTAAAAGTGCTGACGGTATCCAAGAAAAAGGTAGCAGCAGCTTTAAAGTCACGCACGGCAACAGAGTAAATGCCCTGGTAGACCTTAAGCCGATTGCGACGATCCCAGTCGCCACCCTCTTCAATCAAATACTTTGCCTTGTCAATGTTGCGTGTAATAAGATCATGATCCAGATAGAACAGACCCAGACGAATCAAATGGAACACAATGTCCAGGCGGTGACCAAGGGACACAGTCTTTTCGTACGTCTTGCGAAATGCTGTCTCGGCAGCAACCTTGTCTCCGATGCGACAGAGGTACTCCGATTTCTTCAAATTTGCCTCGCGCACCTCCATCTCGCCTAAATTCTTTTCCGCATCCTCGATTGCGGCATCCAATTGTTCGATTGAAACGCGATTCTGTTCACGCATACGGGCCAGCATGTCCTTATCAACACTCCAGTTAAGCTCGGTGCAGATGTGCTCGTACCATGGAGCCATATTGTCGGCACGAATGGCATCCAACAATTTGCTTTTGAGTGCTACATCTTGTTTATGTTCGGCGAGTGTTAGCAGGAATTTGGTTTGAGCCAACTCCAGGTTGGGGTTCTTTTCCAGACCCTGCTCTTCCAGATTTTCAGTGGGCATTTTGCTATTTTGCTTTACGGATAAACAGGAAAATAATTTTCGAGCAAAGATGAACTACGAATGTTTTTGTCAAAGCCGCAGAGTCATGTACGAACTTAAGTTGGCTGCGATTGTTTAAACAGTGTTGGAAAATACGCCTTATTGATATCGATATTCGCGATTGGAAGTTGAGTATCGACAAAAAGTGGGAGTGCAAGACCAATTGATTTTTTTGTGGAAAATTGATAGTGACCCCCCAATTTTTGTGCGGAAAATTTTGTTATTTGCTGCATTGTGCCTATTGTGCAGAGTTTAAATTTTCACGGGGACCGCTTGCGGAACTAGACGGCGCAAAAATGATTGGTGGCTTGTTCGTTTACAACCACAAGGGCGAAGTTTTAATCTCGCGAGTTTATCGCGATGACATCGGACGCAATGCTGTGGACGCCTTTCGGGTCAACGTCATCCATGCCCGGCAGCAAGTGCGCTCACCAGTGACCAATATAGCGAGAACTAGCTTTTTCCATATCAAGGTATTTGCCACGTCAACCGGATGCTGTTTTTTTTTTTAAATCTCTAATCTAACTTCCCCCGCATTTTTATTTAGCGTGCCAACATTTGGCTGGCCGCAGTCACCAAGCAAAATGTAAATGCCGCAATGGTTTTTGAGTTCTTGCTGAAGATCATCGAGGTGATGCAGTCATACTTCGGCAAGATCTCCGAGGAGAATATCAAGAACAACTTTGTGCTTATCTATGAGCTGCTGGATGAGATTTTGGACTTTGGCTATCCACAAAATACGGACTCGGGTACGCTTAAAACATTTATTACCCAGCAGGGCATTAAGTCGGCCACCAAGGAGGAGCAAATGCAAATAACCTCACAGGTAACGGGCCAAATTGGCTGGCGGCGCGAGGGTATCAAATATCGACGAAACGAACTGTTCCTGGATGTGCTGGAGTATGTCAACCTGTTGATGAGTCCACAGGGCCAAGTTCTGTCGGCTCACGTTGCCGGCAAGGTGGTGATGAAGTCCTATCTGTCTGGTATGTCCTTGCTATCGAATTCTATTCAAGTCCATAACTGTTTGTGTTACTCTTTTCTAGGCATGCCTGAATGCAAGTTTGGCATCAATGACAAAATCGTTATGGAATCAAAAGGCCGAGGTCTATCGGGTAATACTGAAGCGGAGACATCTCGCTCGGGCAAACCGGTGGTTGTTATTGACGATTGCCAGTTCCATCAGTGCGTCAAGTTGAGTAAATTCGAGACGGAGCATTCAATCAGCTTTATACCACCGGACGGTGAATTTGAGCTAATGCGCTATCGCACAACAAAAGACATTTCGTTGCCATTCCGTGTTATACCGCTCGTGCGGGAAGTGGGCCGCACCAAGATGGAGGTGAAAGTAGTGCTCAAGTCGAACTTTAAGCCCTCGTTGCTGGGCCAAAAGATTGAGGTAAAGATTCCCACACCCCTCAACACCTCGGGTGTGCAGTTGATTTGTCTTAAAGGTAAAGCCAAGTACAAGGCATCTGAGAATGCGATTGTGTGGAAGATTAAGCGAATGGCAGGCATGAAGGAAACGCAGCTGTCGGCTGAAATTGAACTACTCGAAACGGATACCAAAAAGAAGTGGACACGTCCACCCATATCTATGAATTTTGAGGTGCCATTTGCACCATCTGGTTTTAAAGTACGCTATCTAAAAGTGTTCGAGCCCAAGCTGAACTACTCTGATCACGATGTGGTTAAATGGGTCCGCTACATTGGACGCAGCGGACTCTATGAGACCCGTTGTTAAGGGAAGAGAGTTCAGCACTGGGCAATCCAGAAGCAATCGAGCAAGAGTATCACATGGCCAACATAAATTTGTTGTGTTGAATTTACAAGAAAAAAAAAGAAGAAAACCAAAAAAAAAATTGAATAGGAGTTTTGCCAATATATAAATGTTATTGGAACTTTTCCTCAATGAAATTGAACAAATGTTGTCTCGTATTCCAAAATTATGTTATTCAGCAAAATAAGGGCATTATAAGTTCTATGTAGCCCCAATCAAGTTGCATATATATAAATATTATTACCTACCGCAACGGACATAAAACATGATGATATATATTACATTACCATTATATCCATGCAGATATTATTATTTACACTACTATATAATGTAATCTTATTGTTTATAAAACGTTCTCACGGGCGTCACAAATCTCATGCTCATGTTTTTCTACACTGTACTCCCCCCCAATAATTATAATTTGTATTATTATATTAAAATATTTCTTTGGATATTTAAGCAATATAACCTGAATACACAGCATGTAGTACTATATGTTTAGTAGACCGAAACTGTTAATCAGGCAGCGCTTTATAATATCGATATTCAAAGTGTTAATAATATTCGAATTGTTTAATAAATAAATAGCATGATACTATTAATTCAATTGACAACGGAACACTTTATAATATCAGTAAGAAATGAATGGTCATACTACTTTATATATAATTTTATGGTTTCCACAATCGAAGTTTATTTATTTACTTATGATAAACGAACACACACAGTCACACACTTATATACATAGGTATATAAACATTGTCTACGAACTGGCCTTTAAAGTTTATATATCACATATAGAAATTTTCTTATATGTATATGTTAAGCTTTTTTAATTTATACAATCGATAGTTATTATTTATATCAGTTACCAGGCCTTGAAAATATTTGTAGTTGCTTTTGAGTCTCCCTCTTTTTGATATTAATTAATTAGAATTTCTAGCTAATATATATATACATATATATGACTGTGTGTGTGTGTGTGTGTGAGGATCAGAAGGTAACACACATGAAACCCACCTGTTTGTTGTGTATTATCATTTTGTCGAATCATAATGAATTTACAGCGATAAAGAAAATCGTTATCGTGCCACTGATTTCTAATTTTCCACGTCGACCGGTCAGTTCGTAGAAGACAAAAAGTAATAAAAAATGAATGATCTTGTTCCCGATGTTGTGGATGAGGCGCCGCCCAGAGGCAAGTTGCAGATCACATATCCAGCAGAAATTGCTGTCTGCGAAGGCAATGAATTAACACCACGCCAAGTTAAAGATCAGCCCACAGTAAACTGGGACGCAGATGATCAGAATGTGTTGTACACTTTGCTGATGGTGGATCCAGATGCACCTACTCGCACTGATCCCAAGTTCCGCGAGATCTTGCACTGGTCAATCATCAATATACCCGGCAATCAGCTGTGCAAAGGTCAAACTGTGGCTGAGTACATAGGTTCGGGTCCACCGGAGGGTTCTGGACTGCATCGCTATGTCTTTCTGCTATATCGCCAGAGTGGAAGGATCGAGGAGACCCAGCACATTGGCAAATGGTAATTATTAATATATAAATTACTTGATAATAAAAAATTAAACTTTCCTCTCTCGATTTGCAGCAGTCGCCAGGGACGTATTAATTTCAGCGCCCGTCAGTTTGCCTCCAAGCACGATTTGGGGAAACCCATTGCTGGTTGCTACTATCAGGCGGAATATGATGACTATGTGCCCATACTTCGCAGTTCTTTCACAGAATAGGTTGATATTATATAAACACATATATATATATGTATCTTGTATATGATGTGCTTATGTATTCATTCAGCGTTAATAAATTCAAAAAAAGTGCACAAATCGGATCAATCAGTTGGCCCAATGTCTTTATCTTTATCCTTATCTAACACATTTGGTGCAAAGGTGCACGAAACTGATAAGACGACGATGATGACATGGTGGCGTCGGAAACGCCGGCTAGCAGTTGGATCGATAAATAGCGCACGCATTGTCAATGTGAAGGCAGAGTCACTGCGTTAACGTCAGACAGAGCAACATGGACACCAGCGGTATCATTCCCGACATCATCGATGACAAGCCAAAGGCTCGTGCAACGATCACCTATCCGTCCGGTGCTCAGGTCGAACTTGGCAAGGAGTTGACACCCACTCAAGTCAAGGATCAGCCAACCGTTAGCTGGGATGTCGAGGCTGGCGCCTTGTACACTCTCCTCATGGTTGATCCCGATGCACCCAGCCGCTCTGATCCCAAGATGCGCGAAGTGCTCCACTGGGCCGTTATCAACGTGCCCGGCAACAATATCGCCGATGGCCAAGTGCTTGCCGAATATGTGGGCGCCGGTCCATCCGAGGGCACCGGTCTGCATCGCTATGTCTTCCTGATCTTCAAGCAGGGTGACAAGATCACCAGCGATAAGTTCATTAACAAGACGTGAGTCATACTTTTGTTTTATAAGGAAACCTTCATTGGGTTGTAATTGGATTTTCATTTCAGTACTCTTGAGGGTCGCCTCAATGTCAAGATCCGCGACTATGTGACTAAGCACAGCTTCGGCGTTCCAGTTGCTGGCAACTTCTTCCAGGCACAGTATGATGACTATGTGCCCAACATTCGTGCCCAGTGCAAATAAGCAACAACCTGTCCAATAAATCATTTTATACAAAACATAATTTATTTTCCCATCTTTTTATTATTTGCCGCTGAAAAAGTCGGCGACCAGTTTGTTAAATTCCCCCGCATAACGCAAATGGATATTGTGCTTGCCATCGGGAAACTCGTGATAGCGTGCTTTGGGCAATCTTTGCCTTAGCCACGGAACATGCTCAGCAGCAATCATTGGATCCATTTTCCCATGCAATATGAATGTTTCCGCTTTTATCTGCTCCACTTCGGACCGGCAAAAGTCACCTTCCCGCTGGCTATAGAACTCACAAGCCGCATCCACCCAATCCGCCCAGAGTTCGGCGAATCGCTCGGTGCCATATACTTTTTCCATTGGCTCACGCATGCGTGGTGACCACTTGGCTACATCGCGGATCGCCTGCAGTGACTTAACTTCATCTTCGTTAAGGTATGCACCAGCACCCCAAATGGCTAACTTTTCCACGGCGTCTGCGTGACGACCAGCCAAGATTAAGGCCGTTATTCCACCATCGCTCCAGCCGAGAATAGAGAACTTGGGTCTGTCCAGTGCTTTCATGAGATTCACAGCTGCTTCTGCATCCTCGCGAAAGAATTCCAAGCCGAATTTACGTTGTGGCGGCACCGATTTGCCGTAACCTGGAGGATCCCATGCAATTATTGTATGATCTGGCAGCAACTTGGGCAGTTCCTCAATTTGTGGCTTAAAGTCCGTCCAAGCTGAGCCCAAAGCTCCGGGCATTAACAACAAGCTGCGCTTTCCACTCCCACATTCCACAATGTGAAGATCGCCTGCACCCTTAACGGAAACTTTACGCTCCGTATGAACGCATCTTGCAATGATGGGCAGCAGTCGAGTTGTTGCCAGACGACTCAAGTGAGTGCCTGCGAGCATTACGTAAGTGCAAAATCTATTTTCAACAAGCCCAAATGTTAGCTTTCAAGTGCACTTTAAATTTGCGCGTTTTGTTTGTTGTTTGTGTAAATAAACCCATACAAAAAACACTACGGCAACTGCCTTGTAAAGTGTTCGATAATTGCACAGCTGTAAAACGTCAAACGACAACAACTTGTTTGCGGGACGCAACAACAGTGCGGGCGTAAGAGATGATCGGTGCGCTTTCGTTGCGTACTTTACAGCACTTATTAGCGACAGAAATCGTTACACTTTTGAAAATTCACCCGTTGCGATAGAAGTTTTACAAGTTATGCCAAAACCGTTAATTTGGAAAATCAATTACTTTTTTAAAAGATTATTACTTGTTTGCTAGGTTGGCAAACTATAGGAATATATAAATAAAAATTTAAACTTAACAGAGACACTTATGTTAAATAACATTTGAAATATGCACTCTAACGAAAGCTGCGTGCTATTGTTTCATTGCTTTGTGCAAATGCAATACATTGCAGCAGTCAGTTAAAGCATCCGCAAGGATATCACGTTGTTGTCCTCGAAATCAGAAAGAATTCAAATAAAATGCAATAAGTATTGCTCTAAATGCGTAATGGTCAGTGCGTGCTTTGTAATCGGAAGAAGTTGCTCACTTTAAATGACAATAATGTATGCACATTATAAATCTGCACGCATACATGCATAATTTTTAATAATAGCGTTTGCAAGGCCAACGTCGTCTCGTGTAAAATTGCATTTTTCCAGCGTCAAACCCTTAGTTTCCGCGGTTAGACAAGACACACACCACACACAAACGCCCACACACACATTAAGTCATATGCAAATCGAATTTGACGCCGAGCTGTCGAAGTTGTGTAGTGTGTAATAAATGTCAAGGAATTTACACGGGTCGCCGTAGTCCTGTCCCTGCATATAAGTATGTGTATGTACACTTACATACATACTCACATGCATATAACCTGTCCCTTCTAATACGGTTCGAGTGGTGCAGGTTATGAACCTGCGTGCTCTGCGCTCATTACGCATGTGTGTGTGATTGTTGTAGAGTGTGTTAGTGTGTGTGTGTACATATGTATGTGTGTAAGTAGTACGCATATGCATGGCTCGACGAAGTAAGAGAGCTTTTAATTTTTGGCATTCTGATGCCCTACACAAAAAACAAAGTCTTTTCCATAGCATACATTTAGAAGCTAATAACTGAAGAGCTGCATTTTGGTTAATTAAGCGCTTCTGTTATGTTTCTAATCGTATTATAATATACTAAGGATACGTGTACAGTGATTTTTATTGTTATTTAATAAGTTTTATAGTGGGTGTAGCGTGTTAGCCTTGTTGCCTAGGCCGCATGCTGGTAATCGTGAATACGCAAACGGAGCTTTCGTTATCCATTGGAAGCACAGCGAAGAAATTCAGTTTGAAATTGCAGTTCAGTCTTGTCGTGAATGCAGCGCAGATCGATATTAAAACTAGAAATAGCGGAAAGCGCGTTGAAAAAAATTCTTCACATCATTTTTGGTATCCCCGTTTGGGTAAAAGTCTGCAAAAATTCCCATACATTGCTTCTAAATTAACCAAACAAAATAATAACGCAAAATTCATATTCCCTAAATAAGTTGAAAATTGTTGAAAAAAGTGTGCTTTAATTAAAGTTGGGATAATTGTGTAAGAAAAATCAAGTGCTTGAACCCAATCAGCTCTAAGCTGAAATCAATAGTTGAAACAACATTAACTAATTATTGATAATAATTTGCTTCAAGTAATACAACAATTGTTTAATCTGTAAATAGAATCATTAACTCCGTTTTGGCATTAAAAAAAATTTTCGCCCACAAGAAGTGAAAATTTTTTCCGATTTTTAGTATGTACATGTACGTTGAGGCGCTTGTGGGCGCTTTGGCATCACCAGCAGCACCATCGGGTGGAGGGGGCATCCGGCGAGCTTTTGCCACCCATGCGCCTAGCCACTTATTATGCTGCTAACGGCTTTCAAACACGAACTAAAAACTGTCCAAAGAAGAAAATGTGCACGCTTGCAAGCAATTATCCAAGCATTTTAATGCAAATGAAGTGTAAAAAATGCCAAAAACTCAAAGAATATTGCAATATCAAGTGGAAATCCAAGCAAAATTAACAGCAACGAAATAAATCAACACAAAAAATATCCAAGTCTAAAGTGCAAATCAGTAACGGTAACAGCGTAACAACAGCCGCAGCCAACTTAGCGTATACGAGCTTTCTACTGTCTCTCTCTCTCTCTCGGTGTATCCCTCACAAAACTTTCTCTCTCGCAACGACCAAGAAAGCAAAGCAAAGTTCAATGAAAGTTACACGCGCGGATAAAATTCCAAAGTGTTTCGGTCTCGTGTAGTAATACTATACACCAATACAAGGACACACACAAACAGAAACAAAAAGCTGCCCGTCAAGGACTGGAATACGAATACGAATAGGAATACGATTATACGAAGGCGACATTTACGTTTTTACGCGCGCAACTCTGTGTGTGTGTGTGTGTGTGTTTATTAGTGCGTGTGCTTGCGTGTGTAGTGAATGAGCGCGCCAAGTGCAACATATCAGTGCTACAAGGATAGAGATTGATATACAATCTATATAGATAAGTAATTACATACATTAAGCGCCAAGGACTATGCACTCAAGGCAATGAGAAAACACCACACCATTGAAATTGACAGCGACAAAATGGATAGCGACAACAAAAATACCGCCGAGCTGCTGTCCAATACCGAAAGCCAATTATCACAGGATAGTAATAGCACACGGTTGCTGCCCGAACCAGATGCAGCTCCAACTAAATCCTGCTGCTCCGACTTGCTGTTCAACAAGGCTCGACGACGTCGAAGAGAATCTAAAGCCGAAAGCCACCAGCGCCCACGTCCTGCGCACGCTTCTCATTCTCGTCCTTACCCTCGACCAGGTCCAGATTTGTTTGTGAAGACTCATCAATCGTACCGTTTCCTTGTTGTAACGGCTTTGCTGGTCAGTTTGGCGGCCAGTTTTGTAACGATTAGCGCTGCCTTTCAGCTGGACGGATCTCAGAGCTCCTTCTACACCTTTCGCAAATGGTACACTGGTCTAAATGGCACACTGGAGCTGGAGTTCAAGACGGAGCAGCCCAATGGCCTTGTGCTCTACACCGATGATGGGGGCACCTATGACTTCTTTGAGTTGAAATTGGTTGAGGGCGCACTGCGTCTACGCTATAATCTAGGAGGTGGTGCCCAGATCATTACGGTCGGACGAGAGCTACATGATGGGCATTGGCACAAGGTGCAGGTGCTGCGCAACGATGATCAGACCTCACTGATTGTGGATGGTGTCTCACAGCAGCGTTCCACCAAGGGCAAAGAGTTCCAGTTTGGCAAGTTCGCCAGCAACTCGGATGTGTATGTGGGTGGCATGCCCAACTGGTATAGCAGCAAACTTGCACTGCTCGCTTTGCCCAGCGTTATCTTTGAGCCACGCTTCCGTGGCGCCATACGCAATCTTGTCTATGCAGATCAGCCGGGTGGGATTACCAGGCGCCAAGAGATGAAGCAGCCGCGTGACATCAAATGTGGTGATGCGCCTTGTGACCATGCCGAGATGCCACCACGCGAAAGAGGCTTAAGGGTAAGTTCGCTCTTCTATGTAATTTCTTTTTATAATAGGTAGCTAACTATTTTGAATATTCTCTAACAAAATAGGACATATTAATTAATAAGAAAATAATCTCACTCTAGATTACACCAATCCTTAATAGTTATGAATATCCTCTCTCAATACCTTCCTTTTTGCCGTTAATTAGGGCGTTCGGGGAAATACAACAGATGCGTGTGAGCGCAATGATCCCTGTCAGCACGGTGGTATATGCATATCAACTGATTCGGGTCCAATATGCGAATGTCGTAATCTTGAATACGATGGCCAGTATTGTGAGAAGGAGAAGGCGCCATCAGAAGCAACGTTCCGCGGTACACAGTTCCTCTCGTACGATTTAGGCCAGACGGGCGCCGAGCCCATTGTTAGTGCCCAGGATGCCATATCGTTTTACTTTCGTACACGCCAACCGAATGGGTTGCTCTTCTATACAGGACACGGCACTGATTATCTTAATCTTGCACTGCGCGATGGAGGGGTCTCGCTAACCATGGGCCTGGCCAATGGCAAGCAGGAGATGCACATTAAGCCATCCAAGGTGCGTTTCGATGATCATCAGTGGCACAAGGTAACCGTTCATCGGCGTATTCAGGAAATCTCGTCCATAACAAGCTTCTGTCGGGTGCGTATTTTCTCTTAAGTAAGTTGTTTTTGCCAGGGATCTTATCTTCATCTCGATTCCACAGCTCGTTACCGTTGTTGATGATGTTTATACGGATCACTCGCATATTGCTGGAAAGTTTACCATGCTCTCCTCATCGCGTGTTTATGTCGGTGGTGCTGTCAATCCTCGTGCTTTGCTCGGCGCTCGGGTCCACAACAACTTTGTGGGCTGTCTGCGTAAAGTGGAGTTCTCAGCGGATACATTGAATCTGAACCTAATTGATCTGGCCAAGAGTGGTTCCAAGCTGATACAGGTTGCAGGAAACTTGGAATATCAGTGTCCCAGCGGGGATCCCCAGGACCCGGTCACATTTACCACACGCGAATCTCATTTGGTAAGTTATACAAACACCGGCTAAGGTTAATTAAAAGCTGAAGCGAGTCCATCTCTTAGATTTTGCCACCTTGGGAGACGGGCAAACAAAGTTCGATAAGCTTCAAGTTTAGGACAAAGGAACCCAATGGCATAATTATATTGGCAACGGGCTCAAAGCAACCACGGGCCAAAAACGTAAGTTACTGGAAGTCCATTTCACTCAAACAAATGCTAATCCTTTTCTTTAACTGTCAGCCCGTGTTGATTGCCATCGAACTGCTCAACGGACACATTTATATACATCTGGATCTGGGCTCGGGAGCTTCCAAAATACGCGCCTCACGACGCCGTGTGGATGAAGGCGATTGGCACGATCTCATACTGCGTCGCAATGGGCGCGATGCCAAGGTGAGTGTGGATGGCGTATGGAATGACTTCCGTACACCTGGCGATGGTACCATACTCGAGCTGGACGGTCACATGTATGTGGGTGGCGTCGGCCCATCCTATAACAGCGTCGCCTGGCCGGCGGCTATCTGGACAGCGACATTGCGTCAGGGTTTTGTCGGTTGTTTGCGTGACCTGGTCCTCAGTGGCAAAGCGATCGATATAGCTGCCTTTGCACGCGTGCAAGACTCCGGTGAGTATGCTAATGGCATGACATTTATATATACTACATTGTACACGTCAAACAACCGATGGTTATAGCTCTACAATATTGCGGAAAAAATTTCCTCAATGAAGTGAAACAGAAAACTTTTTTTTGCAGCACCTTTTGTTGTTTTGATTTCTAAGTCCGAGATTAAGATCTATGTCTTTTAATTCCAAACATCCTAACACAGCATCTGTCAAGCCATCGTGCCACGTCCAGGGTAATGTGTGCACCGGCAATCCCTGTCTCAATGGAGGAACTTGCATAGAGGGCTGGAATCGACCTATATGTGACTGTTCGGCAACATTGTATGGAGGACCAACCTGTGGACGGGAACTGGCAACGCTAGCTTTCAATGGCAGTCAGCATATGACCATTTGGCTGGCAAATGGACAGGGCACTAAGACGCAAACAGAGGAGTTAGTGATACGGTTTAAAACCTCTCGACCTGCAGGATTACTCCTGCTAACCAGTGCCGAATCGAATTCCCCAGATCGACTTGAGATTGCCCTCGTGGCAGGTCGTATTCGCGCCAGTGTGCGGCTCAGCGATCGAGAAAAGGTAAGATCAAGAACTAAAAAGTTCTACTGATCCAGTTAGCTAACATGCTTTATGCCATTGCAGAACTTGCTCGCTGGCCAGTCGGTGCTCAATGACAATAATTGGCATACTATACGCTTCTCGCGTAGAGCGTCCAATCTGCGACTACAAGTTGACGGGGCTCCCCCCGTCAGGGGTATGTTATGTATGTATCAACAGCACATCTATTGCCCTACTACGTGTCGTGCCGTGTCGTTTTTTTTTCCAAAGGAAACTCCCAATTCTCGAGTATCCTGCTACTATGCATATATTGTACTACTCATAGCTCTGATTGTTAGTTTCAATTTTGAAGTGCCTTCCAAGCGCATCCATTCAGAGCAAGTTCGATTCCCAAAATCAAAAAAAAGAATCAATCAGTGCATTATGTTGATAGTTATAGCTAATATAATATATATAAGTTATTTCCCATATTAATCCCCACTTTTTGCGTAAAGGTGTGTGAAGGTGCTAGGATTTCAAAATAACATATACGTTATAATAATAAGTGCAGTCAGCAGCGGTTTTTTAGTTTATCAAAAAACTTTGTTTTTACTTTGAGAGCTTTTTCAGTTTACTACGTTTTACACACACACACGAACACACATACATACATATAAACACATAAACAATACAGCCACACATACATGGATCAAAAAAACAAAATGTTGTACTCCAAAAACGAAAGGAAAATGAAAAACAAAATATGAATAACCTTAAAATCAAGTATCAAGTATTAAGTCATATACGTTCGCTTTTCCCAACATTTCATTGTTGCTCATTACAAATTTAAACACTCACAAACTTATTTTATTCTTAACGGACATCTAAGAAACAAATAAATAATATACGATGTTCGATCATCATCACACATAAGTACACTCATATATATTCACAATCACCGTTACACCACAAAAAATTATAAAAAAAATAAAAATAAAACATTGTACGCCTCTTTCACCTAATTATGTAACTTTACTACATTTAACTTTTCCACCTCCATTTACTTTATTGTATTGATTTTTGTTTTTGGAGAAAATTTTAGAAAAAAAAAAGGAACATTCGTTACGATTTGCCCATTTGAATACCCCTACTCAACTTGCCAAAATCTCTCTATATATCTCTCTATCTATTTATCTATCTCTCATTCATACTATATTTATTTATTTGACTCTCGTTAGTTTTTTGAGACTTTTTCAAACATCTTGATGTTGTGTTTTTATTTGCGATACCTTTTTACTGCCATATAAGTATTTCGTTTGATTTTTAACTACGATTGCCAATTCCCATTTCGATTTGAAATTTGAAAATAACTATGTCAGCAAAAAGCGTCAGTAAATTAACCAACAACAGCCTAAAAAGATACGAATCTCAATCTTGTTCATTAAATAAATACTAAACAAAAATAAAAATCAATAGCATTCGTTTAAAAAGTCAATGTACAGGTGTACAGCTACTAAAATAAAACATCGCATTGAATGTTAATTAATGATATTTGATTGTCTTGTAAATTGTTATGTCTTTAAAAATATTATCCTATTGAGTATTTATAGTTGTACATGAATAATATTGATTTGTTTTTGTTTTGTTTTTTATTTTTTAACTCGTTTGCAAAATTGTAAAAAAAAAACTTTTGTCTATATTTTCTTGATGTTGAGTTTTGATCAAACAGGGAAAATAATAGAAATTTTATTTTATTTTATTAAATTTTTTTTAATAAGTTAAGTTTGTATTTCAATATATTTTTTTAACTTTGTCAAACTCAACATCGGGAATTGTAAATTTATTGTATTTAATTGTATTTGAGTTATTATGATTTTAATGTAAATATAAAGGATTTGTACTTACAGGCATATCTAAGTATAATAAGCTAAACAATGAAAGTGTGTTTCTAAATAACTTCCGTTTAAATAATTTAAACGACACGTGTTTCAGGAGTGTGTAATTTAAAACATATATATATATATATATATAAAGTATAACCAGAATACAAGCAACAACCGCAACAGCAACAAAATTAAAGAAACAACAACAATAACAACAGCAAGTAATGTCGAATGCAAATGCAATTTTCTAATCACAAACGTGATCATAATGACCTTTTCTATTTCAAAATGCAAACAGCAACAAGAACGCAACCAACCAACAAAATAATAAAAATCAAAGTCAACTTATAACGAAAGAGAAGAAAAAACCAACAATTCTTATAGGCGAGAGCAAAAAAATCGACACGCAAGAACTCGGTGAAGCATTTTTTTGCCAAATCGCTCGATAAAAGTCGCCTCAAGGATGACGAAGCGTGACGACAAACGAAAAAAGAAAAAGCATTCAACTAATAAAGAAGAAAATTTCGAAATGAAATTGATATTAAAAATTGCTGTCGAAACGCACGCGACCTGTGACTTATTGAGACGAGAAGGCAAAACAATGTTTGAAAGCACCCAGGGCTGTAATTTTGCACCATTTAATATGTAATTAGCTTTGTGTTAAGTAAACTATATACTCGTAAACAACAAATAACAGCAACCAAACAACGTGTCCTTAAACGTTACTAATTTGTTTCTCACTGTGTACTGTGTGTGTACAAATGCCGGCAGCTAAATGGCCAAAGCTTTTGGGGCCGTACACAAATACACACAAATGTATGCACACATTTTTCGGACCTTTGCTGCACCAAGCACGCACACTAAACTACTAACTTGCACACTACTAATACACAGCCACACACACACGTCAACGTTTGCATGTGCGCACCTGAAATATAAAAGAAAATTAACAACGAAACCAACAAAAAAAAAAGAAAAAAAAACACTGAAAATTAATAACTCTGAATAAATAATAGTCGAAAGAAAATCGCATGACTTGCTGTACATGCCAAATAACATGCTCTTCGTCTCTCCGCCCGATCTCTCTATCCTTTCTCTGTCCCTTACTTTTTCTATCTCTTTCTCTCTCTCTCTTTCTCTCTGTCTTTCTCTTCAAGTACTTTTAAGATTAGCTTGTCACAATTCAAAAGTATAAAAGCGGCTAATTATATGGCTGCAATGAACTGTGTTCCACTTCGCTTTTCACCTAGTTTTAGTCCATTTTCACGCTCATTAAGTCTCTCTCTCTCTCTCTTTCGTTCGCTCGCTCGCTCGCTCGGTGAATTTTTCCATTCGTTATCGCTTACAGCAATCATTTGCATGTTCAGATATCAATCATTTCTTTTGTTTTCACGCCAAACCCACGCGTTGTGTGCGCAAACTATGGCAAAATGCACCGTTATTAGCTAGACAAGTAGTACACAATGCACACAAACAAACAAACAAACAAACAAACGACATGCGACTCTGTTTAGGTTATACACTCTCATAAAACACATACATACATACATACACATACACAAAAGGCGCACTGGCCATTAAACAACATTACATATTTATACTAAGTATACAAGATTTCGAGTATAAAATTACAAATCGATGTTTAGTTTCAATGTCGTTCAAAAGCAGCAGCAAAATTTTCAATAGTTTTTTATTTCTGTTTTAATTTCAATATACTTTTATTTTCTATCTGTATACTATGTTTTTTTTTTATTTCATTTTTGACGTTTTGGAGTTCAGGTAAAAAGAAACATTTTTCGTTCGTTCTACTTTCAAAGCAAATGCACTTAATGAATTTTAAAATGTCACCGCCTCAAGTAACAGTATTCGTATTGAAAATGTATCTCACACACCACCAAACCAAAAAAAAAAATCAAAAAATAATCATACAACAAATATGTGTGTAGATATATATATATATATGTATGTATATCAGAACAAGAGCACCCTTACTAAAAGAATATATACTACTTACATACTTCAGTTTTTTAACTTAAACTTTAACACTAGCGTACTAGATTTTTTGTCTTACTTTTCTTTGTTTGGAAACATTTTGAGCAAAGTCGCAGCAAATAATTTATTTTCTTATTTGATTTCCTTTTGAAAAATAATAATCAGTTAACACATACAAATGTATCTATATCAATATAGTATATACGTATACGTATATATTTAAATGAATAACTATCGTAATTGCACTTTTCTTTAGTATGTACCCAAAGCTGCATTGACATAATTCTAGTCCACAATCAAAAGTGGCACCAAAAACGTTAACAACAACAACAACTGCTTGAAATGATTTTGAATCAAAAACTTTAGCTCTATGTCTACTAAAATGCATATATACTACTCTACTACTACTTTATACTCTTACTACTACTACTACTACTACTATATACTACTTAATATTTGAATACATATATATGCGTATGTGCTTCTTGTAATTATCAAAAACAAAAACATTCGTTTGTCATTAACAACAACAACTACAACTTATATACTCCATTTAACCAAAAAAAAAGTACACATATCTCTAATACGTATATATACGTATTTAATACATATATGTATGCCTATATATACCAAATGTTAACGGTACTATGCCTAGTCTTAAACTAAACATTAGAGCAAGCCCCCAGGCTGGCACAAATCCCCAAATACCCGAACCCCCTGAGTTTTATCAAACTCTGCTGTATTCTTTGCACAGCTGAGACAATACTGGGACGTCATAGCACAATGGAGATACGTTCCATTCACCTGGGTGGGCTCTTCCATGCCGAGGAGGAGATACAGATGACGTCGACAATGCCAAATTTCGTTGGACAAATGCAGGGTTTCATATTCAATGGACAGCGGTAAGTCGACGTACAGATCTATCGGGTCGAAAAAATCATTTTCGAGTTTATCTAAGCTTCGGCTTTCCGAAGTCAACTTTACACTAAAGATACTTAAACATATTGATTCCTTTCTTAGCTACTTGGATATTGTAAAATCTTTGGGTCCTGAGCTCTCGGCATTGCCCAGTGCCACCTTTAAGCTGACAGCTCGGTTTGTTAACTCACCATCTGGACAGCCGTATCAAGCAGCAACGTTCCGCTCCAAGCACTCCTATGTGGGATTGGCTATGCTCAAAGCTTATACCAGCATATCAATCGATTTTCGCTTCAAGACCGTCGAACCGAACGGACTCCTGGTATTCAATGGCGGAAGACGCAATGATTTCGTTGCTGTGGAGCTAGTCAATGGACACATACACTACACATTTGATCTTGGGGATGGACCCGTTACCATGAGGGATAAATCACGGATACATATGAATGATAATCGGTGGCATCAGGTCAGCATACGTCGACCGGGTCCGAAGACACACACCCTAACAGTGGATGATTCCTTTGAGATTATCACATTGACTGGAAATAATATGCATCTTGAACTGGCGGGCATACTTTACATTGGTGGCGTTTTTAAGGATATGTACTCCAAGCTGCCAGGTTCAATTTCCTCGCGTTCCGGTTTCGAAGGCTGTTTGGCATCATTGGATCTGGGTGACACCTCGCCCTCAGTGACCAGTGATGCAGTTGTACCCAGTTCCCTGGTGGTTAGTGGCTGTGAGGGACCCACCAAGTGCAGCCAGAATGCGTGTGCCAATCGTGGCGTTTGTGTGCAACAATGGAATGCTTATGCCTGTGAATGTGATATGACATCCTATACAGGACCGACCTGCTACGACGGTGGGTGCTGTTCAAAGGATCAAACTAACAGTAAATGATTATAACTAATGCTAATCATTGCCACTTATTTCTTTTAGAATCTATTGCTTATGAATTTGGCAACAATAAGGGCATGGTGCAGTATAATTTCCCAGAGAATACCCAAGCGGATACCGAGGAGGATAATGTGGCATTGGGTTTCATAACCACCAAACCGGATGCGGTACTGTTGCGCATTGAGAGCGCCACCACACAGGACTATATGGAACTGGAACTGGTCGAGGGAAATATCTTTATGGTGTACAACATTGGCAGTGTCGATTTGCCCCTGGGCGAGATTGGCACAAAAGTCAACGATAATGCTTATCATGTGGTGCGTTTCATACGCAAAGGTGGCAATGCAACGCTTCAGCTAGATGACTATAATGTCCAGGCACTAACACCTCAGGGTAGGATCGACGACTGTAATCTGAAGCCAATCTGAAATAATGTTTAATTGTTTGTCATTGGTCATAGGTCATCATTCGACTGTATTTAATACCATGTCCAATATACAAGTGGGCGGCAAGTTTAGTCGCAACGGTCGCAACCGGATCGAACGTCCTTTTGCTGGTGTCATTGCCGGTTTGTCGGTGAATAAGCTGCGCATTTTGGATTTGGCCGCCGAACGCGATCCTCATATCAGCACTCGGGGAGATGTTCAATTGGTAACTGGAGTATTAGATAGAAATGATCTGCAGAGAATGCAGCAGGTTAGGGAATTTATTTGAAATTTTATTTGAATTCCTCCTCTCAACTTTCAACTTTTCAAGTATTTTTCTTCATCGTACAACTAAAAAACAAAAACCAAAAAAAGTTTAATCAAAATTCTTTCTTTTATCAATCAATCAAAAAAAAAAAAAAAAACAATTAATAACTAAATCAAAATATCGTTAATTAATAAGTTTTATTATCCTGTGTGAACCTCTTTTCCCCTGTATTAACTAATGTACAGTTTCTGAGGCAAAAGTCCTTCAATAGTTCCATTTATCTTTGAATTTGGGGAATTTTGGTTCCACACTTTAAATTTGTAAAACTTAAAACAAATTATAAGCTACTAAATGTATAAGCTAGTGTAAATGCAAATATTTGATTTATGTTCCTAAAATAATATTCATTTTCCTTTGTTCGTTTCTATCAGCATTTTTTCTTAACGTAAAGCTTTTGTAACCAGCACCAGCAAATTAACCCCCAGCAAAAAAATTTGCCACTAACCAAAAAAAAGAGCTAACAGCTATTTGATTCTTTTGATTCTTTGAAGCACAGCATATATGCAATAATCATTTTGTGAATAAATATATATATAGAATCTATACACATACATATACTACTACTACTACTACTATCAAGAACATATTTGTAAAGCATACATACGATATATACAGTTAGTTTTATCATTTTGTTTTGCACTGTAACTGTACTCGTTATGAAGCCAGTTTGAGCGCACTAATGCTGCATGACTCTACACACACACACACACACATATGCACATTAAGCACACATACTTATACACATATGCTCACACATTGACTCACTTTATATAACTCCTTCATATGTATAAGACTCACTGAAGAAGGGATTTTTTACTGCTACGGATAAAAATGTCCCTTCTTGGTTTGTGTCTTAGCTGCATTTCGACAACATACATAATAACATTGCTTTACCACACTCACATACAAATACTTATAATGCACCTACTCAAACTCAGTTAACACCGACTAACATACAGTAATCGCTTGGCCCATTCGGCGCCAGATCAACTGAAGTAAAATTAGACTTTGAACTCTACTCGACAGACACCAGCGAGTGGTTATCCGGGTGCCATAGATGATCTCATCTTTTCCGGTGCGGGTTCTGGTTGTCGCGGCGACGATGAGGATGAATGTACGCCGCCCTTCGAATCTGGCAGTGGCGATGATCTCATTACGCCTGTATATGTGCCACCCACCAAACAAACGACAACCACACAGCAGGGCAATAGTCTTGGTGTTGATCGCAACAACAATAATACGAACAACAATGGCAGTGGCAGCAACAACAATGGTACAGAGCGTGCCTGCGATGATGAGGATTGTGTACATGGCTCTGGGGATTATGGTGAAACGACCGAGCAGTTCACATCAACGAGCACGGCAAAGGGTGCAGGTAAGTTCAAATTTCACATTCATATCCATTTGGTTACCGTTTATTTTTGCCAGTGTGGTGTCATTTTGTCATTGACATTTGAATCACACAGCCACACATAAAATCACATCAGACATTATTAGCTAGTGAAAAAAAAATTAATGTATTGTTCAAAGTTATATACTATATGTTAACTATATAACAGTATGTAAGTAGAACTAGAATGTTTCATGGTTAAACTCTGGGTTTCTTTATTAACATATATAAATATATAAATGTATGTATATGTTTATATGTGCTTAGTACATACAACGTTAATGTATGTTATATAACATACATACGTATGTTTCTAGATAAAAAATTGCTTTTACAGTTACGATGTTCGAAGTTCTTTGTTAGTGATCTCTTCCTCTGGGCTTTTCTTTGTGCGCCTTGAAGTATGCTACGCTTTAAACGCTTACACCAGTGTACACGCATACTACTATATATACATACTAACTAGTACAACATACATATACATAAAACATACATACACATACACAACAACAACAGACATTGATCAGCCCCTAAAATACAACCAACTTTCAACTTTCCCACAAAAAAAAAAAACCAACAAACAAACTCAATATCAGTATTCAAAACTCTCTCAAATCTCTCACTCTCGTTGTCATCCTTCAGTCAGCCTTCAGCCTTCAGTTCAGCTGTTTCTTCCACTTCATCCACTCAGTTGTTGATGATGCTTCTAATTCTATTGAACTGACAATGAGTACGCCTTATGTGTCTCTTTCAGAATGTGAACACGTCTTCATATTTCTGACTGTGATTGCGCCTTGGATACTTTGTAAAATTTAACTTAAACCAAACAAACAAACAAACCAAATTACAAAATGCAAATATGCAAATGCTAAGCGTCTAGTTGCAAATAACAAAAGCAATGCACATAGACTATAAGCTCCTACTAACAACTTATATAACTTTAGCATATATATATATATATTAATATATGTAATATATGTATTAAATGTATCTGAGCTATACCACCAATAACAACAACAACAACAACAACTGCAACAACTGCAACAAGAACAACAATAAAAACAATAACAACAACTTCAAAATAATTCTACAACAACAACAGCTACAACTACACCCGATCATAAGCGTGTGCACATACAAAAAGAAAGCAATGAAAAAAAAATCGTTTATTTTGGGTTTGAGGAATGAGAAATAGGGACAATTATATAGCCTATACCCAGTATATATGTATATGTGTATTGTATATAGCAGTAGCTATAGTATCTCTAACTATAAATATCAATGTGTGTATAAGAGAAAGTTACAAAAAGAGAGAAAGTGTGTTTTTGTGTATGTATTGAACAATGAAAGTATTTTTGCATAGTTATCCAACACTAACATACTACTTACATACATACTACTTATGCACAATTAGCTTACCTACATAAAATAAGTGTACACTCTATTTAATGTACGTTCAGTTATCTTCCAAATTGTACATATCAAAACCAAAAACCAACAAGCCGCAGCAGCATGAGCATATCTCTATCAATATCAATTATCGAAAAACCCAAAAGAACAAAAAATTATCAAATTACGCTCTCTTAAACTTTATGTTCAATAAACAAACTAATTGCAAAACTTATTTAACAAACAACAGTTGAATTTATTTAAAACGAACTTTCCTTAATTTTAACTCGAGATAAATTTATTAATGAAATAAACCTTTTTGTGTATATATATATTTTTTTTTTAATATTATAGCTCAAATTTAGTTAAGTTTTGTTTCATTTTTAAAAAGTTATAAGTCTAATATTTTAGGGTATAATTTTTTTTTATTAATAATATTCGATTTTTATATATATATTTGTTTGGTACAATAATATTTCATGTATTAAAGTTTTTACTTTTTGCTTTTCTTTGTCGTTGGAATAAAACTCTTAACTCAGTCTTTGATTTAGGAAAGTTCGACTTGTATACTCTTTTTGTTGGGTGTCGGGTATAAACGCACTGTCACTGCGCAGCACTGCACACAGCACAGCATACACTCGAAAAAATGCACACAATACTTTTCAAAAACATACACTAAAAAAAACTGCTGCTAAACCACTTGCAGAATCCAATAACGAGCTGGTAACCGCATCGACGACAGGACGCAGCGATCTCACAACGGAGCAGCAACAACATGGCAGCAGCAGCAGCAGCAGTAGCAGCAGCAACAATGTTGGTGGCAGCAGCACCGCCACATATATGACAACAATGTCCAGTGCCGGAGGCAGCGGCAGCGGCAGCAGCAGCACGTCCAGCAGCCAACCGAGCAGCACCAGCAGCAGTAGCAGCACCACACAGCGCACCGCCAGCAGTAGTAGTCAGCCAACAACCACAACTATAACCACAACAATAACAACAACAAGAAGAACAACAAGTACAACAACAATGATGCCAGAGGTACGAACGACAGTAACAGAGCGCGAAACCACACATGAAGATGATTTTGGATCAATAGGTGGTGGTGGTGGTGTTGGTGGTGGTGGTGGGGGAGCTGGCAGTCATGATCATGAACGTATACAATTGCCCGATGAACATCCGATGCCACCTTTGCCACCACCATTGCCACCACAACCAGATCCGCCACCATATGGACCATACGGCGGCAACACCTACAACAGCAACAATGTCAACAACTATCGACCCAAGGGTGGCAAGGGTGGACGCATCAACTCCATCGAGGAAGAACGCACAGCGATGATAATTGGCATTGTGGCAGGCATACTGATTGCTGTCATATTGGTTATATTGCTCGTATTGTGGCTTAAATCGAACGGTGATCGCGGCTACAAGACGGAAAGTGAAAAGGCAGCAGCCTATGGATCGCATAATCCGAATGCAGCATTGCTTGGTAATACCAGCACCAATGGCTCCTATCATCAGCAGCGACAGCATCATCAGGCAGCCGGTGGCATCAACCAGGGACAACTCCATAATCAACAGCAGCAACAGCAACAACAACAGCATCATGGACAGAATGGACATAATAGTGGTGGCGGTGGCGGCGGAGGCATGATGTCCAGTGGTAGCGGCTCACTTGGCTACGGCAGCGATGGCAGACCACAGATGGCTGGTCTGGTGCAGCCAAAGGCCAAGAAACGTGACTCCAAGGATGTCAAGGAGTGGTATGTGTAAGGAACTTCAGCAAGAGAGAAAACTTCAACATCGTCAAATTAGCAATAAATCACGTGATCCAATTGATCTAGAAAAGAAAAATATATATATAACTCCATTTATATTTACACGCATGCATACAAGAAAACAAACATAATATATATATATATATATTTATTTAGCAACGTTGTCAAGGCGTTAATTAAACAAAACAAAAACAAAACACAACATCTCAAAGTGTACAAATGACGGAAGGATAATAAGCAAAGCCCGCACGAAAAAAAACCATTAGTGTTAGCAAGGACATACATCTATATATATATATATATATACACCACATTACAAATATAAATACAATATTTTAGCTGCATACGCATTAAGTTTTAATGGCATTGATTCTACCAGAACTAAAAAAAAAGCAAAATAAAAATAAACTCTACAAATTATACGGCTAAATTTATGCCTAAGAAATTATAGCTTCAAACTCAAGACTTGCTAATAAACCAAAAACAAAATAGGAATCAATGCGTTTGGGCATATATATATATATACACCACAAGCATATATATATATCATTATGTTATAATTATAATTATGCCACTAGCCAATCAAATAATTGTGTGTAAAAAATCTATAAAAACAAGTTATACAAATATATTAAAAAACAATCTTAACTGCAAACCAAAAGAAAAAATATACAAGAATTAAATAATTTAGCGAATTTCGATGTAAACGTAATTTAAACCACTATAATAATAATAATATCGATACTATATATATATATATATACCTAAAAAGTTCTGTAAGCAGTTTTTGATTGTTGGCTAAAAAGGTAAAATTACAGCGTGTAAAATTACAAATTACAAAATGTGGTGCTGTAATCTAAATAAATGAAGCAAATCTATAAATATTATTATTATACCATAAACGTAATGATAATATGCATATAGAAAAAAACTCTGCCTAAGATTGTTTATTGAATTGAAACTGGCTTTAATTAGTTAATGATAACAATTCTCAACTCTTATGATTGAATGAAAAAAAACGTAAAACGTATGTCAGCAAAACATAACGTATGTAACGCGATCTCTCCCATTTTGCGTGCAGCAAAACTATAACAAAATATATTGAATGCCATATTGTGTTTGAATGTAAAAATTTGGTTCGTAATCCCACTAACAACAACAACCTATATATACTTTTTAATATGTATATGTATTTGAGACTATATATTGTCATAGAAGCTTATGCAATATGAACTCGGACATATCAATTAACAAGACACTAACACCAATACCAACTCACAAAAACACTAAGACTTACACACACACACACACACACTAGACATTGAAGCGAACCTACCTAGCTTTATTTTACAAAAAAAATGCTATTTATTGTGAGCAAAATTACTTTACAGCTGAAAAGGTTAAAGAAACAAGCAACAAGCAACAATTTTACAGTATTAGAGCCGCTTTGTGCATATTTTTGAGGCTTACGTGACGTATACGCAATCAGCAGCAGCAGCAACTAACAATAAGACAACGTACTAAAACAAACAAACAAACACACACACATACACACAAATGTTCTTTCTTCACATAATTTAAAGAAAATATATCACTTTGTAGAGCTTTTGTTATTGATTTTGCTGATACATATTTGTATACTAAAAGAAATTTGTAATCTTTATGCATATGTACTTACACACATATATATATATATATATATTGGAGTTATACACGCACACAAACATACACATACACACAACTATTCCTGCATACCAAGAAAAAAAACTAGCTAAATTAATGAATTCTTCTTTTGAATTTCTCTTTAGCCAATGACAATGTTTTATACATATAAGTATATCAAAATACTATATATATATATACATATATATGTATATTTGACTCCTAGCTATATCTATTTATATATATATGTATATGTATATAATGCATTTCAAACAAACGATTTTTTGATATATTTTCGAGTTTATGAAAACAATCTCAACTTGTATACAACCGAAATACCACAAAATACTAGCGAATCTAGCGAAATGAACACTTAGGACAATTACAACATCAACACTATACAATGCACACATATTTATACACACTCACACATATATATACTATATACAAAATCTACTACATACATACTCTACTATTTATATATATATATACACACACATATATATATATATGTACATCTCTATATACAAAATATACAAATTCTATAACTATTATGATTATTATTACTATGTATTACGTCCCTTCGATTTGATAATATAATTAATTCAATGCTGTTGATAACGAAATTAAACATTCCCACTTAAAAATATTAAATGTACCCGATCTCCAATGGCTACGACAAAACAATTTCTATATATCTTCACAATGTTAATGCTGCACAAGATAAAAACTAAAAAATCCAAAACTTCTGCATTTTAAATAAACCACAAAGTTTACTCATTTCAATTGAAAAAAAAAACTCAAATTTTATGCCTTGCGATTATTCAAAATGCACATCCAAAAAAAAAAAAAAACCCAAAGAAGAAAACTTCAATCTATTGAAAATTCTACACGCCATGCAAATTATATACTTGATAAATTGTTTAAAAACAATGTTAGATAAACTAAAAACTAAAAAAAAATTAAAAAAAAAATACAATACCGATACAAATTGATTAACGAATAATGTTATGTATGATAAACATAAATGATAAGTGGGGCAAGGCACGTAAAGTAAAGTTAGTTTAATGAGTAAAAGTAACTTAGTTAAAGCATGTAATAGTTGAATGATCATAGGAACAAATAATGCGAATGATGCGAATGCAAATACAATGTATCAATACAACTTCAACTTACATATATATAGGCTTAATATCATTGTTATCTAATATATATATACGAAATTACCAAACACACACATACACTCCAATACAGACACACAAAACACATACACACATACCCAGTATATAACAACAGCAACAAAGAATATGATGTATATGAACATGTAATGGCTGCGCCCATATATATATTATAACAAATCGTAACGTGTATATGTAACATTTAGCGGCAGTGATTGTTAATGAAATGGCTTTGTTTTGTGTTAGATTTTATAATTTATGAGAAAGAAAGAAAGTAAAAAAAAATGAAGCGTATAAAATGCATACAAATACAGAATGACTGACAAAACACAGAATTATAACATTGCATATAATATATAAAATAAAAGTATAAAACGAAATGCGTTACTTTTTTTTAATATCTTATTTTCGCTTAACAGTTCTGCACTCGGTAGGTAACATTTCTCTGTTAACACAAAGAAGTTTTTGAAAGGTGCGATAGTGGCTCAATCCAACTGTAAGAAACTGGCTATGCGATAGTCACGAACCAGTTCTTTGTTCGTGAGCTCATTTCGCATGATTCAATACAACCCTACAAGTATTGCTTGTGACTTGTTAAAGTTAAAAATTTCGATTTATAAGTTATACATTTAATCACAAACGATGGCTGCAACCTCAAATCCTGCGGCAAAGACCGAGATGATTGATCTCACAAAGCTCAGTCCGGACCAGTTGATGCAACTCAAGCAAGAGTTCGAGCAGGTGAGTGCAAGAGTCGCGTGTAGGTGTGTTGCTCACCAGCGTGTACGTTAGATGAGAGGGGAAAGAGCTTGCAAAGGGTTACGATGCCGCAAATGCACAGAGAACATGAAATGGCACATGTTTGTAACAAAACGTTCTATTTAGGAAATGGGCAACATACAGGAATCACTGTCGACGCTGCACGGCTGCAAGGCGAAATACGCTGGTTCCAAGGATGCTCTGGAAGCATTTCAGCCTGATTGGGAGAGTCGTGAAATACTTGTGCCGCTGACAAGCAGTATGTATGTTCCAGGTCGCATCAAGGACCTCAACAACTTTGTCATAGACATTGGCACCGGCTACTATATTGAAAAGGTATATGCAACACACAAAATAACTGAATCAATATATAGCTTACAGCTCCATCTGTTTGTATTTAACAGGATTTGGAAGGATCTAAGGATTACTTTAAGCGTCGCGTCGAGTATGTACAGGAACAGATTGAGAAAATCGAACAGATCCACATACATAAGACGCGTTTCCTAAACTCTGTGATGAGTGTGCTGGAGATGAAGCAAGCGGCCGCCATTAAAATGATTCAGCAACAACAGCAAGCCAAGCAGACAGCCTAGGTGAAGAACCTCTGATGTGGGATTTGTGCAGAAAAAAGATGATTAAATTATTAAACCATTAAAATAACATTTGTGCATTTAATTAACATATGTAGTTTATTAAATTGTTCAACTATTTTTTGGCCTCGTCCAATGCGATACTTAGCACCTTTACTTTTTGCTCATAAGCTGATTTCAAGTCCTGTCAAGAAACAAAGAAAGATATATAAGCGATTATTATTGTCCTAGGTTTGTAAATTAAATTAAATCATACCTTAAAAATCTTGGACTGTGTATCGTATTCGGCGCGCAGTTTATCGTACACAGCCTTTGATATCTCCAGTTTTTTTTCGGTAAGAGCACATTTGTCCTGTTCGGCCTTAATCCACAACTGACTCTTCTCCAGACGCGCCTGTGTGTGTTCACCCTCTGTGGTTTTCAGCTGCAACATATCTTTGGTCACTTGCAACACATCCTTAATGGACTCGACTTGTTCCTTGAGCACTTTAATCTGTTGTTCCTGCTGCTGGTTCACTTTTGTCTTTTCGAATAGCAATGTTTTGGCCTTAAGCAAAAGTTCATCTTGTTCTTGTCGTGACTTTGGTGCGTCTACTCCACCCAACATTACCGATTGCTTTAATGATAGCTCCAAGTTGGCCACACGCTTCTGCAAACGTTCATTCTCGCAGCGTGCATCCTATTCAAATGGAATAACTATTAAATAAAATAACTATAAAATTTGCATTCAAAACTAACCTCAAAATCTTTACGCAGTGCCCCGATTCTTTTGCGGGACTCCTCGAGCAACGCTTGTTTTTCGCTCTCCAATGTGAACACCATGTCAAGCAGTTCGTTTTGTTGCTGCGCCGCAGGCGGCTCCTCCACTTGCTCCACTTGTCCATTCGCTGTGTCATTGTTATTCACATCACCTCCAGTTGGGTTTTCCAAATTGTTTGCAGACATTTTATCTAAATATATTATATTTAAACAAAGTTTTCACACGCTTTAACGCTACGCGATTGCTTTAGTACGTTTATTTTTTCGTTTTTATAGACAAAATAGATGCATGCGCTATTTATAGCCAACATTTTTTTTTTGGATTCTCTAGCTTCTCTCTGAAGCAAATACATAGCTCTCTCACACATTTCCTCTACACTTGAAAATTTTGGTTCAAAACAATAAACAATTTGGTTTTCAGGTTTAGTTTTGCATACGCCGCAGCATATATTCTGTTGTTTTATTTATTAATATGCATATTACGTGAAATGAGGAGGGCTTATAAATGATGCGGGATTAATACAAATCGCAGTTAGCAAAGAACAATTAAATTGTTATTACAATTAAATGGGGGCGAAAGTTTTTGCAGTTTGCAGTGAGTTTTACATAAGATTAAGTGCCTAACCAAGTATAAGAAATGCCATACTATGAGCAGCTTCAACGATCAACGATTTAACCATCAAGTTCGCCAGCGGCGCAGGCATCGGCATAGCTCTTGCCACTCTTGTCTTCCGGATTAAGTTTGATCATGTCGTCAATGCGCAAAATGGTTATTGCCGCCTCAGTAGCGAACTTCAGCGATTTGATCTTAGACATGGCCGGCTCCAGCACACCAGCCTTCTTGTTGTCGCGCACAACACCCTCTATCAGATCCAAGCCGGTCCACTTGAGCTCGCCATGCTTGGAGGTATTTGTCTGGCTGGAGTTGTGATACGAGCGCAGCTTGGCCACCAAATCCGTGGCATCCTTAGCAGCGTTAACAGACAAGGTTTTGGGAATGACCAACATCGATTTGGCAAACTCGGCAATTGCCAGCTGCTCCCGAGATGACAGCGATGTGGCAAAATTCTCCAGGTAGATGGACAGTGCTGCTTCTACGCAGCCGCCACCAGCAACAACTTTCTTACTTTCCAGCACACGCTTAACCACACAGAGAGCGTCATGGACAGAGCGCTCCATCTCATCGCAGTAGAAGTCGTTGGGACCACGCAGAATAATAGATGCAGCAGCACTGCAAACACACAAAAATCAAGGATAAGAAATGACTTTTTTTGTATGTTATCCCCAACGCCTTACCGTGCCTTAGTGCCCTTGATGAGGATGAGCTCATCGTCACAGATGACCTCCTGTGCCACCTCAGCAGCTTCTCCCACCATGGAGGCATCGAAACTCTCCTCACCATCCATATTTGTAAGTGATGTCAGGAATGCGGCACCAGTTGCCTTGGCAATGATCCTCAAATCGCTCTTCTTCACACGACGCACAGCCATTGCTCCAGACTCGATGAAGTACTTCATACACAGATCATCAACACCTCCACTGACCAGAACAACGTTTACGCCAGTGCCTAGAATCATGTTGATGCGCTCCTTCGTGATATCTAGCTCACGCGCGCGAATAGCTTCGAGCTTGTCGGGATCATTGATCAACACCTGGACACCCATTTTCATCTTAGTCTTTTGCAGCGAGAAGTCAAGGCAGGCAATCTTTGCGTTCACAATTTTCTTGGGCATCTGCTGCGAGGCAATGGTGCAGTTCAGAGCATAGCCTGGAATCAGAACTGATTCGCGAGCGGATTTGCCATGGGCTTTCAACACGTTTATGGCTTTGATCGAGTAGGCTGTCTGTCCTCTGGGATCGGTGATCTTAACAGCTTGAGTGGCATCGACAACCATTGAGGAGAAGAAATCGGCATCAGCGCCAATAATCTTGGAGCTCATTGATGTCTTGGCAATGTTAATAAGTGTGTCACGGCTAAGATCGTCCACTGGGGCGGTCAGATGCTCTGAGATATACTTGCATGCCTCCTTGCAGGCAATACGATAACCCGAAATGATTGAGGTGGGATGAATCTTTTGCTTGACCAACTCATCGGCGTTTTTCAGCAGCTCTGCGGCCAAAATGACAACTGATGTGGTGCCATCGCCAACTTCCTCATCCTGCAGCTGAGCAAGCTCCACAAGCACTCTAAAGAATCGCACATGTTATTCACTTTAGTAACTTATTATATTTTACACTTACTTTGCAGCTGGATGCTCCACTTCAAGCAGACGCAAGATTGTGGCGCCGTCATTGGTAACGGTAACATCACCAATATCATCAACCAGCATTTTGTCCAAGCCAACGGGTCCCAGGGAACTCTTGACAATGTTCGATATGGAGAGCGCTGCCATTACTGCAAAAGAAACATGAAAGGATTTTAAACTCAAATGCATTCATATGGACGCTATTAGCCATAACCTCACTTTAAATGCGTTCAGCCTTAATATTTCTATAAATATAACGTGTTTTAATCGTTTTGTAAAAATGAAATTAGCAAAAGTTAAGTTAAATTTCATATTTTTAGTTCGAGAATATTCTTCAACAATCTCTGGGGGTCTGATTGGCAACGTGCTTGTCCCCGGCGCTTACTGCAGCTGCAGCTGTTGTTGAAATATGTGAATACTTACCGTTCTGTGTGCGAACCGAAGCGCCGGATTGTCGCGTGCCAGCGATGGATAAGGGACTTGCCATTGTCGACATTTTGCGTCAGTGCTTTTATACTTTTAATAAAAATTTAAACAAATTAAACACACACTGCTTCTACTCTCAGTGAAAAATTGCCGCACGCTTAAACCGCCTGACTCAGAGTTAGTGATGGGCTTCGCTTGCTCTATCGATATCTCTTATTCGATTATGGCCAAAGCATTGGTAAAAATAATTTTTGCATGAACAATGTTTGCAAATCCAAATAAATCATGATGGGCAATATTTTACATGAGGCCAAATTAAACTCTTTTCGGACACTTTGAAGCTTTAATCGTCTGTTATTTTTAAACTGTCGCATGGCGCTAAGCATTTTATGCTTCTTCTTTAACCAAAGCGATGTGTAGTCGATGGTAGGCTATTGTGAATTTAAATGGATTTTAAAGAAACGATCGAAATATCGACTATTTTGTTAACAAAACCGCGGCAAAAGCAACAAAAGTTCTATATGTGTTGTCTTAATACGATCTAGTTTTTATTTTCCATTGTCATATTGTTTTTTATTTGCAATTGTGATCCAATTTACAAAATGAGTGCCATTCCATCAGACACTGAAACATCTGCTCCTAACGGCGCCGAATATAAGACACCAAAGAAACAGAAAGAAACAGCACGGCGTCCGAAATCTGCCAACAGAAAATTAAATATGGTTGAGACAAGTTCTGATGCACCAAGCGGTGAAGCTGAGCTCCAGGAACAGCCACGCACACGTCGATCAGGGCGCAAACCGAGTCCCACCAAAAAGTATCGAGAATATAAAGGCAAAGGCGACAAGGAGCGCATTGTTGTCAACTATGTTGAGTGCACGGACGAGGATGAGCAGTCTGAGACTGAAGGAGATGAAGATGTTGTGGAACTAGGGGTTGCTGGCGCTGCCAAGCCCACTGCCCGAGATCTAGAACTGATACAGGCCGACTATAATGTGGCAGGAACGAGCTTGTTTGGCTTCAATACGCCCAAGAAAAGAGATGCGATGTCATTGGCTGCACTAAATGCTACTCCCTGTACACCAAAGACCCCGAAAACTCCACGTTTTGGTGTCAAAACACCAGACACCAAGCGCAAAAAGGCGGATCAGCCAAAGACGCCATCACATGTGCGCACAAGGGTCAAGAAACGTAATTAATATCCAACTAATATTCTATCTTCAATATTAACGCTTTTTCTTTCAGAGATCGCTCGAATTGTTGCCGACTCCGATGAGGACTTTTCCGCTGACGAGAGTGATTTTCGTCCCAGCGATGGCAACTCTTCGAGCAGCAGCAGTAGTAGCAGCAGCGATGGAACTGGCTCCGATAACGATGCCGCTGATGACGAATCCAAAACACCCTGTAAGGCTCGACGTGCTATTGTTGTGCCTGTGCTACCTAAGACGCCATCGGCAGCTCGCCAACGGCAATCAGCGCGAGCCAAAAGATCCAATGAGTATGTGCCCGAGAGCGATGGCTACTTTCACTCGCATGCTAGCAGCAAGATACTTACTTCGGATCATACACTGGATCGCTTGAAGAATCCAAGACTGGCTGCCGATCGTGTATTTAGCCTGTTGTCCGATATGAAAGCATCAGTGGAACACGAGACTGCAATCAGTGCCATAATGGAGGAGTATCGTTCCTATTTTCCCAAATGGATGTGCATCCTTAACGAAGGTTTCAACATTCTGCTCTACGGATTGGGTTCAAAACGGCAACTTTTGCAGTCCTTTCATCGTGAAATACTTGCACAGCAAACAGTGCTGGTGATAAACGGATTCTTTCCTAGTCTGACATTGAAAGATATACTGGACAGCATAACTAGTGAGATTCTGGATGCGGGACCGAGTCCAGCGAATGCACACGAAGCTGTAGATATGATTGAAGAGGAGTTTGCACTCATACCCGAAACACATCTCTATCTGATTGTACATAACATAGATGGCGCAATGCTACGCAATGTTAAATCCCAAGCTATCCTTTCCCGCCTGGCACGTGTGCCCAACATTCATCTGTTGGCATCTATCGATCACATTAACACGCCATTGCGTAAGAAACTTCAATAATGATATCTATAAATAGTTAATAACATTTAAAATTTTAGTTTGGGATCAGAACAAGCTGGGCAATTATAACTTTTCCTGGTGGGATTGCACCACAATGCTGCCGTACACGGATGAAACAGCCTTTGAGAACTCGCTGTTGGTGCAGAACTCTGGAGAATTGGCACTATCCTCAATGCGCAGCGTATTCTCCTCGCTGACGACAAACTCAAGAGGCATTTACATGCTTATTGTCAAGTTTCAGTTAAAGAACAAAGGCAATGCGAACTATCAGGGCATGCCCTTTAAGGATTTGTACTGGAGCTGTCGCGAGGCTTTCTTAGTTAGCTCGGATTTGGCATTGCGTGCACAATTAACCGAGTTTCTCGATCACAAATTGGTCAAGTCCAAGCGCGTTGCTGATGGCTCCGAACAGTTAACCATTCCAATTGATTCATCGTTGCTGCAACAGTTTTTGGATGAACAGGAGAAAAAATAATAACAATATATAGTCATCGTCGCCAACTCTTTAGAACATAATAATTTATTATCTACTCTGTTAAATACAATTACAATTTGCTTTTTAAAAAGGTTTCCCGTGTTCTCTTTGTTTGTTTGTTTGTTGGTTTGTTTGTTTTCCATTTCCCCCAAGTTTTACTATATAAAGTTCATTTACGATTTTGTTCTCCTGTTTGTCGCTTATTGTTTTCTACACATTTAGATTGGCATGCAAAAAAATGTCTTTTTGTCATTTACTAGTATTGTGTATATCTTCAATATGTTTGCGTTTTGATATTTTATCATCTTTAGTTGATTTTGTTTTTTGGTTTTTTTGGTATGCCTCACTGGCGGCATTTACACAGCACTTTTGAAATTTTATTGCTTTTGCTAGTTTGTTGGTCAATTTGAATGAAATTAACAATCGCTCTACTTATTTAAAGCATACTCATTATAATATAGCTAACAGCACTTAATATTGACATTATTGTTTTTTTTTTTGATTACCTTAAATCGGTTCTTACCAATTTGTTTAAGTGCTGTGCAAATACCGTTTAAGCTTTTATTTAATTTAATTTTTTTTTTATTTGTTGTGCATTTGAAACGGAATCGGAAAAAAAACCTATTGCTCTATATAATATTTACATTTCATTAAATTTTCTTTTTTTTTGCAAATTCTGATCCTAGAAAAATCAATTGTTTTGCTTAATTCCGACACATCTATTATTTAAATAAATCCCAATCTTTTTTCGTGTAAACATTTTAACGAATTTGCACTTATCAAAAAATTGGAGTATTTAATATTGTTTATTGGATGAATATTATCACTTTTACTTTATTCGTTTGTTTGTTGGTTGTTGCTGCTGCTGTTTTGTTTTTGCAAATGAAAAGAAAGAATCTAGTTTTGTTTTCCCCCCACCCGAACCAAAAAAAAGCAAGCTCCTTGCAAAGAAAGAAATTGGAATTGGAATCCTTTATATTGCGTTTGTTCTCCTTTTTTGTTTTGTTTTATATGAAAGACTTTGTTGTTGATGGTTTTTTGTTTGTTTTGTTTTATATACTATACACAGAGTGCTACATTTTGCATTTATTTCGACAATGTTTTGATGTTGTTCTTATAAATTTTTTAAGATTTTTTTTTTTTGTTTTTTTTTCATACAAGAAATGAAGAAGTTGCATTAAATACTTAATAAACAAAAAACATTTGTGTTTTAAAAAGAAGATAATGTATGTGTGTGTGTGTGTGTGGCTATTGTTTAACGGTGGTGGTTGCTGCTTTTGTTGTTGTGTGTTATTGGGGAAAAGAAATTGTTAGTTATGGTTGTTGTTGTCCTCAGATGTTCTTGTTGTTGTTGTTGTTGAAAGTTAAATACAAAAATAAGACCTTTGTTATGCTCTGTCTCTCGCTGTCTCTGACTCTGTTTTGAATTGAAATTTTCAGAGTGCTTTACATATACACAATATATAAATCAACTTCATTATCATATCCGTATCATTATGCATAATTAGTCATACTCATCGAATATACATCACAATCAAAGTGTACGCTTTGTAATTTATACGCGGTAAACATAATAATTATAGTTTATAATAATAATTAATAATTATAATAGTTACGCATTGTTTTCTTTTTTACTTTATTTTTCGTTTTTTTCTTCTTTCTTTTTTTTTTTTTATTAATTATTTATATACGGTTTTGTTTTTTTATTTAGTTGCCTTCTGGATACTTAATGAAATTTAGATTTGTGGTTCTTTCTTTTTTTAAGATAAGTTTTTAATATTTTTTGTTTTGTGTGTGTTTTGTTTTTGTTTGATTTTGAAATCTTAAAAATAAGCATTAATCGTAAATCATAAATCAACAAAATAAAAATATATTCAATTTATTATCAAGTTCTTGAAAATTAAATTACTCGATATTGAAACAATAAAACGCTGTCAGCTGTTGTTGTTCTGGTTGTTGTTGTTGCTGCCAATTGTTGTTCATATTATATTATTAAATGTTGCACAGCTGAATTATATGTTGTTGTTGTTGTAGTAGTTGTTGTTGTGAAAGAAACGCAATGCTTCTTCTTGCAGCAACTGTTAAAATGTATGTTACATATATTGTTAATATTATTGTTGATTTTGTTGTAGGTATTGCTGTTGTTGCTGTTGTTACTGTTACTGTTTTATGATTATTATTATTATAATTGGCTGCTTGTATTGTTGTTGTTGTTGTTGTTGAATTATGGTTTCAGCTCATTTTCACGCGTTTCCTTGGTGGTCCAATTGGTGGGATTTGTTGTGTTGCAAGCGCACGAAATGCCTCTGCTATCAAATGTGAATGTGTTGTGATCATACTTTGCCATCCATTGGTTTCCATCACATCGGTGGCATGACTGTAATAGATTACAATACAAACATTATAACAACAATTATGTATTATAGTTAATAGTAATTTGTGGCTGCTTACGTATTAATGAAATCTATCGTTTGTGCTTTCAATTGATCCGCACTATGGAGATCAGCTAATATTAATGTTTCGGCTGCTGTTTCAACAGAGAGATTGACGCACAGCGCCTCCTCGCACATCACTTTCAGCTTTTCGAGTGCATACTGTAAACAAAAATAAATATATGTTATTAATTGTTTCATACATTGTTAACGTTAAGATGATGTATGTATGTACCTTATCAGCAGCCGCTAAGAGATCATCAGCCATTTTTTCTAGATTTGACGCCTTGCCCGTATATATGAATCGTAGCATTTCTTTGAGAACCTCATGATCCACATCGGTTATGGCGACACGATTCAGTTTACGTTCCTCCATTTCGTGCTCAAACATGGCCGCAAAGACATCACTGCGCGCTATTCAAAATACAAGGAGTAAGTTTATACCCTGTTATAATCTCTCTTATGTCAGTTGCTTACCTGCCAGTATGGCTTTGTGCGCTTGAAACTCACGGCCACCGACCGAGAGCGTTACATCGCTGAATTTCTCGTTGTCAAAGAGATTGCCGAGATCCTCAGATAGTTTGCATTCGGGCACTTTGAACTGCACAATATTGGATTGTCCGGATATGTTCACACTATCCGCCACAACGCTAACCTCACAGAATATGGTTAGCTTATCTTCGGGCAATAAGCCATTGGCCTCGTCCAAAAGAAAATCGCGGCGTATGAACTTCTTAAAGCCCCAATCTTTGCCTTGCACAAAACGGTAAGCTCTATCAAAGTAAAAATATCAAGTTTTAATATATATATATCATATTATATATAGTATGATATGTTACTTACCGCTGGGATTCCATTGCTTTGGTTTCCTCACGTTTTGCATTTAGTATTGAGAATTTGAACTTGGCTCTGACTTCCGATTTGTTGCACGAAACTAACAGTAAATATAATGATAAGTAATCCTTGCTCTCCTCATCTAGACCCTTGGGATTTACCCGTAAACACCTGTCAAACATATTCAAAAGTATTATTTATCGATTGTTCTTAATGGTTCAAAGTATCGTGTAACTTACCATTTTAGTTTGTCATTAGCACCGGCTGAGAATGTGGACGATTTGAGTACCTCACCCATCTCTTCCCGACAAAAACTAAAGTTATTTATGGTCCACATATAACTAAATTTAACAACTTTGACCTGTAAATTGTATAAGAACGAACCGATTAATAAACATACAACCAAACGAGCTATATATATATTCATTAAGTTTATATATAAATTTTTTTGTATTATTAGTGACAACAACACTTCATATATCAATATCTGTATAAATCCTGAGGTAAGTAACTTAGATTAGTAACATTTTCTAATTTTTTTCACTAACTAAGTTAATCCATTAATCGATAGTTCTACAACTCTTCATATATATATATTTGTATAAATCCTGAGGCAAGATATCTGATTCTAATTTTTTTCACAAGTATCTTAGATCAATGTAACATTTTCTAATTTTTTTCACTTACTAACTTAATCGATTAATCGATAATTCCACAAAACTTCATATATCTATATCTGTATAAATCCTGAGGCAAGATATCTGAGATCAATGTAACATTTTCTAATTTTTTGCACTTACTAAGTTAATCGATTAATCGATCGTACGCAAAGTGCAATCCCCAAGTTGACATTGTTTTGTTTAATCGAGATATTTCTAAGTCGAAAAATAATTTGATACTCTATATTCTTAAGAATCAAAAGCAAATCTCATGCAAAATCTCCACTTTCCACAATTCTCACAAACTGATAATGCACTTTTGTCTTTCCTTCCTTCTCGTTCTCGTCTACAGTTACAAATTCTTTAATCTCTTGTCTCTGATTTGCGCACCTGCGTAACGTGAATGTGAAGAGATAGATCACAATACGGACAACACCGGAAATGCATTTTGTGCTCGAAGCCTGGGCAAAAACCTAACCACAAAAATGGATTCAGTTTACACACACACACACACACAATCCATAGGAATGCCAGCAGGCATTGGGTGTAAGCTAATCCTTTTTTGCATGCATACTGCAGGAAGGGGTAAAAAAGAGGGGTATCTTACCTGCGTATAACACCAGTTCTCGGCAACTGGCGTATTAACTTCCTGCAGGGGCGGTGAGGGTACACGGCTGACCGCCATTGTGCTACTGGATGCGTGCAGGTTCGAGGTGACTCTAGCTGTTTGGCTTGCCTGACATTCGTTAACCGGCAATCTGCAAACAAAAAATAAATACTAATTAGTACAAATCATCTAAATGAGAAGTGAGGTTAAATCGAAACTACAGTTTAGTGTGCATAGAAAGAAAAAGGAGAAAAAAAAAAGATGGAGCGCACCTTGGCTCTTGCAATAAATCCATAATGCTGCGTTCGAACTCAATTTTGACCAAATTACTGTCGTCACTCGAATGTCTAGCCAGTAGATTGAGCAGCTTAAGCAGCAGAGAGTTCTCCAGCTTGCCGCACACACACACACACACAACACACACACAACAAATCGAGATATTGTTTAATAAAATGACGAGACACGGAGACAGAAACGGAGACGTAGACACAGGCACACGGAAATCACGAAACAGAATGCGCCAAAATCTGATGTGCACATCATTTAGGAAAGGCAAAAGAACAACTTTAAATGCGAGTGAGCGAAAGCTCATGCATTTACCGTTATTGCGTCTGAGCGAAAGAGCGTGTGTGTGGATGTGTTTGATCGACTCACAAAGAGCTTTCGTCGTGTGTGGATCGTATTAGGCAGAGAGAGAGAGAGAGAGTGAGAATATTTTTAAGCAGCAAAATTTAACAGCACGACCGGCACGATGCAGCGTCAAATGAAAACTGAAACAATCTTCCAAAAACCGTGTAGGCCTGAAATAAACTGTGTCGGCCAAGATGCGTCACAGGATGCAGCAGCAGCAAGGATAACTCAGGCATAATAACGCCGCCTGCAGATGACAGCAGCAAACAATAGACGAAAATACTTTAGCCAAGAGTGTAAAATTGACGAAACAATGGCAGAGAGGGAGGGAGCGAATGAGAGAGAGAGAGAGAGAAAGGATCTATGGCAACAGTGACAACAATGAGAGTTTTTGAGCTGGCGCAGATGCAAAAAGGAAATGACATCAACAACAATAACAACAATAACAACAACACAACAGCTAAGGAAAAACTTAAGGAAAATCTTTACAAGGCTGAGAGAGATGCTGCTGCTTTAAGAGTTGTTGCCAGTTTTATAGTTCACTTCAGCTGGCCATCAAAAAAAAAAAAAGGACCTTCACTTCCAATGTGTACGTTTGCGTCTGTGTGTGACAGCGCGTGCGTGTGTATGTATGTGTATTCAAAACGGTTGACGCGAATATTTCATCAAGGTGAACAAACCGTAAACCAGCATTCGGAAATAACAGCAGCAGCAGCAGCAGTCACAGCGGGCAGAACCAAAACAACCGAAAATAATAACAACAACAACAGCAATAACAGCAATAACAAAAGCCAACGTCAATGAAGCGTTGCGGAGCGGGGCAGTGGAGGGGGTACGACGACCGCAGAGTTGTCAGGTTTAGTACCTTCAAGTAGCTTTATTCAATTTTTAGTGAGTGTGCTTTAATGTTAATGACATTGATTTGGCATTGAGAGCGATACAAACACAAACACACACACACACATTGACAGAGACAAACACCTGCAAAGCACAAGCAGTCATCTCTCTCTTACGCGCGTGTGGGCTCTCTTAGTAGTAGGTTTTTGAAGGGCTCAGTGCCGAAAGTTCGTTGTTTTTGTTTTTTTAACTTTGTTTGTTATGACATTGGGCAGCGTTAAGCTCTCAAAGAAGCTTTGGCGGCGCCACAAGGCAAAGCTAAGGTTAAACGAGACAAGCAGAGAGAGAGAGGGGGGGGGGGGAAAGGGAAGGTTAACTAAGTGATTTTTCGGCAGCCTCAGTGAACAAGCAACAACAACAGTTAAACTCGTGATGATTAATGAGTTATTGCCGACGTCGCCATCAAGAAAAACTCCCAACATGAGCAGTATGAGTCAGCGTTCTGGCTGATTAGGCTGGACCTTTGAATGATGCATTCGTGTATATATATATATATAAAATTGATTATGGGTGGCATTATTGTTAGTATCACGGTTAATCCCATAGCAGTGCCAACAATTCTACCTAGTGGACACTTTACAGCTGCATTGTATTTAAGGTCCAGCCTTTTCATGCATTTACTTCATCTGCTTGCTGTGCTGCGAACACAACAACAACAACAAGCATCAGCAGCAGCAGCCGTCGACGCCGACGCCGACGTCGTCATTGGCAGCTGAATCGAATGCATTTGGTCACGGACACGCTGTAAATGCAAGCCACCTTGAGTGATCTATGCGCAGCAGAGAACCCCGAAAAGAGCAATGCGAGGGCGCACAAAGACAAAGACAAAGAGAGCGCAAGAACAGTACCATCATCAGCAGCAGCAGCGCAGCAGCAGCGATGCGAGGTCAACAAAGCAAAGAGAGACTTAAATATGACAGAGAGAGCAGCACGTGTTTAAATCCACCACACAGCATAAATCGGTTTAGTACGCACAGTACGAAGGCGGAAAGAGACAAAAGAAAAGAAATATCTGATTGGGTTAGAGGGGAGGAGATAGATGAGGGGATATATGCGAAGGCAGCTGGCGTTAAATTTGGAAAACCGCGCCAAATTTGGACAACAAAACGATTAACAACTTTTCTCCCAATTTTCCGCCAAAAAGTAACTGCTGCTGCTGCTGCTGGTTACATAATGAATCCGCATTTTCACCATACAATAATACTTCCGGCACAACTTTTTCGTTAGCATTTAAATGAAAATTTTATAGAAAATAAACAAAAACAATGAAAAAATGCCTTCAAAACACACACACACACACACATACATAGACGAAAGTCGACAACAAAAGGCAGGCCAATAATAAAAATGGTGAAAATTTTTACAACAAATTATCGCATGAGTTTTCACTCGCTTATGGTTGTTGTTGGCGTTTTCACCAACAGCAACAACAGCAGCAACAAAACAACAAAAGCGCGCCAGAAAAATACTCCTTTCACTCGACAACAACTACAACAACAACAGCAACATCAACAAATGAGTTGAGTAAAAAAAAAAACATTTTAAAGAAAAGGAAATGCTTTTCATTTTACGCATACAAACTTTCAAGCAAATGTGTGTGTGTGTGTATAAATGCGATGCAGAGATAAATTGAACAAGAGTGAAGAAAACGACCTGGCAATTTAATTTAAATAATGTGATCTTTCATGCCAATGAAAATGATTTCAAAAGAGAAACTCCAAAAGCTTAGCGCTCAACTTAACTCATCTCTCTTCACTTCCGCTACTAAATGCAGCAGCAGCTACAACAACAACAGCAAAAATTAACCACCCACCCATCGGTTCATGCAATTTCTCTTCGTCTTATACACACAAACACATACACACATTTACGTTTTTGGAGACGATGTCAACACTTGGACGCATATTAATTTTGTAAACTCCCACGCTCAAGTTGAGTTTTATCGTTACGTTTCGTTTCGTTTCGTTTCGCTACTTTTCTTGCTTGCTGTTGTTGTTGCTTTATCTGCTTTAGCTTTCAATGGAAGTCAGTCGTCAATTCGTTGCGTCGCAGCGCAGTTTTAACAGAGGCAAAGGCCCGACCCATAAGGAGAAAGCTCCTCAGCGTCGCTTCTCTCTCTCACACACATACACACACGCGCGCGCTCTGCAGTTTTGCTTGCAGTTTTCGTGAAAGTCGCTGCTGACTGCGAAGCTGCTGCTGCTGCGGCGGCTACTGATGATTGTTGTTGTTGTTGTTGTTGTTATATAAACTGTATAAAATCATTTAAGTAGAGTGAAATTTGTCCGTTTTTTTTTTTTTTCTTTTGCAAATGATTGGAAGTTTGCATTTTGACTATTATGGCTAGCTAGCTAATAGCGCAACTCTCATCTTTAACTAGTGAAAGGCTGTGCTTAAATGAATATTTAAGTATGTATGTATATGTGTAACTATTATTTTTCTTAGCGAAATCTTTAATTTCGATCCACAAGAGCTGTTGCTCTTAATTAACATACACCCACCCACAAAAGTTGTGGTATAAATTGACTCACAAAAATTACAGCAAATTTTGTTTGTCAAAGCAAAAATCAACACAGGGTTATTTTTTTTTGACACATTTGGGCATTGCAACATAAATGAAAGTTTACACTAGTTTTTTTTTTTTTTTGCGCGTTAATAAAGCATAATGACAAAGGGAAAACATATTTTTTGTGTGTTTCGGTTGTTACATAAGCATTACAAGACCGCCAACACTGTTGCGCAGTCGCCGTCGCTGCTTGCTGACGCCTACACGCCTGCGCACACATACAGGCCAGCGACGGCGACGACGACGACGTCGACAGCGAATTTCACCCGACCGCAAAAGTTTAACCGAAGCCAGCAGGCGACGTAAAACGAGAGCACGAATAACGAAAAGTGACGCTTTATGTAATCGACAACAACAACAAAAGAGCGATAGAGCTGCTTGCGGTAAATACAAATACAAAAGCAAAAAAAAACTTGTTTGATGACGTACGAGCACGCAAAGCTTAGTTTACACGCGGTCGCTCTCTCTTTACGGCTCTCTCTCTCTCTCTCTCTCTGAGCACGATGTTGTTTAGCGCGTGGCGTCGTGTTTATTGTATAATAGTAAAAACTACAGCAACAACAACAACAACGATAAACAGCTACATTATCATTAACGTATGAGTGTTACGTTCATTATCGTGTTTGGAGCGCATTAAATGAATTCAACATTATTAATAAACATTTTGTGCCCAATTTTAACACTGCACACAAACTTGGCTGGCTATTGTTGTTGTTGGTGTTTGGCTTGTTTGCATTTTGCCGCTTTTACCATTTCTCTGCACTTTCTAAACAAATTGTGCGGCGACTGCGACGAAGCGAAGGAAACGACAACGACAACAACAACAACAACGACGACGACAAGAAATTGGCTTTCATGCGTTTTCACATTTTGTTTTTGTCGTGCTTTCATTTTGTGGTGTTGTTGCTGTTGTTGCCGGATTTCTACAACTACTCTTTTCTCGCTCTATCTCTGTCGCACACGTGCGCCTCTCTCTCTCTCTCTACATTTGGCTACGAATATCATTTTTCTTTCTTTCTTTCTGTCTTTATTTCTTCTTCTGCAATTGGCTTAGAAACTTTTCTTAGTTTGTTTAGAGATTTGTTCTAAATTCAAAATGTGGGCAAAGCGAAGTGAAAGAGGAGAGGAGAGATGTTGTTGTTGTTGCTTTTATGACTATTGGGTGAAATGCGTTCGGAAAAAAGAAAAACAAAGTGAAAACTAAAGCATCTGAGAGAAATGATTTCATATTGGAAAAAAGAGTTCAAGCAACTTTGGCTACAAAAACAACTCTCTTTAAGCAACATGTTGCTGTTGCTGTTACTGTTGTTGTTGTTGCAATCAATGTTTAATTAAATTAATGTTGGCAAATTATTTTTATTTCTTTTTTGAAAGTTTTACTTTTTAATAAATGTGTATATTGCATGCCTTAAAGATTTATGCATTTTCTATTGAAACATCTTTTTGTTTGTTGCTTGCAACATTTCACCAATCTAACATAACAACATTTCACTTAAAATCAACCTTAACACTATGACTATGAGCTCATGTTATATGTTATATGTTGTATATGTTCTGTATACTTAATTCAAATCGTACCCTTTTGCGAAGCACTCAAGCAAACTTCCCCTTCCGTTTGCGCATAGGGCGTGCAACACCAACACCAACAGCAACACCAACAACAACAAAGAGTTTAAAGGAAACTAAAATCAACCGCAGACATTTCAAAGTCCATTAACAATACACAAAAGAAAATATATATAAAGTGCAACAAAAGCAACATCCTATAGACAGAGAATATATTTGGCATCAAATCGTAGCGATGAAAATAAGATTTATTAACGAAATATTTTCATTAAATATATTTTTAAATTGAATTAAATTTTGTGTGAATTAATTTTTGAAAAAAAGTTTTCTTTCTTTTTTATATATTTGCATATTTATATATTATACTTAACTATATATATATTTATATATATATATTAACAGGTTTTACGTTTAAAAAATCATTTTTGAAGCCCTTAAGAAATTTTCCCAATTTGCAATTTTACATTCTTGAGATAAGAAATATCAGTTTTAATAATAATAATAAAAAAAAACTTATTTTTTTTTGTTTTATTAAGTAAGATTTTATAAAAAGTTTTCAGTAATGATTTTTAGCTCAATAAGTTTCAAGTATTGTGCCTAAAGATAAACTTTTTTATTGCAAAGATCGAACACAAAATCCATATCAAATTCGTAATAATGAGACGGCCTTCAACAATTCCTAACTTTTCCCTCCCTCCCCCCCCCCCACACACACACACTCCTCACACATTTTCTTTGTTCTGTTTATATATATATGTATATGAATCAGGCATTATCATATCACAACATATCAAGGCTAAAGAAATTTAATCACAAACAAAAAAAAAAAAGCCAGAATGCTATCGCTTTCGTGGAATATATCAGACGATCCAAACTTGTCGCGACAACAGCACACAAGGCTATATAATATAATAATAACATATAATAATAACAATCGAAAACAAGTGCAAAAGCACTTGACAAACATTTTCCATTTAAATCCAACTGTTTGTATCGAAATCTGTTTTTGCACTTTGAAAATTTCCAATCATGACTGAAAACAGCTGTTTTTTCATTACTTAAAAACACATTTTAGTTCTTTTTACATGATTTACCAACACTGTCAAACAGTAACCTCAATTGAATTTAGTTTGGTTCTAGGTTTTGGGTATCGAATTCGTATCGAAATCTGTTTGTGCACTTTAAAAATTTTCAATCATGACTGAAAACAGCTGTTTTTTCATTACTTAAAAAAACATTTTAGTTGTTTTTACATGATTTACCAACACTGTCAATAATGTAACCTCAATTGGCTTTAGCTAACGTTTGGTTTTGCGTTTGGGTATCGTATTCGTATTGAAATCTGTTTTTGCAGTTTGAAAATTTCCAATCATGCATTAAAAACAGCTGTTTTTCATTACTTTTAGTAATTTTTACATGATTTACCAACACTGTCAATAATGTAACCTCAATTGAATTTAGTTTTAGTTTGGTTCTAGGTTTTGGGTATCGAATTCGAATTCCAATCATGCCTGACTGAAAACAGCTGTTTTTTCATTACTTAAAAACACATTTTAGTACAGTTTTTACATGATTTACCAACACTGTCAAATAGTAACCTCAATTGGCTTTAGTTTTAGTTTGGTTTTGCGTTTGGGCTAAGGTCATTCCATCTCCAAAAAAAAAAAAAAAGGCCAACAATCAAAGTGGGTTACGCGACGTTGGCTCAAAACTTGGAACTAGCACAAATCATATACACACACACACACACACACACACATACAAACAACGAGTGTATGTGTGTCAAGTGAATGCCAAGTGAAAAGCACAAGTCATCCAAATTAACACTGAAACCAAACAAATGGGTGTTTGTGTTGTTGTTGTTGTTGTTATTTCAATGTGCAACACACAAAAGAAAATACCAACCAAAAAAAAAAAAATAAATAAATTCAGCTGATTTTGAATGATGTTGAAGGATTTTGAAATATTTGAGTGCTAATTGCAGGTTTTAGGGGTTTGTGTGGAGGAAATTTAAGAACCGATTTTGATAGTTCATTGGATTAATTGGAGAAATATTCACAAATTGTTTGTGATTTTATTCAACTTTTCTTAAATTAAGTTCAGGTTTCAATTGATATTTGATTTCCAATAAGATCAACTACTAAAAATAATTATTATATATATATATATATATATATTTAATATATATCTTTTAGTGTTATCAAACACAAAGAATCTTTGGTTTTATTTAAATATTTGAGGGGTTTCTCAACACTGGTTAAAGCTTTATTTGCCGTTGTGTCCCATTTTCATGTTGCAATTTGGTTTTTTTTTAAGACACTTAGGTTTGTTATATGTTTTTTGAGACACTTAGGTTTGTTAAGGATTGTTTTTTGAGAGACTTTTTAGTGTTTGTTTGTTTGGAAATGAATCGTATATATTAGTTTTTTGGATTTACCTTTTATCACAGAAATTTGCAGCGGCGTTACAAAACTCCTTTGAATTGGGGCATTTAACTAATAATACTAGGCACAGAGGGGATTGTTGTTGTTGTTGTTGTTGATGATTGCTGTTGTTGTTATTGTGATGTTGTTGTTGGTGGTGGCTGTTGTTGTTGTTGTTGCTGTGATGATGATGATGTTGATGATGGCTATTGCTGTGATGTTGTTGTTGCAGATGTTGTTGCTGTTGTGCAGGATGAGCGCAATTAAAATGCTGTTGTTGTTGCTGCTGCTGCTGATGTTGTTGTTGTTGTTGATAGTGCGACGAGGTGGAGGCTGGAGAGGAGCTTGATGATGAAGAGGATGCAGCAGAATTTGAGGCGTTGTTGTTGTTGTTGTTGCTGTGATGATGATGTTGCTGCTGCTGTTGCTGCTGCTGCTGCTGGTGGTGATGTTGTTGCTGCTGCTGATGTTGCTGCTGGTTGAGATGACGACGTATCGATTGATTAATGCGATTCGTAATGGAATTGGTTAGCGCGGAATGATGGCTATGCAGATGATGATGCGGCGACAGGTGGTGTGAGGTCGAGGAGGAGAGTGAAGAAGAAGAAGACGAGGAGGAGGAGGAGGTAGAGGATGATGATGAAGAAGAGGCAGCAGCTAAACTGGAGCTGGCGGTGGATGAAGTTGGTCCAAATAGACGGCTGGCAATAATGCTGCTATTGTTGTTGTTGTTGTTGTTGCCGCCGTTATAGTGCCTGTTGCCGGCACAAGCGCTGCTGCAGTTATTTGAGGAGGCAGCAGTAGCAGCAGCAGACAAGGAAGAGGTGGTGGAGGTGTTGGTTGAGGAACTTTGTGCGCGGCTCAAAATGTTTTGCAAGTTGCTGTTGCTAGTGTTGCTGGCGTTGCTGAAAGCTGCCTGCAATATGCTGCTGGGTGTTGCCAAATGTTGCGCCAGTGTTGTTGCTGTGCCACTTCTTGTTGCTGCTGCTTGTGGTGCAGTTGCTGCAGTTGCTCCACTTTCGTAATTCAGGTGACCCAAATGTTGTTGCAAAACTGAAGGCGCTGCCGCTTGTTGCTGCTGCTGTTGCGGCGATGGTGGCGTCGTTGGCGGCGTACTAACACCGTGTGGGTGTTGCGGCGACGCTGACGGCGACGCTGGCGTCGACAGCGATGATCTGCGCAGTAATACTGGTGGCGTTGATATCAATTGATGCAGGCGGCTAAAATTGTTGCTGCTGCTACTAGTCGCAATAGTTGTTGCTGTCGCTGCTTGTGACGCTGGTGATGCTGCTGCTGCTGGCGTCTCTGCCGACAGCGGACAGCAACAATTATCACTTGAAGTTTGCTGCTGCTGCTGCGAATTCAATGAGTGTTGTTGTTGTTGTTGTTGTTGTTGTTGCTGTTGCTGTTGGTGGTGTTCCAAATTCACAGCGACAACATCGACATCGACATCGAGTTCGACATTCTCATTTTGATAGATTTCATGCACGTTACGCTTTTTTTTGATTTTCACATAAGGCTCAATCATTTTACAACTCTGTTGTTGTTGTTGTTGGTTGTTGTTGTTGGTTGTTGTTATTTTATTGCTGTTGTTTTTTATTGTATTTGCTTTGTACTTTGTATTTGTTGTATTTATTAACTTTAAATTTTGTTTTTTTTTTCTCTATTCACACACACACATTAACATTAACACACAAAAAAGCACACGGTGAATATTTTTTGGCAAGCTTTTTTTTCTCTTTTTTTTTTCTTACTTATTCAATATATGCGTATGTATATATATATACGATTTTTGTTGTTGTTGTTGCTGTTTGTTGTATAAACCGTTTGAACGCGTTTGCAAAAACACAAATTGATCAAATTTGTATTTGTATTTGTATATATATGAGGGTTATATGTATATAAATTAATTTACAAAAATTTCACAAATATTGGAGTTGGAGTACGAAATTATTGAAACCCTGCAATACTCCATGCCGTGTTGCTGTTGGTATTATTATTGTAGCCAGCTGCTCATTTGGCCGTCAGCTTTATTCAATTTTTATTTATTTTTTTGTTGCTTCACTGGGCGAAACGAGAATTGGGAACGAATTACAACCGCTTCGCTTGAAAGTTTGCGGAGAACTGAAATAAGTGTAGCCAACTGAGCAACGGGTCGAGCGATTGCTGCCGACGATGATGATGACGACGACGACGACGTCGGTTGCTGCTGCTGCTGTCCGATATTAGTTAGCTCGACGAATTTTGGTGTCGACGCTGGCAGCGCTGGCAGCTCGCAGCGTTTCATTTCTCGTTTCGTTTCACCATGTAACTATGGCGAAACGTTGTGAGAGTGGGAGAGAGCGAGAGCGAGAGCTAGACACATACACACACCTACACCAAACACTGCTTGCAGCAGCAGCAAGTCAAGTGAGAGGCGGCGTTGGTGGGGCGCTTTGTGTGAGGTCGAGACTATGGGAAAGGAAGCGACACTGAAAAACCACTGAGCGCGCAACTGCGCACTGGTGAGAGCGAGAGAGAAAGAGAGTGCGATATACTCGAGGGCAGCTGATAATTGTATACACACATGAAATATGAATGTATGTATGTATGTATGTATAGGGAGGAGGGCAACAGTAAGCAACAGTGACTGACGAGGGCGCAGCGAACGAGGCCACGGCATGATGTTGTTGCTTTTGTTGTTGATGATGATGATGATTCTGACCAACGGGTGCTGGCCGTAGGTCCTTCGACCGAGCAGCAAGATAAGCCTTAATCATTTAGTCACACACACACACCAGCAGAAACTGTTCAATTGAACCGCCGCTGAAGCGGCCTTGCTGGCGTTTTCGCTGCTTTTGCTTTTGCTTTTGCTTTTATTGCGGCTTGGCTTATCGGCGCTTCCTACTTTACATCAAAGTGTGCGCGACGGCTTTAGCTTCAGCTTCAGATTGTACACACGCTACTTTTTCAAGTTGCGGGTGTATGTTACGTTACGTTACGTTACGTTATTACCGATATACATATATATATATAAATGTGTGTGTGTGTGTGTGTGTGTTTCCCAGGGCGTTGTCGGCAAAGCATGTTACGTTTTCTTCTTCTTCTTCTTCTTCGTGTTTTTGTCTTTGGCCACCCAACTAGCAGCCGGCTCTTCACTTCACTTCACTTCACTACCACACACTCCTCGAATGTGTACGCCACGCCACCGCTTCTTCTTCTTCTTCTGGCTAGGCCCAACTAACCAATACCACCACACCACACCACTCAACACATTCGTTTCATTTATGGCGTGCAAATTAGCATCGGCCGCAGGGGCTTCTTTATCTTCGTGTGTGTCCATATGTCCTTTAGTCCGGGCCACACATCAACAACAACAGCTACTGTATTGCAGCTGCTTCTTCTCTCTCTTTCTATCACTCGCTTCGAGTCAATCTGTTTGCCATTAGCATTGCCTCCACACGTCGTTGACGGAGGGCATCACTTGAATGTGTGAAAATTTGACAGTAATGCCGTTCGTTGGCTTTGAAGTTGCAAACACCGAACATCAACTCTGGCTGGGGGCAGAGAAGGTGTTGAAAGTTTTTCTTCTTCTTCTTTTTTGGGCCAAAATTACAATGGTCTTAACTGAGTTATTGCTAATGGGTTTTTAAACTAGACAAAAAGATTTTTTATAGCGAATGCTAAAGAACTAAAAACCGATTATTAACCTTCGCCTAAAGATGTTCTCATCTCGTAAGCTTACGATCCACAACAACAACTTCCCACACATTAAAGCAGCTTCTATGGATTCAAACTAAGAAATCTCAAGTTCATATTCTTATATGAATTGAAAGGCCATTTGGACCATTTGGACCATTTGGAACGTTTGGAACGTTTGGACCATTTGGAACGTTTGGATCGTTGGCCTTTGAGCACTTCCTTCAATAGCGGAAATAAACACAATAAAAGCAACTGGTTAACCTTTTGGGTTCACAATTGATTAGTTATCGACTTTCACAAAAAGCCAAAAACACTTTCAACAATTCGAATCGATTTTCAATATGCTGCTCGATCTGGCTAATAGATAAATTCATATCAATGTAGTAGATAACTAATGTATGTGTTTGTGTGTGTGTTTTGGATTGTTTTATGACAAAATCGCATACACATGATTTACTTGACACTAATTTCCATAAATATAACAACAACAACAACAACAAAAGTTCAATAAGACCGAAGCCACCGCTCGCTACCCCCCTCCCCACCCATTGCTAGGTGCTGTTGCTGAGTGCTTCAATGTGAATATGGATGACTGCTCTCTGACAATAACCCAATTTTCACTCTAGCAACAAAGCAAAATATTCATATATGTACGTGTGTGTGTGTGTGTGTGTGTGTGTGTCTGACGACCAAGGCAGGCAGCGACGCTGACGTTGACCGCGACGTCATCTCATGCTGATTCTCATTCTCATTCCACATTCCGTTTACCTTCTACATTTGACACACACACACACATAAACAGACACACACACAAGCATCAGAACAAGGGCAGCCTCAAAATAACTAGTATAAACTTTGAAGCTTTCCCTTGCTCCCTTTGATGACGCTGCGCTGCAATGCGTGGGCCGCTGCTCGCGTCGACAGCTGACGAAAGTGTTAATTGATATTATTGGTTTTGGTCGAGACAGACAGACAGCGAGAGAGAGAGCGAGAGAGGGAGAGGAGGAGAGCTAATTTAAGTGGCTAAACAGAAATAAAAACTAATTCGTCGTCGCAATCGCATGCGGAACGAGTTAGACAAGCTATACAAAAGTCACAGAGTGTAAACGAGTTACGACTTAAGTGCTTAAGGGTGGCGTCGGGTTGGAGAGGAGAGGGACGCTGCTGCTTGCTGCTGCTTGCGGTCTGCATCTGTTTGATACACAAATGGAGTTGTAAGCGGCAAACGAAAAACGAAAGAGATACATTCACATATCGCATCGCATTGCTTTGGGAGAGCGCTGCCCAAAAAAAAAATACAACAACAACAACAACAACAAATGCCGTGGGATAAACTTCCGCACTCGTGCCGAGTGAAACTTTTCGAGACGTTTTTCGTAATCACTTTGTAGCAATTGCCGTTTTTATTTCTCTCTCTCTTCTTTTTGTATTGTTTTGCACTCTCTTTTGTTTTCTATTTGGCTGCTGCTGTTGTTGTTGCTGCTGCTGGTCGCCAAAAGCCACAGCAAGTTACATTTACATTTGAAATTTTCATAATCTTTTGTTGTTGCCCATGTAAGAAAAAAAAAATAAAATAGTGATTGGAGCAGCAGACAGTAGATACGTACATATACTTACATACACATATAAAGCAGATAGCAACCACTTTCCGCATTTCACACACACACACACACACATGATATGTTGTTGGCTTTATTTGGTTATTTTTTGGCTAAAACGTAAGTGCGCCCACATTTTGAAAGCTTGTTAACAATATGTTTCGGGTTCAGCTTAAATAGTATGTTCACAACAGCAGCACTGAACGATATTTTAGACCATATAAGGTAGTCAAAATCCAAATGACTATAAATGTTTGAATTTTGAGTATATAAAGTCCTCTGCTCAACTTTTCGATCGATAAGAATCGATTTGAAAGCTTTGGTTATCACAAGTTTCGAGGGCTTATGAAGACCTCTGCTTTACTTTTTATCGATAAAAATCGATTTGAAACCTTTGGTAATCACAAGTTTCAAAGGTTTATGAAGACCTCTTCTTTACTTTGTATCGCTAAAAATCGATTTGAAACCTTTGGTTATCACAAGTTACGAGTGTTTATAGCTATACTATTTTTTTTGAGACAACTCACTCTTATAAAAACAATATATCGATAAATATCGATGTGCGAAAATATTTTTAAACATTTCTTCAGGGTTGTTAGACTTAAGCTACCTTAGATAAAATATTTTATGCTTTTAAACAATATTAAAGGACTGAAAACATATTTTTTTGTATACAGATAAAAAGTTTCTACCTTTTGAACACACTCACATTAAAAACTTTTGACAAGTTAGATGGTAATACACATTTTGCTGTCGTCACAACTTTCCAACACTGACACTTTTAACGTTAATATATATATATATATATATATGATAAAAGTTTTGCCAGATATCTGAATTAACCCAATTTGCTGCTTAGCATCCACATAAAATGTATCTATGTATCTATTTGGTAATTGTGTATCTGTCACGCGCCAACAATCGAAACTAGTTCAGTGATAAAAGTTGATACGAATATTTTTTTCGCTCTTTTTCTTTTTCTTTTTGGTAACCAAGTTTTGTTTGACGTTGTTGTTGTTGTTGTTGTGTTATTGTCTGTTTTGGGGCAGCCCAATTTAGGGAGGGAAAACTATGTCGAAAAAGTGCGTGTCGTGTGGTTTTTTTTTGGTTTGTCTTGGCCTTGGCTTTTTAGCCTAAACTCGATGTAGCTTTCAGTTATTATACAACAAAATAATATACGACACCCATTTAACTCTATTTTGTTGTTGTTGTAGTTTTCTTTTCATTGCTGTTTTAGTGTTTTGTTGGTCTTTTAAGTCATTTCCTGTTCAGTCAAAATTTTACAGCTCGAGCTAAAGACAATTTGTCAAAGCGAGTCCTGAGTTAGGCTTAAACTTATCCAAGAATCAGAGTGAGGCGAGGCGAGGTGAGACGAGAGAACAAAGGAACACCCAAGCTGGATTTGGTTGTAGATCTTATCGGATATCTGAAACACAGCAAACCAATAATGTCAAAACACACACACACACTGTATGTAATTTGATTTCTTTGCATTTTCTTTTCTTTTCTTTTGTCAGTTTGTGTTTTTGTGTCCGTCTCTTGATTGTTTATGGGTGGGCAAAGTGGCAAAAGGACATTGTTGTTTGATTATTGAAACGCAGCTTAAATTATCCAAAAAGCAGAACGACAAACAAGTACAGTAAATGTTCGATATGTGAGAACATACACATAATATTTGTATTTTTAATATGAAAATCAAATATCTTAAGTTGAATATCTATGAAAAAAGTCTATATAATGTTTCAATTCCTATAAACTTTACTTTTGATTGCAAAAAAAAGTTTTAAAACTTAGCTAAAATAATTGTTAGTTTTTCTTATATTTTTAGATAATTTTATATTTTTTTTGAAAAATATCGAAGAAATTTAAATACAACATTTTTGAAAATAAAAGCTTCAATGAAAATCTAAATTTTTTTCAAAAAGTTTCTAATGAAACTTTGTTGTACTTATTGTATTTGTTAGATAAAATCGTGGACATTTTGTCCACTTAAAAAACTATTATTTTGTTAATTTTAAATTTAAATTCCTTTTTGAAATAAGTATTTTGATTTTAATCTAAAAACTTCTCCATAAAAATTACGACAGCAAAACTATTTTGCCGCCGATTTTTCTGACCTTATTAGCGCGTGTGTACTGTACTCAAATTGTATATCCCGCTGGCAGGCAAAACCACAAGAAACGATTGGGTTGCTCTTTAGGATAATGCCACCAGGCAGCAGTTGCCACAGAACTCTATACACATAGAAGACTTCCCACAGCGTTTGTTTGCGCTCATTAATGGTAAAAAGGTGCCACTAGCAACCTGGTAACTGGCACCTGTAACACACACACACACACACACACACACACACACACACATAGAATTTGCAGCGTGTGTGGCCCTGATGTTGTGGTGTGTGGTCTCACATCTTGTCTTGTTGCAGACATTGCTTTCTTCTAACAATTACAACGACTCTTCTTCAATGGCAAATAATTTAATCTTCTTCTTCTTCTTATGCTGCTCTTTTGGACGACTCAAGCGCGTCGTTGTTTGATGGATGTCGCCCCTTGCGACCCGTCTCTCTCTCTGTTTCTATGATGGATTGTTAAGCGGGGATGTGCGAGAGCTGGAGCAAAGAACGAACTAACGGATATGTACACAGCGAGAAATAGTGAAGTTTTTAAGCTTTGAATTCATGGAAGGGTTAATAGGGGAACTGTTTGGAACATTTTGTACATTATTGATAACTTTTATCGTTTGCAATGTTGACGTACTCATCGATAACAGTAAAATGTTACAATTTAAATATTTTTTTAAGCCATCATCACCAAAATCAGTGAAAATATATTTTCAAGATCCGTAAGGTATCGCCAAATAAAATCGATACAAGCAAACAGTATAAGCTAATAATGATTTAAATATGAATAAAGTGCAAATATGTTAGAAAATGATGTAAATTCCTTAATCAAAGTAAAGTTTCAGCTTGAATCAAGATTTGAGATATGTTAAACAGATTTTTAAACTGCCTTTAATACAATAACTAAAAGACGCTACTTTTTGAGTATATTTAAAGTTGAATGAATCAAATAAATAAACCTGAAGCATTAACCAAACAACAATTAAAATTCCAAAATCTTTTGTACCTTCCCATTTTTAGCCAATTGTAAACTTGCTTCAGAAATAAATCTTGTAAGCCAATTAAATAATCTTAATTGATCTTAAATCAATTATAAATCATTTCCTTCGGTGTACTTGAGCACATGTAGGTTTTCAGATATCCGTATCTAAACCTTTGTATATCTGTGTGTGTGGCTAGGCTAATTTCAATTGCGTGTTGTGTTGCGCTTGATGCTTTGTGTGTGGCCCTTTCGAGGATGCTCATTCAGTTAGCCCAGCTACCTGTGAGCAACAGCAACAGGAGGATATACCGAACATTCAAATGTTTGACTGCACCTTGTAGAGAGGATGCGAAAAAAATATATCCACTATCCCCTCTTCACTCTCTCTCTCGGCCAGTTAAAATACTACATCTTTTTGTTTCGTTCATAATTTAAATAAAAAATGAAAAGAAAAAAAAAAATACTAAATGCCACCAAAGTTGTGCGGCTTCGTGTGTCAAGCGCAGACGCAGAGCCTAAACAATCATAAATATATACACACACACGCACACACATGGACAGTACTCGCACACGCACGCACACACATACACATACACACACACACACTCGACCTCGGCCTCGGCGACGTTGGTGCTCTGAGCTGAGCTGTTTGAGCAGAGGAGTCGCCGCCACACACGAATTTGGATTTTTCTGTTGATTTTTTTGTTGTATTTCGTTTCTTTGCTTCTTTTACTACAACAACTACTTCAGCGTTGGTGGGCCAATGACGCGTCGCTGCTATATATATATATATATATATGTATGTATGAGAAGAAGCATTCAAAGAATATAATATAATAACAAGAAGAACAACAACTGCCGTTTAATTTGGTTTTATTGCCTTCATTTCTATTGTGGCTTAATTGTTTTTTTGGTTGTCATCATTTGTTTTTCCCCCTTCTTCAGCTCCTCCGCCTGCCTGCCACTCCTCTCTTTCTTAACATTGCTTTAAGCCGCATCTCCACTTGGCTTTAATGCTGCCACTGTTTGTGTTCTTATTTTCTTTGTTCTCTGTTCTCATACCAAGTTGACCTTTGACTTGGCGTTGAGCCATTAAATAAATAAAGACGATTAAACGGTTGTTAGCTTCTTGTTGATTTCTATCGTCTTATTAGCGTCGTTTAAGTGATTTAAGTGATTTAAGCTTGTTTTACACAAGGGCTAATCAGAAATGTGTGTCGTGTCATACCAAATGTGATAGTTATCGATTAGAATTAGATTATCGATTATCAAAATCAATCTTAGTGTTAATCTACGATCTAAAATGCTGTCATTTAGCTCAAGAACTGGACGTTTGGGCTGTGCGTTGATAGCAGTCAGTCAGTAAGACATTCAAAATCATATTTCGAGTAGTATAAAACAACTGAGAAGTTAAATTATCAAACCAAAGCTTTGAATAATTACCAATTAACACAAATATAAAAGCAATTACAATTTGACGAGCCCCAAAAAATCATATTCCATCAAAGTCAATGTTAACTGTGATTAACACAAAGCTGGCACGTAACTGTACCTTGAGTGACATGTTTAACTTAAAAAGATACAGATATATACCATTTTTGGGGTAAAGCAAACTGTAACAGCTAAACTTATCGGCAAACTTTCAAGCTGCTAATCAGGCAACCAACAAGATGGAAAGAAAACGAAAAAAAAACAAAAAAAACACCTCGAAAACTAAACAAAGACAGCTACAAAAAAACGCACATTGGGAACGGAACGGTTGAAAGAAGAAAACCATCGTCAAGGCCCAGTTAAGAGAGCTCTGCGTGACAAACCAAACAACACTCTCACACAAGAGTAGACTTGGCCCCAAAAAAAACTCACAAATTTGTGCGTGCGGCGCCCTAAATGAACACAAATTGTAAATAAACGTTAATTTCTTTCAAAAAACTCAAACAAAGAGAAAAAAAAAACTACTTCAACATAAAAGAGTGAAAACTGTTGCGAAGAAATATTTAACAGCAGCCACAAAAAAAAAAAGTAATAAAAATAAATCCCAAAAAAAAAGAGAAGAAGTCGAATTACATCAAAAAATTAAGTTTTTGGCTCCGACAGACGGCGACAGATGAACAATAAAATAATAACAAGTAAGAAGGCTCTCTTCGATAAATACCACCGACTAGACGATACCCTCAACTCATTACCTAACGCGTACAGTCATTGCTTGCAAGTATGTGTGTGTGTGTGTGTACAGCATACTTGCCTCAACTTTAATGTTCTATACCTCTGGTATTTCTCAACCGATTTTAATCAAAAATTTCACTAATTGTCATTATTTTGTTTAATGTTTCAAACGCCGTCAAAAAGTTTTCCGAATTCAAGATTTTGGTGTTATCGATAACATGTGTTTATCGGAAACGGAAAGAGTTATCGAAAATCGAAAACAACGCGTACTGCCTAGGGAGCATATGTTCCAAATCTGGAGTCTCGAGCTCTTATAGTTATCTGGTATCGACTATATCGACTCGACTGTTGCTGCTGATCAAGAATATATATACTTTATGGGGTCGGAGATGCTTACAGTCTGCCTGTTACATACTTTTGCACAAAACCATTATACCCTTTTCACCAACTTTCAATGGGTTCAGGTTATAAAAATATAAAATGCGGGCGACTTTTGCCGCTGTTACGCATAAAAACTTTTAAACCTTTTTATTTTATGTGTTGTCTGTCTTTTGTGCGACTGTTTGTGTGTTTGTGTATAATTAAGCGAAATTAGGGCGGCCCAAAAGGCGCAAGCCAAAACCAAGTTAACCAAGTTAAAGCAGCAAGCAAACAGTTTCTTATATACCCTGTAAGTTAAGGGCATATATGTTAAGAGTGGTTTGTTGAAGTTCAAGCAGCATATGGAAAAATGTTCATTAGGCAATAAATAGTCGAATCAAACTTTTAGTTAAGTTTGCTTTAAGCAACATGAAGCTTTTAAAGCAAAACAAAAAACAAAAGTAAAGAAAAATTATTTCGAATTGTGTTAATAAAGGTTTTATGTTTTGTTGGCCGTTTAACTGATTTTTAAAATATATATTTAAAAAAAAAATTGTAAGTTTGTTTTTCCTGAAATCCAGCAAACTGAAAAATATTTGGCATTTAAATTAATTAAATGTTTTAAAGGTGTAAGAAGCATTAACAAAATGATTGTTAAATTGATTTGTTGATCGCAAATCAAACAAAAAAATTATTGCAAATAATCATAAATTAATCTTAAGAACTTTACAGGATATCTGCCTGTTGGTCAAGTAAGCATCATAGCTGCTTACTTGGCGTTACAGTTTTCGAAACGAAAAAAAAGGGTTTCTTTAAGGTTGATATACATACATATGTATGTGAGTGTGTATTAAGTTTATATGCATGCATGAAGAAAAAAAAAGAAAGCCAACAAAACGATGCCAAAATTGAGTTTTTTGAGAGTTCAAATCAGCGGCTCTGAAAAGGCCAACTAAACCAAGACGATGATGAAGAGTTTGTTGTTGTTGTTGTTGTTGCTCTTCTTGTTGTTGTTGCTTATTACGTCGGCTTGTGGCGCGCAGTCGTGCCCCCTTTATTTTGGCCATGTGACGTCGTTGCCAACAAGCAGCGCGGCGGCTTGCACAAAAATTAAAAAAACAACAACAACAACAAAAAAACGTGTCGCGCTTGTTGTGTTATGTAATCTTCGGTCTCCAACGAGGCGATGACGTCGACTACGAAATCAGCAGCGACGTCGACAGCGCAGCTGACAATAGGCTTTGTGTCATTTTTGTTTCGGTTGAGTTTTCATTTGATTTGCGTTATTTATTCAATTTTTGTTTTGGTTTGGTGTTGCCAAAAAACAGTTACAACTGCAACTGCAACAATTTGCAGCAGCAGCAATGTGTGTGTCTCTCTCTCTCTCTCGCTTTTTGTGTGTGTGTGTTTGTCTATTTCTCAGTCTCGCTTGTTTATAATTCGCTGCGCTTTTTTTTAAGTGCTTGGCATGAAAAAGAGGTGAAACTAATTTTTTTTTTCGGGTATTTGCTTTGGGTGTGTGTGAGTGTGTGTGAGTATGTGGTTATGTGTGCGTGTGTGTGTGTGTGCATTGTTGCTGTTTGACTTGTTGTGTGTGGAAATGCCTGCTGCATAGTGTTTATGTAATAGATTTATTTGTCATGGATTTATGTTGCATTTTGCAGCTTGTTGTGGGCGCTGCCACCACACGTTGTTAAAATGTCACTCCAGGCAGCAACATTAAAAGCTTTAAGCTCTGTTTTTCAATCTACAATATATGTATATATCTTTCTATATAGTAGCAACGAAATCCTCGCACAGATTGCACAACTCGCGCTTACAATTGAAATTAGAAAGGCTGCAAAACTATATTTATTTGACGGGGGTGGAGGCGAAGGGGTATGCGGGATTAAAATAAAAACAAAAGCAGAGGCTTTGCTGTGCTGTTGTTGTTGTTGTTGGCGTGAAAGGTGAAAGGTGTAGATAATCGGCTAGCAGCAGCAACAACAACAACAACAGCAACTCAAAAAGAGAGTTTTTTTTTTTGTTGCCTCATGTGAGATTTTCGAGCTCATGTACGTTTGTGTGTGTGTGTGTGTGTGTGTGCGCGCACACATAAAGACAAATCGCGGGTGGTTTCGTTTTGTCTTTTGTTTTATAAAAGAAAAAAAACCAAATTTCAACTCAATTTGCAACTCTCTTTTTTGGGGTGTTACGAATTCAAGTGAAATCGAGAGACCCCAACAACAACAACAGCAACAACTACAAAAAAGGTTAAAAAGTGCATGATGTAGGTTTTGTTGTTTGTTTTGGGTCGTCGCGTATAGTTCCGGCATTGCTTTGGATTTACCCAGACAGCAAATCAGAAAGGGGGGAGGTATACATGCAAGGCAAGATTTAAATTGATTGTCCAAAACGAAAGGAAGTTGAATTTGAAATGGAATGGAATGGAATGAAGTAAGAGAGAAAGAGAGATGTGCTTCAAAAGTGTATGCCGATTAGAAGGGAGTAGGTGGGGGGAGGGGGAAAGGGGGGCATAGAGCGTTGGTTATTGGTGTTAAAGCGAAAAGTTTTGGCTGTGTGGCAATGTGAAATGGTTTTTTTTTTATGGCTACACTAATTTTAAATGCATATTCAAATGAATGGCAACTGTTATATGTGGGATGTGGTTGATCGTTTAGAAGAGCCAACTGTTATACGTCAAGTGTAGTACAGTCTTGTGCGAGTGTTGTTTTCAAAGCCATCTTTTGTACATGAGAGCCAACTGATGAACATAAAGTGTTATACTTAAGTGTTATACGTAACACTAGGCATACCAACGTATCTCTTAATATATTATATTCAATTACCAGCTGTCATACCTAAAGATCAACTTATATTAGAATGTGTTATATTTGTAAAAAGCCAACTTTTATACAGGAGAGTTATAAAGTTCAAAGGCCACTGTTATACATACAATTGTTATGAGTAAGACTTGCTTTTCAAATCAAAATGTTATAAAAAAAAAAAAAATTTAGGTTAAGCTAATGAATAGTGATGGGACCACTGCTAAACTGTTATAATGTTATACAAGAAATCAAACAAACGCACAACTAATACTGTTATACGAACGATCGTTATCAACGATGAACAATAATTACAAATCGAAAACACGAACTTTTATATCCAAAAGTCATGCAACAAGTTAACGCATCCACCCCCCCCTCCCCCACCCAACCCCTCGATGAAAATCATTTGTGGGTGCACAATTCCTGCCCCAAAAATATATACCCTAACCTTTCCCTTTTTTTTCAACGGATTTGAATTTTGAACTCATTTGGCTTAAGCCTAAGCTTTGCGACAATGGGCTTTCGAAGGGGAGTTTGCTGGACCAAAAAACCAAAAGAGAAAAATGAAAAAAAAAAAAAAATTGTGTTCATTGTTTTGCATAAGTTGAATGAAAGAGAAAAGTATAACAAACAAATACAACAACAACAACAACAGAAAAACAAAATAAAAATTAAAAAGCAGATCACCTTTCGTTTTTCATGACGCTGAGAAAGTCATTATGCGAATGAATAATGAATGCTGCTCTCCCCCCCCCCCCGCCCCCTCGGCTAGTCACTCCCTCCGCCATGGTAGGCTTACTTCAAATTAGAGTTCAAATTAAGTGATTATGATTAACTGTTATTAGCTCAAAGAGTTTAATTGGCAGACAGAGAGGGAGATATTGTTAGCGCCTCATTTGCTTCTGCATACAAATTGTATCTCAAAGATACTTTCAAAATTGTTGTTGCAGTTTTCTTGGATTGCACAATTTATAGTTACATTTTGCTTGCCACCGAAAAAAAAAAATCAAATCACTTTTCACATTAATTCAAAGCAGTTGCAAAAGTTGAAAAAAGCTAAGATAAAAAAAAAAAAAAAAAAACGACAACTTGCGTTCAACTTTCCACAGTCGCTGCTAACGTCGCAGTTGACGTCGCCGTCGACGTTGGCAGCGGCGTCAGTTATGTCATAGCAACAACGACGACGTCGCGACACCGGGAGCTGCGATTTCCCTCAAGTGAAACTGTGCAGCAAATTTTTGAAATGTGTTTTGTGTTGTTTTTTTTTGGAAAGCCGCAAAACGCTTGCTTCATGAAGCTTCCTCGCGCTGTGGCAGAGCTGTAGGCCTCTAAAGCAGCGGGGAAAAAAGAGCAAAAGCAACAGCAACAGCAACAATAACAATGAAATGAAATGAAATCGAAAGTCTTCGCATCCGCAATTAAAAAGTTGACCGCGACTTTAAACGCCAGCAAAACGCAGCCAAAACGCGCACACATGTGACCTGATTATTATTTATTATTATTTGGTTTAGTTCACCAAAGAGTGAAGAGCGAAGTGTGGATTGTTAGATGGCGCCTTCATAACTGACCATGCCCACTAAGCTTTCCACTTTTGACGCTCTTTACACATCATCTTCTTCCTCATGATTTTTGTTACCCCTTTTCACGCTTGAACTTCGGTATTTGGAGCATGCATGTAATGACCAAAAACTTATTTTTGGAATTTTGGTCGGGGAACCAGAAGAAAATGATAACACGTAAGTGAACCGACTTTTGCAATACTCAAAGGGTGAGCGACGAATAATTTAAATGATTCATTTAAAAAAAAAATATTTGGGATATATATATTGTTTAATTCATAATATAACTTCCATTTAAAATTATTATACATATGAAAAAAAAAATATTTTTTTTCTTTTTTTTTGTTTTATTTACATTTTTCAATGTTTTTCATTTCTAACTTTATTTCAAAAAAGTATTTGGGAAACATATTTTGTTTAATCCAAAATATATACCTTCTATTTGTATTTATTTTTCATAAAAAGATAATAATACTTTTTTTTATTTTATTTATTATAATTTCTTTTTATTTTTTCTTTTTCTTTCATCTTTCTTTTTAGGATTTTTACTCGTTGATAAAAAATTCTTTTAGTTATTTCGAATATAAAAATTCTTTAAGTGATTATTTGTAATAATTCAAATAATCACAAATTTTCTTTAATATTTAATCAATAAATTTTTATTTCCATTGACAACCTTAAAAGTCCAAAAATACTATCAACACAATATGAATTTAGCATTAAACATAAATCTTCTCATCTGCATAAAATTAAGACCAAATTTAAAATTATGCTAAATAGTTTTAAATCAAGTTTTAATTCAAGATTCAATACCGGAAATGTGACATCATCCGTTAATCAATATATATATATATATATAGTTGTGAGAATCAATAAAATCGATTCACTTAACTTCTTTTAGGGTATTCAAAAAGAAAAAAAAAACTTTTCAAGAATTTGTCAAAATACAAGGGAATCCAGCTGGTATTTTTTTGTGCTCCGCTTTTTGGTGTCGATTTAAATGAATAATTGCGCGAGCCTGTTTAAATGGGTCGCCTTTGGATCGGTTTGGGGATCGGTTCGATTGAGTTTCGCTGCTTTTATTGCCTCGATACGTAATCAATTTAAATAAATTATAATTACTTACACACACTCACAGAGACACGCACAAGGATTTCGATTATTTTCGAGCCCTTCAGATGAAAAACCATTTAAGGTATTTCTTATTATTTGTTACGTACCTGTAATGAGAAACAAAAAAAGGGAAAACGTACGTTCATTAATTATATATCGATTGTATATTTTGTAAGGAATTTCATCTAACAAAAGATAAAACTTACATCTTAAAGTAGATTAAAAGAATTTCATATCCCATACCCAAAAGATCTTAATACAAAAGGCTGCATGTAAGCCTCGAAACCATTAAGAATTTTGAAAAAATCCGTCAATTTATATCCATATCATGTCCAACATGTCGTTCAATACTTGTTTTCTCTCTTCCCCCTTGACATCAACAAAATGATGAATTTAAACATATAAAACAAATCGAAACCCATTTTTAGGTAGGCAATAAATATTTATTGTGTGTATGTTACGACAATAGTGAAATTGGAACAAAGTTCGAAATCCATTTCGAAATCTACATGAAGTCAAAAGTGTGTTAACTGTAATAGGTAACAAACCAAACCGAACCAAACCATACTAACAAAAAAAAAGGTAGTAAAAAGAGGTAAGAGAGAGAGAGAGAGAGGGGGAGATATTAATCCCCACATAAATCAAATCAGCAACGGGCCGTCACGTCAAAAGTTGACATGAGACACGGCATTTGTTGTTGTTGCTGTTGTTGTTGTCAGTAATGGGCCTATGGTTTGGCTTGGATGTTTTAGGCCACAAAGAGCGCTGTTGCTGTAATAATATTTTATTTTCCTATTCGGCAAGCGTACACTCATAAAAATAAACAAAAAAGTATTAAAATATTGTGTACTTAAATCAAGTTGAAACGGTGTCGAAGTCTGACCTTAAGTGGCAGATTCTTAAGACCGAGATCAATGTTCTTACATAAAAATTGAGGATGTACAGTTTTAAGTACAAATAGGCTTAATTAAAGATTATAAAAAATTTAAAAATAATAAGAGCTTGCTCGAAAGTAAAAATTCAACAGCTAAATGTTAGAAATAAAGGAATGAGTTTTTAAGAAATTTGTTTCGAAAGAAATACTGAAAGAAATAACTTAATAAAGAACGTTTCTTGATCATTTGTGATTATATTGTAATCGATAACACATGTTGTATATCGAAAAATTTAGAAAGTTATCGATAATTCGAAACAAATTCGTCCATTTTGAAGGTTTGTAGCTTTTTCTCTTAATGTACTTCTCACAGAATAATGGAATAGGTTCTTAAAAAAAGTTTTTCAGCAAGAAATACTGAAAGAAATAACTTATTCAAGAAGCATTTTAATACTAATTTTTTGTTAGTGCAACTCTGAAGTCTTGTTTCTTGATAATTTGTTATTATACTGTTATCGATAACACATTTTGTATATCGAAACATTTGAAAGGTTATCGAAAAGTCGAAACAAATTCGTCGAATTTGAAGTTTTGTAGCTTTTTGTCTTAATGTAATACACAGAAAGCAAAGAAACCGCGTGTTGGGGTCATCTCATTGTAGCCACACCCATCCGCTCTGCTTCTGGCAATGAGCCAACATTTTGGTTGTTGCTGCTATGTTTGCTGTTCGGCTCGTTTATCAAACACACAAATAACGAAATAGCGTCAAGAGTCGAAACAATAAATATATATATATACACGTATATATATATATATAAATAAACACGCATATTTGTCCATTGCCGCCAAAGCTGAAGGCAATAGCCCAATATGATAATGCTGATGCTCTCTGAAACTCAGTTGCTGTTGCTGTTGTTGTTGCTGTTGTTGCGAGTTTCACGGCCAGCGGTGGAGAAACAAAACCCCTCCCTCCCACCACCATTTCGTATTGCTCTTCGCAACGAGCTTCTCTTAATATAGGCGTGTATTTAACTGCAGAGTGAAAAGCCGGCTCGGTTTACCTTGTCAAGTGTTTTTCATATTGTTATTGTTGTTGTTGTTGCTGTTGTTATTTTAATTCACACAAATTTCACGGCAATGGCCGCACAACAACATTAACAAACATCAACAGCAACAGCAATCACAATTTGCGATGTCGTCGTCGTTGCTTCGAGTGGCATTTGGTTTGGCAACAACAAACCACATTAAATGCTGCTGCTGCGAGGGAAAACTCAATTTATATCAGAAAAATATGGAAAGCAAAGATACAACTTTGGAATTTCGTTCAAAAACAATACAATCAATTGATATACAAATCCAATATCAATACGATTTTCTCCCTTATTGCAATCATTATATCTAAACTCAACTTTTCAAAATCAAACCAATGAAATGACGTTTTGTGAAAAGCTTAAAAAAGCTATTTTAATGCCTTAAGTTTCATTGTAAACTAAACAAAAATTTGTATACATATCTTGACTATAACATATTTACGTACGAAACCAATCTTTTTTTTAAGATTTCCTTAAAGGTTTTTTATACAGAAACATGGCACAAAATATTTGCAACTTTACTCAAATCTTACCAAAACGTTAAGCAATTAATTTTAAACCCATAAAATCCACTCAAAAACTATAAAAAAAAAACCAATATACATTGATATTGCCATTCCCATAACAAATAATAAATCTCAAAATCAATATCAATATCAATTTGATATGTGCAAATTAGTAAATTCACACTAATTCGAAAATGAATATGCGCCAATCATACATGCAAATAAATAGCTGTATAAATTGAATGGCAACGAGGCGGGGGGAGATTAAGGGGGAGCCAGCAGCTGATGCGACTTTCACGCGCGACTTTAAACGCTGCTAAAACGCATCACTGCACAAATTTGCATTTGCCTACTACAACAACAATAACAGCAACAGCAACAACAACAACTAACCCAAAGAGACTGTCACATTTTCAACATGCAAATGGGAAAGCAACAGCGAAACTAAAAAGACAACAACAACAACAACCACAGAGACAACTGTCATAAATATAACTCGAGCTCAATTGAGCTCTTGTTGTTGGTGTATTTGTATATCGTTTTTTTTTGGTTTTTGGCTTTTTGGTGATATCGTACCGCATCTGAGTGCCGTTTTTTTTCTTTCTTCGTTTTCGTTTTGTTTTCAATGATTTCTCCTTTAAACAAATTTTGGTTTTCTTTTTGTGTTGTGCCGGCCCTTAACAATATTCAACTCTCCTGCTGTTCTCCTCTTAACCACGAGTTATAAGCGTTTGTTGTTAGCCCTGCTCCAAGTATCTTATAGATACTTTTTAAGCACACGTTTAGGTTTTGTTTTGTATTCCATTATGGGATTTCGTTTAAAGACTTTTATCGATGTTCGTCTATAATCAAATACCATTAACTTGAAAAGGTTCCAGCTATTAAAGCAAAACATACTTTTCTTTATTATTTCAGTCGTTTTTTATTGTTCAAATTAGTCATTTTAATTTTTAAAACTTAAAACTTCAAATATTGTCATAATATTGCATATATTTATATTATATATATATGTTTATATTTCTTGTATTTATTTAAAGAACTTACTATTATATTATTTTTTTTAAGTCACAAATATTTTAGTTGGATTCTTCTTCTTTTATTTAACACACAATCTTAACTGATAGTTTGAACAAACATTTATCCTTTTACTTGAAAACTCAAATGCCATAAATTTAAGTTAATCTCTCACTTTAAGCACTCTTAAGATAGACAAAATTGGATTCGTTTGGCATAAAATAGGCTTAAAGTGTTGTGCAGTTTTGTAGTAAGTGCTGTAAAACGACGAATTGTGATCGTTATATTGAATATGATACTTAAACGTTGCCTCTTTTCCAATTAAAAAACAAAATGTGAGAGGATTAGAGAGAGGTAAAGTTGACCAAGTTTAGTGTTTTAATGCTGTAGAAGTCGAGTCGTCTTACGGTTACGGGTTTGGGTTTTTGCATGTGGAGTGAAGTTGGATTTTTATTTTTTAATGCCGTTGAATTTTCTTGGATTTTTTTTCTTGTATTTTGACGGCACGTAGCGCAAAATGTGTGCATTTTAATGATTTAAATTATGGTTACTTTATTGCGTTATTAATAACATTTTGATTGCATCACGTACGCATACGCATCGCTGGTGTCATCAGACACAGTTTGCCTTCTCTTCTTGCGTGCCACACATGACTGAGAGTGAGAGAGAGAGAGAGACGTGCGGGAAGTCGTGGTGTTTTTGGTAGTTCCACTCACGTTTCGAATATGCGACCACGTAAATGGGAAATGGCATGGAAATGGGTGCAAAGCGACTCCTCCTTGGGTCTTGAATTGAGTTTCTGGTGTTGCTGCTAAGCTGAGCTGAGCTGAGCTGAGTTGAGGTCTGTACTCTGTACTCGAAGGGCAAACAAAAGTAGAAATCGTGCCAAGCTGCAGCCTTGGTTCAGTTTCGCTTTGGGTCTTTTCTGTCTGGTCTGTCTTATCAATGCGCTCTTTTTCTGTTCCGTTTTTTTTCAAGTTAATTTTCCGTTTTTATGTTGTTATTGAATTTTTACAACATGCAAGAAGTAGGTCAAACATACAGATACATTTACAGATACAGATACAGATACAAAGAGCAACAGAAACTTGCAACATTAAATTTAAACACATTTTAGGGCGGCTGCAAATTGCGATCACAATTTTTGGCGTTTATTATAGCGCCCTAATTGGGATCTTGTGGCATTTTCGTCGAACAGCAAAGTGCTTAAAGTTATCTGAAGCATATGGTGTTAATGTGTAAGTAAGATTGATCCAGGTGGATGCAACTAAGTAGTAAAATTCATAATCAAGGGTTGTTTTCACTTTCTATCCCCCATTCATCTTCTTAATTCATAAACACGTTACGCAAATTGCCAGCCAGATAACGATAAAAGTCAACGGCTAAGAGTCTTCCTTATTGCCTGCACACAATTGAGGAAGCGCCTTGGCACGTTCATGTCATGCCAAGCAGCACAAAAAGAGTGTTGAATGCAACACAACTTACAACAATCAGAATCAGAATAGTTTGTGCAGCTCAGACTGATATCATTGCCAATGCACATTGGCAACCTTGAAAGCTATTTTGAGGGACGCGCGCGTCAATCGGTTGTGGCACATAACACAACAACACAAGTACGAAACAGTTAAGGAGAATCTGCACGACAACGATAAATATATAATGAAGAACAAAAAAACAACAATATAAACGACAACATTGAAATGCTTGAAAGACGCAAAACGCACAAAAAAAAAACCGTGAAGAAAAGTTGCCTTTAGAAATTCTTTATAAATTTTCACACCTTGGTGACATGCCCGCAAAAAACTGCCTGACTTTTATACTGATTGTTTTCTTAACTTGACGTCTAGGGTAAAAAACATTTGCTAAGAAAAAATAAAAATAAAAATAATAATAATAAAAAACAAACACAAGTCTCAACTGTACAGAGTATATCCAAGGCAGCCTTCAAGTTGCTAAAAATATATAAGAAAAAAAAAGTTTTTTGGGTGCTTTTTTTGTATTGTTTTAACGAACTCAGGTTGCTTTGTTGACCATGAACCCATCAACATAAGTTTCAAATTTTTTCGGGGTTTTCGGGTTCTTTATTTTTATTGCGTTTCGGTGCGATGTCTGCCATAGAATGTGTCTGGCAAACAATGCCCCAGAGCTCTTTCAATAGTTTCGTTGCTCTCTCGTATCTCTTTTTCACTATATCTTTCTTTCTGACGTTTGCTTTGTTTATTTATATGGGCGGAACTATTTGAACTCATTTGACTTGGACTCTCCATGGCATCCGATGTGTTTAGCTTGGCCATATTGAAATTTGTCATAATTTCGGTTCGGTTCGGTTCGGCTTAGACGGCATAATTAACGAGCTGCGTGACTGTATATGTATATGTATATATGTCTGTCCAGTAATTATTATGAACGTTAGAAGCAATTCAAGCATACATGTAGATATTGGTATATTAAGTGTTTCTTCTGTTTGACTATACAAAAAGGTCTGAGTGAGCGTCAAACGTTCGAGCTGCGAGACATTAAACGTGCGATGAGCTCTCAAGGTTTATTTAGGGCCATGATTTAAGCTCCAGCTCCAATTTTTTTTTTGTTTTATGTATTGTGTATTGTGGCAGGGCCCGGAGGCTAAACGAGTTCTTTAACGTCTGGCCTTGAGTTCAGAACCCGCAAATCTGTCCAGGCACAAACCGCCAGCAACAACAAAATCATTTTGGATCTTTAAGTGCCAAAAATTTGCATTATTTTGCCAGATAATTGTGTCTCAAAAGAAAGAAGACAGCGAACCATCACAAAAAAAATTGGAATCAAGCTAATGGCGCCTAAATTTTCCCATCTATTAAGGGTGTTTTTTACTAGCTGTTCCATTCGAGACATACCAGTAGCAGGATTGAAGAAAGACGAAAAAAGAATATGTTAAATTTGCATAATTTTAAGCCAGATTTAATTTAGACATGCAATACTCAATATGCCTTTTTTGAAGTGTTCTTAATATATAACTTTTTGTAGCTTCTAGTTTTTAGTGCCTTTTGTTTCATTCCAGTAATACCACACGCAAATTAATCGCACAATTGTGTCCAAGAGAAGTCTATTAAGCTCAATAAACTTTGCAGTAGCTTTCAGAGACTGTTAATTTTACTTGCTGTTCCATTCCAGTCGTTCCGTTTTCTTATTAACGCCAGAAGTATGCCTGAAGTAAGTAAATTAATTCCAAATTCTTTCCAATAGCTTCTTAAAACAAGTAGCTCTGTCTTCTGTTCCATTTCAGTCGTTCCACCCCAGGGATTAATCACACAATATATGTCTGAGATTAGCAATTAGTTAAATATACTTTCTTCTGCTTTTATAATATTTTTCTCTCACTTGCTTCTCGATTCCATTCGTTCCTCTTGCCTATAAATCACACAAATGTACCGGAGATAAGTTTGTCAAGCGCATAAGCGCTTATTAAATAAACTATAAACTACATATTGTACAATAAAAATCGCAATCTCAACGCGATAAAGATAAAATTATGCACCTTTGAAGAGCAGAAAACAGGGTAGAGAAGGGTAGGGTTGATGCTTTGGGAATCTTTATTTTTGTTGCAAGTTGACAATAACGATGACAAAACAGTAAACTACACAACACAGAAAGAAAGACAGAGAACAGACGCTAAAACATCGGAGTCTATCACAAGTCACAAATAAAGTCAATTGAAGTTGAGCACAATGGCAGATAAAATGTGAAGGCAACAACTACTACCTACAATGAGCAACAACAACAACAACAAAAAACGATGACAACCCAAAAAAAAAAACAGGGGAAAAAAATTAAATTAAAGCGCAGACAGCAGACAGCGACGGAAAGCAGAAAAAGCAGATCAACATAAAATGAAAATAAATCAAAATGTAAAAAAAAAAATTTTGCAAAGCAAAGCAGCAATGAAAAAAAAAGAGAAAAAAAAAATGGATAAAAAACTCGGTCGCTGAGGATGCCAAATGAAACTTTTCACCATTTTGCATAACAATTTGTATCTTTCAGTGGAGCGCGTTAAAGCAATACAACAACAACAACTATACAACTATACAAGGGGGCCAACTTTTACTCAATGTTGCTCAACTTTAAATTTTTGTGAGGGACTGAAACACAGACCGTGGCAGAGGCCATAAAAAAAGGGATTGCGATTGGGATTGGAACTGGTGTTGGGCTAGGGCTTGAGATTGGCACTGAAATTGAGGATTTTAAGCTGCCAAGATGTGTTGTGTGGGGGCGAAACGGGTAGGGGAAAGGGAAAGGCAAAGAGGCAGCAGCTGAACGAAAATCAACGTTGTATGCCAGATGCAAAAGATATGCGAGTTACAAAAGCAAAAAGTTACACTTCAAAAGAGAAATTTTTAACAATTCATTTTGCATTGAGAACCTTTTAACATGAGAATGAGAATATTTAGATTAGTTTATTAACAAAGCTTCTTAATAAAAGTCTGGATAAGGAAGGTATTAAGAAAAGCTTATAGCTTAAAAGCGTATAATCTTAAAGCTGCACTTACAAGCGCTAAAACCCATAAAATAGCAATTTTTTTTTTTTTTAGAAAAGTTTTATGAAAAAAAATTGAAGCGAAGAAATATCTAAGATCGAATTTAAGGAGAGTTCTTCGTCTGACAGAAACAAAAACGAAAAACCATTTAAATTAATTAAACAATACAATGGCAATTTTTAAGAGTCCACCTTTTTTTTTCCTCAGTGTACATACATATCTGCGATTGTGTATGTTGGTTCACTAAACGTGTGGAAAAGGCGGTGGCAACGAAATTAACTCAAACTGTCGACAGCCCGTTGACGATGACGACGACGAGGTTGAGGACGAGAGGTGTGTGTGTGTGTGTGTGTGTGTGTGTGTGTGAGGAGCAACATCAACAGACGGTCCCTAAAACTCCGCTCTCTCTCGCTTTCAGTCTCCCATTTCCTGAACAACCTCACAACACAGACACTCTCAACCAATTCTCGTTTCAATTTAAATGCAACTGACATTAAATTTAGTACTTTGCAACAGCAATGAAGACTACTGTGTGCTCGACAGAGACTCTCACGTGACGCGGTGGGGACAAGAGGGATTTGTGGTGCAGGCTGGGTAGAGGGCACAGGACGTTGTCTGTGGTTTACAACAATTTCATATGTATATGATTTCGAGTGTGTGTTAATGTTGTTTTGTGTTGTGCGAGACTTTTTATACCCTGAAACCCAGTGAAAAGGTGTTAATAGTGTATGATGGTTTTGTGCAAGACAGAAGGAAGCATCTCCGCCGATCCCATGAAGCATATACATATTCTTGATCAGCAAAGTCGATATAACTTCGATCTCAGAGAATATTAAAGAAATAGACTCTTTGGAACATAAGCTGGTCTAGGGCCTAGGCAGTAGAACGAACTCTTCCCGTTTTCGATATACACATGTCATCGATAACAACAAAATCTTGATAATGAAAACACCGGCGAGGAACACTGAAGTAGGGGTTCAGGGTATCTTCTAGTCGATATTTTTCTACAAGAGCCTTCTTACTTGTTTTTTGTTGCAAAATACTCGAAACCGTTCCGGAGTCTGAAGCTAAAACTTGAACCAGCGTAAAACGGAGCGAATGACGAAGTTGCAAGTAGGTTGGGGGGGTGGGGGGAAAGGATATGGAGGGTTGGGGGCTGCCTGTTGCGCAGACATTGTTGTCGCTGTCTGGTAAACTAAATTTAATGAACTGCCGTTACCATAAAGCGCAACTTATCGGCAACGCCACATAGAGAACGAGTAGTTAAAAGGAAGGTAGGAAAGGTAATCGGTGGTGTAAGGGGTGGATACAGGCTGTTGCCTATGCACAGTGAACACTCAATTAGATGTGTTTCAATAAGTTATTGAACATTTGTCTCATTATAAATATTATATTTATTTTATGTTAAGTTGGTATACAAAATTCTGGTTTTCAGTTTGTTTTGTTAAAAATTTTTGATTGCTTTTGCACCAGTGTGCAGCAGTTAATGGCTTAAAGTCATTTAACATGTTGTCCAATTGTGCAACAACCGCAAATAATTTACAAATGCAAATTTCAAAGTTCCCCTTTGGAAGTGAGGCAAAATTGTTTTGAGAGAAGTTTGTACCAACTTTTGGTTGGATCGAAAAAGCTGACAGTTTTAAATTCGATTGTATTTTAAGTTGTTAAATAGATTCTAAGATAAGTAATGAAGTAAATATTGAAGATGTAGAGAATAGATGTACGAGATGGTACAAAATACTATACATAATATTTTTTTCGTACTTTTCTTTCGATACATAGTTAACGTACTCAAAATAAAACCAATAAAGTACTCTTAAGGTAAGGAATATTTGGAAAATGTTTGAAAATGTGAAGGAAAATCACAATTTGGTTATATTTGTAGCAACTTTTAAAGCACTTTAAGCTGATGATTAAAGATTAAACCTTTGCCGTCTCTTCTCCATCAAAATTCATTGATTTTGTGAATGTGAATTAAAACGAAACAAAAGAAAAAGCTCTCGAAGAGAATGTGACAGCTGGGCTTAGGCAATTGACACAGAGTTGCATTCGATTTGGAACCGATAACCGACAAAAAAAACAAAGAGACAGGCCTCAAACGACAACAGTCATTTGTTATTGTTTCTTTGTGTATTGTGCCTCAGAGCTGAGTTTAGAGTTTTAAGCTGCGCCCATTTGCTAGTCACCCACATGTGGCACTTATTTAGCTAGGTGACTTCCCCCAACACACTCTTTACTGATATCCATCATTTAGCGCCACAAAACAGGAAGAGAAAGTAATGCCACCAAGCAGCGCGCACAACTTCTCTCCCAACTCCCAACTCCCAGCTCTCAACGATCGCGATCGCGATCGCTCTCACTTCATAAATTTCTCAAGCGGCAAGGTGTCAGGTTAATGCCAAGCCGAGGACGACGACGCACAGCTTCAGTTTTAGCTTTGGCTCGCCAATTGAATGACAGTTGCCACCTTTAAAACGGTTGCCGCAACTTTAGTTAATGTTGCTGCCGCTGCCACGGCTGAAGTTGCAGCTGTCGTCGACCAATGCCAAAGAAGCTTTCATTTGTCGCAGTCACAGTCGCCGTCGACGTCGCAGCTAGCAGCTGTTGAGGCATTTGGGGCCTGGCGCTTCCCAACTGTTTGAAAGCAAATTTCATTTCTTCATTTGATTTCGTTTCTTTCAGTCGCCTGTCTTTCTGCAGTACTTTCATTACTTTCATTTGTGAGTGAAAGATACTCACGAAGCGTGCGGTGCGGCGGCCGCCCAGCATGCTTTAAAGCCTCTCTCCTCCTCTCCTCTCCCTCCTCTCCACACCCCAACAACTCATTCGTTCGGTGGCTCGTTTTCAATATTAACCACTCATCGCTTTGCTTTCGGACCATTTTCATTTTCAGTAAGTGAAAAGGACCAATTTCAATTTTGTACAACGAGACGCGAATCTCTGAATGGCTTTCAATATATATATATCTATATATATATATATATATATATATATATGGTCACGAACTATATTGCTGCTAATTATTTGTATAGTGGATATGATAGTTCAAATATTTTAAGTAAGTTTTTGGCTTGAGAGTTTTCAAAAGACTCGAACTACACTTTTCTTGGAAAAAGTTTAAAATGAACAAATAATTAAGAAAGCGGGGAGTATTATTTTTGGTATAATTATTATTATTTTCTATCAACTAACGAAAGATTTGGTTTAGAATTTTTCCTAAAAACAAGAAGAAAACATTTTTAAAAGAATAAATATTTTATTTAAAAAGTTTCTTAAACAGAAAGAATTATTTTGGATTAATAATATTAAATCCATAAATAAAATACTAAAACAAGTAAGAAGGCTCTAGTCGAGAAATCCCGACTAGACGATACCCTGATCCCTATACTTTACGCGTACAGTCAGTGCTTGCAAGTATATGTGTGTGTGTGTGTACGCGCATACTGCATACTGCATACAAAACTTCAATGTCCCATATCTCCGGTGTTTATTATCCGATTTCGATATTATTTATTTTGGAACATAAGCTCGCCTAATCTCTAGGCAGTACGCGTTTGTTTTCGATTTTCGATAACTTTCCCCGTTTTCGATATACACATGGGATCGATAACAACAAAATCTTCAATTTGAAAAACTTTAAGACGGAGTTTCAACCATTCGATAAGATATTAACAACCTGTGAAATTTTTATTTAAATCAATTGAAAAACAACGAAGTTATGGAACATTTAAGTTAAGTTAAGTATGCAGTACACACTCACACACACACACATACTGGCAAGCACTGACTTAAGTATTGAGTTGAGGGTATCGTCTAGTCGGGATTACTCGACTAGAGCCTTCTTAATTGTTTTTTTCTCAGCGCATGCAATTTTTCCGACAGCTGCAACAGCTACACATTTGAACAACAGGAAGTGAAGTAACTTTTACTCGCAATTAAAACACTTTAACAAGGTGAAATTTATACATTGATGCTTTAATGTAATTAGTTTTTTTTTTACCAGACGGATGGTTGAAAAAGTGATAAAAAAAAGAAAAACAAAAAATGTTTTACTAGAAATAATGTACATTAAATTTTTTTTAAATTTGAGACACTAAATGGAAATGGTTTTCATTTCTAAGGAAAAGAAACTCATTGAAATCATATCAGCCTTAAATTAACTTACTTGAGAGCTCTTATATATATTCAAGCGCAACATTTCATCCTGTTAGATTTATAGGCAAACCCAAACAACCCGCATTGAAAAAAGCCTCGTTGTACTTTCTATGTGAATATCAAATTTCACAAAAGTGAGTGTTAAATTCTTGGCAACAAACGATGTAAATGAAGCGATAGGCTCTTAACAAGAATTCGGGTGAAAGTTGTGCGATTAGCTGACATAATTTTCACGCTTTTCCGGTGAAGCAGCAAAGCTGAAGTGAAGAAGAAGAAGAAGGAGGCGAAACAACAAGCCAAAACACAATTAACAACAAATGACAACAAGAACTGATTTACTATGCAAATTAAAAGGCGAACAGAGCATTGAAGTGGGAGGGGGAAAAAACATAAAACAATGTCGAAGCGTAGGAAAAACCTTTGTGAAAATGATTAACCGTAATTAGTGAGAAGTTAAGCTCTTTGCGTCGCCCCGTCACGAAGAGGGGCGTGCAACAGCAACAGCAACATCAAATGAGGGAAATTTTGACGAGCCGAACGAACACAACATTTCAACAAGATCAAAATGTGCAGATAAATAACTAAAAAAAAAAAAAAAAAAAAAAAACAGATGAAAAAAAAAACTTAATTCAGGCAAGCAAATGCGATATAAAAGAAGCGATTAACAACAATAAAATGAAAAAATAAAACTGAAAACATGAGAGAAAAAACCAAAAAAAAAAAAAAAAACAGATGACAACGAGAACGACGATGTTAAAGTGGATAGCGTTGGATTATACATATAAACAAAGCACACGAAGAAATAACTTAACTGAACTGTGACGACAACTTAATACTCTTCATTATAAAACAAAGAACATTTTCATCTGTGTGGAAGATTATTTGAGTTGAGATAAGAGAAAGTAAGCAATGAAATGAGCATATAACAAAATTTGCTTGTGTTGTGAATTTTCATATTTTATTTAAGCTGTTAAGTCAGATTTGCAATATTTCAAGATAATTTTTAAAAAATGCTTAAGAAAACGTTCAACAAATTAAATGTATATGGAAAATGCTTGAGTATATTTCTATTTGCGATATCTGCCGTGTTTTCTATTCGAAATTTCTTAACTTTTTTTCTGTTATCGATTATATGTGTATATTGAAAACTGGAAGATTTATCAATAATTAGAGACAATGAGATTTGCATTAAATAACTTCATGTTTTGGAATAACTTCTAGATATCAATGCTCATAAAGTTATCGTAAGTTAATATATTTAAGATATTTTAAAAGGATAGAGAATAGTTCCGCTAAGGGAGTTATCTTTCTTTTAAAGGCTTCACACAAAGCATAACAAAACTCAAACACCCTAAGAAAAGCGTATTAAAAACGTCAATGAGGGAGTCAAATGACCAAGAGCGAGAACAAAAAAAGAGAAAGAGAGAGAGAGGGAGAGAGAAGCAGGCACAAGTTGCTTGACACTAGGTAGCTGGCAGATACAAACCGCAAGAGCAGCGGCGAAGCCATGCCATAACACAAGCATATGTAGTTATTGCTCTTGAGATACTTTTGGACACGAAGCGGAAACACAGCCACAGACCACAAACATAAGATACTACAACAACAACAACAACAACAAACATACAGAATGGAAGGAACGAAGCAGTAGACAGAAGACAGAAGCCGAGCGGCCTTTAAGCGAGTTAACTCTTTGGCTACATAATAAATATTTAATGCGAAGATCTACAGATGTTATAGAGAGAGAAGGAGAGAGGGAGATATGCGGCATTAACAGCAGCAGCATTTGTTGTATCTTAAAGATACAAATTACAAGTAGGTAGACATTGAGATTGAGGCCTAAGCGAAAACGATGCCGTATCATCGTCTGCTCATGTTGTGTTGTTGTTGTTGTTGGTGTTGTTGTTGCTGTTGAGGGCAATAAATAAACAGACAGAAGCGAAGGCAGCAGCATGAAAATGATTAAAAGAGCTTAAAAAGCCATGTCTGCTCTGGAGTGTAAGTGGAAGTGGCAGTCGCCGCAGTTGAAGGTAGACAACCTCATGGTCAATGGGGCGGTGCCACACAACAACAACAACAACTCTAAGCAGCAGCAGCAGCATGAAATGTTATGGAATTGAAACAAACGAGAGGCTACCCTTGAGAAATCCGGCCCGAACACAAAACCTTATGCAAAAGAATGAGAAGAAAAGCGACCGCAGTTCGCTTCTTCTCATCGTCTTCTTCTTATTTACAGGCTGTCATCATTTTTGTCACGCACGTCGCCCTTTTTGAATTGTTACAACTGTCCCTGCCTGTATTCAACTCTCTGCTCTTTGTGAGGGGGGCGAGGTACGAAATGGAATGGAACGTGTGGACATCAACTAATTCTTCTTCTTCGTCTTGAAACACTCGTCGGCGAACTTATAAATCATTGTTATTACGAACTGAATTTCAATAAACAGTTGCCCTCATCCCCCTTTCCCTTCCTCACCCTCTCTCTACCACTCCCTTTGTCAATCTTTGGGCCAACATTGTATTGTTTATGTTGAAATTCAAGTCAACGCTTGTCGGCTTTTAGTTGAAGCGCTCTTCTTCTTCTTCTTCTCGGGCCAACTCTGCCATTGACTTCAATTATAACCCATTTTTCAGTTGTTTTTTTTTTCTTCTCTTCTCTTATTTTATTTTTTTTTGTTTTCGGTTACACTAAATGCATGTACAATAACACATATTATAATGCACTGCTAAAAATTAACAAAAAAATCGATTTAAAACATTTCATAAAAGCTTTAAGTTTTTGTAAAAAGTTTCATGTCATTTGAAAATCGAGAATCAAAAATGAAGAGTAAATGGATAAAAACATTTGAGAGCATCAAAAATATTTTAAAGTTTTTTAAAATATTAAGAAATTTAAATAAACATATTTGTAAATATAAAAAATACAAGAGCGGTTTTTGTTAATAAAAACGAAGCTCAGAAAGTTGGAAAAAAATCAAACATTTCAAACAAAAATTTTAGTTCTGATAAAAATGAGATTCATGTCAGGTTTTGTGTATTATCTGAAAAGTGGAGTTCATAAAGTTAATAAATCTTGTATTTATTACGAATAGCAACTCTGATTTTTATTATAAGGTAAACTTTTTTATTTTCAGTGTGAGTCTTTAGTTTTCTCTAGCTTGGGGAGCTTGCTTCGCAGAGATTTTTTTCTCTTTGGCCTTTGCTTATTTTTTTTTCTTTTTTGCAGTTTTTTGCTTGCTTTTTTTTTCAATGAGCTTTGCGTCCGCCGCAAGCTCATTGTCAGATAATTATCAAGCAGTGCGAGTATTTTTATTTTTTTTTTATTATTATTTACATTAATATAGTTATACATATGGATATGTAGCGCTTGTTGTCTGTGCACTTCAAAGCCCTGACCTGAAACGCAGCTTTATTTGCTCTACTATATATTTATGTATGTTTGTATATGTATGTGAGGTATAAATGTATATAGCATATATATATTTTTGTGATGGTTATTGTTATAGTTATGGGCATGGGCAAACAACATGCAAAGCGTTTTTAGCGTTTGCAGTTATGAAAATCGATATTGATTAATGCCAATTACTGATAATGGTTCGAATTGTTTGGTCTATCTCTATGTCGTGGCTATCGCTTGTAATTATCAATAAAGTGCACAAAGCCAAACACACACACACACGCACACCTTCCTTGCTTGACTCTGCCAGGGCTTCCTTTCTGTAGTCCTACTATTTCGAATTCTTGCTGACCATGAAAATACAAATGATATATATATATGTATGTACAGTATGCATACTTCAAAACATTTATAGTTGTAGTTGATGACCCTCAGACAGTAGACACTCTCAAGGATACAATGACGACGACGACGACGACTTTACAGCAAAGGTTAAAGGTACTACTACAACAACTACTACAGCAACAACAGAAAGGCAACAACAATCAGTCACAAGGTTAACTTGAAGCAAGGGTGACCAAAAAAAAACTACTACCATCGAGGCAACAAATCCTTGATTGCACGACTTGAAGATATTCTATAAACACCCTCTAAAATAACATTAATAAAGGAAAACAAAGAAATACAAGATAAAAGCTGATTTTTCATACTTTTTATTGCTTCATTTAATTTGATTGGAAAATTTATCGATTAATCGATATTGACTAGGTCTTTTGGAATTTAAATAAATATTCTTCTTTTCGTTAAAATAAAAGAGAAATAGTCACATAAACTTTTAAGATATCCTTCATAAATTATTATAAAAAAATCGATAAATATCGATAAATGTATATAAGACCTGTGCAATAAGAAAATTGCCACGAATGATATCTTCTGAATGATCTATAACATTTTTGGTTCTTATGACAAAAATCGATAAATATCGATAAATGTATATAAGACATGTGCAATAAGAAAATTGCCTCGAATAAATTCTTTGATCTATAAAATATTTGGTTCTTATGACCGTTACAAAAATCGATAAATATCGATAAATGTATATAAGACATGTACAATAAGAAAATTGCCTCGAATAAATTCTTTGATCTATAAAATATTTGGTTCTTTTGCCCGTTACAAAAATCGATAAATATCGATAAGTGTATAAGACATGTGCAATAAGAAAATTGCCTCGAATGATATCATTATATATAAAATTTTTGGTTCTTATGCCCGTTACAAAAATTCTTACAACTAAATATTCCATTTAACACCCTTTCAATGGGTAAACGCATAAATTACAGGAAAAAAAAACACAAGGAGAAAACAGGGATCAAGAGGCAGAAGGGAAGAAGCCAAATGAACGCAGGAAACCGTTAAGTTGCAATACAAGTTACAAAGTTCCGAGAAAAGCGGGCAACAAAAGCCAAGCCCAAGCTAATGAAAATACCTAATAATAGCAATAATAATAATCAAATGAAAGCACAATTTACACACAGCACCAATGGAATGAGAAATGGAACAAAACGAAATAGAACACAAAGTCATTAGTAAGGCAGGCACTCTCTCTCTCTCTCTCTCTCTCTCTCTCTGTGTGTGTGGCCCTGGCCCTAGGCAAATGGCTACATTAAGTGATTGAGTATGGAGGGGGCAAGGGATGATGTCAAGGGAATAACGTGATCGGGTCTGGGACAAAAATAATAATGATGACAGTGAACAAACGTTAAATGAAAGCGAAATCGAAACCGAAAACCGAAGGTTTCGAAAATTCTCAATGAAATTAGGCATGGAACGTAAAGTGATTGAAGGGAAGGCAGATTTGGGGCTAAATGCATATATTTATCGCGTCTACAAAATACACTAAAATCAAATCACATCAGCCATAAAATCAATTCATATATGTTTACTAATTGGAGCGTTAAGCCGCAAAAGGATTTTGTATGTGTGTGTGTGTGTTTTTGAGTTACGTTTATGCATGATATCGCGGATATAGCAATCGTTTTAGTATTTGACCTAAAAATATTCAATTGTTTATCGACTACATATGCCGCCATATAATTCTCAAGTATTCTCAAGCAAATAAGCACACAAATCCACCGTTCTCCCCCCTCTCTGCGCTTCTGATTATTGCCCAGCATCAGCATCAGCAGTACAAAACATGAACAGATTTTCAATATTTCTGTGGGTCGAACGTCGTCATCGTCATCATCATCACCATCATCATCATCATCGTTTGTCGAGTGCCGCTGTCAGAATTGGGTCAAGTTTCAGTTTTATTGCCCTCGACACATCAGGGACGCAACGACGCTAGGAGAGGAGGGGAGGAGGAGGGGGGGGGGGGGTGTTAAAGGGCATAAGGAAGCCTTGTTATCCCAATGGCAGTGACAGGCACTCCCTGTTCTCCCCCCAGTCATGTAATATAGTATATATAAATTTGTGTTTGCGTTTAATAATGTTGATTAAATCATTAAATATGCAATAATATATATGTACACTGAACGAAATATTCAAAAACGTTCTCAACACAAGGAGCTAAAAATTGTATATTAATGTGCCTCCATAAATGAGAACAAAAGCAATTCAAACCCGCATAAGCATCGCATTTTTTTCAAGTGTATGCCTAAGCTTTTATTAGGTTGCGTGGGCACACAAGAGACGGGGAGGAGGGTAGGTGACGGCTCTGGAGACATATAACATGGCAAGTAAAGTTAAGTTTTAGAGTTTTTGAATTGGTTTGGGCTTTAATATGCCGGAAACTGGGTCAGAGTTGAGGCTCCTTAGTTCGCTCAAAAAAGACGCAACAGCAACATTAACATTAACATTAACAATGGCAGCAGGAATGGTGGAATGGTGGAATGAGGGAATGAGGGGGCGCTTTTTGTCATTGGATAGCTTTAGATTTCAAGTTTGTTTGGTAGGCGCGCGCGCACACGCTGCGTATGCGTAACAAGCACAAACACAAAACAGCTATAAACAGCTGCTGCTGCTGCTGCCCAAAAGGTCAAGCTGCTGCCGACGTCAACGACGACGTTAACGTTGAAATCATTCAAAGCAGCAACGGCAACATTGAGAGACTTCAAAAGACCTCCCCCGCCTCAACCCCACCCCCAAAGTGCGAGTGGGGGGCAATTAGCGCGCAATTGACCTACATTGGGAGCAGCATGGCAGCATTAATGGTGTCAATAGTAAACGAGACTGTCGACGGCAGCAACGGCAGCTGACGAACGTTAAAAATGTTTGAATGCTGAATGTTTATGCACACACATATACATACAAACACACACACACACTTTTTCGTATGTTTGTAGATCGGGATCATCGAACACAGGGTGTTCAATGTCAAACAAAAGTTTGTAGTTTGTGACGTCACACAGTTTAAACAGGAAGCAATTGAAGTTTCAATTTGATTTCAAAGCAGCCCAAAAAGATCATAGAAACTTTAACTTGATAGAGTTGCCCCCCCCTCTCCCCTCCCCGCAACAAACTACGTTAAGTGCATTTGCCAGAGTGTAAATGAAGTCAACATTTAAATGCTTGCTGGTCAAACAATGAGGCGCACTGTATGTTTGGTACGTAGACAACGGACTGATTGAATGGCAAGCTATTGGAAGGCGTGCGAACACGCCCACTACGCAACCGAGACAACTGCGTTGCAATAACAGCAGAGGCAGCAACAGCAACAACAGCAACAGCAACAGCAGCAGCATGTAAGTTTTGTACACGATAAATGAGAAATGAGGTTACCTACTTTTTAAGAAGGTCAATACAACCCAAAACAAACGAGCGTGGCAACGTAACGTAACGCAACGCAGCAGCAGCAGCAGAGCAGCGCAGTTGGCAGCACACACACACACACCTCTGGTTGGTAAGTGTCAGGCCCCGTTGCTCAGCCAAAGCTCAGTGACCATGTGAGCGGCGAGGCAGCGAGACATCGGCGACGTCAGCATACCACAAACATATTACAGCAAACGTTTTCAATGAAAACAAAAGTAGTACACGCTGCTGCTGCCTATGCGCCAACGTCGCAGTCGCAGTTGCAGTCGCAGTTGACGTTAGCTGTAAGTTGCCACCTGGTGACGAATTCGGCGCGCGCGTTAAGATTTAAGTTTTGTTGCCTGCCTGCCATGGAGGGCAAACTCTGTGCTGTGCTGTGTTGTTGTTGGCTTTGGCGTTGGCGTTGCCGAGGGCGCGGCTGACGCGAACGCTTGTAACGAGGCTAAGCGAACGCAGCAGCAGCAGCAACAGCAGCAGCAGCAGTGACGTCAACGTCGCAGTCGCCTGCATTTTTAGTCGTTGTAGCGCTGTCTGCTTTTAGCCTCCACCTCCTTTTTGCTTTGTTTTATTTTTGTTGTATTTATTACATTTGTTTTTTTTTTTATACACCCTGAACCCATTAAAAATGGGTAAAAAGAGTATAATGGTTTTGGGCAAAAGTATGTTACAGGCAGAAGGAAGCATATCCGACTCCACAAAGTATATATGTTCTTGATCAGCCTCAATAGTCGAGTTGATATAGCCATGTCTGTCTGTCCGTATGTTTGAATGCGTCGATCTCAGAGACTACAAGAGCTCGACACTCCAGATTTGGAACTTAAGCTCGCCTAATCCCTAGGCAGTACAAGTTTGTTTGCGATTATCGATAACTCTTCCCGTTTCCGATATACTCATAGGATCGATAACAACAAAATCTTGAATTTAAAAAACTTTAAAATGGCATTTGAATTATTAAACAAAATAACGAAAGTTTGTGAAATTTTTATTGAAATCGGTTGAGAAACACCGGAGATATGGAACATTGAAGTTTAGTATGCACACACACACACACATACTTGCAAGCACTGACTGTATCCGTTAAGTATAGGGATCAGGGCATCGTCTAGTCGGGATTTCTCGACTAGAGCCTTCTTAATTGTTTTTGTTTTGTTTGTTGCTTGTTTTTGTGGCTGCTTGCATTTCAGTAAATGTTTCATTCCACATTCGTCTCACATTCCACCTCATTCACTCTCCCATTTTGCACTTCTAACTGTAATTGCGCTCATTAGTCAGCGCTTTAAGCTCAAAGGCCTAAGTTTTTTTAATATGCGTGCTGAAAACTAGGAAGCATATATTTAAAGCTAGGCGCAAGCTATCTTGTCATTGGGTATGTTATGATGATAGCAGAGGCTATTTATAATAGTTAGCGATACCCTAAAAGTTTTTAACGTGTCCAAAGTGTCAATAATCAGGGGGAGGGGGAGGGGGGTGACAGTTGCGTAGTCAACCTTGGATAGCAATAAAAATGTTATGATGAGGTGACACAACGATAAGCTGAAATACACTGTATTTTATGTGTAGTAGAGTGCCTCAAATCAGGGCCCTTATATCAGATATTGCGATAACTAATGAGTTGTCCAATTGTTGGAAATTGATTAGTTTCATAAATCAGAAACCTATATATGTATATATTAAAATATCTAGAATTTTATTACACATATACATATATGTATGTACATATGTGTACATATTTTTGTGTACCTTCAGATCTCATTGAAAATTATCAAAGGCAAATTACGCAAAACCATAGAGCAAAACGACCTTATCGTATAAATTAACTTCATGTACAACAACAACAATAACGAAATGCTTTTGTGTAACCTATGATTACACACACACACACATGCAGATAGACAAACGCAAACACGTGCTAATGTACACACATACGTATGTGAGAGCGCGTGTGTGTGTGTTTTAATTACAAAAACCTTTAGCAATAAATACAACAATAACGCAATGCCTTTGAACACACACACACACACTTACAAAAAAGCTTGCTCACTTCCTAGTGCAAACACACACATACATACAGATAGATAGATAGAGAGGAAGTGAAACAAATTGAAAATATCATAAGATAAAACGATACGAAATGAAAACGAAACACGAACAATGACAAACTACAATAAAAACACTTATTGTCTCTTTACACGCACGCATGTGTCGACATCACAAAAACAAAATCTGGCGCCATCCTTCGCACATATTTGCCGTTTTATAGTACACGCTAACTCACCGCCACCCAGCAACCACGCCCACAGCCGTTGGCAGGGCATCATTATCAAGAGCAGCAGCTTCCTCACCTTCAGTGAAACGACATGAAATGAATCGGCACGAGCCTTGCGCACGTTTTTCGCTCTTCACACACACACACGCACGCACACACAGACAATCTCTCTCTGACGAACGCCCGTTCTGCCGCTGTTGGCATGTGTGAGTGTAATCGTCAGCGTCAGTGAGAGGAGCATAGAGTATCTACTTTCTCTCTATATAAATAGTTGAAATCGAGTTTTAGCTACAAATTCAATGCAAATACACACATATAGTCGTCAGCAGAGTAAGCCGCCTGACGCTGACGGCGTCTAGCGTGAAAGTGACGCAGTCCGATACTTGGGTCACCTCTCACATCATAACAACAACAACGCAACGACGCAGTCCGGTGAGAGTCATTTGTGTCCCTATAAGAAAAGTGTAACCCCGATCGATCTCTCTCTCTCTCTTTCTCTCGCGCATAATGGCATCATCATTAGACATTGCAAATGTTTGCAATTACAATAACACAAGTTGCAATGAGTTTTCATGGCAAGGAAATTTCATTTTATTTCATTTCATTTCGTTTCATGATAACGATCAGAGCTATACATACACATACATACATGCACACATGCATATAAAGCGGGGTCACTAATATTTAAATATGTATTTATCTTGTCATATGCGTTGTTGTGAGCTTGAGCATAACGGTAATTACGTCTAGGCACGGCATTGCCGCTGAATGTGTACGCGTGTGTGTGTGTGTATACATGTTGTATTGGTTATTGTTTTAGTATAGACTTAAATAGCGCCATTGACTTTGCAATTTACTGTACGTTTAGTGTTTCGTTCAATGGTTCAAGTTTCAAATTGAGACAATTAAGTACAGCTTTGAACTAAAACCTACAAAAATATATAACATACATATGTATGTAGTATTCGAATATGCCAATATTATTATCTTACCTGGCTAAGGCCATTCTAACATGAGAGAGCCCACCGTGAGGCAACGCGATTGCATCCACTTTGAAGGTTTAAGCTTTAACAAGCTCCCGGTTTGACAATAAGAAAAAAGAAAATCCAAAAAATATTTTCTGCTTCGTGCTGAGTTTTTTCGTTTATTTATAGTTTTTGTATAGTTCACTGCACTAGTTTGGTATTTGGTTTTTAATTTCAATGTTCAATGTTAAATTTTTGCTAGTTTTTTTTTTTGGTTTTTGTTTATAGCTTTTTGTGCTAACTAAGGAGAGAAAAACTTAAATTTTAATAACACACAACACAAAAAGCTCAAGCAATTGTTTTTGGAAGCGGAAAAACCTTTAACCTAACAACAACAACAACTGGCAACAAAAAGTAGCAAATTTTATTCAAATTTATCATATTCAAATCAGTTTAGTACGTGTGTCAGCTTATTATGGCTAAAGCTTCTTCATACGTGATATTTGTGCGTCAAATTATCAAAGAGCAACAAAAAAACCAACATACATACATACACGCGCACGCATACAAATACACATAATGTGTATAAGTATGTTCATAAAAGAAGGGTGAAGAAACCAACAAACAATGTTCAATGCCATCGACACAACAACAACAGCAACAACACCAACAAGAAGCAACGCAGAAAGATGATTCGAAACGAAACAAAAAATCGAGCTAACTTATCAGCATTGTGTGTGTGTTTGTGTGTGTGTGTGATAAGCAAGCGAAATTTTAACAAAGGCAAAAAGCAACAGCGAAAAAATAAATTGCTGATTCTACTCAACGACACCTCCGCCCTCCCCCCACCCAAACTTCCTCTTTTTTTCATTATACCATTTGGGCATTTGCACATGGCCCGGCAAAAAAGGATTGATAAAAGCAAAAGCAAAAAAAAAAAAATACGAACCTCCAAAACGAAAATAAAATCAATAATTGTGCACCGGGTAAAGCGAGGTCAACAACGACGCCCTGAGCACAGAGAGATGAGCATAAATGTGAATGAGAAGGAGGTGGGCGGAGGTGGGCGGAGGTGGCGGTGGTGGTGGCGAAGTAGTAGTTGAGAAGGAATGGAAGGTCTTTTGGGCATCTTTGCATGCGAGTTTAGAATAGTATAATGAAGCGCTGCCTTCATATATGTAAGTTGCCCTCAAGTGAGTGCAGGCAGGCAAGCAAATGAATCGAAACGAAACGAAATGAAATGAAATGTGAATGTATAGTAATCTCAGCAGAAACAACAACAACATCAGCCACACAACGGCAGCATTGAGAAGTGCAAACGACATGCGAGCACAAGAGAGACGAGGAAAGAAAAAAACTACTAACTAAATTCCGTTCCATAGTCATGAGAGTACACAAGGTTCTTCCTATATCAGTCGATTTAACTTTGCACGTGTGCGTGTGTAACTATGTGTATGTATGTACGTATCTATATGTACCATATATATATATGCGAGAGTATAAAAAAAAAGCTAAAGCACTACGAAAAGCCAAAAAACCTGCGCAGCTAAAAAACAAAATAAAAAGCTTGCATTTACTTTTGTCTTTGCACCGAAGCTTACGCGCTCATCAGTTGCCCTCTCTTGCGCTCTCTTCTGTCAATTGCGCACGAGTCAAAACCTGCGCCGGCGAGGGTCGTTTGATATAGCAAGCAGTATGTAAGCAGTAAGTAACGGTGGGTGTTTCTCGTTTGTTTGAAAAAAAAATAAAATATTGAGCGGCTAGGCAGCGGCAGTAGCCGCGGCAGCAGCATGACCTCAGCGGGAGTGCAAAATGTGTGAGACAAGAGAGCGAGTTAGTAGTAGAGAGAAAAAGAGAGGGAGCAGCTGGTTATTTAGTGCGCCGCTCATTTATAAACAATAAACAAAATAGTGGCGCACATGTTTTTAATTGAATTTTACTTTGCAAAACTCTGGGCAAGGCAAAAGCAAAAACATATGCTGTGCAAGCGAGATGGAAAGATACGTAACATACATATGTACAATTCATATGGTTAGAATGTATATACGTACGTATGTATGAAAGAGTATAAAAGAGAGCGAACCAGCTTGAGAATATCAATGCTGACTGCTGTGGCTACTTTATTGTTGCTATTGTCAAGTACATATGTGTTCATGTATGTATGTATGTATGTATGTATAAAGCAAATTTGCACAAAGCTGGCACGAAGAACGGTGATGCTGCGTAATTATTATTATTATTATTTTGATTTTTGTTACTCATATTGTTAAATCAAATTTAAACATGTGATTTGCGTAACACAGGCACAAAATGAGAACGAACAAACGAACGAACACACAGAGTGAGAGAGAAAGAGAGCACTTGCATAAAGCCGCTTGTCACACACAAATGTCGAGGTAAATGAATTCAATGCATACTTTTCATGTACCACAAAAGCATCAAATGCTTGTGTTGTTTTTGTATTACTTGAAGGCTGACTTTGCCTTTTGACTTTTCAATTGCCGAAATGACCTCAAGCGAACTAAAAACAAAATACAAGAGTACTACGACTACCGAATATATTCGAATACTGTCCAAAGCGTTTGAGGAAGTTTTGTCTATGTTGTTCTCACTGTTACTGTTACTCTTGTTGGTGTTGTTGTAAAGCTCGCTCGCTTTTTGTGTGTGTTTAATTGCGCGTGTTTCTTGTTTAAAGCTAGCAAAGTAGTAGCATGTATTTTAACTGCTGATTATATATATATATATATATATTAAGGTCAGATATACACATTTATGTCTAAATAATACACACGCGTTTGGGTCACGCTATGAAGCCCGGCAGAGTTACAAATTAATTCAATGATACGTTAAAATAACCAACGCCCGATTCTCTCGACCTTTACACACACACACACACACACCTTTGGATAAATGGCAAAAGACAAAAATGAATTTCGGCTTCTTTTTACGCGTATCTAGTTTTGTTTGGCATTTGCCGTTGGTTCTGTTTTAAGACAGCGAGACGAGACGAGAAAAGCACACAATACTTTACGCTACGCGCAGCAGCTGACGACTGAGTGAGCTTTTTTCTTTTGCTTTTTTGCTGGCTGGCCTGTGTCGGTGTGTGTGTCTGTGTTTGTGTGTGTGTGTGTTTGCCGAGCATGTTGATTTTGTCGGGCCACCTTTGCGTTTTGTTTGTTTCTTTATGTCTTTGCGCCGCCAAAGCTTTTCTACCATTCACACTCTCAGCTGTCGCATAACGAGCAGTTATGCCGGGTACAGGAGTGAGGAGCGAGGATTATGCTTAACTTAATGCAAGCTGATATGCTAGCTGCCTAAACTCAAGGTACCCCATCCACATCAAGGCTTATTGCATAAAACCATATCTTATGTATCGCAAAAGTTGTTCTTCAGTTTCTAAGATAAACATTAGATAACTTACCTTCTTCTTTAATTGTTGACAGCAAGCGCTGTTCAGGTAACTTTTAGCGTTGAACTTATCGATAAATCCTATTAAATCTAACAAGCAACAATTCGTGTTCGGGAGTCTGTAAGAAAAATAAATTATTTATATAATTTAAGATATATCAGTTAACACAATCGTAATCATAAAATTTAAAAGATATCGATGCTTTATCGTACATCGATATAAGAGAAGAACCTTCTTTAGTTTAAGCGACAGACACTTTACTTCCGTTTTAGACATTAATCTGACACTTCGTATTTAGCTGCGTGTAAAATAAATAACCAAGATTAAATCTTTAAAATTAAGGATCATCTTACTACTTTTCAACACGATTGTATTTATAAATGCAAAAAGAGATTAATTTATATATATATATATATATGTTAAAATGTTAATGAACAAAAAAAAAAGCTCCTGGGTTACAACTTTTTCCTTTATTTTATTTGCATACAAAATTAACGTATTATAAATACGCAAATCGGTCTTTGACTTTATTGTCACTGTTTGTTTGTTTGTTGTTGTTGTTTCCTTTGTTGTCATTCATTACCCTCAAAAAATAAAAAAACGTTTAAAGTACAACAACAAAGGTACAAAAGCCAAAATGCCAAATGTAAAGAACTTTTTCATTTTATTTTTCATACAAAATTAACGCAACGATCGGGCAACCGAAAATTGAGTAAAAATGCAATTTTTCGATGTAAAAATGAAAATGAGTAGAAAGTATATATTTTTTAAGGCCTATGCCGTATGCAATGATTTTAGTTAAAACGATTTCTTTTGGCTTCTTTCTTTTTGTTTTTGGTATTTTAAGGTGCTACAACAATAAGAAGGTTGCCTTACAAATTTTTTTTCCTTTTTTCTATCGTAATGTACCAATTGAATATGAAAAAATTTGCCTAAAAGTATGTTTACGCCACATTATTTTTAGAGGTAAATTTAGCCAATACATCAACCATTTTTTTTTTCTATACAACAGCGGTCGGGGAACCATTTTATCAACTTACCGCCGCTTATATTAAAGATCAGATTTGAATATAATAGAACATTATTGATAGATTTTTCTTGTATTTACAATTTTTGACACATAGAATTGTTGTAAAAGAAAGCTAACAGATATTGCAAATAATGCCGACAATAACAAAATATGTTTAGTATTGCCAGAAGTGAAAATTGAAAATGTAAACAGAACACCCTTCCTTCGTCGCTCATCGATATTTTCTTATTGCTCATTCATATCGATTATGTGCTTAATTCTAATTATCTGCTGATGGCACTCGATATTTTTGAAATAATGTCAACAATCAGCTAAGGAGGTGGAGGTTAGCTCATCTAAATGCAATCAGCATGGAATAGATTTATTTGGGCACAAACACATACACACATACATACATACGTACGCCGCATGCATGTGTTGTACTTTTGCTATACATATATACTAACACCCATAGCCACACGAATACACACCTTTGCATATAGTTAATATATATTTTTATTTTTTTTTGTGTTATGCGTACTTGTCAATTTGATTTACATAAGTAGACGCAGTTAACACAATGTGCTGTGCTTTTTTGTATAGATAGATATTATGTGGATTTTAATACACTTTTTGGTATATTGACACCGCAATATGGCGATATTGCTTCTTTCACTTTTTTTCAGGCCAACTTGTATGAACTGCGCCACACACGCACACACACACACACACGTTCGATGACAACGACGATGGGCCGAAATGCATCGGTTATTGCACTGCACTGACTATTTCGTTGCTACGCGGCTAATCGGGGCTATCGCATTGTAGATTAGGTGCGCCTTTTAATTTTTTTTTTTTATTATTATAAATATTTACGAGACAATCAAGCCAGCGAACGCGCTGCGCTTTTCATTCCATGCTGCGGCGCTCACAAACACAAACACACGTACGATAAATATATAAGCGTGAATGTGTGTGGGCGCATTTTGAAGATCTGGCAGCATCGCCATTCAAACAGCAACTCTGCAACCAGCTGTCAAAATTTATTTAATAATATCGAATAAAAAAAAATATTGTTTAATATAATTATGGTTGTTTGATACCCGTTGAATAACAATTCTTCAACAACGAAATATTAATAGTCTCCTTAACAAGCAGCTTTTACTTGATGGCCCGCACGATAGCTTATGGTGGTTCGCCGATAATCCGATAAGTACTTGTAATATCTAACGAAAAAGTCAACGAATCGCAGTAAAATCAATTAAATTAGAGAGCTGATCTGGCCGAAAAATTAAAAAAAAAAAAGTAAATAAATTAGTAAATAAGAGGCCAGGCAGCTCGTGTGTTATCCGGGTATAAACTAATTCTTATAGTTTGTGCAAAGACAAAAGAGCACGAGCAGGCTCTTGTCTGTGTGTATGTGTTAAAACTTGCGTGTGTGTATATATATAGAGACAGGTAAAACACACATACACGTATATATCGCAACTTTTTAGTGCACTATACGTGTCCCCGTTTGTTGTGTGAAGTAATAATATATTTGACAACATGGACGGTAACAAAGACGAAGCACATCGATGCATTGACGTTGCAGAGCAGGCATTCAGCGCTGGACAGATCGATAGGGCTGAAAAGTTTTTGCTCAAAGCAGAGAAACTTTATCCAACGGATAAAGCAAAGCGTAAGTTGCAACAAAAATTTCTCACAATACAAATGTAACATGACATGCGATAATCGTTTTTTTTTTTTAGAGCTGCTGGCCAAGGTGAAGAGTGCACCAAGCAATGGTAGCGCTGGAAGAGAGCGACCCAAAGCTGGTGCCGATGAGAAGGACTCGGGTCCGAGGAAGCGTGTCAACTCGGATTCGCGTAATCATGCTCCAGAGTACACCACCGATCAGTTAGAGGCGGTGCGAAAGGTCAAGAAGTGAGTAGTAGGAGATTTCTATTGGCAGCCAAATATCAAACTACGTTTGTTTTTTTTTTGTTGCAGATGCAAGGATTATTATGAAGTGTTGGGTGTTGTTAAGACAGCGACGGATTCGGAGGTTAAGAAGGCATACAAGAAGCTCGCTCTGCAACTGCATCCGGATAAGAATAAGGCACCCGGCTCTGTGGAAGCATTCAAAGCGTTGGGCAATGCTGCTGGCGTTCTAACCGATGCGGAAAAGCGCAAGAACTATGATCTATATGGCATCAATGAATCGCATAGTGGACATGGCAATGGCGGTGGTCATCATGGACATGGACAACACTACAGTGATTATGGTTACTCGCGCACCTTCCAGGCCGACATGAGCGCCGAGGAGTTGTTCAATATGTTCTTCAACGGTGGATATCCACAGCAGAATATTTACAGGCAGCAGCGACGTCGTCATCAGGCGCGAGAGGATCGAGATGTAAATATGATTTGATTTGGTTAAGAATAACATTACTTATATGTTTTCGAATTGCTTACAGACCAATAACTCTTCAGCTTTGATCAATTTGCTGCCCATTTTGTTACTCATTGGCCTATCCATGATGTCCTCGTTCTTTATTACGGATCCCATGTATAGTCTATCGCCATCGCAGTAAGTTATACGACGCGTCCTCAGAACTTAAGAACTTGTTTCTTTAACCAAAAACTTTCATCTTTTTTAGTAAATATTCGGTTAAGCGTGAGACAAACGGTTTGAAAATACCATATTACGTCAAGGATAACTTTTATTCCGAGTATCAGGGATCTGTGGCACGCCTCGAGGAATCCGTTGAGGAAGATTTTGTTAATCATTTAAAGCATTCGTGCAGTCGAGAGAGAAACTATCGTAAGCTATATATATATAGCCACTTCTAAATACCATGAACAACTTTTAACATATTCTTTGACCTTTCCAGGCGACTCCATGCTGGCCAAGGCTCGTACGTTTGGTGATCGGGATCTATATCGGAAGGCACAGAACATAAACACGCCATCTTGCGATAATCTGCAAAAGTATTTAATCACATGATTTCAACAACCGCAATACGCTCGCAATGAAATTTAAACGTGATTTCAACTAACATATATACATATAAATATATATATATATATATGTATGTATATATATATATATATATGTGACGTTTTTGGTTCTAGTTCTGTCTGCATAGTTGTTATAAAAGAAAAGATCAATTTTTTTTGTCCAACTTGTTTGTTATAGTTTGTTTCCTTATTCCTGCATACACATACACAAGCACACACACACACACATACTGATGCACCACATCAAATATATATTTATGCATAGTTTTATTGGCTTACTCTCGTCGATTTGAATAATTGAAAATGACTTTGGAAAGAATTGAACGGAATATGAAACAAAACTTTCAAATGCTTAAAAGCAATCTTCTACATATATATATATAGAAAGAAACTTGATCTAAGTCAAACTTTAAGAGATTTTACTACGGCGAGTTGAAACATAATAATTGGGTAGTGCTCTAAATAAACTTAAAATACAAACATAAAAAATAATATTTATTTTATTGATAACGCGGACACTATTTTATGATCCATCCCACTTGAGGTTACGCTATGCAATCCCTTTCAAAAGATCAAATATCGTGTGAAAAATTTGATTTTTTTCTTTACTAGTTTATAAATGTACAAATAAAGCAGTGTTACAAACGGTGGCGACATCTACCGATTCTATCTCGACAACTGAGCAGCTGATTGTTTACTCAATTGCTGATGATGGCTTCCAAAGCAGCAACAACATCACCGCTCTGCTCACGAAGCACCTTTTCGGCCTGTGCCTTGCTAACCAGCAGCTCGTTCATCTATGTGGATTGGAATGAGTCAGCAATAGGTAGCAAATAGAGTCAGATAAAGATGCACTTACAATCAGTTCAATGTCCTCCTTTTTAACCTGCACCTTTTGCAGCTCCTTCTCTTTGGCCACTCTCAGCTCGTTCTCTTTGCTGCGCTGATTGCCAAACTGTTCCATTGCCTGTAAGCAAACAAAAAGAGAAGAGTTTGATATGGTTTTATTTACAACCATGTTGAGGTTTATATGGTTTTATTTACGCTGGATATATTGGCGGCAGAGATTTCTTTTTCTTCCGCATAATCAGTCACACGTTCCAAGTCGGCGGCGCCGCCATCGTGACGCGTTTGCTTTTTCTGCTTGACGTCCTCATCTTGTGCATCGTCTTCGGCTTCGGTGCCGTTAACTTCAACCTCTGGCTCTTGTTCCGCCATGTTGCTGTGTGTCTTTATGTCAAATAACTTAAATATTTAATTTCGCTGTTTAGCCTCGTGCGAATGTTTCTTTTTTTTAGGACTACACAATTAGTAATCGACGAACCGCCACATTTGAGACTTAGCGATGTGCTCAACTTTTGGTTAAATTGCTCCACACTTGACGAACTTTGCAAAGTGTGTCTTGGCTAAAACGAAGAATTTTTTTGATATTTTATTTAAAAAATATTTTTTATATGTTCTTCAAGCTTATGTTTGGATTCTGTACACACTTGATTTTATTTTAAATTTACTGCTAACGAATTTATAACCACAAAACTAATTAAAAATATGTCTAGTAAAAAGTTTCAAAAATATTTTTTATTTGTTTTTGCATTTTTATTTCTTTCTTGTTGCGGTCAAAATGTTAATTATAAGTTTCATGCCAGACATAATGAGATTCTCGCAAAAGCCAACGAACCCAATTCGCAAACCATCACAATTTGTCCACCACCCCCCCTTTCCGACAACCCATCGACAAATATGTTGCTTCCTTTTTCCTTTTTACTTGCTCTTCGCTGCGGGCGGTATTCTATATGTCTCTATATTTTCTGTGTGTGTGTGTGTGTGTGTGTGTGACGTCCTTCGTTCAGTGTCCAGGGCTCCTGTTGACATAATCGTTTGCCATCATGATTAATTTAATTGTCACTTTGACGCAAGCGAAACTTCACAGTTCCCCCCACGCCTTCCCCCTTTCCCACACCCCTTCCCCTAAAGTTGCGATCAAAATCAAGATTAATTAACATCTCGACCCATGGGCGGTCAACATCATTTGTAAGGGGATATATATACTTGTATATATGTGTATGTGTATGTGTGTACGTGTGTATAGTGCATAAATGTACACTCACAAAAAAAGTTTTTATGTTTAATTAAAAAGTTGTTAAAATTAAAGCATAAAAAGAAATAGTTAGCAATATATTTTAAAATTTAAAAAAAAACTTCTTTAAAAACACCTTTATATAGAAAACACCTTAAAAAAAGTTTCCAAATTGTTCAAATAAAAAATTGAAACTTATTTTAAAAAGTATTTCGCTTAAAACCTAATAAAAATCTTATAATTTAAAAAAAAAATTCTTCACATTAATTTAGTATTAAAAATCTCTCAAACATAATAACCATCTTTTGTTTTCAGTGTACTTTAAATGTATAGCATATGGGGCATGTCTTTAAAAAAAACAACATATGTACGTATGTATGTATATATATATGTTCATATATGTTTGTTGGCTTTGCAACTTCAATTTTGAATTTAATTCGATTTCCCTTCGGAATCGCTCAACACTGATTTTTTAATATACTTTAAAGTTGGTGACTTATCCATGGGAAGGGGGGGCGGGGGTGTGGTTTAAGGGGTTTGGGGACAATAATTATCATGCAGGACACGATGGCAGGCAAAAAACACAATGCGATAATATATATTTTCATATATATCTTTAAAGTAGTGTGTGTATGTAACAATTTGTGTGTTTTTGCGTTTGGTTTTTATACCCTGAACCCATGAAAAATGGGTAAAAAGGGTATAATGGCTTAGTGCAAAAGTATGTAACAGGCAGAAGGAAGCATCGCCGACCCCATTAAGTATATATATTCTTGATCAGCATCAACAGTCGAGTCGATATAGCCTTCCGTGTCCGTCTGTCTGAGCTAGAGCTAGAGATTCTAAAGGTTTGGAACATTGTTGCAAATTTTCGATAACATTCCCCATTTCCGATATACACATGCGATCGATAACAACAATATCTTGAATTTGAAAAACTTTGAGAAAGCGTTTGAAACATAAGATAAAATATTGACGATCTGTGAACTTTTGATTTAAATCGGTTGAGAAACACCGGAGATATGGAACATATAGACATATACACATACACACACACACACACACACTTGTAAGCACTGACTGTTTGCGTAAAGTATAGGGTATCGTCTAGTCGACTATAGCCTTCTTGCTTGTTTTTTGGTGGAACAGGCAGCTCATTTTAGTAGTGAGGATGTTGAGTGAGAAAGGGATGCAATAATATTTTATACACTATAAAATATTTATAGAGATTTATTATTATATGCGAGAAGAACATATATGTAGAAGAAACTTGATCTTTGGAGATTTCGATATGTTTTTTATGTTTACTATATGAAAGTTTTATTTGATCAAATTGAAATTGGTTCTAATAAAAACGAAAATAATTAACTATATATATATACATATATATATACAAAAAACATATCGAAATCTCCAAAGATCAAGTTTCTTCTTATATATATATATATATATTATTTGTTATATATAAGGAAAAAATCAAAAAGGGTATCAAAAAGGGATTTTGGACATATATATATATATATATATATATTTTTTTGTTCAATAAGTATATATACAAACAAAGATTGGCAAATGCAGGCTATACAAAAAAAACGAACACTGTTTAACATTTTTGAAAGTTTTTGTAACCTATCGAAACGATTCTTATAATCGACTTAGGAGAATAAAGTTTTCGCTTTCTATATTACTTTTCTGTGATTATTTTTCAACACTACTTTTGCTTACAAAAGCTTCGAAAGTTTTGCAACACTTTTTCTTGCAACTCCCTTTAACAACGCCCAGGTTTCCTTTTCCTGCGTTTCCAATTCGAAATTAAATTATGCCGCTAATTAGCAATGGCAAAGTCCAACACACACACACACACTCACACACACTCAGACACTCAATCACACTTGCACATAAATTATGTTGGCAATTTTGGGGCTCATTGTGGGTATTTTTTTTTGGTTTTTTTTTTCTTGCCTCGCACAAATTGCGCATTCGCCACGTTGTTCGCGCTACGCGCTGCATATTTTTTTCAGGCGCCAATGCCATTTCCCCACCACTTGCCCCACTTGCCATTTTGCATGTGCCATCGAGCGCAAAAATTCACACAGTAAATTTTGGATTTCTTGCTTGAAACCAAAAAGAGGGTTGCTTAACCAAAAAACCGGATTGGGGGATGGGGATGGTTTAACTCTGTCTTTTTTTGGCCGCGTGATCTAATTGAGTTGTATTGTTTTTATTCATTGCACACATAACATGTGTGTGTTGGGGTTTTGGAAATTTGCATATATATTTTGTGGCTTTTAAATCATTTTTCGAAGTTTGTCTTCGTTTTTTAAAGGGTTTTTAGTCCTTAAGGGTGTTAAATATCTGATTGAATATGTTAAATTAAGTTAAAGACTTCATTTAATTAAGCGAAATATTTAAAACTTCTAGCTTTTTATTTAGTTCAAAGGCAAAATCATCAATTTGTTAAAAATGTAATTTTTGGGTTTTAAAAAAAATCTTTCACGATTTCTTTCTCGATATAAATCATATCAATTAAATCTACCTCAGATACCTTTAAGGTAAGAGCTTTAACATTGTTGATTTCAATTTATTTTCAATATTTCATAAAAATTGTTTTAATCTATACCAAATATAGTTTATAGGTTTAAAGAAAAATACAAAAAAAAATTAAAGATTATTAAATGATTTATAAAGCGAAGATAAATCAAAAACAACTTACCTCAGTAAAAAAGATATTTGTGCATCATATTTTCTTCACTTTTTTCGAAACTTTTTCCTGCTCGATTTTTTTTAATATTTTTTTTAATTAGGCAATCAAAATATAAATTTAATACATAAAGTTTTTTTCAGTTGGTATTTATTTTATTAAGAAATTATTTCTTTGAATGAAATCTTCCTGTAACATCGATATTTGTTGAAAAGTTTGAAATAATAAAATGTTAAAGGAATTCACTAATTTATTGAAGTTAAATTTACTGAGGTACATTTAAACTTTAGGCTTTAAATTTATTTATTTTCTTTTATTAATTATTTAAAATAAGCCTAAAAAGACTTTAATATTAAAAGAAGATTGTTAAGTTTATACATTTTCGATCGGTTTAGGTTTGAAAGCATTTAAAAAATCTTTTTAACCCGAAAATATATTAAACATAAAATATCTCTATTAATTAAATAATATTTCTTTCGATTACGTTTGTTAAATGAAATATTTGAACACAGTCAGGATTTTTGAAACTTTTTCTCGACTATTCATTGATGGATGCAAGCTTTTTGTGTTGCAACATCGATTATGCTTTGCCACAGCCTTGTTGCATGCGTCCTCCAATTGATGACCAAAGGATTCTGTGTATTCATTTTGGTTTCAATGCCATTCGGTATATTCGGCATATTCCTTTACGAATGCGTTTGTTAAATGAAATATTTGAACACAGTCAGGATTTTTGAAACTTTTTCTCGACTATTCATTGATGGATGCAAGCTTATAGTGTTGCAACATCGATTTATGCCTTGTTGCATGCGTCCTCCATGTGAAGCTGTGTATCCATTTCGATTTCAATGCCATTCGGTATTTTTCGGGGCATGTGGCGAAGTTCAATAAATAAATTAGCATAGCAAATAAATTAAGAATATGAAATTTTGACTGCAACAACAACCACAACAACACAGTGTGCGTGTGTGTGTGTGTGTGTGTGTGAATTGAATTTGCATCGGCATGTGACAAATGCATGAGATTTTATTCGAGGTTCGAGGTTCATTCAAGGACAGTTCATACTTTAGGCACGCGTGTCTCGTCCTCGAAAGAGAGAGAAAGAGAGAGAGAGAGAGAGAGAGAGAGAGAAAGGGAGTCAGTTATTGCATGCATAATTTGCTGCTCAGCTCAAACTCAATTACGCTAATAACACTCCGGTTCGAGGCTTGAACATTGCTTCAACAATGCTTCAATATTAGCCAAAAAAGGGAGCAAGGAAACAAGGGTTACAATGTTAGGGAGAGCTGGGAGAGCGGGTGGGAGGAGTATTTGACGTTGTCCTTGCTGACTGCCAAACTTTGGTTTATTCGCAAATTGTCCAAAAAATAATTGAGCCATTGAAGGCGCTCGAATGGTCAGCAAAAGTTCTCGAACTGTAACTGTAACAGATACAAAAAAAAAGAAACTTGCTCCTTCGCTGAGCAAGCCACCTCCTTTTCCCCTCACCTTCCTTGAAAGACGATGCCAAAGGATGTTGTGTGTGTGTGCGTGTGTGTTTGTGGCGACCTATTGACGACCTTTATCGCACTGTACATAAACCATAATCGCAATTGGCAAGTGGCCGCCACTCGAAATCTTTTCAAGCCATTGTCATGCATGGCAGAATAGCGTTAAATGCACTGAAAACAATTCTAATTTGCTTGAATAGTGCCCAAATTTCAATCTCTTATCCCTTTTCAAGTATGAAATAAATCTTAAAACAAGGAATTCCTTGATTTTATTTTTCTTTTCACAATAAATAATTTAAAAATTTTATTGTTTCTTCCATTTTCTTTTCCATTCTCAAACTTGAGCTAATATTCTTTGTTAAAAGTTGGGTATAGAAAATATCGCAATAATTTTGAAAAATAAATCAACTTTTTTGTATGTTTAACTTTCTAATAGTTTCTTTTATTGAGAAGATGTTTTAAATATCGAGAAAATTCCCAAAGTAAATATGAGAGCAGAACAAAATTTTATATCTCCAAATTAAGGACAAAGAAATATCGTTAAAATACTAAATTAATGTATAAGCGTATACAAAATTACATTGCAATGCATAAAGAGCGAGAATTGTCAAAATTTTGTATCTTGCGGCTTTTAATGATAGCCAAAATTCTCTTTCGTGGCACAAACTTGCCTGAACCCTAGAAATATGCAGGGAAATAATTGATTCCTTTCGCGTTTCAATATCGACCTTTGTATAAAGTTCCTAACTTTTCTCTGTGTGTACGCACACACACACACACACATACACACACACACACACTGTGATAGAGTTTCTGGCTGGACAGTTGGAAAACGCATTGATCGGAAGCGCTGCTCATTCATTTAAAACTTGTCTGCAACTTGGCAAGTTCCCACTTAACCCTTACCCCTAAACAAGGTGCAAACACACACACACACTCGACTATGTGTGTGTAAAGTCTTTGCTTCCGATTGCGCTTCGCAACACCCCCCCCCCCCCCCCCCTCCAAACGAATATTGTGGCATTTTGCAAGTTTTGCGTTTAACAATTTCGCTTCCTTCCGCTGGCTAAACGGCGCCAGGTTGTCGTCGAAATTTGTTTTAATCGTCATCTTTGCCATCTACGTAAGCGATTCTCCTTCTTACCCCTACACCCATCTACCTCCTTCTCTCTCACGTTCGCAGCGAAGTTCGTTGACGTTCCCCGGAGAACGTTTTCCCTTTTGCTTATCGATGGCTCGATGGTTCAATATTTTATTAGTGTTCTTAACGGCAATGCTGAAGGGAGCAGCACGAAGGCGCCAAAGCACACACACACACACATCTTTTTGTCTACCTTTTGGGTGTTCTTTTCTTTTCTTTAAGTTTTCTCTTTTTTCTTTCTGCATGTCTTTTGCTTTTGCCTGCCTGCCTGCCACATTGATTTCTTACTTTGGAGCGAGCAATAAATTTTGATTTCCCCTTCATATAGGTTCATCCCCTCGTCCTTTTATCCTTTCTTAGCTGAAACTAAAATCGGCCATTTAGCGAACTTACCTAATGGCGCTGTTTCACATTAAGTGCCGTTTACATAAGCACAACTCTATTTCTCTCCCTTTCTCTCTCTCTCTCAATCTCTATCTTTCTCATTGGGTCTCAATTGGCATATAAATTATGCCAGAGAGATAGACAATGGAGCGCCAAAAGTAAACCAGGAATTGACATTTCATATTAATTTGGATAAACAGAATTGGGGCATATATCAAAAAAAAATATATATATATATATCATTCTCAAGTTCAATTCGTTGAAATTGTAAATATGTTCTTCAGTTGATAACAATTATAACAAGTAAGAAGGCTCGAGTCGAGAAATCCCGACTAGACGATACCCTGAACCCTTTACTTTACGCGTACAGCCAGTGCTTGCAAGTATGTGTGTTTTGTTGTTATCGATCACATGTGTATATCGGAAACGGGAAGAGTTATCGAAAATTTGAAACAAACAGGTATGGTCTGGGGTTAAGACGAGCTTGTGTTACAAATCTGGAGTCTCTGAGATCAAGGCGTTCATACAGTCAGACGGACATGGCTATATCGACTCGGCTGATCAAGAACATATATACTTTATGGCGTCGAAGATGCTTCTCTCTGTCTGTACACTACCAATATACCCTTTTTTCAATAAGTTCAGGACAATCAAAACTGTATAAATTGCATTTGAACTAGTTAAGTTAATAGTTCTTATCTTCTGTTATCATTGAGCTGTTTTACTTTGACAAAAGCTTAACAGTTTACTGACTCCAAATAAAAAGAAACTCCTCAAAATGGGTAACGTATATATTTTTGTAAACTTTACCACCAGGCAAACAATAAAACTGTCTGCAATTGTCTGAACCCCCTTTAGCCCGTGTCCGCCAGTGTTTGCCCCTTTTTTTTTGTTAGCAACATACAGTTGACTCTAAACGTTATTATTGTCGCCTGACAGTCTCCACAATTTGGCGTAATGTGTAATATTTCTTCTTTATAACCCGAACTAAAGCATCCGCTCAAGATTCATAGCACTTACGAACTAAACTCTTTACTTGTACTTATAAGGTGTATACATCAAATATGAATAATAATGTCTAAGCGAGGGATAGATACTTTGGGTTTGTATGTTGGACTGTTTCAACTGTTTATGTTAATAAAATATAATAAAAACAAGTAAGAAGGCTCTAGTCGAGATATCCCGACTAGACGATACCCTGATCCCTATACTTTCCGCGTACAGTCAGTGCTTGCAAGTAGGTGTGTGTGCGTGTACGCGCATACTGCATGCTGCATACACAACTTCAATGTCCCATATCTCCGGTGTTTATTATCCGATTTCGATAAAAATTTCACAGATTGTCATTATTTTGTTTTATAATTCAAATTGCATCTCAAAGTTTTCAAAATTCAAGATTTTTTTGTTATCGATCCCATGTGTATATCGGAAACGGGAAGAGTTATCGAAAATCGGAAACAAACTTGTACTGCCTAGGGATTAGGCGAGCTTAAGTTCCAAATCTGGAGTCTCTAGCTCTTATAGTCTCTGAGATCGACGCGTTCATACATACAGACGGACAGACGGACAGACGGACAGACGGACATGGCTATATCGACTCGACTGTTGATGCTGATCAAGAATATATATACTTTATGGGGTCGGAGATGCTTCCTTCTGCCTGTTACATACTTTTGCACAACTTCATTATACCCTTATTTCCCATTTTTAATGGGATCAGGGTATAAAAAACTTCTTTAGCATACAAATTATTTGTGCATGTGTGTGCAAAAGGATTTTTGGTAGGAAGCACATGCGGATATCCTTGAAAATATATCATTTTAATTTTATTTCAAATTTTTAATGCTTACTCTTTCAACTCTAGATTTATTTCTGCACCGCTGCAAATCAATTTAATATGCGAAGAAAAAACCAACCCGAAAAAAAAAAACTTGATGAAAATAATGTTTTCGATTAGGATGAAACAAATTAAAAGTGCGGCCAAGCAAAGCACGATTATGAGAGAGAGAAAGAGAGAGAGGGAGAGGGAGAGAAAGAGATGGCTATAGGCGACAGGTGCTGCGGCCAAGAAGTTAACAAAGAAAGAACCGAAAAAAATCTAATGACTATACATCATTTTAACAATCAATCAATTTAAGCACATTTAATCCACACGAATCATGTTACATGCAGTCGAATCGACAAAAAAGGCATAGCGATTAGAAGAGAGGAAAAAAAGAGACTTGAGTTAAACCAACTGGGTGAAAATCTTGCAGTATTAATCAGTCTATTAGACACGATTTGTGGCGCACGATTATTCAATCAGAGCTCGAATCGCATACAGACCAAGCACAGTTGGTTGCCCAGAACCAAAACCCGGCCCAGACTCAGACTCAGACCAACAAAAGTTACACCCTGAACAAGTTTTTCCATACTCATTCCTCTGACCTAGCCACCTCCCATGGCCCTGGTCTGCCCTGCCCTGCCCCGCCCCGGCCTGTCTAACTGTCAGCTGGACAGTCCGCTGAAGTTTGAGTCATGACGGTGTAAAACTCGTATGTGGGTTGAAAACACTGAAGAAAAAAATGTACACAATTAATTCAAGTATAACTAAAATGTATAGGTTCTTGCAAACGATCGTTAGTCCATGATTAGAAATATTAAACTTAGATACTTAAACTTTCTTAGTCGAATTGATTTTAAAGATTACCTTACAGGAAAAAAAAGTTGAAGAATTTTTTACTTATAGTATAAATAACATACATACTTCTTAGAATTATTTATACCTTAATTTTTTATGTGCAAAATAGATTTTCTAAATGTTTAATAAAACTTTACTCTAAAACTTAAGTAAATCGTTAATTAATCTTTTTTGCTTATTTTCTTTCGCTCTAAATTGCTTATAGTACTTTAAAAAAATGCTTTAATATTTTCTGTACCTAGTTTTTAAAGCAAATATTTATTTTTTAGCTTAAAAAAATAATCTTTAAATCAAAAACTGTTTATGCAAGTTAAGAAAAAATACTTTTTAAAGATCTTTAAATTTAGTATTAACTTTTTTTCACTGTGCTTGAACCCATTGAAGTCTAGCATGTGGCAAGTGTTGCGGGATTTAATTCGCATAGACACACACACACACACATATATACATTTGTACATATGTATATTCATTACATATGTACTCGCACGTATGTTCGTACTCAAATTGACGTAAGCCGAGGCACATTTGAAAAGGGCAGCAAAGCCGGCAAAGGCGAAAGCGACGTAAAAACCCAGCGTGTCGTATGATTGAATTTTTGGATCAGGTTAGTGTGTGACCTTGACAGGCATATAACCCACAAAAAACACTTTAAGCGCTGCCGACAAGTAAATTGAAAATACCAAAAGCTATGCGAATTTTGTTATATTTTAACAACAAATTTTATGATTAACTATGGAATTAATTTTGACCTTTTAAGTAAAAAGAGTTATAGCTTAATCTTAAATTATACTGACTTTTTCTTTGCGTTTTTTTAATTATAAAATATTTGAGAGATGCTGAAGCTTTAATACGATTTTCCTAAGGCCCCGTAAGCTTACATAAGTTCTTTAAATAAAAATATAAAAATATATTTAAAAATACTTTATTTAGGTAATTTTCATTAATTTTGGAAAATTAGTTAATATTGATAAGGCGTTTGTTCATTTTAATATTATTATTATAGATTTTTCTTACTTACGCTAAGTCTTTCAAACTTTTTTTTTTGAAATTTGAAAGCTTTCATTTTGTCTTTCTGCCTCTTTCTTGCCTTCTAACTTCAACTACGCTTCTTACGCTTATACAATGCAGTTTCTATATTATTCAATATTCCTTAGAAAGTAATTTGATGAAAAATGTTTTTAGATTTATTATGTATAAACATTAATCAGAGCCCGCAAAATATCAATTCAACTCTCAATAATCATAAGAATAACAATAATAATAAATATTTCATATATAAATGATCCAACTGTCATAAATAATCTATTTAAGTTCTCATCAATGTTTAAGTCAACAACGCCACACTTTTGGGTCCAGTTTATAGTCGCAAAATAAGCAAAAAAAAAAAAAATATATATATATATATATGTATGTGTGTGTGTGTGTGTGTGTTGCTATCCTTTTACATTTCTAGTTTTTAAGTCGACAAAATTTGTTGTTGATATCGTAAAGTTCTTTTTATGAAGTCGGTCAAAATGGCCAGCGATAGAAAATAGATAAAAATTGATGGCCGAACAGAAGAAGTCTTTTTTCGACTCAAGTATGAAATACTGCAGGACTTTTTCTTAAAGACTTTGAAGCTGGTCGCCGCATCGCATTGCAAAACTGTAAGACAAGCGCAATTGAACATCATTTGCATATTGAAGAGACTCGACACAATTTAGGTTGAGCTGAAACTATTCAATTGCTTAGCTTTTGGAACCCGCTCAAGTGAAGGCTCGGCGACACAATATAGGATAAAGGATATACCCTTAGAGACGCCACGGATAACGCACATTGTATGACTTATGACACACATCCCCCACAGCAAGGGAATGGAGAAAGGGGCGAGGGCTATTGCAACAGCAGCCGTCAACTTATGTAGTTTTTCAATTTCATCATTCCGACACACAGAGAGAAAAGTTTGGTGAGAAAAATGTGTATTGCACTCGAAATGAGTATCAAGATTAAGCTAAAAGAAAAATCAAATAAACATTCGACTTAGAAATACCTAAAATCTTGTAAAAGTTAAAGCTATAAGAAAGAAATAAATAAAAATTATATCTTGGGCTTGAAACTTAACTTATTGTTAAGGTTAACATTTTTCAATAATATACAAAAACAAAAATCTGTAATAAACGATTTGAAAAATTTCCAAATAATTTTTATTGATTACAATTTATTAACAATATTTTATACACAATAGACCTCTTTTTTATGGTACAAACGAATATAATAATCAATTCATAGTTTTTGAATAACTTACATAAATAAAATAATTGGAAATAGTTAATTTTTTTGTACTTAAAATAAAAAAAAGTCAAGTTTTGTGTTTTTTCATTGTTAGTACGAAAATATTTTTGAGTTTTTCTCTCACTGCATGCACTTATAGATCAGGGGCCACCAATCCACAAACTACCCTTCCTGTGGCAATCCATTCGTTTCTTCCTTTCACATTCCCCTTCCCCTTTCACCACTCCAACAGATTCGAGTTCAGTTCACCCGTCAGCTGTTTTGGCGGCGCCGTGCTGCGCACTTGCAAAGATTTATTTTTATCGCCTACAATTTCAATTCAATCCAATTCATTTCGCTGGCGTTCTTCTATTTTTCTTCGTTTGCTCTAACATTTTTTCTTTTTCATCACGAAATTTGCAACAAAAAATTTCAAACGAGAAGACTTTGGTTTTTTTTTGTCGCGGTTGGGGAAGGAGCGTGAAGTGTGGCATGGGGGAAGGGGGTGGTGGGCTAAAAACTATTTGACATTTCAGGCCAGTGCCAGCAACCAGTTTCCATTTTCATCAGCAAAGCAAAGCCTGGCCATAAATAAATCAGACAGCCCAGCTTGCTTGTTGCCAATTGTTTCAGCCAGGTGCCACATTTAAAGTTCCTGCATATGCAAATTGAAATATTGGCAAAAGAAACAACACAAAAAAAAAGAAATATCGAAATATTACCTCATCGACGAAGATGGGATTCGAACCCACGCGTGCAGAGCACATTGGATTAGCAGTCCAACGCCTTAACCACTCGGCCACCTCGTCACTTTCTTTCCGAGCGACGAATGTAGCTTGTTCAACTTCGATAAGATATGAGCGTTACTTATGGTTTGTGATTTCTTCATTTCGACGAGATAGTTAAAGAGATTACGATACAAACTAAATTAAATGAAGTGCAAAAAAGAACGATTATAGAGTTGGTTGACATATTTGGTAATATTAAGTATTTATTTTAATCTTGAGTTTTCAAGAATTTAAGCTTAATCAGCAAACAAAAATTCTGTTAGTAAATAGTATAATAAAGACTTTTGAACTTTTTAGATTCACTATTAAATAAAGCTCATTCAATATTGGTCCTTCAATGTTACCAATCCAAATCTACTAAAAATTTGCTAATTCAAACATTTTGCTTAAAAAAAACCTTCGCAAGAACAACTTGACTTAATAAATCCAAATTTTCATATATAATAAACTATTTAGCTTCAAATAATCTCAATTGATAGAAACTAAATAAAATGAAAGGCACATAAGAAAGAATTTAGAGTTGATTGACATATTTGGTAATATTAATAATTTATTCTCATCTTCAGTTTTCAAGAATTTAAGCTTAATCAGCAAACAAAAATGTATCTTTTCTTCAGTTAATTAATCGTATAGTAACAACTTTTAAACTTTTGAGATTCACTTCTAAATATTCAGAATTCAAATCTTCTGAAAACTTGATAATTAAAACATTTAGCTTAAAAAAAACTTGACTTAAAAAAGTTCCAAATAAACTATTTAGCTAGAAATAAACTTAATTGATTTTGCATATATAACCGATGCAATCTTAATAATTCCTTTTGCCTTCTTCAAATCACATAAAAATCTACAAAACATAACCACAAACAATTTCCGCCCAAGAATCGATTAAAATTAATTTTTACGACTGGCCGCATTAAGTCATAAAAAAAAGGACAGCGTGAAAAAAAAGAACGGCCAAAAGGAAAGAGTTTACAGGAGAAGTAAATATTAAGTCTTAAGCGAGCCAAGAATCATCCTCAAATTGACTTTGACGTTTTTATGAAGGGCGCGTGTAGTTTTTATGATCAGTCGGTGCTATCCTTTGCCCCCTACCGCCACCCCCCCCCCCCCCTCTCTCGCACTATCGGGTTAACTGAGCATAAAATCAGTAAGGCGTCGGCATCGGCATCGGCGTCGTCTTAAATGGTTTTACGACCCAAATAACCCCGCCCCCCTCCCGTGGACTGGTACTAAATGTCGCACATAAAAGTCAAACGCATAAAAACAAACAAAGTGCCGAAAGAGTTTTGATGAATGTGCCGTTAAAGACTGCGAGAGTGTGGCTCTAAGGATTATGCCAGCTATTTGTTAGCGTGCACTTAAAAAAACAAGTAAGGAGGCTCTAGTCGAGAAATTCCGACTAGACGATACCCTGAACCCAACACTTTACGCGTACAGTCAGTGTGTGCAAGTATGTGTGTGTGTGTGTGTATATGTATATTGCATACACAACTTCACTGCTCCATATCTCCGGTGTTTCTCAAACGATTTTAATAAAAAGTTCACAGATTGTCAATAGTTTGTCTAATAATTGAAACGCCGTCTCAAAATGTACCAAATTCAAGATTTTGTTGTTATCGATCACATGTGTATATCGGAAACGGGAAGAGTTATCGAAAATCGAAAATAAACTTTTACTGCTCAGGGATTCAACGAGCTTATATCCAAATGTGGAGTCTCTAGCTGTCATATATCGACTTGGCTGTTGATGCTGATCAAGAAAATAGATACTTTATGGGATCCGAGATGATTCCTTTTTACATACTTTTGCACAAAACCATTTTCAATGAGTTTTGAGGAACTTATTTCGCAAAAACACAGAAGTGGGATATTTTTTTTAAATATTTCAATTATTTAAATATTAAACAATATCCAAAAATGGTGAAATCTATTCAAAATCTTGTAATAGTCAGAAGCCTAAGATGTGAATATATTTTAAGAAAATAGTAGAGGAAATTTTTGTTAATATTAATATTCAATACAAGTCTTTGATTTTAATATAGTTAGTTTAACAAATATTCAAATTTAATTGCTCTTATATTAAAATATTAAATTTTGTTTTTGAAAATCAACTTTACTAGTTAAATGAAGTTTCTTTGATAAGTATTGAAATATTTTTTCTCGCCGTGTACTCCGCTGATTAAGAGCACTTGCTATGGCTGAAAGGGGGAAAGAGTAGGACAGGTTCGGTTTAAGCGTTGCGCTAATTGACCATAAATCAGCCAATGGCGAGAATTTGCAAATTTACTGCCAACCCTTTGAATAATTTTTCTTCACTGCAAAATTCTTTGCGCCAAACTTTGCTAATACAAATTGCATCGACACTCAAGCGGAAGTTGAAGTAAAAATGTTTTAGTGTGTGTGTATGCGCGTTTAAAAAAAAAAACTATGCTCCTCGGGCTGTTATCCGGCGACAAAGTGGTCAACATGCCGCAAACTTTGTTAGTACCAGTAGTTTTAGCTGCCAAAACGAAAAAAAAAACAAAGATACGAAAAGATTGTTGGCAACAAGCTAGCAACTGACTGGTGGTGGTAGGGGGATGGGGGTTGGGGGGTTTTTGTGAAAACGCATTTTGCAGAATTCTTCTAAAACATTTTTAAACAATTTAGCACAAGAATTAAAAATCTGCAAACGACGCGCAACACGAGAAAGTTGAGCCGACACGAGAACGAGGAGGAGAAGGATGAAAAAAAAAACTTCGACAAAAACTTTTTCAGGACTATAAATTATCATGCAAGGGTTTAGCTACAGGGTGTGAAGGGTGAGGGGGGGAAACTGTATACCTTTGGCACGTTCGGCACTTTTTTAAGCGGATTTTCATCTCCAGCATTTTTGGTTTTCTTTTTAGCTTTTGCTTTTGCCCTAGACTTTTGGCGCCAACACATTTGACTTGTACAAATTGCTGTGTCGACATACACACACACACACACACACACACACACACATACAGATATACAGATACACACATACAGACGCACCCGCACGCATAGTTGAAAGGCACAAAAATAACTCTAGGTTCTTCTTCCTTCCTTCTTTCTTTTTTTTAGCTTTTTTCCCATTCTTGTAATTGTACCTTTTGCCCTATGGATTGGCCTTTTGGCACTAATGGATTATGTAAGCCTTTTAGTGGCTATTTGTTGCCTAGGTTATAGCCATGGTTTAAGGTTAAGGATTGGTTGAAGTGGAAGATATGATATATATATATATATATTTATCTATGTATTTATGTACATAAATATTTTCAATACAAATATCTTGAGTTCTTATGGGTATTCACTATCAACTAGGAGCTGTGAAAAATACGACTAAAAGATGCCTTAAACCATTATCTTTACCTATCGAATGTTGCGAGCTAAAGTAAATTTCAATCGGGGTTAATTTGCGGGTTTCTTAACCGATCCAGTTGGCATTTTGATAGATGATCAAAAATATGTCAAAATATTTTTAAGAAAAGGTCAAACTACAAATCAAAGATCTAATTGTTATCGATAACACTTGTTCTTCGGGAAGAGTTATCTATAACCTGAACAAAATGTTTACTGCCCATCGTATACGGAAACTTATATTTATCTTAAATCAAATTATATATATACTTTATAGGAACGAAAATGCTTATGCTTATTATCGATTACACTTGTTTATCGAAAACAGGAAGAGTTATCGATAACCCAAACAAAATGTGTACTGCCCATCGTATACAGAAACTTATGCTTATCTTATATCAAATTATATATATACTTTATAGGAACGAAAATGCTTATGCTTGTTATCGATTACACTAGTTTATCGAAAACAGGAAGAGTTATCGATAACCTGAATAAAATGTGTACTGCCCATCGTAAACTTAATCGGAAACTTATGGTAATCTTAAATCAAATTCTAACATACAATTCAATAATTTCATTATTAGAATTTTAAAGATTTTTAAGGTAGAAAATACTAAGATTCTCAGGAATGTTCAAAACTTATAAAAGTAACTAAAAATTTATGGAATACAACCTAAAACTAAGGAAGATTACATTTTTCTATTAAGTTTTAACACAAATTAGTATCACAATCGCGAAAACTTTCTCTTTTTTTCTAACTCCTCCTGGTAGGTTTGAGTTCATGCACTGATATGAAATGCTAGACATTCCCAAGACAAGCCCGAACAGACGACTGGGATGATCATGCATTCCCTTTCGAGGGGTTAAGAACGGGAAAGGGGGGAGGGAGGGGAAGGCGTTATCAATGGCAAAAAGGCGCCAGACACAAACCGGCACAAATGTCATCAGAGAGCGCATACTATATATAAAAGTAAATATATGTGCAAATGCACCGATATGACTATATTTACACAGACTGGAGTCCAGTGGCACGTAGTGCAATATCTATATCTATAATTACAACAAAGAAGCTGCTGCCAAGTGCGTCTGTTCGCATACACAGCGAGAGAGACAGAGAGAGAGAGAGAGAGTCGTCATAAGTTGACAAGTGCATAAACCCAAATACAAAACGACATACAAAAAACTGTATTCTTGGCATCCACATATGTATCGTATATGTATATTTGTATGTGTGTGTGTGTGTGTAAACATAATCAGCAAGGCCGAGAAATGAGTGCCCACCAAAACTTCCCTATACCCACAAAGCTCAACTCGCTCGCTCTCTGTACTCCACACTCTATATTCTGTCTCCCTCGTTCATACTCTCGCAAAAAGTCTTCACAGTAATATAATACACACACACACACATGCACAAGTGCATAAAATGCACAGGGCAAATATTACACAGATAATGCAAATGTCGAGCGAAACAAAAATTTTCCAATAGCTGCGACGCCAACTGCAGCAGCGACTGAGCAGCAGCAGCAACAGCAGCATTTATTGCGACAGGTTCAATGTAACCATGAAAAGTGCAGCCAACACCACGTGCTGATTACTGATTGCGGTTTATATATGTATACATGTGTGTATGTATGTACATATGTAAATTATAAATTATTATAACACTTACAACACATAACCATATTTGGTTTGTCTGCCAAATCGTTCAACTTATTAGGTTCACTTCTTGTTCGTTTCTTTCTCTCTCTCTCACTCACTCATTGTTTTGAGTGTGTGGGTGGGTTGTGGATTACATACTCTCTTATACGGTTGTGTATTATAACTACAAATATTTGCTCTGATTACATTAACCCAATTTTGATAGTGGAATATTGGAGTAGAAGCTGAATGCATTTCTTGCATAGAAAATGATTTGTTAATTATGCTTATGTTTAGTTCTAATCATCTTTATCGATTGTCAAATAAAAGAAGGAATTAGTTTTCTATTCTAATAATATTTATGAGAATTGACAATTTTGTTAACAATTTTAAAGAGCGAAATAAATACAGGTTCCGCCAAATAACTTAAATCAAAAAAAAAACTACTGAATATATTCTCAAATTATTTTTTTTATTTGAAAGTACAATCCTTCCGGTTAATAGTAATGTTATGGCGTCATACTAAGGTCTTTGTGCAAAATTCGTCTCAAATGATGTCTCCGAAATGTTCAATTGTTGAGAACGACGGTGAATTGATGCCACAGCAGCAATATTCTCGGGTGTACGCACTGTTTTGGGCTTTTCACGCATTGGTTTTTTCGAAGAGGATGCGAGTTTCTTTCACTTTTTCCCCCAAGATAACGAACATACGGAGCTGACGGTGCTTTCCTTGTACCAAAATCCGTACGCAACTTTCTCGCACATTCTGCAATATTACCATGATTTGCAAAGTAATGTCGCAATATTTTCCAGCGTTGTTCAAGTGTATACAAAACCATATTCGTTCAGCGGAAGGATAAAACTAATTGTCTGTCAAATCAAACATGAGCTAAGTGTTACCATTCACGAAATAAGCACTAGTTGAAAAAAAAAACGATAGATGGCGGAGCCTGTATAAGAAATATTATAACAAAGAGATAAAAGAAATGAAAAAAGTATTTTCAAATATTTTATTTATTTTGTAAGTAAAATATTCGAAATTTAAGGAAACATTTATTACTTTAATTGTTATTTGAGCTTTTGGTAAGCATATTAAATAACATTCCATTATTCCTTCCTTATTTACATGTCACTTCTTCATCTTCCTGGAATTTATAGAGACAAGATCTGTAATAAATAGGTAAATAGGCGTTTAATTAACAGGTTCTACTTATAATGACAAAACTAGGTCAGCGACTGAATGGTTATGGATGGACGACGGAAACATGTCGACAAGGCAACAACAACAACAAAAGCTTCCCATTCCAATTCCCATCATACCCATACCCATTGCCATTCCCATTGCCACTTACTTGAATCTCATTCACATTCTCATGATCATAATGGACGTTGCTCAATTTGCTAATGGGTGTTGCCAACTTGTTGATATGGCAGCGTCCCTTCACAGCTCGGATAGCTTGGTGAAGGGAGGGGGGGGGGGGGGGTGAGGACCTGATGGTTGGCTGATGATGTTCTAATTTGAATGATTATTACGTGTTAATATGTTGCTGCTGATACATACACACATAGTATGTAGGAATGAGAGGAATGGAACATTAACAGCCTCTACCTGTTTAAGTTTCCTACTGTATATGTGTGTTTGTGTGTGTGTGTGTGTGAGTAGGCTCAAGGACACACGCGCTGCCTAAGCAACCCCTAAGAAAGCCGTCGGCAAACAAAAATAGACAAGCACAAAAAAAAAAAAACCCCCGACGGAAATCTTTCGGTTCGGCAAAAAAAAAAAACGGTGCCTAGCTTGAAAAGGAAGGCGTCCTGTGTGTCGTCGTCGTCGTCGACGTCGATTGCTGCCCAACCAGGAGGCTCGGCTCGGGCGAGCAAAGCTGGGCGACAATTAAACGGCAATAACTGGCGCCAGCAGGCAACCTATTGGAGCAAAGGACGAGCTGCGCAAACTCCAAGACTCCAACACACACACACACACACATATGGTGTCCAGAGACACACCCACCCGAAGCAGCTTAGAGGTGATATTAACCAACAGTTAACGGCCGACAAACCGCAACGACTTCCCCAGCCAACGCTCGTCTCACACCCCCCCCCCAGTGACTGCAATGCGACGCAAAAGTGTGTCAAGAAAGGCTGCTTGCGTATACATATTACCGTTATACCTGTCATAGGCAGCCCATCTCTCTCTTTCGTATACTTCTGAGCGAATTGAGTGCAAGCGAGTCGGCATATGAAATGCATTGCTGGGGGGTTGAGTTGAGTTGAGTTGAGACGAGCGAAGCTGCGAAAATATTTGTAGTTTTGTAAGAAGAGTAAACGCAACGACCAAAACACACACACACACGAGAGAAAGTTACGCGGAGAGAGAGTGAGAGCAAAGCCGAAAGGCTGTGTGTGTGTGTGTGCGTTTGTGTGTTTGCTTAGCAGAGAGTGAGAGCGAACGCTAGTGTGGAGCGTAAGTTGAAATCATACAAGTGGTCATGTGGAACATATCTAGTGTTTTGTTGTTGTTGTTAATCAGCAAAACAGCTTAATAGCTCGTACTAGCTTAATTTATTAACTAGATTACTTAATTCGTAGCTTTAACTAAATAATTGGTATCTCATACTGGCAATAACTCTCTCAAAAACTCAACTTTGCTCACATTTCACAGTTCTAGTATTTGCTTTCGTTCTTTCAGCACAACTTGCGATTTTGTGTTTTTTCTTATGTATTTTTGCTTTCAGCAATTTATAAACGACGCAATTGACGCGAACAGCGCAGTCGACGTAGCAAACCACGTTTTAGCGCTACTTTGTGTGCGTGTATGTAAAGTATCTATGTTTGTATGTGTGTGCATATGTGTGTTGAGTGTAAATGTGCGTGTCATTTCATACCACATTAGGTAAGGTTAGGTTTTTAATTTTGTTTTCTAACTTCGCGCCGCTTTTGTAGCCAGGCACTTTCCACACACACACACACAAGTTCACTTTTATCTGTTTATGTGTGTGTGTGTGTGTGTGCTTTTGCTCTTTTTAACTTCACTTTTGTGCGCACTATTCTTTACACCGATCGTGAGCAGCTCGCTCTCTCTTCCACCTCACTCTCTCTCTCTCGCGCTCTCTTTATTTTTTACATTTAAATTGATTCGGTTTTGTTTACATAAACCTTTCGCGTATTTTGTGTGTGTTTTTATTTCCGCTTTGTTTTGTTTTCCTGACCTGTGTGCGGCCTCTCTCTTTCCCTCTCTCTCTTGCTCTTTCTCTCTGGCAGCTTCCCCGAAATATTTTCGCGTAACATGTGGTTTTTTTCAATTCACATAGCAAACATTCAAACACACACATAAACAAGTTTCATTTTATCTTCTTCTATGATTTTTTGTCGTTTTTTTTTCGCATAGATTCTTCTCTAACTGTGTGAACTTGAAAGACCACGTGGTTTTTTTGAGTTTTTCTCTGCGCTGGCGACTCGCCAGTTTAATGTGGATGCCAAACCTAAGCTTGTGGATGCCATGTTGCGAAGAGCGACAAACTCTCTCTCTCTCTCTCTCTATCTATTATCTGTCGATATACATACATGTACATGTATATCTTATGGTGGGCTCTGTCTTCTAGCGCGGCATCAGGAAGTGCTTCATCAAATTAACATACAAACACTCACACACAAACACTCAGATGATTTGTATTTGTGAGAGGGTATGGGACATATTTGCATATTGAGCGACGTCATCAGCATCAACGCGTTCTGTGAGAATAAACAGATTCCATAGACATGAAACTAAGTCGCACTTTCATTGACGCCTTTGATCGAGATGATCATGATGATGATGATCATGTTGATGTTGATTTTAATGTTGATGGGGCGGCAACTGTGCGGTGGGTTGGGGTTGAATACGAAGATCTTGCTTTCAATTGCGTCAATTCTTGTGTTGGAGTCGTTAGTTGTTGTCAGATTGCATCAATTACGTCACTTAAGCAATCACACTGCAGCAATAATCTTATTTATTTTTCAGCCTAATAGATAATGCATTACGCAATAAATACTTAATTTAATACTTAAAAGCACCCTTTTGTCTATTTCGAAAAAATTTGAACTGTTTTGGAATAGTTTTTATATAAAAAGCCTTAAAAACATTTTACTTACAGTAAAAATTTATTGTTTATTATAATTTTAGATAGAAAACACTCTTAATGTCTTCCGAAAATAATGCAGTATTAGCTTTAATCATGATCTGGATTTTAATTTGAATTTTTTGACTGTCTAACAATAATTTTCAGATATTTTTATGATATTTAAACATTTTCAATCTTTTTTAATGTGAAACTAACTCTCGCATATAACAATTCTGAATATATAAATACTTCTTATAATATTCTGTTGAGAATTTCTATTGAGAACAGTTTAACTCCACAAAGTGTTATACAAACTGTATAAAAGTTTCAGTTCCAACTTGTATAAAAAATGTCTTTTGAAATCCCTAACTAGTTTATTTCTATTTAAATTTAAAAGCTTTTCGGTATAAGACTTATAAATAACTGTTATAAATATTAAATTGGGACAAAAATTTTGTTGGCTATTCATTTAGCATTCAATGCAAAGAGCAAATATTATCAGTTGGAGCAACCGAAATATCCAATCTATATTCCAGTTTAGACTTCATCACATTAAAAGCTAACTCAAATTGTTAGTACACCTATGCAAATTCGATTTGTACAAACACACACACACAGAGAGCAACAATCGAGTCACAGATCAGGCAAGTTTGGTTCTAGTCTCCAAACTCCTGCCCTCTCTTAACCCCCGCCACACACACACACACACACACATACTATTCCACTTATCGCATACCAGCCAGAGCACGTTAAACAGAAATTATAATTTTTTGAAGGCCAATCGCGACGTCTGATATCATTACTCCCCATCTAATTCCAATTGAGCCGATGGCGAGCTAATTTTTTTTTTTTACTACGTCGTCAATTGTTGACAGCCCAGCCGAAAAGCTTTTAAGCTTGAGCGCGGCGACGCATGCGCTGTGGAACGTATGTGAACGTATATTGTGGGTGGGAAATTTGAAGTTAATGTGACGTCACAGCACAATTGTGATGAGTGAACTTGTGACAGGTTGTGTTGTGATAATCGCTTACAACAAAGAGAACGAATAATTTTCGTTTCGTTTCTTGTGATTCGAAATTACACTTAGGTATCATTAAAAGTGAAAATTTAAATGCTGCAGTCGCGCATATGTAAAGCGAGAGAGAGAGAGAGAGAGCTGTTATATCGTAGCATAACGGAAACATAAATGCGATCTACAAATTGATCTCTGTCTCATAAATTCTCATCGAGTAACATCGATTCCCTAAGCATTTTTGCGTCTCTTTCTCCCCTCCCCCCCCCCCCCTCCTTAGTGGCATTTGTGCAGTTTGGCCGCCATACTTACTTCGTCTAGACTTCATTAGCGAGGTAATTTGTGGAATTTATGTGGCAGGCACATTAAAAAAGAATGTAATCTTAAAGCGAAACAAGCGAATTGAACCAGTCTATGCGCGAAACTGGATATCGAAGAGATCAGGTTGAGGGGGGAGGGGGAGAGAGTGGTGGGCTTATGCAGCATTGTATCGCGTTATCAGAGTGCAATTTTTAGAAATAAATTACCCACAAAGTGATAAGAACCCACTTTTATGCCCATTTAGGCTCCTTATCAGTTAAGTGGCCTAAATGTTTAAAGCTGGTTTGTAGCTCTTAGCCAAACTCTCGGCCAAATGGGAGACGATCTAACAACATAATAGTAGTAGAAACTGGCAGGCAAAACAAACTAGCGAAAATGTTCAAGAAATTCTACGAATTTCACATACATACATACATACATACGCCAACTATGTGCTTATTATTTATTACTCAATTGCTGTGCGTGCATGTGTGTGTGTGTGTGTGAGTAGTAGTAAAAAAAAATGTGAGCGCCAAAATACAAAAACGTGCATTTTTTGTGTGGAACACAAATGTGGATTACAAACACTCACCGCACACTACACACACACACACACACGCACACACAACGCTCTTGAGCGTAAAGCTCTCACAACGGCACACTCTCACCATCACAGACCCACACCACTCCACGGCACAAGAGACGAGCCCGGCTGGCTGGCTGGCTGCCTGTCTCACTGTTTCGTTTCGTTCGTGTGGCTTCGTCGTTGTCGCTGTCGCGCTCGGTCGTTTTGCGCGCTGCTTTCGGTTAGTGGCGTTTCGTATACCAATCAGTTGTCAGTTCGCATCCAACTAGAAAGCAGTTAACGAGCAGAGAGTCTGTTGCGTTTGCGGTTAAAAGCCACGAGGTCGTTCAGCGTTAAGCGCGCTACTTAACCCTAACGTCACCAAATAACAAAAACAAAAATTCTTTGATCCGCTCGATCACGTGTTTTCCTTATCGCTTATACATACATACTTACACCGTGAACGGTATGAATGCTTTGCATTGCGAATGCAGAGCAAAAGAGTATCGCCAAATTCCAAATCAAAACATTTACATGTGAACGAAACGAAAGAAAATAAAGTGAACACAAAGCACAAAACAAAATACACAACAAATATAATACATACATATACACACACACAGAGAGACAACAACAACAACTAGAAGAGCATAAATAAATGAAATCAAACGTACATATGAAGAATGCGTAGTAAGAAATTTAAAATCAAAAAACCGTAGCAAAAAAAAAAGCTGCAAAGATCATTTCTCATTGGGGTTTTTACTAGTGATTTTTGCATGGTCTGTTTTGGACTTGCTGCCGGCAGCGCGGCACAGACACACACACACATAAACACACTCACTCAACACACAAACTCAAGTGCAAAATCAAAAATAGCAGCTCAAATTTAAATTTGTGTATGGCAAGGCATAGAAGAATACAAAAAAAAAAGAGCAAACAAAATAAACAGTAAACGTGCTTACATACATACATATGTACGTATATGCATATCAATTTTTCCATTTGAACTTTAAACATACACACACATACGTTGGGTGTGTGTGTGTGTTTGTGTGTGTGTGTGTGTAGATCGTTTAGTGTGCGCACGCTTTCATTGAATTCTTATACGAATTCCAATTAATTTCTGTATGCGTCCAATTGGCATGAATTGGTGACGTGACGTGATCTCGCGCTCGTTCGCCCACTCTCTCTCTCTCTCTCTGTCGCAGTCTCTTTAGATAATCGCGCGCCGCGCTCTTTGTAAAGCTTTTAGATATACGTTGCTCTTGTTTCTTTTCTTTTTTTTTGTATTGTGTTTTCTTTCTGCCTATTCGGAAAGTAAATACAGTTTAATTTGTATGTTTTTAGCTCAAGCAATAGCAAAATAGCAAAAAAAAAGCCGCCCACAAATATCAACAACAACAGTGTCGAAATACATAAGTGCTTTAACAAATACATACAAACAAACATACATAAATATATATATACTAACGTGCTTATCTGTATGTAGAATCGATCCACGTGTGGCTGTGTGTGTTCGTGTGTGTGTGTAAGAGAGCAAAAAATTATGCCAGTTAGCCTCAAAAAAGCCAAGCTAAAAGAATCATTAATTAATTAATGCACAAAACCGGCACAAGTTTTGCTCAAAACAACAACAACAACAAAAACAGCAACAGCAACAAGAAACATAACAAATAACAACAACAACTGTATAAATGCACTATAGAGAGAGAGACAATCGTTAAAGTGTTAATAACAAATATAAATATATGTATATAAAGTGCACAAATATCTAATAACAACAACAAATACACAAGGAGAAACAATAATAATAATAACAACAACAACAACAAGCAGCAGCAAAGCTCATACTAAATTTCCTACTGGACCTTAACAGGTAAATATTAATAATTCTTTTTAGATTGTCTAATTGGAATATTTAAATACATATATATATACATATATGTATATTCCAATTAACAACTACAACAAAGTTGCATTCAGAGAAGTTTTGTCACCAAGCGGAATGGATCAAAATCAACACAGAACATTTATTTACAAGCGTGCACTTTTTGCTAATTGTAACTGTAAATTGTAAATGATGACAGTTCTCCTTTTGCTGCAGCATTTCTTTCTCTCTCTCTCTCTCTCTCGCACAAATTGGGATTTATGCACACACACACTTTGGGCTTCTTCTTTTGTGTGTGTTGTGGTTGTTTTTGTTTTTGTTTGATTGCAGCTTTGATTTTGATTAGTTAACGTTTCCATATATGTACGTACGCATGTATGTACGTATATATTTGTATTTGTTTTTTTTTTATGTTTGAAAGCTCAGTGCAGAGATCTTAATTAGAGCACTGCTGATAATGCGTCTAAAAATAACCACGCGTTTTGCTGATAGCAGGCGACCATAGCGCGTGTCGTCGTCGTCGTCGTCGACGTCGCCGATTGTCCGTTTTGTCGCTTTTGTCGCTGTTTGTTGCTGTTTGTTGCCGTTTGTTGCCGTTTGTCGATGTCGCTTCTGCTTCTTTCCACTCTGCTTTACCCTTTCTACAGGTGAATATGGCATTTCAGCTACAACATGCAACAAGCAAGAAAGTATTGGTTTTAAGCTTGTTTAATAGAACCATAAAATAACGATAAATTGATTTTTAAAATCATGTTATTGATTTTTAAAATTAAATTGTTGAAAATTTAAAGTTTGTTCCTAAAAATGCCCTTACTACTTACTTTTCTTTTATATCTGTAATTTTGGATCATATTTCAATCTTAAAAATCCTGTTATGCAAAAAAATTCAATTCAAAAACTATGGATAAAAATTATTCGAAGATTTAAAGTTTCTTCCTAAAAATGCCTTTACTTTACTTTTATATTTGTTATCTTGCATTTATATTTCAATCTTTAAAATCATGAATAGATTACAGTTTGTTCCTTAAAATGCCTTTATATCTTTAATGTTGCATTTATAATAATAATCATAATAATCATAATCAAGATTTCAATCTTTAAAATCATGTTATGCAAAAAAAATGCAAATCTAAAAGACAAAATCAACTTACGGAAAGAGTTATTGAAAAATTGAAAGTTTGTTCCTAAAAATGCCTTTACTTTTCTATTTATCTATAATTTTGCATCGTATTTCAATCTTTAACTCTCTTGCCATGAAAAATATTATGCACATATTAAAAAAGATATATTAGTTTTCATTACTTTCATTACTCCTAGCATTAGTTTCTAGATTTGAAATAGATATTGGGCATCTTCTTAACCTAAAAACTTAATTATCGTCAAATTATTTATTTTTTTATTTCTTAAAAGTTTTTCTCACTTTAGTTTATTTACTTTAACATACCCTCAACTAATTGTTTAGTGTATACACTTAATGAATTGTTATACAAATTTTTCAAAACAATATTGACATTAAAGTTAGATTTAGCATTAGTGATTTTTTATGGGTTGATTTTTGAGTTTGATTTTCTAATAAGTGCTCTTTCGTAATTATGTAAATGGCTTATCAGAAACCTAAACTAGTGGTAATTACTAACGTTTACATGTAAACATATGTATATATATGTATATATATGTTTATTTATGATCGTACTTTGTAATTTGAGCATATCTCGAGTGTTTTTCAGCTGTTTGTGATAGGAACGAACGAAAGTGTACAGAATTCTTAATTAAAAAAAAAATGAGGTGAAAATAAAAATGAATTTGAATGGGAAATATTTGTATATAGTTATATATGCAAATGATATATTACTTGAATGGTTTTACAATGCATCATTTTCTTGATCGATCGATCGATTAAATCAAAAACGATTTTCTAACACAATATTTTTATTTCACAAAGAAATCAACTCTCTCTCTCTCTCTCGCTCTTCAATCACTATTCTGCCTAGTGCTCCCCGCCCCGCCCCGCCCCGCCTACTTCTTGTTCTAGATGTGAATGCCTGGCGCGCGTGTTTCTCTCTTTGACCTTCCTCACGGCACGTGTAAAGCTTAACGCAAGTGCGAAAGAGGCGGGACGAAAAGTGCATCGTTTCACAAAATGAGCTTTTTATTTAAATGCATTTCCGCGTTAATTGAGTTCATAATTTATTAACAAGTAAAAAGCATTTAATTCTCCCTCTCTCTCATCTTGATCGATAACCAAATGCTCCCCATATATATATATATTTGGACAGCCTTAAACTTTAATATGATATTCACATTTTGGAAAGAGTATATATATATGTATATATATATATATATATACGACAGTGAGTGCTCTTACAGTTTGTTTGACGCCCTCTTTTGGCGCTTTCTTTGCATTCCAACAATGATGAGAAGAAGCAGAAGAAGATGCTTTGTGCAACATTGTTGCAGTGAGAGTGTCGATAAGCGATAAGCTTGAAGAGGAGGATGAGAAGAAGGCCGAGTGCAGGGTCGTTATGATTAATTAACATCAGTAGCTTATAATACAATGTAATGGTACAGAATCCGGAAAAACTAGTCGAATCAGTCGGATTCTACATATACCGATATACTATATATAGATGTAAATGCAATAGATATGCATATTGCAAGAATTGATTGTAAAATATTATAAAATATAAAATACAAAATGAAAATATTTATTTTATTCAAAAAGTTTGATTTTTAATACTATATTTGATAAATTTTCAACACATTGCGGTAAAATAATATTTTCTTTAACGATAATTCGAATTTTAAAACATTTTTAAAGTGTGTTTTATACATGTTTATAATTTACAATTTTTTATATTAATTTTTCTTGACTTTTACAGTTGATTTAGGGGGGAAAAAAATGCATTTATAATTAAAATTTTAGCTTTTCTTAATAGCCACTGTTAAAATATGTTGTGCTAGGTTTAAGTACGAAACAAAAATGCCAACAATAATAGCCTGTCTAGAAGAGAACAGAACTGAACCGTAAAGAACTGAACCGAACAGAACTGAACAGAACTCAACTGACAACTAAACGATGAGGAGTTTGCCACATGGCAACAGAGACCTGACAACTATTATCGTACTTATCTTTGTTATCTCAGTTTCGTACTATATACTCGTATGATAAGAGAGAAGTTAATGTTCGTGTGCATGAAGGTGCAAAAAATGTGTGTGTGTGTTGTTGCAACTGGGCCAAGAACCAGCTGTGTCGATCGAGTATAATCGAGTATAAATAATTAGCATATTTGCAAGTCACTTAAACTTATCAATTTCTAAATACGAATAAAATAAATGCGAGTTTTTCCGAAAATATACGAAAGTTTCTTAAAGTAATAATAACTCCCGGTTCGTTATGCTTGAGGGAAAGTTAAAAAACTTCAGTATATCGAATTTCACTCTCGATACAATGTATTTTCGAACACGAAATATGCTAATCAGCGGGTCAATATCATTCGTATGGCCACAAAAAAGGGTCGTTCAAAATGAGAAAAGATCGAGACCCAATTCCAATTGCAGGATACTGCATTTTGCAAAAGGGAAGGGACAAGGCAACAAGTGATTTAAGATCTTGGAGGTGTTTCCAGCTGGCCAAGTCAAGTTGAGAGTGCCGCACCGAGCCGAGCCGTCGCTTTTTTTTGGCGGCCAAAGTAGACCACCATCAAGCCAGTTAGCCAGCCAGCCAGCCAGCCAGATTGACTGACCAAAAGGCAGAATCTGTGGACTACGACCAACCGACCAACCGACCAGCTGTCGTCTCAGAGGGCCGCCTCTTGAGTCTTTGAGTTACATACAAACATATATATATATATATATACATGTGTATATATATAGTATAAATTGGAGTTAAGTTGTCTTTAAAGCAAAACTCAACCAACGCGCTGACATACTTTGTATAATAATCCTGTTTGACGAGTTATGCCAGGCATGTGTATATGTATGTATGTATGTTATGTATGTATGTGTGTATGTATGGCTATTCTATATATGTATGTATTATTTAGGTGTGTAAATATGTATATGTGTATGGTATTTGGACCCGATCTCTTACTTCCACGTAACTGAACCTGGCCATGTGCGAAGGGGTTGACTGCCTCTCATGCATAACAAGTAAGAGTAAGAGAAATAGAGAGAGAGAGAGACAGTTGAAAGTTAACGACTTGCAGATACTCTTTATAAAGAACTAACGTTCATTTGATTTAAATGCATCTGTTGTATTAGAATTTTACCCAACTTCAAACAAGTTTATTTTCATCTAAAAAAATATATATATTTAAAAATATTATGTAGTTAGATAGCAGAGGAATCAGAGGATCACTTCAAGTTAAGAATTATTTTTTTAACTTATTTAACTTTTCTTGTAAAAAAAGAGTTTAAAATGCATTTAGTTTGACAGAGATTGCAAAAAGGTGATTGAAACTGGCACAAAATAATTATTACAACATTTTAGTACTGAAAGCAAGTTACAAATGTTCAAACTATTGTTTTTTCAAGTTAATATTTCATAATTCAAGCTAATTTTTGTTTCCTATTAAATTGTATTTTTTTTTTATTTAATTTTTCTTATGTAATTGGACTTAACATTAAAGTTCTGGAACTTACAACCTAACCATTATGCAATTGAACTTTAATCTCATTTCTCTTGTTACTTTCCTAAACACAACTTCACTATACTCCTATATACGCATTTTTAATTAGCTACAGAGCATTATAATCATAATTACTTGAGCTGAGCACCTGAGCAGTAGTTGGGCTTTGTTATGTGGCGCATCTGTTGGGCTCTTGGTTTTTTCAAAAGAGGTGAAATCTGGATACGCTTAGCTCTCAAAGCTGATAAGCAACAGATAAATGTTTCTTCTTCTACACGCATAGCTGGACATACATACATACGTACCACTATACATATACATATTTATATGTACATGTCTATACTCTTCTGCTCTCTCTCTCTCTCTTTCTCATTGATCTTTGCTTATCACCTGTTTTTTGCGAGAGTTCCTTATATATAGGCTTATATATATGTACATATGTATGTATTTGATTTATGCACATACGAATCTTCTCACAAAAGAATCTTAAATAATATTACGTAACAGAATTTTTGGCTATATATTTGTTTTTTTTTTTTGCTTCACACTCTTTTTTTCCTCTTCTATCTTTCCATTTCGTATTCGTTCTGTATTTTATTTTTTTTTGCCAGCAATTTATTTCTTTATTATTATTATTATAATATTTTCTCTTTAGATATTATATCTCAGACAAATATAGATTAGGTTAAACCTGACACAAATTTTCCCCTAATGAGTTTCTGTCAAACACTAAAAACAAACTTTTCCTTTCCGTTCTTGACATTGAAAAATCAACAAAAAAAAATTCATTGCAACAATTTTTGGGCCAGCAAATTGTGTAATGCTCAAAATTAGAACAACTAAATTCGTTCATAAATGCTAATTTCTCGCCCACAGTTTTTGGTACGAAATTTATGTTTTGCTCCGAACTATTTCTGACTCATTTTCACGTAGTAATCATAATTATATAGGTGTTTGTGTTTGTGTGTGTGTGTGTTTTTGCTTTTGTGTATTACGTTCTATATATTTTACTTTCATCTTGCGTAGGTCTAGATCTTTTTTGTTGGGTAGGTTTTTATTCGAATATTTTTCTTTTGTTTCGTTCAAATGTAAACAAATATGATCATCTCTATTATCGTTCATTGTCTCGATATATATAACGAATAATAATGAGTGAATTGGGGACTTAATATGATTATGTTAACTGTGAAAACTACAACAATCTGAAATTGATATGACGCACATTTTGATTGAGTTCAAGATTTAATCAAATAACTAACAGAGCATTCATTTTTCTGCTTTTTTTACATCAGCTTAAATATTTATAAATAGGTGATGACGTTTTAGATTTAGCTTTGCAAATTATTTTGCGACAACAAGTAGCATTAGCATTTGTCATTTGTGCGTCGTAATTTGTCGTATTTTTCTTGCATTGTCTGAAAGATGTTGAAAGTATCTATTAGATACATTTTCATATAATGCATCTTAAAATAGTTGGCACCTATGCACCTACGCCCACGAGACAATTTATATTTTTAACATACTTAAACATAATATTTATTGTTCTGCTGTCTGCTCTGTTTTTTTTTTTTTTTTGTCTAAGGTCAGTTTGAGGTGCAGTTAGTTATTTTGATCGTTAAAATGCAGCTAATATCCAATTCATTCCCATTATTTACAGCAATAAACTTAACGTTAGACAAAACGTCAAAATGCGACCTCATGTAGAATTTTTCGTAATGCCAAAGTATTTTTTTTTGATATTTTTTCTCTATTTATTTTTTTAATTCCCAACTTTTTACCCATGCGAAAGTTTGGCTCCAAACTTCTGTTCGTGCTTTTGGAGCGGGTTAAAAAAAGGTTATAATGGTTTTAATATTCTTGGAATTTGCTTACCTGTACAGGTATCTCTCAGATACACACATACACAGATATTTTACAATAGCAACGTTTGTTCTTTGATAGACTTCCGTGTTCTGTGCTGCTGTCTCAAGGTATTTCTTCGTCGCCATCATTACCTCCTACATACATACATACACACAAACACACACACACATATATATATACGTACAAATTTTACGCACTCACCAATACACATACATTCAGACCTAGTGCGCCAAAAGCGGCAAAGAAATGTTGAAAATAAAAAATGAAAACAAAACTCAATAAAAATAAAAACCAAAAACGACTTTGCGGCGATCAACGGCCGTTATTTTTTGCGTCTCTTTCGTTAAAATAAAATTTGCAAAGTATATATATATATATGTGTGTGTGTGTGTGTATTTCTGCCGCTCTTTGTGAGTTGCGTGTGTGTGTGTGTGAGGTGTATGTGGTGTGTTAAATAACACACATTTTCACACATTTGTTTACAAAGTCTCTCAAGAGCGTAAAAATGTTTAATCTGCTGCGCGTTCTTTTTTAAAGCTTAAACTGTGGACTGCGTGTGGGCTGCGTTATCATTTAAGAGAAAGAGTCAAAACCCAACTAAAATTCTGTTTAATTTCAAAGTATATATATATAGATAACATACACATGGACATACTTACATATGTGTGTGTAGAGCTTGTATATTAACAAATGTTCATACCAAAAAGAGACCTCTGCCAAAAAATAAAAGTGCGATAAGAAAGCATTTTTCAAAGTTCATTTCGTTTTTAAGCAGCAGTCGAATATCATTTCTCAGAAGCTTCGTTATCAACGTCCCCTTGCAGACAGCGCGGCCAGTGTCAATAGACCTTTTTTTTTTGATAATAATAGCACAAACGCACAAACAAATTAACATACATGAATATAGGATGTTTGCTGGCATTTAATTTTTTTTTTTTTTGCTCACTTTATTTGGATTCTGATAACTGAACTGATAATAAAGTTGCGGTTGCTTAAATGCATTTGCTAGTTTTTTATGCTAAATTTAAACATATTTTTCGATTGAATTCAATTGAGCAATGCAATATAACAAGATCAATATAACAAGATGAACCCAATAGTCAGCATTATCATCAGTTCTCAATGCCGTTTTCGTGATACGATTAAACAAGTGTTCAAACACACACACACACACACACATAATCAGACTGATTTAAATATGTGTGTTCCAAATCTAAAACACACCCACTTTTCACTCTCTGTTGCTCTCTTTTTGACTTATAACTTAACTTCAAGCAAATCGAAACAAATTGATTATATTTGAAGAAAATATTGAGTACAAGTGTACTTGTTTCAAATAAAAAATGTTAATCAAGAGCAAAATATTCCTGTTAAAAATTATATAAAAAATATTTTTTGATATATTTTTAATAGATTAGAAATAATAATTACAAACAATAAACCTCGCGATAACCACATAAAATATATTAAAATATAAAATGATCTTGAACATATCATAAATCTCGTAATGCATAAACGTTATGGCGTGCAATTGAAACTGGTTGAATCACTTAATAAATCGCATTTAATGGATGTGTCTAGTATATCGTTTGTATCTTTCCTGACATGCCAATCAATTATTTATTATCAGATACTCGTTGCTCCTAACAGATTCATTTAGGAAGAGCTAGCATTATGAATAATTTCGTTGAAATGAGCAAATGGCATGGCAAAATGATTTAACCAAATTACAAATGATGCCAATTGACATTAACTCATGTAATTGCTGATCAATTGAAACTCAGTGAATGTAGTTGACTGTTAACAGCGTCAATTAGAATGCAATCAATTAAACTTCAATTGAGTAATAAGTATGAGCTGAGAAAAAACTTGTTAAGATGTTAAACAAAAAAGTCTGTTAACTTATTTAATTAACTAATCGACTCTTTCGCTTTCGCTTTTTTGCAGTTTTCAGTTTTGGAGTGAGCAAACAAAAGCTAGAAAGCTGCAACTCCAAGACGAACTGTTTGCCATCATGGACAGCTTTGTACAGGAGTGGTCCAATCTGCCACGTTCCGACAATGGGCTGCACATGGATCAATTGGTGGGTGAGCTGCCAACAGATGGTGGTTTCGAGCCACAACAACGTGCACGCTCCAACACGTGGCCCTGCCCTCGACCCGAGAATTTTGTAGAGCCCGTCGATGAGCTGGACAGCACCAAAGCGAGTAATCAACAGCTGGCAGGTGGGACAAAATAACCTTTAACTCCTCAGATTGTTGAAGTTTAATACTCTCGAAACTTTTCACAGATCCACAACAGGCAATGCAAAATGCGAATGCGGCCAAAAAGAATTCATCGCGTCGCAATGCATGGGGTAATCTATCCTATGCGGATCTCATAACGCATGCCATTGGTTCAGCAACTGACAAACGTTTAACGCTGAGTCAAATCTATGAATGGATGGTTCAGAATGTGGCATACTTTAAGGATAAAGGTGACTCAAATAGCAGTGCTGGCTGGAAGGTAAGTTCACAGAGTCACAGTGACACAGAGTCACAGAGAGTCGAGTCCTTGTTCAAGTAAATTGAAGTCATATTGAGATATTGCATAATGTGCAAACCGGTTTTGGTTTTTGACAAAGTACTTCCAAACACGCTTCCTCTCTTTTCTTTTTGTTCACCATTAAGCAATTTCACAACAAAGAAAGCATGGTCAAGTTCATGGCCAAAAGAGTGTGTGTGTGTGTGTGTGTGTAAGTGGTAGCCAAAGAGAAAAGAGTCAGCAAGCAAATGTTGTCGGCTATTTTTTTTTTTTGTTGTTGTTTCTTGCTTTGTTGGTTTTTCCTTACTTTTATTGGTGTTGTTTTTTTGTAATGCTTTTGTTGTGGATTTTATGTTTTTGTCATTGCAGCAATTTGGTCTATGTTTGATTTTTTAATGTAGTAGTAAAAAGGAGAAATTTTAGATTTTTCAAAATATTTTAGACAAATGAATAATTTTCGAATATTAATAAAACTGTTAAGTTACAAATTTTTAAAACTATACAACTGTGTAATGTAGAAAAATAAAATAGTTTTTTATTGAAAATATTATTTTTATTTTTCTAGTAGATCTTACGTGTACTTAAGGGCATTAAATATTTGATATGTTACAGTTTGCTTTGATTTTTCTTTCTTTACTTGCTAATATTTATGCATATTATTCTGGTTCAGTTTGTTTGTGGGTCGTTCAGTGGCCAGTCTTTATGTCATGTCATTATCAACGTCATTTTCATTTTCATCGTCGTCATTGTCGTCGTCGTTTTCCACTTGTTGTGCATGCATGTTATTCAATAAACACTACACGCAACATTACATATGCTCTTCGCTCTTCGCACTTCGTTTGACGATCAACTTAACTTTAACTCATCGTAGTTGTTGTTTCCCTTTTCTCTTTTTGCCGGTACATGTGGACCACGTCCAAGGCACTAAAAGTTGCAACTAATGCACTTTTATTGAGTGGCAAAACGATTCTTGTTCGTTTGCTTCGTTTTGTTTACATCAATTCAAACGTAAATACTAGAAAGGCAGTTGCAAATGCATTCACACTCAATTTATATTCATTTTCAGTAATTTTTTTGACTTTTGTACATATTTTATTGTTTTCTTTGGATTTTTTGATGGACTTTTTAATCAGCAAAGTCAAAGTACAAAATAACTTAAACATGTTCTTTGTATTTTTTGCAAGCTATCAATTAATCGCAAGTTCAATGACATTATTATTATTTGTAATTCTCATTTTGTGAACGCGTGCAAAAAATATTTATATATTTTGTATATATTATTTCATATGACATGACAAAATCGATTTCTCGAAATAAATACATAAACTAAATATAAAATAATATACTTTAATTATTCAAAGAATCTTAAATATCTTCTTGATTGATTAATATATATTAAATTCTTCTTTAAAAGTTAAAAAAAAAATCATCTATGGAAAGTTGTTGTATTATCATTTTTAATGAATATTCTTCGAAACCTAAGCCGATTCACCATAAACATAAATATTAACTGCACTAATCAAACATTTTATCAAATTCGTTAGAACTTTATTCGCATTCGCATTTCGCTGTGCGTCACTCACGTGATTATTTCTATTTGGCTCTCCCCTTTATTCAGATCGTTTGTTGTTGTTATTACTGTAGTTCAACACCTCGCTGTCTGCGCAATATACCCAAAAAAAAGAGCTGCACTTGCGACATTTGAAACTTCATTTCCATCGTATCATTTTGTGCTTGTTGTTGATGTAAATCGCATGAGTTCGAGTTATTGTTTTTTTGTTTATAATTGTTGGTGTTTTTTTTTGCGCGCGCGGAAGTTGTCATTGCGTCGTTTTGTCTATCGTTCTTTGTGATTTTTGGGGGCTGATTACGCGGCCTGATAAGGAAAAAATCGCAGCGTAGACAGAAGAGCAGAAAACAGCCGATGACGCTGTATATGAATGTGATTCGTGTGCGTGTTCTGATGAAAATTGAGATGATTGCTGATTGGGCAAAGAAAGTACGCAGTTTGAATAAAATGCAAACAGACACAAACATATACACGCACAGTGGAAGAGGCATGAGCAAGTGCCTTGCATCCGTCAGATACTTCTTTGCAGCGAAGACTATTTTTAGTGTGTTGCAACTTACCGGTTTTTTTTTTTTGATATTGCCTTTTGCTGCCACAGCTGAAAGGGATAGTGACATCAAGTGTTGAAGTATACATAGCTAATTTATGCAACATGTTGCAAGTTGTCCTGTCTTGCCTTCTCTCTCTCTCTCTCTCTCTCTCTTCCTCTTCTCTCACACTGTGCAACACCTTCGCTTCCAGGCGAATACTGAAATGACATTTGTGGAATTTTAAATTTTGCTTCGCGGTCTTCACATTCATGTTGTCTTCTGCTCCATCCGCTTCCTCAAAGTTCCCCTCAGCCAATCATCAACGACAACGTTTGGCCATTGAACCTGTGCCAAGTTTTTTTATTCTGCTTAGTTCCTCCTCCCGCCTCCCCCACCACTCTGTTTTTACACAAAAAATTATTGTTTATTCGTATATATATATGTGTTTTTATTCATTTTTTGGCCAACATCCTAAAAGTGTTTAAATAATATTTTGGCTCAACACTTTGCGGTTTTGTTTATAACTCGGTGCAGTAATTAAATAAGAACTTTGTCTGATCTATTGCAAATGTTTTTTTCATATACATTTATCTATATATTTACGTATATATTCTAGCCCTGATTTGTGTGAGGTCTTTTCTGTGACATGATTAATAGGCATATCTTAAAATATATATTTATGTACTCTGTACATATATGTATGTCTTATCATTTCCGCTCTTAACCCTGTTAAGACATAACCTTGCCAATACGTATCTTTTTTCTGTGTAATATTTGCGCGTAAGACAATTAAACGTAATTTTTCGTTATCAATTGACGTAATCAGCGCACACTTTTCAAGTGGTCATTTCTGCACTTGTCTCCTTATCAAATGCATTCTTTTTGTAAGTGTTGGCCTTGCCACGACGAGTTTCAAGATTAAAACTCTGATTAATTTCCTTGGTAGTAGTAATTTATTTAATAACACTTGGTAGCGTTGTTAGCCAAAACAAAAAAAAAAAACAGCCCAACTAACCAATTGAACAGTCTTACTGAAATTTAAAACATGTTTAAAATTTAAATTAAAAACCTATTTAAATCATTAATAACCTAAATGCTGTATTGATGTTGGTGTAAAATGTTTAGTTAGAGTTATATTTCGTACATTTCTTAATATTCCTGACAATAAATAGTAAATTATGATTCCCGTTTTTTTAAGGCAAATTTTTTTAGTCATTGATTCTAATATTTTATAACCTCTAAGTAGGTTCATAAGTCTAATAATGCAAATAATTATTATATCCCAAAAAAATCAAATTATTTAATATTTTTCTTAAACATTTTTTTTTTTACTTATATTTTGTATGTATTTTGTATAAATTTATCTACAAAGGAACACAGTTTATTTATACAGTTTAATTCAAATATTCTGTTAACTGTAGAATTTTCCAACTATATAAATCACTTTAAAGCGCTGCTATATCACCTAACGGTACAGCATTGTTCTCGCTCAATAAACGTTGTACCCATCCCTTTGGAGCGAGAAAGAGAGAGCGAGAGCTAAGTAATTCCATTCATTAACTGCTGCGTTTAACCAGAATCGCTTGCGTAATCAATTTGTCAGTTGAAGCACTAGCTCTTGGCAGGCAGGGCGCCACATTCCCATATTCATACCCATTCGCGCATGCCCTTACCCGTAATGTGTATGCCATGCGCCGATTTGTACTGCGTCTTAGCAAACAAACAGTACAAAACAAAATAAAATAAACTGCAATAACACAATAACAAAAACAATAACAACAACAAAATGCAGCAGCTGCACTCTTGCAAATTTATCAAATGGCTAGCTAGAAATAAAGCGAGATAGCAGATAGAAGAAAACAGAACGAAAACCAGAAAAACCAACTCAATAACAATAACAACAACAACAATATGTTGTAAATGTATTTTTTTGTTTTGTTTACATGCTAGTTAAACGCTCGTTAAGTATACGCCGCATTTTTTGCATTTTTGCGGCGCATTTAGTGAGAAACAATAACACAAAATAAAACAAAAACAAGTCAAGAAAACCCGACTAGACGATACCTTGAACTATACTTCACTTGTGTGTGGGTGTGTGTGTGTGTGTACGCATATACGCCTGTACTGCATACTTTACTTAACTTCAATGTTTCATATCTCCAGTGTTTCTCAACTGATTTAAAAAATTTCACAGATTCTCATTATTTCGCTTAATGTTTGAAACATCATCTCTAAGGTTTCCAAATTCAAGATTTTATTGCTATCGATCACATGTGTGTATCGGAAACGGGGAAAGTTATCGAAAATTTGAAATAAACTTTTACTGCCTAGGGATTAGGCGAGCTTATGTTCGAAATTTCGAGCTCTTATAGTCAAGACGGACAGACAGACGGACATGGCTATATTGACTCGGCTGTTGATGCTGATCAAGAATATATATACTTTATGGAGCCGGGGAGATGCTTCCTTCTGCCTGTTACATACTTTTGCACAAAACCATTATACCCTTTTTACCTATTCCTAATGGGTTCAGGGTATAATAACAGTTTGAGACGAGGCGAAGTAGGGCAAAGCGTGCTTGCTATTAAACAGAATAAAAATTAGTCCAAAGCGTAAAAAGCTAAAAAATATTTTTGTTTTCTTTTACATTTGGCAAACGCAATAAAATGAAACGTGCAAATACTGGAATTGTTGTGCATAGATTAAAGAAACTCACACACATTGAGAGAGTGATAGAGAAAGAGTGAGAGAGAGAGAGAGAGAGAGAGAGAGAGAGTCAGAAGAAATAGCTGGGAATGAGAGAAAGAGAGCGAGAGCTAGTATTTTTGTTTTAGTTATAAATAAATATTAACCTTGCACATTTAGTATGATACAACTTTTGCTGATCTGTACGCCCGCTCACATAACATATCACTCACTCTCTCTCTCTCTCATGTGGCATGCTACATGTTTTTATAGTCTAGGTAACTTGTTGTTGGAATGCCGTCTCGACTAACTGTACCGGCAATTGCGTAGTAGACGCTTGACGCTCTAAGATACACGCCCACTTTTTGCTTTTTGCTGCTGTTGCGTCGGCTGTTTGTTGTTGTTGCTGCTGCTGCTACGTCAGCAGCTTGGGCACGCGGAATGGCGACGCGGAAACAGCCGTGCCTCCGTATGTTTTGTCAAATGTGTTGTTCTCTCTTTTGTTGTTGTTGTTCGCTGTTGTTTGTTTTAGCCATAGTTATGGTCATTTATTAACATTTTTAAATGCGGGCTAATCGCTAAAAAGAGTGTGTGCAGGGGTTCAATTGAATATCGTTGCTAATTAGCCTTCAAAACATATAGATTATAAATAATTACATATTGTAGTATATATGTAAATACTTTGGATCTCATATGCAACAGGAATTTGCACAAAGGAACATTAAATTATTCATACACTTTTAATTGTATAGAATAAATTTAAGATTTTAATTGTAAATAGTTGAAATCGAGCAAGAGTCTGAACCTTTAGACATGTGATTTTATTTAAATGGCAATTATTAATTGTATAAATGGGAATTTTTGTCAAAAATTTTTGGACAGAAAATTATTCTTATTTAGAATTATAAGAATATAGTCCTCAGCTTGGATATTTTTCTGATGTTTTTCATTGATTTTTGAAACTATTTTAGATTAATTTAAGAGTTTAAAGACATTTTTTATCTGTTGTAATTTCTTGTAGTTTTCGTTAAGGCAGATATAATATGCCCTATAGCTATGCAGACTGCAAATACTAGTTAAGAACAAAGAAAGATTGATCAAGCTAAAGTTCTTAAAATTATATTTAACTTATATTCAATCATTGAAGGAAACATGTCTATGAAATTAAACAAGATTTATCAACAACCTACATAATTTGTTTTATTTCGAGACTGCTTGTTCCAAAAGAATTTTTAAAAATATATTCAATCTTGTGGATCCGGTCTTTGCACTAAACACTAACAAACAGTTACGCTACATTCACACACTCACACACTCACACACACAATTGACGTACAAGTTTTATAGCCATTTCGTTTTTTTTTGAGATTCTAATTGCGTCGCACTTGTCGGTTGTGGCACTGTGAATATTGCATTGTGCGAGGTTAGTGGCATTTTGTTTTCAGCTAGCCCAGCTAGCTACTTTGCCTCTCAAAACATTGGAATTTTTGTTTTACGAATCGCCTCGAATTTGTTGCACTAATTATCGTCTGCCTTAGGCCATAAAAATGTAAAAGTTTTTTCGTTTGTACGTTTGTTGTTGCTTGACTTGGCTCGCATAAAAATGCAAAATAAAACTTTATATTTTTTTTTTTTTTTGTTGAATGGTTCACGAGTTATGAGCCAAATATCGTCTGGCATTCTCAAGTGTCTGGCCTGTCTGACCAGCCACAATAATACACACACACACACACATTGAAAAGCGGAATTGTAGCTAAAATGCGCAATTTGCTTGCCAATGTGTGAATTGCAAGGCCATCGAACAAGGCGCAAAATGTCGTTGAGTAGGTGTTGAAAGCGATATTAGCGAATATTTTAAAACCAGGGAATGTATAAATGGGACTATAAAAATGTTTTTATATCTTTGTTCTTAAAACTTTATGACGCTTCCAAGGATATTAAATAATGGCAACAATTAAATTCCAAATTTGACTATTACACATATTGAATAATGTTAGCATTTCAATGATGAATTTAAAACTTGAAAATAATGTTTGATATAATAATTAATTTATGAAAAAAAAAAATTTAATATTGTTTTTTCTATTTTAATTGAAAAGAAAAAAAACTTAGTCACAAAGCGTTAAAAAATATTTATTATTATAATATTCAATAATTTTCATTTATATTATTAAATTTTTCACTAACTAAAACTTTAAGAATTTGCAAACCTTTTTGAATTTCCATAAACCTTTCATAAAGATTAATAATATAAATTGTTTTTTGATCAGCTAAAGTTTGGCATTTAATGAACTTTTTATATAATGATAAATAATGCATAAGATACAAAAAAAATAGCTTAAAAAAAAACCCAGCACACTTCCAAACTGGTTTTCGATAGCCCAAAATAGAAGGCACAAACCAACAAACCAAATAAATTAAAAATTTATTGAGAAATTATCTCATAGAACGAACAAGGCGAAAAAAAGAAGAAAGAAACAGCCACTAGTCAATAAATAATAATGCAATAATAATCAAAAAAAAAAAAAAAGGAACGCTATAAAAACAAAACCCGCAGACAGACACTGATCAAAGAAGATGGCCATCATAAAAAACTTTTTTTGTTGCCAAGATAAACTGTTTTATATACATACATACAGGCACCTCATATGGACTGCAACAGCTCAAGAAAGAGCTCATAAACTGACCGGGAGTCTTAAGATAATAAAAACGAAAAACGAAAAAAAAAACTATCTGAACGTGTTGCAAATTTTTTGTTGGCACGCGGCATGCAATTTCAATAGAAAAACCTGTTTTGTATCGAGGGGGCGTGAACAAAAAATAGTTGATGACAACCTAAATTGACGCTGCTTCAACTTTGGCTTGAACTGTGTGGTTGAGAACATGTGCTACAATGATATGGCAAAAGGGCCACGCGTTTATCATTTTGAATGGCTCAATTCGCATCCGGACTAATGGCACAAGGGGGCGAGCTAATGGGGCACACATGCTCGTAAATTTCATTTAGCTTAAAGCTTAAACTTATTCAATTTGTTTCACATACTTTTGCTCGCTATCTTTAAGCCGAGCTCTTAAACCTGTTTCGAATTGTTGGCACGCAATCAATCAATGTGGCTAAAGCAATAATATGACCAGCGGGTTGTGGCTTAAATGGACATGAGACATGGATTTGACTAGTTGCACCACGAGTACATTGCGTATACTTAATGAATGTCATCATAGAGAAAGAAAACAGAAACAAACCATCACCCAGAACTTTGTGAACTGAATTCAATTCACTTCCATTTCGATTGCATACATTTTGGGGCAATGTCCTTCGATGCCACACACACACACACACACACACACACAAATTGTACATAATTTGGCTTGATTTTGTTGTTGTTGCTGTTGTATCCACTTGAATGGATAAAGTTAGCTTTTTTCTATCTTTCTCACTGGCTGATTGTACTTTTGCAAGAACCTTTTGGACATTCAGTGTGGTTGTCGTCGTCGAGACAAACGCGACACTTATGAACTGTTTATGGACTGCACTCCCATATTGCTCAATGGCAGACACAGACACATAGACATACACAGACATGCTTTAACATACACAAACCAAACACACACATGCTAAACACACTTGTTAGCTGGTTTAAGGATCTAAGCTTATACTATTTGTGTGTATACACTTAGAGATGAGAATGCTTAAAGGAATCAATATAAAGAAAAACATTAGAAGTAGGATTGTACGTAAAAAAAAATTGTTGGTACGCATTATGGAAACGTATTTTTTTTATTATAAAAATATTATGTTGTTTTTCAATGTTATTCAACCGATTTTTTATGTTTTTTTTTTACTGCATTTGTTTGTTGTCAACCCGTTTAAAGCTGCTCAGGTAAAAATTTAAATTGAGCTGCCATTTTAGTTAGTTAGTTTTTTTTTTGTTGGTTGATACAGCTTCCGTTTCAGTGGTGTCTTCCGTTGGTTTCGTTTCCGTAGCCAGTTAGAAACTGGCAGGCGCCAGTTCTCTTCAGCGATTAATCGCAAACTTTCTGTTTGGTTTTGTCGCCAACTCAAATTCATAAAAGTTAGCTCCGATGATACCAAGGACGAGAACGAGAACGAGAAAAAAAAAATGCCAAAAATAGCAACAAAACTTTTGCTTTTCATATCATGCCTAGTATCATCACATCATCATTGGCTCGATAATGCTGCTAGTTTTATGTTCGCATATCTTTACAATATTTGTTCAACTTCTTTCCTTACCAACCGACTGCTGTGGACAGGGTTTGGAATGGAATGGGCTATATCAGCGGTAACGGCTTTGCAAACGGGGCAATTTTTGTCGAGGCCAATTTGATAGACATCGTCTAAAAGTTTTTTGGTTTTTTTTTTTTGTTTTTTGCCTGGCCTCAAATCATTTTTTGATACACAAATTGTTAAATTATTGATTTAGCTTATAGCTTTAACTGACTTGAAGATTCAGCTTTAATTTTAATAACTAAACCTTTTGGTTTTTATTCGTTTGTTCTAGGTCATTATTTATCTAATCAGTGATAGAGTTTTACCTATTTACAAATCTATAATATATCTGTTGCCAGTTGCTAGGCCCGAATCAAAAAGTATTGATGCGAAATGAAAGCACAAAGCAGAAAAGAAAAACCAATCAATAAAACATAACATTTGCCAATTAACCAACTGACTGTCAGACAAGACTGATAAGAAGAATACAGAAATTTTAAGGTAAATTAGCTTAAAATTAAGTAGATAAAAATTAGATATGTAAATTTGATTTTGACTTGAATGATCCATGGCTGAATTCCCTCACAAATGGTTCGATTTCGATTTCGAAAAAAAAGGCATCCAGAAAATATGTTTAAACAATTAATTAGACTGTAGAATAAATATAAACAAAAAATCGCGAGGCTGATGCCGATGCTTCATGCCGAGGCCATAAATATTGGCTTAGCCGGCTTGCCAACTGTATATCATGGATATATACAGTACACACACACACACACACACACATATATCTTTGTTTAGTCTTCGCCTGCCTGTGAGTGTTTACAAATTGGCTAGCAAAAAAACGAAACGAATTTGTTAAAACAATTGAATTGAAATTGAAAAGAAAAAAATAGCTAAAAACGAATAAAAACCGGACAGTCAAGTTGTTTTTTTTTTTTTTTTTTTGAGGCGGCACATTAAATTTTTAACTTCATTGAACTTGGTTGGCGCTACTGGCAACTAGCGTGCCACAATTAGTGGCAAAGCGGTAAGGGGTGCAAAGGGTGCGAACCGAGTTGGGCTGGCTTGTACAAAACGTGAACCTGTGCAATGAGTGTCGTTTCAAAAATTTATATCTCGATTTCACATCTAAATGCGAATAATCTTTTTGCTGGGTTTTTTTATATTTTTTTTTGAGTTCAGTGTTGGGTTCATTTGATTTGTGTGTGAGAATTGCCGCAGCTGTTTAGCATTCGAGCGCGATTTCTTTATTCTTATTTCACTTTTGAATAGTATCCACACACACATACATATGTCTTTACTATACTTTATGCCGATATGAATCTCGGCTTTGTTCAGTGCTGTGCTTTATATTATTCTGTACTCTTGAGCTGGCTCGCTGGCTAACTGGCATTTAATTTCACTCAAAGCAAAAGCGTTCGTTTTTTATTTTTTGTCATGTGCTTGTGTATTGTGTGTACTTTGGGTGCCCCCGCTGTCAAAGATTGATATTTTGCCACTGCGTATAATTTTTATTTTAATATTTTATTCATTAGTACAAATGCCTGCATAGTATTAAGTGTATTGAACGGAACATGATCCCCAAAATACTTGTTTTATCGACAGGTTCCCCTTTTCGACCAATTGAATGTGAGTAGGCGGCAATTAAATGAATTGCATTTCTATATCTTTAATGTATATACATGTATGTGTATATGTACGATATGGACAGTATTGTGATATATGTTGTTATCATGGTGTGAATACAATTTGTCTTGTTTCGTTTTGCAAGCTTTAAAAATACGCTTAAAGTAAGGCTGAGGAAAATGTAATTTATTTCGTTTAGGTGTTTAATAAAAGGTTTTGAGTCATTAAAGTTCCAAACATTTTGGCTAAATTTTTGATATAACCAACTATATAGTAACCCTGAGAAGTATGTTTTAGGAATGCCTATAGATCTAACAACCATTGGATGCAATGCATTTAAAGGCTTTAAAAGTGCCACATGCCACCATGTTCTTGTTGCACTTTGGGCCCAATGAAATATGCATATATAAATTTGCTGAGATGACTGCTCATTACGGAAGGCAGGAAGGGAATGTCGAGTGGGGTTCTTCTAACTATTCTCCATTTTCTGAGCAAGCAAAAGACAATGAATAAATACAATATGATTTCTTGCGTTTAAGAATGCGCACTCGTTCCTTGTTGCGTGCCTTATCACCCCCCTTCCGCACGCTTATTACTCATATGAATTATAGAGAAGAGAGAATGAATCAGTGCACAGCCCGCACTCGCACTGACTGACTGACTAATAAATAAAAGCGGCTGTGCGACGACTGCCTTTAATAAATGTAATTGGCAATCGGGGCAACTATTTCTGCATAACTGGGTCATATTGTAAGACCAGCAGCTAGCTCTGCTTGGCAACCCAATTTGGGGTGGGGTGGGGGTGTGAGGGGATGCTTTTTCATTGTAATTCACGCTCAATGCACATTAATTGTATGTGTGACTGTGTGTGCCTGTGTATGTGTGTGTACACAAAAGGGAAATATCCTTGGCGACAAATGGACTTGTATATTCTCATATGCGTATTAAATTTCCATTTCACGAATTTCTTTGCGTTGCAATCGCAAAACTCAATGAAGCCATTTCGTATAGTTTTTCTTTTGCCAGTTTTCTTTTCATAATATATTATATGTGTGAAGGGATGGGGAGAGCCTTCGAGTGCGTGTGTGTGTGTATGTGACCCACATAAGCACCCCTGATGTTCTCCAACAGCCCTGCCTCTGCTCCCCTTCCCAAAACATAATGTGCAGCGCCTTGGCAACATCGATAGTATCCTGGAGAACGCCTCGGCATGTGGTCGCAGTCTCTCTCGTCTGAGAATACACACACACACACATATCTTACGATTTAATAGCGCCAATTAGTTAGATGAATTGAAATGTTTTTTTTTTGGTTTTTATTTTTCTTTAGTCACATTTTGCCAGATTTAAGTTTATGAATATTCAATGGAGTGTATATGGTCATAAATTATGAATGCCCATTTGTTAGAATTTTCGTGTAGATTTAATGGCCTTGAGGCTCAAAGCCAGAAGACACTCAAGGATATATGCTCTTTAAGTTATTTAAATATTAAATGAAATGAAGGCAAATGTTGCTTTAAAACTAAATGAAAGTTGCTGCAAAATAGCTTAGCTAAGCATTTTTCTAATTCATTTTGATGTGTGTCAAACTTAAACTCAACTAATTTATTCCTATTATTATGGCAATATTTTATAGTTTCTGTCCAGCGAATTGTATGATTATTTTCCGTTAGGCATATTAGCATAATAGAAACGTTATGCTGTTTAAATTACTGTCCACCCCCCCTCCTCAAAAAGAAAGCAAGCAAACATTGTGCCAAAAGGATAATATGCCAAAGGGCGGCGGTTGGAGGACGCACTTAAACATTTAAATAAAAATGATAACTTTATGCAAGAACCAGACATACAGAAAAGGGTAAAGAGGGAGAGCTGGTAGCAGAAGCGTGGGTTAAAACCAAAATGTCATTACAACGACGCCAGGAGACGCCAACAGGACTCGATAGACGCCAAGTAAAAGTTTTTGACTCGCACCAAAAAAAAAAATACGAAAAAGGAGAAAAAAAAAAAACTGTGTATTAGAAGGTCTGTACTATTTTGACGGTGTTGCTCCTGTCTACCCTATCTCTAGTCTCCTGGCTGCCGGTTGTCTGTGTACAGGTTTAAGTCGCCATACACCCACACAAACACAAAAACACGTACACACACACACACATGTCCATGTCCTGGCAACGGTGATAAATGGCGCCAATGTGCCGCCTGAAGTCGCGACGCATCGCAGCCGCCATCGCATTTTGGATCGTTTTTTGGCAGTTGGGGGGTATTTGCTTCTTTTTTTTTTTTGGGAATATTTTGTGGCTGCTTTGCTTTTACAGTTAGCTTAGGTTTGTAATGCTCCATTTAGTTTGGTTGCCAGTATCAGTATTCAGTATCAATTTTTTCACATCACATATATATTTCCACAAATATTGTAACCGATGACAAATCTGCACTAAACGTGTTTGATTGTTTCACTTTTTTTCCTGTTTGCTTTGGTTTGTGTTGTGTTTAGAGTGTTGTGTGTATATTGTTTGGTGTGTAATTGCTTTTGTTTTTTGATACCCTATATCAATTAAAATTGGATAAAAAAGGGTTTGAATGTGCAGGTATGAAAAAAAAGAGGTTTTGAATTATTTATTATCCGATTTAGTAGACATGTTCATATAAATATATATGCGTATGACTTTTTATTGGTTGTGTCTGCTGGAGATCGATGATTTCTGAAACTAGCCAGAGCCAGAGAGAGAAAGTTCGGTCAATAGTTCAACAATATATAGAAAAATCGATAAATATCGATTAAAATCGATGTCAAAAAGTTTTTAAGACCTATATTGGCTAATACGAGAGGCTATTTTTAATATTTGAACAGTTTATATAGAGGACCTATATTTTAATATCTTCAGGATATCTCCCAAATAGCACTCTTTCAGGGTTTTACCTTATGCGTTTGTAGGGGGAATGAGATCTATATAAGATGCTACAATTTAGTGGGCATGTCTAGCAGTTGTGTAGCGTTACGTTACGTTTTCCGTCTGTTTGTCGCGTTTGTCGATTTGCTGTCATTACGTTGCGCATGACGATATTTATGACTATTGTTATAAAATATGAATTGACAGCTTAAGCGACAAGGCGAACGACAATGACAACCGACACACACACACAGGACGATTCGAAGCAGCAGAACGAAAACCAAGTGAAGAAGACAACTTCCAATTAGAGATAGAGACTCCGTATGTGTATGTGTTTGTACGTTCTAAAAACCATAAAAATGTCGTCAGACAATTGAACGGCGAACACAAAAAAGAAGAAGAAAACCAGGCAAAAAGGAAACGTAGCACAAGACCTTACCATATCTTAACCCCCTTTCTCGTGCAGGAAGTTAACGCAATTGCTTACAAATTGTTACATCAGCGCGTCTTTTCGATTTGAACTGAACTCAGAAAAGACAGAAAGAAACTTGGCAATTGCAATATTTGCAAATTCCACACAAAAAAAAAAGAAGATATTATATTGTATATGAAGAGTATTTGGAGCCACACACTAATTGCCACAATTGATTCCGTATTCTTTGCAGAACTCCATCAGGCACAATCTGTCGCTGCACAATCGGTTTATGCGCGTCCAAAACGAGGGTACAGGCAAATCATCCTGGTGGATGCTCAACCCGGAGGCAAAGCCCGGCAAATCGGTGCGTCGTCGTGCCGCCTCAATGGAAACCTCACGCTACGAGAAGCGTCGCGGTCGGGCCAAAAAACGCGTTGAGGCCTTGCGTCAAGCTGGTGTTGTTGGCTTGAATGATGCCACACCATCGCCAAGCAGCAGCGTTAGCGAGGGATTGGATCACTTTCCAGAGAGTCCGCTTCACAGGTAACTATTAACAATTGAGTTGACAACTAATAAAAAAACAAGTTCAAAAGTAGCTTAGATTCAGTTAAAGTAAGTTTTATTCAGAATCTTGTAGTCAGATATAATCTGAGCTTGCATGCACATTAATTATGGTTCGTTTACTCAATGTTTAGTTAGGATGTGTTAAGGTTTACATATCTTTGTAAATCCGTTAATAACTTGTTCAATTATAATCAAAGCAAAATTGCATTGAACAAACGAATCAAAGTAGTAAAATATATAATCTTTTACGCACGTAAACTTTAGATCAATTTAGATATCATACAGTTTAATAAATAAGCATGCACAATAAGTCAAAAAGTAGTTTAGTTTGCCATATCACGCGTGCTTTAGCTTACATTAACGTTAAATTAAAAGCATAGTTTATTGTAAAAGTATTTTTTTTCTATCCTCAAATACAAACCTAAACCTTAAGTTAGCTACTTATAATTTACAACAATTTGCTTTTGATTACAATTTTTTGATTTTGCACTGTGCTTGTTTTCTTTCTTCTTTTCTTTGTTTTTTTCATTACATTTGTTATCGTCGATCGTTTTGCGGCGTTCAGCGGCGGCTTTCAACTGTCACCCGATTTTCGTCAGCGCGCCTCATCCAATGCTAGTTCCTGCGGACGTTTAAGTCCCATACGCGCCCTGGATCTCGAGCCCGACTGGGGCTTCACGGTTGACTATCAGAATACGACAATGGCCCAGGCGCAGGCACTCGATCAGTTGGCCGGCTCAATGGCGGATGAGCTCAAACTACACAGCATGTCGCAGCAGCAAGGGTCAGTTTTTTTTCGTATTGTGTTGTTGAAGTTTGTGTTTTGTGTTCCTTCAATTGTTCAGTTCTTAATGGTGTTGTGTCAAAAAGAAAAAGCTTTGCATGTTTAACTATGTCAAATTATCTATAAATATATGATAATCAAAGGATTTTATAGAAATCTGCATTATAAAACAATTTTTCCTTTTTATCCAATTCGTTTCAACAAGTTGTGAACACGTGAAAAACTTAACGGAAAAGTTTTCTTTTTATTTCCCAATGTTCAACAATTTATTTTCACATTTAAATGCGTTAATGGATTTAAAAACTTATCAAAATAACCGATACATATCATCTATTCAACAATCAATATAATATATCCATATAAGAAATATTGCTTAGAATGCGTTCTGTAAAGTCAACATTTGTGTTTCTATGTTTCTTGCAACCCAACGATCGTACGGCTGGAGCAGGTTTAGTGCAGCATCTGGATTGCCAACGCAGCCACCACCGCCATACCAGCAACAGCAGGCGCCACAACAGCCGCAATTAACACAAAGCTATACACTCAATGGACCAGTCTCTGCAACCGGCTACAATACGTTGCAACCACAGCCGCAACAGCAACAACAGCAGCCACAATGCCTCTTGCATCGTTCGCTTAACTGCGGCTGCTTGCACAGTGCGCGAGATGTAAGTCCACATAGAATCTTAAAAAGAGATCATTCATTATCATCATTCATCATTCCACCTTTTTTTTTTAGGGCCTATCACCCAACTCAGTTACCACCACCATGTCGCCTGCGTATCCCAACAGTGAGCCCTCTTCGGACTCGCTCAACACATATAGCAATAGCATTTTGCTAGATGCTGCTTCAGATAATACTTCACTGCTCGTACAACAGCAACAACAACAGCAGCAGCAGCAACAACAACAACAACAACAGCGGCAACAACAGTTGTCATCTGGCTTAGAGGGTAAGTGCTGTGTGAATCCTTTAAAGCAAAACACTTTGACTTCTATTCAATTCCCTTCTATCCCTTTAAACATTTAACTTAAATCTCATGCTGCCTGAGCAGATAATAACTGCGCCTCTACTTTGATAGGACAATGCCTGGAGGCGCTCAACAGTGAGCAAATTGACGAATTTAACTTGGAGAACTTTCAAGGCGGTCTCGAGTGCAATGTCGAAGAGGTGATTATAACGAACGTTCGATCGATTCTTAAACAACTATAACATAACTCTCTCTCTCCCTTTACTCATTAGCTGCTACAGCAGGAGATGAGATATGATGGCCTGCTTGATATAAATATACCGCTGGCGGCGGTCAATACGAATGCTACCAATGTGATCTTAACCAATAATAGTACAAACAATAGCAGCAGCGGGCAAACGGCTGTCAGTTCGAACAGCAGTGCAAATGTGCAGCTAAATCAGTTGCAAGCACAGCTGCAATTGCAACAGCAGCAACAGCAACTACAGCAACAGCAACAACAGCAGCAACAACAGCAACAGCAGCAGCAGCAACAGTTGCTCTTAAGTAACAATAACAATAATAACAACAATACACTGGAGTTAGCAACTCAAACAGCGAATCGAGTCCAGTACACACAACCAAGTGTGGTTACCTCACCCCCCTCCTGGGTGCATTAGATCATCTCGAGATACTGTATGGAATAGCTTAAATATGGATTATTATTGTGCTTAAGACGTTTTGGCTGAGCCCAAACGATGAAAGGACAATATTGAACGATGACGATACTATTGACGTTAAGAGCACAAAGAATAAGAATTGCGGGATTGCGGGATTGAACAATGGGATAGAGATGGAGACGGAAAAGGAGAAGGAGACGGAGACGGAGGAGCTGCAGCTGGCCGCCCACTACAGTTTTACAAAGTAAGTGTAGTAGGAAGGAGACGAGAGATTCTCGTTCATTCAGTTTCAATTTGCATCAAGCCTAAAAGCTAATTCAATGTGACAGTTATGCATAAATTATGTTAATAAAATGTAAAATCACAACGCATAAAGCGATACATTATGAATATGTAAGAGGCTAAAAGAAAGACGGCAAACAGAGAGACAGGGGGAATGAGAACTACTGTTAAAGACATCCTCCCCCAACAAAATATTCCATCTTTTCATAGCGTGTCCTGTTTATAAACATATATATATATATATTTTTTTAAATCGCCTTAGTTCAGTTCATTTGAGTCTTTCTCCATGAATCTTTCATTGCCATTTAGAGAGTACTTATTCATTCAGTGCTGACTGCAGGATTCTTTTTTTCTTCTGCTTTTTTTTCTTCGCTTTTTCAACTTGAGGGCAATTACACGCGTTCAATTATCATAATATAATGTCAAGTGCTCCCTCCTCCAACCCCAAAGCCTGTTCAAAACAAAACACAACACAAAAATACACGTTTAAAGCAATTTCCTTATTTTATTTTCAATTTGTGTCTTTAAAGCGGTGTGTTGTGTATGTATGTGTGTGTGCTTGAAAATATAGCAAATTAAGTCAATTTAACAGTGCCACATGAAATATGTATAAAGAGAGAGAGAGAGAGTGGGCTCTAAATCGTGGGCACTGGCATTCAAGTGTCCCTTATATCCTTGGGTCTTTTAGCCCTACCTCACGCCCCCCATTCACGCCCTACCCTCCTACGTAATGGTCCCGCTAATTTGGTTGGACAAGCAGCCCGCAAGCATTTCTCGCAGGTCCTTTTTTTTTTGTTTTTTTTTTTTGATAGAGCGACCGCGGCGCAAATTCGTCAAGGCAACATGAACCTGGAAATTTTGCCAAGGCAGCAACGGCAGCAAAAGCAAATGTTGAAAAATTAATTACGTCCTTAGGGTGACTTATGCATGGCTAGCATGTCCTTCGACTCCTTCACATTGTTGTTGTTGTTGATATCGATGGCAAGGCAAAAACCTATGGCTATTTACCTGTTTGTTTGGCCCCGGCTCAAATCAAGTGTGTTAAGAGTGCAGCTAATATTGAAAAATTACATTTTCAGAGCGAATTTTAACTTCAAATAGATGGTTGAGATTTTCGTGTGCAACCCTTTAACCCTTGTATCCGTTCTATCGAGTGTTCACTTTGACAAGAAGTTAAGTTAAAAGCCGAAAGGCAATGTGTCATTTGGGTTAAGGGATTAGGTTAGGAAACTTATGTTTGCAACACCAAAATATTTGCTTCAGGGCCTCTAAAGTTTTGCCATTCAATTTACTTCTTAAGCGAATGATCCTGAGCTGAATCTAAAAACATAAATGACCGACTCATTGATTTCTTTGATTTTAATAGATTTTCTCTCGAAAACGTTTTGCGGAGTTTTTCTTCATCTTTTTTTTGTTTTTTATAGAACTCAACTTTCGCTGTAGTTATTGTACTCGATTTATCGTTATTAATCTATAATTTCGTTCTACTTGTTTGCAGCGTATTCACCAAGTCGTATACCATTCAATTCAGCCAGTTCTAGTACGGTCTTTTGCTCACTTTCATTATATTCTGGTCATTTTCAATGTCAGTTAAGCTGTCAGTGTGCATTTTTGCTTTGTGCCTAAGTTTTTTATTACTCGCTTCGTTTGTAAAACAAAAAAAAAACCCAAAGAAGTGCCATGAAAAAGTTTTCAACTGCCACACCCCCTCCAACGCCTACACACCACCTCTTCTCCTGCTTCATTTAGTGCAGTACGCACACAAATTGAATTCCACATTAAGTTTGTAAGCCAACAATTAGAAAACAGCAAAACGACCAGGCAAAAAAACAAAATATTTCTGGCCAAGAAAAAGTTGTGCCAACCGAGAGACAAAAAAGTGAAAGAGAGTAGAAGAGAGGGGTTGGGTGGGGGCGGTAAAGTCTTCAGCTCGCCAAGACAAAGTTGTAACTTTGTGTCAAGTTCTGGCGCCAATCGTGTGATGTGCTAATAAAATAAAATCAAATCGTCTTCGGGTTGCGGGGGCGATGTTGGTTGGCTTGGAAATTTATGCCAAGTGCAAACTTTTGTGTTTGGCGCGCTTCATTTGAGTGAATAATTTGAATTGCACAGCACCCAGAACCAAGAACTGTTTGAGCGGATTTACATTTTTTACAATTCTATTCTTTTACTTTTTTTTTTATAATCATTTTGCAAACTGACAGGCGCTTAATATCTACATATATATATATATACTCAAACACAAAAATTCTATAAAATTTCTTACAATTTTGTATTATGCAAATGCAGAATGTGTGTGTTTGTGTGTGTGTGGCATGCTTTAAAGCTGCATGTTGCATATTTAATGGAATAGATATAGAATAAAAAAGAAGATGCGGCATACTTTCAGATTTAAGGACCATCTAATAAGCCGCCGACGACACATGTCAATAAATGGCTAAAAGTTGCTGTGCCAGCTGCAAAAAAAAAAATGAGATTGGGTTCGGTGTGTGTGTGTGTGCGGGTGTGTGGTTGTAAAGTGTAAGTCTCTTAGCCCGCAGGTTATCATAATTTTTCCACCTTCCCGCTCTGTTCCTTCTGTTCATCATCATCATCGTCGTCGACGTCGTCGTCGTCGGCCGCAGATTGACTCACTTGACACATAATAAAGTCACACAAATTATGGCTGCAGCTGCTGTGTGGCAGGAAAGGTGCCTTAGAGTTGGGGCATGTCTCTCTCTCTCCTGGTTGCCCCCGGTGAAAGCGCGCGTGAAACACAATAGCATTTTGAGGCAATTTATTAGTTGAAAAAGAAGCGAACAAAAAAAACTCTCCGAAAAAACAAAATGAAAAAAGAATTTCCGTTTTGTTTGTTGTGGTGTAGATTGAGATTGAGGGCTGACATTGGAGGCTGGGTTGTCCCGGCCTACCATTTTTGACCGTGGCCTACGCAACGCGGCGAACCAAAAAAGAGAAAAAGTTTTTCTATTTCTTATGTTCTTGATTCCTATTCCTAGGTGTTTGCAACTTGTCCGCAAACTCGCTGAATTATTCAGACAGTCAAGTTTTTTGGTTTTCAGCGACAAGTTTGCTCTCACTCCCTATCTCTGTCTATTCTTATACATTGTTCTTTTTTTGATTAAATTTTAATGCGAACGCGCATCATTAATAAGTGTCTGGGGGATTCGTTGCGGAGGGCCACAAATTAAGTTAGCCCTGACATTGCCCAGGAGATCAAAACTTAGTCACTTAAGTAAGAGCTAATTGTGCAAAACTGATGCTCTGATTGGTAAATTTGATTAAGCTTTCGCAAGCAAAAAAAAGGCAAGCAGGTGACAGACCAATTGACTAACTAACTAAATAACGAACTGACTTGACAACTTATGCAACGGCAACTGCTGAAAGCGGAATCAATTTGCCCCAACACAGACAGAATTCATAATGATACAAAATTGTCAGCAATTTAATAGCATTTAAGCTGCCGACAGGAAGCTCAATGCCAAAAAGGAACAAGGCAGGGGTTGAAGTGTTTAAGGGCTTTGCCAAACCACATTTACACTCACTTAACTCGAACATGGCACATGGCACAAGGCACATGGAGTTCGTGCCACGTTCAGTTGTGTTGTGTTCCGCCTTTTGAAGGAGGTCTTGGAAAACAATTGCCAAGTGGCAGGAAAAAGCAAGAAAAACAAATACACAGTGAGAGAAAAAGTTGACGTATTTAAAATGTTCGCAACTTGAAAGATAACTGAGTCATACCTATATGGCAGGCACGATATATGACACGATTATCAACCTTTAACCAGCTCTTAGGTTTTTTTTTGCAATTATTCCAATCCGTAGTGGTCGATAAATTTCGGTTCATGTACAGACTTTTGTAAAGTTTTATGTCTATAGCTTCTTATCCTTCATAATATTTGATAAAAAGTCAACTGTTTCTCTCTGTGTACATAACTACAAACATAATCATATACACATAAGGAAAGGCATGAGTGTATGCCAGAAAGTAAAGGGCTTTTTGCAAAAGCTGCTTAAGACCCTGAAGGATTTTGCGGTTGTGTGCCGTGTTCGTTCTCGCACACGGCAAACAAAGCTCAGCGATTTGAAACACTTGTTGCACAAGACAAAGGATAATGACGTGCAAGAGCTACACACACACACACACATGCATAAAGGCAGCATGTGTAATAAGTAATAAAGCAAACAAGCGACGCGCGCTTCTTGTAATAAAGTGCAAGGCCCTGCAGGACATAATCGTTGGCGTTAGCAAACAGTAAAGGACTTTTGTGTGCAAAGTGCAAATATGCCAGGGGCGTGGCAACTAATCACAGCACACAGACAGGCAGTAAGTAAGGCAAGCAGGCAGGCAGGCAAGCAGTCAACCATCAAGGCCCAAGGGCGGGCAATAAACTTTCATATTTGATGGCGCACATAAGAAGGCAACGATTTTATTCTTTGGGGCTTTCTACACTGTCCGTGTCACATAAAATTCAAGTGCCGGTTATAAAAATTTGTCGCGCGCGCGCGCGTAATCAACATGCATACACATATAATTTTTAGCTGTAACTAATAAAACGGCTGATAAGCGGCATCTTTTGATTTTTATGCCAACAGCAACACAACACTTGAAGTGAGATTTTTCATAAATTTATTGTTATAGCCAGAAGCTGGCAAAGCAGGCCTAGTCGCCAAAAATATCGTCAGCTAAATATTCTCATTTTAAATATTTAGCACTGTCGCTTGCTTTTTATTACACAATTTGAGCCTGTCCTTTGTAGTTTTCCATTTTCGTTTGGATACATTTTTTTTTTTTTTTTTTTGTCACCCGCATTTGCATAAAAATTGCCAGGCTTTCGAGGAGTCATAGGCTGCGGCTTAGGGCCACAATCTACTCTTTCTCCACATTTGCTTAACGTTTATGAATATTTTGACGCCAGCCGACGAGAATGAAGAAGCCAAGTGTCAATTGCCCCAAAAGAATATGAATAAATTAGCCAATTTTGTTGGAAACGCGCTTAAATCTCTGCCACTGGCCAGTTGCTGATTGTCCTTTTATGAAGTGTTGATGTAGGTTTGAGTTAGTCCTTGAACTGGGACATAAGCATTAGATAATCTGATTGAGTGACAAAATTATTGAGATTTATTTTGTGATTACACGACAAGTAATATAGAATAGAGCTTAAACTGGTTTCTTTCGAATATTTGTAAAGTGAATTATATTTAATCATTTGCTTCTGATACTACCGTGAGGTACTTTATTTATTTTTATACTCTGATCCCATTAAAAATGGGAAAAAATGGTTTAGTGCAAAAGTATGTAACAGGCATAAGGAAGCATCTCCGACCCCATAAAGTATATATATATTCCTGATCAGCATCAATAGCCGAGTCGATATAGCCATGTCCGTCTGTCCGTCTGTCTGTATGTATGAATGCGTCGATCTCATAGACTATAAAAGCTAGAGACTCCAGATTTCGAACTTAAGCTCGCCTAATCCCTAGGCAGTACATGTTTGTTTTTGATTTTCGATAACTCTTCCCGTTTCCGATATATACACATGGGATGCTTTTACTTTTTTTTTTTTTAATATTTTTTGAATATTTTTTTATAAATTTTAATTTTTTAATCGACTTTTATATTCTGCTCCAAGTCCAAGTTCTGTTGCATATAGTGCAAATATATTTTACAAACATATTACAGATGTGCCAAGTCATGTGGTAACACTGCGTACAATGTTCAATGTTCCATAGCCAATATTTTCGACTTGCCCCACCTTAAAATTCCCAACTGGTTCTAGCTTGGCCAGATTGGTATGCGGCTTCCTAAACTGCAGTCAATTGCTTCTGATAGTACCGTGAGGTACTGACTAAGCCAAGTTTTTTTAAAAACTAATTTATTTTTAAAATTTTTCAATATGTATTTACTAAATTTTTTTTTTTAAATATTTTTCTCTAATATTTATTTATTTATATTTCTAATACAAGAAGCCAATTTAGACAGCATGCAGGATACATTACACGCAAGTGTGAATAATGGCTGCGATTGAGGCTAAAGGCATTAAGCCATCAAAATAGCTTTGTTTGCGAAGAATATTACATAATGTAATAGCTGATGAGCTCAATCAACAGGTGCTGTGCTGTGCTGTGCGGTGCGGTGTTTTGCTGCGTGAAGTCAGGCTGGAGCTGGAAGAGGTGCGAGAGTGGGTGCGCCTATTCTGAGATGACTCTTGATGGTTATGACCAATCTTCTACTGCCGCATAGCTAAGAGTTGCTCCGTGCTGCTGTTCCGTTGCATTGCAGGCTTTGGTTTCCTAGATGTAGGAGTTGGCTGTTTGTTCATTTGTCCATGGACAGGGACAGTAGTTTTGTTCAGTTCAGGAATCTGGGGGATATTGAGTTCACCCAAAATTTTATTGACCCTATTAATTGTTGTTGGTGAACGTTGCTTGGCAGCTTCTATAAATGCTTTACAGCCTTGATAGCTGGCAGTATGGTTTCCATTGCAATTTTAACATTTGGGAGGCTCATCCATCAACTTCGGGCAGTCAGTAGATGTATGTCCTCCTGCGCATTTAACGCAATTAAATTTGCGGCGGCAATAGTTTTTGGTATGCCCAATTTGCTGGCAGCGATGGCATTGGACTGTGTTCGCGGCTGCAGTGGGGCGTTCAACTGCAACTTGTTGATTGTCAATGCAGGTTAGTTTTAGAACATCAGTAATCCTGTCTGAGGTCTTAAACTCTACCTCAAATAAGTTTAGTGGCTCTCTTGAAAATCGTTTTTTGATATTCTTCAAAAAGGGAACTTTGTAGCCTAGTTCAGTTAACTTCAAGCGAATCCACTCTAATGGAGTGATTGCTTATTGTAACGATCATTAATCAAAGAGTTTGAACACTTTTAAGAAGGAAAACTGCATCAAAAATTTGAATGAAATGTCCATTCATGGAGCCCGCCAGTTAAATCGCAATGTCATTTGACGTTTCTCTGCTTGCTGTGTATCGATAACGAAACTTTACCTAATGCACGCATAAACGAAAAGAGTTGATAGAGTTGTAAGTAAAAAATGCTGGTGTTGTTTTTTTTTTACTATCTCTTGGCTTAAGCAACTAACAAAAAAACTAAAAAAAAAGGTACATAAACACCCCCCGTTATCGCTTAGTTTATAGGCAATGTTTTCTAAAATAAATTAACATCTTAATATCATTCTTTTTAAAATTCAAATTGAAACTGGGTTTGCATTCTGGCTTACCATATACTGTCTCTTGGCAATACATTTTTTTTTTATAAATATTTTGTTGACAACAAATTTTATTAATATATTTTTTTTTTAACAGTTTGTTTTTTCACAAAGTCGCTTGACGTTTCTCTGCTTGCTGTGTATCGATAACGAAATTTTTCCTAGAACACAAGAACGCACAAGTGAAAAGAGTCGATAAAGTTGCTGTTAATTTATATAAAATATAAAATTATATTTAATACCTCAATTTCGGACCCTTGTTGACTTGAAAGCATTGATGTTCTTAGTTCATATCAATGACGTTCACTTACTTACTTCTTTTCGTGGCGCGATTATATTATACATTCAATGCGCTCACGATAATTCGATAATATATCGGTTGTTATTAGGGCTACCCGATTCACAAGTAATTAAATTTCGTGTTGCTTAGCATAACTTTCATTTCAACAAGTATTTCTAACTAATCACCTATCTATTGCTCTTTTTCCTTTGCAGGATTTATCTGGTCGCTTCTAATTTAAAAATAAAAAACAAACACACAAACAATATAAATAGACGCAAACAAACAAACATACGTTTAGAATAAAGCTAATTGCATTAAATACCATAGAAACTAATACGTATATAATATTTAAACAATGTTTAGCGCTTATAATTAGTAGAATTCTCTGTGCGTTCAGTTCAAAACGAAAATGTTTCAAATAACAAAATGCATTAACAAAACGGAAGTTATGTAAAAGAAACGCAATTTGCAGGCAAAAATAATTAACAAGCACAGAAAAAAAACGTAAGATTGAAGTTTCTTTGAAAGAAATTCTTAATACCAACGACAAAAAGAAATGAAATGAAAAAGAAACCAGGCAAAAAATGTTTGCTAGTTATTAAGTCATACTTTTACATGTACATATTAAATTTAATAACTCTAGCATAAAGTGAAACACAAATAACAAAAGCGTAAAACGTACATAAGAAAAAATTCAAAAAAAAAAAATTGAAAATGTTCCAACAACAAAAGTAAAACAAAATATTTAGAACGAAACTTAAAAAACCAATTAGCACAATTATGTAATAAATTATGCTTAACGTATTTAATTGACAAAAAAAAAGTTTAGTCTTAAATATTAAATAAAGTAATTGTAAACATGACGAAAAATCTTTAAATCATATATGTATATGTTAAATATGCTTAGGGTTTGCAATTGAACACGTAAAAAACTAAACTATATATATGTGTAACTGTATATATATATATATGTTCTCTGGTACTACAACTACTCAACTGTAAATAGCTAAATTATATACATACATACATATATGGCTTGCGATATTTTCTGTTTTTGTGAAAATCGTTAATCCAATTGAGAACAAAACAACACACAAAAAACACAAAAAAAAAAACAAAAAAAACTAAACGCTAAGATAAACTGCGCTATTTACGTTTGTTACATTAAGTAATCCTTAAAGTTAATCAAACAAAAACAAAAACAATTAAATGTAATGAATGTAATTCATAAAGAAATATAATAACAAATGCATATACATAAATATTTTAGTTGTTTAAGTGAATGTAAATGTTGCTAGGCAAATAAAAATATAATGATAAAAATCAAATTAAACTAAATACAAAATAATAATATAGCATCTCTAACGATAACCTATTGCGCATGTATATACATATTTGTGTACTCTTATGGGCTAAATGTTAATTATTAATTAGATTGTACAATTCAAATGTAGTTCATAATATTTAAAACAAAACAATTACAAAATATATATAAACATATATATATATATATATATATATATAATACATAGATAACGATGATAATAAAAAAGAAAAAAACAAACAATAATAGTTTTAGTTACTGTTTTGCACAGAAAGGGTGACAAAGGTTTAGAGTTAAGTGTTTTAATTTGACGAAATTTAATTAAGCTCTAAATTTGCTCATGTGAATGTAAATATGGCGCCATCTATTCGCTGGTAGCTAACTTGGCGGATGACTAAGCTAACAGTCTGTTATGTCATATTGCAGACCTTGACAAATAGATGGCGCTGTTGAACACTTTGAGGGCAACTGCAAAAAACACAAAGCAGTGCATACACTTTTATTTTTGTTGGCTGCCAAACTGTGATTATTTTTAATTTCTCTTGATTATATTGATAACATTTTTAATAAAATGTAATAAAACAAACGTTAATAATATGCAAAATAAATCAAAGCTCAGATGGATAGGTTATCCAAACGAAACGACCGAACGGAAAATATTTTGCTTTACTTTCTAATACTTGTACCATATATTTATTATACTAATCTTTGATAAGTTCAGAGAATATTTTGAAGACTCAACACTTGGCGTGCAATTACTTCAATTGATACAATTCTCAAGAATCGACTAAAGAAGCCAATTTAGACAGCATGCTGGATGTTGATATGGTACAAGCTGTCGTTAACACGTCAAGACTGAAGTCTGAAGGCGCTGAGGCTGCGATTGAGGCTGAAGGCATTAAGCCATCAAAATAGCTTTGTTTGCGGAGCATATTACATAATGTAATAGCTGATGAGCTCAATCAACAGGTGCTGTGCTGTGCTTTGCGGTGTTTTGCTGTGGTTCAATAACCTAAACCAACAAGTCACCTTCTTCACAAAGAGCGAGAGAGAGAGAGAGAGAGACAGAGGGAAGGGAAGAGAAGGTTGAGAGTTTTGTCTGCTAAAACCAAGTGAGGGGTGTGATACACTTTCCACTGTATATTGATTCTATAATATGCATATGTGTGTGCGTGCGTGTGTGTGTGATTATGTCTCAGATATTGTTCAATGAGGAGGCGTGGCAGACAGGCAGGCAGTTTGGTCCTGTTGCGTAATCAACGTCCTTTGCACTCTGCGCACGTTTCATGTTTTTTTGTTTTTTTTTTCATTCTTTCTTTTTGCCACACCCACACCCCTCCCACTTTTCCAAAAGTGTATGTGTTTGCGCGTGCAGCAATTTGTGCCGGATCTGTGTTGGTCTTATTATGACTCGACTTCAAGTCAAAGTCCAAGTTGAAGTTAAAGAGAGTCCGTGTCGAGACGGAAGTCTGCATTGTCGCTTGATTCACTTTTAAAAATTATAATTTTCTTCTCTTTTCCGCATTTTTTCTTCGTTTTTTGTGGTGCCTTAACACTTTCGTCTCAGGCATCTTTGCGGCCGTTTGCCTTAATTTGCGTTTGGGTTTCGTTTTGTTTTCCACTTCTTGGCTGTTTTTTTGGCTGCCTTTTCTGTTTGCTGCTCATCATAAATGCAAAACCCAAATAAATTCCTTAGTTACGAAATTTTTGCATGCAAATTCTTGACCTCAGCCACGCACAGTGGCAAAAACAAGCGCTGGAAAACTTTGCCAAACAACCAATGCTACACAGAGAGAAAATGAAATGGAAAATGAAGTGAACTCTACTTGTTTCGATAGTTTGAACATATATTTCTTCAATTGAGGCAATATTAATTTTTAGTTAATTTTAAAAGTGTTTTTGAAATTTAAAATCCAATGACGAAAAAACTTTTAATTCAAAAAAAATTAAAGAAAGAAGATTTTTAAAGTATTTCTGTGGTGTTTCCACAAAAGAATACAAAATAAAAAATGTGAAAAATATGTTGTGCAATTTTTTAAGTTCACATAATAATTGCAAAAATTGTTAGTTTTTACTGAATTCGATATATTTAATAGTTTTGCAAATTAGTTTTACTTCAATTAAATTTTCCAAGTTTTAAGCAACAACAATAAACGAGTAAAACGTGCAACTAACGATAAGCACGAAAATGTGGCAGAGCCAAAATTTGAGTAAATTTAATTGAAACCCTTTGCTGGTTTGGCTCATGCATATTTATGAATATATGTATATATACACGTATATTAACTGGACCAATGTTGAGGGCCAAGACATCAAGAATGACTTAACCTCAAGACAAGATAGTGTGGTATGGTATGGGCTGGGAATTAAAAAGTTTTGGTTGGGTCGATTCTTTTTTTAAATTGCTTATTTTGAGCAACAGTTGCTCAAGTTTTGCTGTTGCCCCTTCGCAAGAATGTAAAAAGAAAGCGCAACAAAAAAACATAGCAGAAAACCAACCATAAAGGACAAAGAACAAATATTAAAAACAAAGTTGCAGGCTTGACAAACTCAATTCTCATTCTCAGCGTCCATTCTTTGGCATTATGCTAATGCCAAAGCAGCTAAAAGCAACAACAACAAAAATGTGCGTCGGTGGCGTCTCCTGTTGCTGCACAATTGTCAAGGCTCATCCAAGGTGAGAGCTGCTTTCGACTTTTGCACCTTTTTTTTTCACTCATCGAATTGGCAATATAAGTAGCGCTTGATGCTCGGCCCGACTGGGACTCGAACAGCAGCTGCCTTTTCTTATCGCGACTGACTTTTTGCTTCCGGTTCTTGCCTCGGACAGGACACCGAAGACATTCACATCCTGTCGCCGTTGTATAACAAATGTATGTCGGCTGCTGCCTCGTCGCTCTTCAACAAATTGTTGCGCTGTCGCTGCGTAAACATTCCTTTTGACGCTCTCTCTCATATTCGTGCCTGTCACTTTTGCTCTCTCTGTCTCTCTCTCTGTCTTTTTTGCCTGCTGTTGCTTGGCAGCTTGTCAAATTGCGCATACGCCGTGTGCGTCGGCACTTAAAACGTTTTAATGCCCACTGTGCTTGATTGCTGGCTGGTGTGAATAGCGAAACTGTGCTACTAAGCCTAGCTAATTGCACCCTGGTCTGCACATTACTTTTACATAAAACAATATTAACTAATCAAAACAAGTAAAGAAGGCTCTAGTCGAGATATCCCGACTAGACGATACCCTGATCCCTATACTTCACGCGTACAGTCAGTGCTTGCAAGTATATGTGTGTGTGTGTGTACGCGCATACTGCATAGTGCATACAAAACTTCAATGTCCCATATCTCCGGTGTTTATTATCCGATTTCGAAAAATTTCACAGATTGTCATTATTTTGTTTTATAATTCAAATGGCATCTCAAAGTTTTCAAAATTCAAGATTTTTTTGTTATCGATCCCATGTGTATATCGGAAACGGGAAAAGTTATCGAAAATCGGAAACAAACTTGTACTGCCTAGGGATTAGGCGAGCTTAAGTTCCAAATCTGGAGTCTCTAGCTCTTATAGTCTCTGAGATCGACGCGTTCATACATACGGACAGACAGACAGACAGACGGACAGACGGACAGACGGACATGGCTATATCGACTCGGCTTTCGATGCTGATCAAGAATATATATACTTTATAGGGTCGGAGATGCTTCCTTCTACCTGTTACATACTTTTGCACAACTTCATTATACCCTTTTTTCCCATTTTTAATGGGATCAGGGTATAAAAATGAACTCCCAGCAGCTATTTCTAGATATTATCGAAGGCAAGTTCAGCTAAGAAACATTGTACTTAAGTTGATTTCGATTTATAACATTAACAAATAACTTAAACTGTTTAGGCTTCAGTTAACTCAAACTTATTATGTGATGCCATCGACTCGATTATAAGGTTTGATAATTCAATATTTATGTGGGTAAAGAAGCAAAGTCAAAAAGATCCTTTAAAAAAAGTTGATAAAGTCTATGTTTATATAATACATTTGTTCATTTCTAAGTATCTCTGTATGTTCAGCATTAACTTAAAACGCTTGTGGCACAAACAAATGCATTCCGTACCACTGTGCAGTGCGTATAACAGTGTGCCTGTTAAAATTTCAGCTGCTCCAACAAACAAATGTTCGCAACGCGCAGTTCGTCGTCAGTTCTCGTTCTGGTTGCACGTTGCACGCGCTAAAATCCACAATCAACAACATCCAGAGCTTAATCACAAGCAAAATCAGCAGCAGCAGCAGCAGCAACAACAAAGTAACAGCCCGTTAAGAAGAAGAGGAAGCACCCAAAAAAAAAAAAAAACGGAACTCCACCAAAACTGCACAAATTGTACGATTAGCTCGAGTTCAAATTTTCTAAACGCGTCCTTTTAAGCGTCTGTTGATTTTTTTTTGGTAACAACGCGAGCTTTCTTGAGTTGATCATTAGCTTGAATACGTATACGTGTTTGTGTGTGTCTGTGTGTGTAATAAGCAACAGTTAACCGCACAGTCTACGCGATTGTTGATTGTGTGCTGCATAATTAGAGCGCGCAACAGAAATCCTTGCGGAAGGATTTACGCACGGCCACGCGGCATACAATGATAAGTAAGTGAAAGACATTTGTTTTTTTGTTTTTGGTACACAGACAAGGCCAGCATACAGACAGACTCAGTATGTGTGTTTGTCATCCTGGCATTTGGCATTGTCGATGCTTTCCATGTTGTGCTTATTATGTTAATAAACCTTGGGGTTTTGCTGCTCATTTACACGCCACGTGCCACACACACACACACACACACAACAAAACATACAAAGTGAATGCCTCGCTGTTCGTTTTGTTTGCATTTAGACATACGTTTGTCTGTATGTCTTTCCGTGTGTGTCTTGTTCTTCTTCTTGTGGCTGCTGCAGCCCCGCCAACCCCCGCGCCAAACCCGTTAAACGCCATTTAATGTCGTTCATATATTACTTTTACAGAGTTAGTTAGCATTTCCATCTCAGTTATTTATGTTTTTGGCTTGTCTGCAACTTGCAACTGGCAACTGACAAGTGCACAAAAGCGCACATCAGCAAAGATACACACACACACACACACACCCATAAAAAAAAAATCGCTCTAGTTGCAAATAGACAAATAGTCACTTTCTGTAGTTTGCAACACGCACTAAGCGGCAAAAGTGCGAAAAACAAGAAAATTTGTTTTAATGTGCCACAAAATATGTGTTAAAAGTGAAAAGTTTTTAACGGCAGCAGCAAAAGCTATAAACAAAGTTGTGCAACTTTGCCAAGCAACAATAGCATTAGCAACAAAAACATAACGACTGCTTAATACTCTGATTGATATTCGAATGTAGGTGAAAGTGAGAGATCTTGTAGTGATGGCAGCAAGGACTAGAGTTGGATGTTTGGATGTGATATCATCCTTGAAAATGGTTGACTTTTAAAATACTTTTCACCATTCGATGAGGAAATGTTTGAAACTAGCTTTTAAGTTGTGAAAGATATTGAAATTCAACCGTTTATTAAAGTCACAAATATATATAAATTAATATCCTTTTTGCATTTTGAAATACAATCGTGTTGAAAAGTAGTAAGATGATCCTTAATTTAAAAGTTTTGTTACAGCAGCTTAATATAAAGTGTCAGATTAATGTTCAAAACGGAAGTAAAGTGTCTGTCGCATAAACTAACGACGGTTCTTCTCTTATATCGTTTTACGATATAGCATCGATATCTTTTAATTATTATGATACCGATTATGTGTTAACATACAATATTCTAAGATTTTAAGCAACAGTTTTGGGAAGTAAATTTGTTTGATAGGAAATATCGAAGAATCGTATTGAAAGGCTTTCTGCTTTGCCTCATTCCTCTGCAAAATTCAGCCTGCTTACCAAAATACTCTACCTATATATTACAAAGTACAAAATCTACGTTAGCCAACTGAATCATGAGTGTGTGTTTGGATAGGTGTAAGCTTTAGCTGGCTACGCTGTTAAAGCTACTAACACACACACACACACACACACATTTTTCTTTATGCGAATACACTTCACTGTTTATTTTTTAAGCTTCTTATGAAGGAGCTATTAATGCGTTAACGCATATCTCTTTGGAGCATATCTAAGTGATTTTGATGCAGACATCAAGGCGTGAGAGTGTATGCAATTAAAACTTATTTCCCTTTCTAAGCACCCGCAAAGATTTACGAGGCTTACCGACAACAACAACAACAGACGAAGCGATGATGAGTAAATCAACGGCAACAACAACTTCTACAGTCTCTTTGATTGTATGTGATTGCGTGTGTGTGAGTGTGTGTGAGGGTGTGTGTGTGTGGGCTTAAGTGTGAGTGCGTTGGATAAGCGTGCATTGATTTCCATAAGCGTGAAAAAAGCATCGTAAAAAGGTTCGCAAGTCCCGGATGCTTGTGGAACAACAAAAAATAAAAAAAAACCAACGAAAGACAAAAAAAAAGAATGGATGCAGACTTAATGAAACAGTGCAGCAAGCGTTTTAAAATTTTCTGTCCCCTCACCACCACCCCTCTATGGTCTTTTAACAAGTCAAAAAATAAAATAAGCAAAATAATTCTAAAGTTCTGCCATGGTCAGGAAAATGTTTAAAACTTTTTTTTAAAAACCATTATACCCTTTTTACCTTATTTTTAATGGGTTCAGGATATCAGAAATGTAAATTATTTTTTTTTACACAAAAACTATGTTAAGAAAATTAGTTATTGATAATTCTGTTCTTTTTAAAGGATATGAATCAATTTGTTGTGTAAAGGTATGAATAATATTTGAGCAGGATATGTGAATATATATATATATATATAAATGAAAATGCCTTTGAACTTTAAACTCGCCTCACTTTTATTTTCCCGTCGTTTTTACGTACGACTTTTTGGTTTCGTATGGTTTGGGTTTGTCGTCCTTGTTCTTGTTGTTGCTGTTAACGTTCCACATACCAACAACCAAAAAACGACTGGCAAATGAAGTTTGCTGAGATTTACATTTCTACTGTATGCAAATGTTATGCGTACCTCTCGCATCTTACTTCTCACTCCATGGCCGAACCAGAATAAGTGCGGTCCAAGATTCGATTCAATTGTGGCTTTTCTTCGGTCGTTTTTTTGTCAATCTCATCATCCGGTTTGTTGTGGTTGTCTTGATATTATTTTTTAATTTATCTTTTATATTCGGGATTTGAGTTGGTTTTCGCTTTAACTTTTCGCTTTTATGGCCCTACTTTGCCTATGTACAAATGGCCCAATTGCACACAAAATTTGCTTGAGTTTTGTTTTTTATGAAAATTAATTTAAATGTGGCTGTCATTGGGCGAAGTTCTTGGCAAAGTACTCTCCATCCACTTCTAGCGTAACAAAAGGGCGACGATAATAACAACAACAACAACAACACGATTAGGGCAAATGCAGACAACAACATCAGCGGCTTATGTTAATGAGTACTTACGGGCCCGGTAATGGCAAAACAAAGCAAAAGAACGTAGGACATTCGAACATTTTTTGGCCCCGACTGCAAAAAAAAAACCGTACAAATTATGCAAGCACTAAGAGGCTGAAAGCGAAGCACCAAGAGGAGCACGCGAGGAGAGAAGAGAAGTATAAAGCGCTCCTTCTGCGTTTAATTAACAATTTAAACCGTAATTTTATCAATATTTTAGGTAGCTTGCACAGTTTAAGTGTTTGGTTGGAAGTTTGGATGAAGGGCGGGCAAGGCAAACAAATGCCCAGTTAAAGGTGTCAATATCTGACTATGGGATTGAATTTGCTTGAAGTATGGAGTACTATAATAACTGTTACTATATACCTGTCAATATCTGACTATGGGATTGAATTTGCTTGAAGTATGTAGTACTATAAAACCGCTTAATAAACAAAGCGAAAATACATATACAAAAAGATTTGATTGAATTTAAGAAATATTTGCTGAACTTTCTTACTTCGGAGATATCTGTTTTGTGCTTGAATAGATATAAAACTTGTACATTCTGATCTTATTTCCTTCTTTTTTGCTTAACTATCTGGAAACAAGAAATGTGCCAAGCCAAACCTAACTTAAGGTCAACTTATTTTCTCTATCGCTGTGTATAACAGCAATGTTTAAGAAGCTTCTGTGCCGTTGCTTGTGGCTTACGCTTTGAAGACGTCATCGCTTAAATCGAATTTGTATTCACCTCCTCGCTCACTCAACTCCTTCCATCAGCCAAACGAATTGAGGACATCGACGACGATATCCTTTTATCAGTATGCATATCGAGCAGAGCCACAACTCCGCTTTCATAGTATGCTCAAGTATGTTCTTTTTTTTATTGTTTTTTTTTTTGTTCTTTCACTTATTGGCAAGACAGACGACTCGCGTCGGCAATATATATTTTTTAAAAAAAAACAGCATCAAATGCCGCACACTCCGCTGTCGTCCAACACATTTAGTGTGGGTGTCGCATCGCCTACCATTGTTGCCCCGTTTGCCACATCGTGCCAGTTGGTTGTTGAAGTGGCACTTTGTCATGTCATCGAACGAACGAAAATTGAAAATAAAAAATGGTTTGCCACACGACCACATTTTGTTATCACTTGAAATAAAATTGCAAAGATTGTTAGCAGCAACAAAGAAATATACAACAGACATAGGATAAAGGGAACGCTACACAAAAAAAGAAGTACTAAGCTTTACATATGCCGCAGGATATTTGAAAGTTAGTGTCTGCATTTGTGTTTGTGTTCAATAAATAAATAGTTTAACAATAACATACAATATATGTTGTAAGGACATTCGCCTTTAAGTTGTGTTTGATATGTTTTTTTAATGGAGTTCACATAAAGTAGAGTTTGTGGCTGCTGACAGCATCATATTGTATACATGAGTATGTAATATATATATGCTCTCTGTCCAGTGCTTGTGTGTGTGTGTGTGTGTAAATACATGTTGACATTTCAAACGGAAGTGAAACTTCAAGCGCAATCACAAACACCAAACACGCCCACAAACACACACACACACACCCACACGCACCTAGGATATATTTTTTTAAATGTTTCGCATTTCTTTTCTGCCCGCAGCACATTCCGCACACACACACACAAACACACACAGACACAACTATTCATGTTCACAGATGGATTCTAATGGGTTGTTTCATATATATATACACATTGCCACTTATAGGTTTACACAATGTGAAAATATTTGATATTTTCACTTTAGAGCTATATGGTCACCTTGGTTGTTGTTTTTTATTTTTTATATTATTTTTTATAAGTAACTCAGTCATTTATATCTTAAACCCATTAAACAGAACTTAAAAAACATTAACATTAACAAAGAACAATTAAAAATACTAACAAAGGCACTAAATTCAACTGCCACGAAAAGGTTTACACACCTACGTTTTTGGTGCATTTTCGTTGTAAAATTCGTATGAAGTTCGTATGTACAGTTACTTTTAATTAAATTAAAAATGCGCAGATCCATAAAAATCAAAATTTTTTGCGCAGATCGCTTGCCAATGAAATGAAGAATGATTGTGGAATCACCATAACTCGCGAATGTGCCCTATATCCATTTTAAGTACCTACCCTTAACCTCGATCTGTACAGTCGGTGTAATATCATTGGTTTTCAAGAGCTGGCGCCGTTTTTTTTTTGGGTAGGTACCAAAACATTTTTTTGGCCACATTCGCGAGATATTGTGATTCCACAATCATTCTTCATTTCATTGGCAAGCGATCTGGCCAAAAAAATTTGGACTTTTATAGATCTGCGCATTTTTAATTTAATTAAAAGTAACTGTACATATGAATTCCACAACGAAAATGCACCAAACACGTAGGTGTGTAAACCTTTTCGTGGCAGTTGAATTTATGGCCTTTGTTAGTATTTTTAATTGTTCTTTGTTAATGTTAATGTTTTTTAAATTATGTTTAATAGGTTTAAGATATAATTGACTGAATAACTTATAAAAAATAATAAAAAAAATAACAAACAACAACCAGGGTGACCATATAGCTCTAAAGTGAAAAAATTCCCATTTTTCACATTGTGTAAACCTATAAGTGGCAATGTGTATGTATGTTTTTCGCGGTTAGCAGCTTGCAGTTTATGTTTTTTTTTTCTAGCCCTTAATCTTTTTTCATAAAACTTCTCACAGCTGTGCCAACCACAATGAGTACTGTTAATTACACATACAGGCTTAGTCATGCACATATTTGCACAGGACGCACACAAAATTTTCCCTCCGAATGGCATTTGTGTGACCCATCCGCTTGGGCTAACGTTTTTTAGATTTTCATTGTTAGACACTTTATGTTTTTGTGCATAGAAATTTGTGTCCGGAAGGAATAAAACGAAATAGAACAAAACAATTTCAACACATTTTCGTAGCATGCTTTTCTGGGCAGCTATGCGAATTTTTCGCAACCACTTGTTTTTCTAATAATTTTTTTTTTGAGTGTTTGCAATGTTCTTCTTTTTGTACGCAAGTTTTTTAATTTGGTTTTGAGCTGTTGACATTTTTACAGTTTTTAATGTAACACTTCAGTTTCTGCACGATTTGCCAGCTATGATTTACGTCCGACAAATGGAAAAATATAATTGGATTCTCGCTCCATCTTTCTCTCTCTCTCTCTCGCGCTTATTTAAAGCTTAGCCATTGAAATTGGTTCATAAAGTATAGATGTGTGTGTTTGTGTGGTATTGGTAGTTATGCTTTTCAACCAGCCAAAAACTGCAATAACGCAATCATGGAATTGTTGTAGCTGCTGCTGCTGCTGCTGATGTTGGCCAGAATGTTAAGGCTGTCGTCAGAGATCGCCCCAGTAATGATGGCCCCAGCACACCATCTTTCCCTTACTCAATGCTCGAATACTCGAATAAAATCCAAATTGCGTTTCGTGTTCTTGTTTGTTTGTGTGTGTGTGTTCTTTCGTACTTGTATGGCACACATGTAATTAATGATAGTCCTTGTGTGTTTTTGGTTTTGTGAGTGCGTGCGACCAACTGTTGACTGGGGCTATAAGTGGGGATTACTCTCTGATGCCAAGCATAACCACCCAAAAAAGAAACATAAAACAAAGATCTAAAGCCACATCTGAAGTGCCAACTGCAACGCTCAGTGAATAGTCACGTAGAAACTGTTGAAACACATCGTAAAAGTTTCAAGTCGCTAAAAAAAAAAAAATAAACACAAACAACATACAACACACACTCCCACATACATTAAAAACGTGTATGTCAGCGAGTTGGCAGTCAAAAGTAAAAAAAAAAGTAGAAAAACTAAAAAAAAGGGTTGTCAACCCTTTGTAATTTGCGTAGGGCTCGTAAAAAGCATTGTGTGTGCGTGTGTGCGTATAACGTGCAAATTTTCAATGTTGTTCATACACACGACTTGACAGCAGTAGGGTGTTGACAGTGGAGGGGAGGTGTTGTCAGGACCATCATATTTTATATGGGAAAGGGTCCAGCGAAAGAGCTGCGCTGTGTTTGCTGTAATGAAGTTAATGCATTCACACGCACACACAACAGATACCCCCCCCCCCCACACACACACACACACAACAAGGCTCATAGACAAAGAGCGAGAGAGAGAGAGTGAGTTTTGATGGCCGCCAAATTGCACAGCAATGGCGATAAAAGTTTGTTCATTGCCGCTTTACGTTACGTTACGCATATAGCGAGTACTGAAACCATTTCGCAGAATAATTAACTTTACATTACGCACACACTAATGCACATACACACAGACAAAGGTGGGCTGTCACGCTTTTTTCAATGCACATTTCCCAGAAATAACGCGTAGAACGTACCTTAACGGCAAAAATACATCAAAGGTGTTAGCGCCAACATCCTTAGTATGCATAAAGTTGGCTTAGTTTGGATAAGAAACTGATGGTGAAATCATTGAACAGCTGCATCGAGTGTTTTTTTTTTGGGTTACAAGAACTATTTTTTGCATATTTTAAGGCCTTTTAAATCTTTGTCTGGGTTTTCATGAAAAAGAGTTTATTGAAATTTAACAATTAGAAATATTAAACGTTTATGGAACTATGTATATTTAAAGTTCTAAAAAGATTTATTTATTTTTTTATATTGTCAAAAATTGCTTAAGATTTTTTCTGAGTGTAGTTGAGCTGAATGATGTAACTGCAGGACATTCGAGCTGCCCTCGCTTACGTGTTTCAGTTTAGCTCCGCTCCTTCTAAACACTCTTTCCCTCACACCTGTTCGCACTTCTACACAACACATTCAACAAATTCAATTAACCTGTTTGCAGGTCAAAATGCCAGAGGGGAGACTGCACAACTGTGTGCCAACTAACTGGCAGCAGAAGCAACAACAGCAACAGCAACAGAAACAGCAACAGCTAGCTAGCTAAGTAAGCTTTAAATTTGCCCAAGCTGGCAGTTAATCTACAACTACAACAACAATAACAACAAAATATAGTGAACACACTGTCACATAACTGTTGCTGCTGTTGCATAGAGACTATATTTTTCCATGGTATTTTAATAAACGTAAATTACTAACAGTTGAGTTCACTTCCCCTACCCAATTCCCCTACCCACACAAACACACACTGTCTCCCTCTAATTTATTCATTGTCTTTATTTAGCATGCAAAGTGAATATTTTTTTTTAATAATTTTAAAGTGTATTTAACACAACTCCCGAAGCACAAATGTACATTTGTAAATATTCTTTTTCATTTAACATTTACAAAATTTTCATTCGTGGTTCCTCAGACAACGAAAAAATGCCTCGCAAATGGATAATAAAAATATTTTGTTTCCTTAATTTCATTAAATTTTAATTAAAACAACAGCATTTACGACGACCCCGTAATGTCGTTTGGTTTCCTGCGCATACCTTTCTCGCTCTCGCTCTCGCCCTCTGTCTCTTTCTTGCTTTTCAGTAACAGTTAACAGTATTCAGTTGGAGTTTTGGGCTTATTTGCACATGCAGCTTAAATAAACAAGCAGCTCGTAACAGCAGCAACAGACAATAAGCAATTGCCGTTGGTTTGGAAGGCAGGTTTGATAAAGATGGAATGGATGGATGGCAGAAGTAAGAGAAAGATGAAAATATGCAATTTCGCTTATTTAAAGCCAGCGGCGATTGAGTCCAGATACACTAACGACATATACCTCTATGTATATCTGTATCTGTATCTGTGTTTGGCGATGTGTGCAAACATTTATCAATACAAACACACAAGAGTTTCACAATATTCCCAAACGTTTACACACACACACACCCACACACATAAACTCACACATTCAACAGCTTTTATTCAATCAAATTGCCGGGTCGCGGCTCGTGACAATCAAAAAAATTCTAGATGGATCGAATATCTTATGTTTGTGGAAGAACAAATACCCTTGAAATACAATAGTGAAGTTTTCTGAATACCATTTATTTTTGTTTAATTCACAATTTTTACTAAGCTGAGTCGTTTATTATGATTTGATAATAAACCATAATAAACTTATTTTAAGTGACTTTGAAAATCGTTTTGATATGTTTTATATGTCCAAAGCATATACCCAATATAAATGGTATAAAAAAGCGCTTCTGATGAAATGTGCAGCAGCAAAGTGTACACACACACACAAATAAAAAAGTATCATTGCCAAACGCTGTATTTTCGTTTAGATTTTACTTGATGCCCGCTTTTCTCCTCCCTCTCCCAAACCCTCTCTCTCTATCTTTCTACGTTCCACGCAAATATGCCAGCCACATGTTGCTCTTCGCATATCCTTCAACTCAAGCTTTTGTCGTCTCTCTTTCATGTCCCGATTGTGTAATCGATTTTGGGCACACGACAGCCGCATTAACCTTAAAGGATCTGCCACATGCCGCGTTTGTATTTGTGTGTGTGTGTGTGTTTGTGTTTATTCGTATCGTTGAGTTGTTTGCCATCTTTGCCTATGACGCATCCCGGCATTTAATCTGAAATTCACTTGCACTTGCCACAGACATGCAACTGATTGATTAGCCAAATACGTTGACTACATTTTGGCCAGGTTGTTTAGGCTGTAAATAAATCACAAATCCATTGCTTTTGTGTTTGAGAAATTCAATTATTATTTAGAATGAAGAGTATTTAATGAAGTTTCAAATATTTAAGTACAAGTTAGCATAAATTGAGTAAACATTCTGTTGTAAATATCGATTATTAGGGCAACAATGAATACTTGCACTTCGTCACAACAAAGCTTCTCATCTATGTATATTCACTCTCTAGCAAAATGTAATTCTGAGTAATAAAAAGCAGAAACGTTTATAAACTAAGCTGGCGTGTGTTGTTTTATATTCTGATTCATAAACAATTTCAACACATTTTATTGATTGTGTTGAAGTAATTTCAATTACGACTAATAAATATAGCCGGAGCAGAAACCTATTATATATTAAAATAGTTCTTAATCAAACTCAAGTCATGATGTTTCTCCTACATAAAACTAATAATAAATTTTACATCTAGCATAAACGTTTATAAACTAAACTGGCGTGTGTTGTTTTATATTCTGATTCATAAACAATTTCAACACATTCTATTGATTGTGTTGAACTAATTGCGAATTACGAATAATAAATATAGCCGGAGCAGAAACCTATTATATATTAAAATAGTGCTTAATCAAACTCAAGTCATGCTGTTTCTCCTACATAAAACTAATAATAAATTTTACCTCTAGCTGCGCAAATCGAATTTTCTTATCAACAATTTGCACAGACCTCCCAAGGCGCTGTGGTACAACATATTTTATAGCAAATTGAAGAGCTTGTGAATTTAAACAGATATTCGAACAAGCTGAGAAAGACAGGGAGCCAGCTAAATAGAGTAAGGCAGCAAGACTAAACCACTTTTGCTTCCAGGCTGTGTCCATAAATCAAATGGGTCTTAAACTACGCGCGGGTGATCAACTTGCCACAGAGCGCCAGGTACCTATCCCCAGTCGATTCACAAAATGGAAACCAAAAATATTTTCAAAAAAGGACACGATGCGACGCGCCGCATAAAACTTGTTGAATTATTTTGTGTGAGAAAAAAGAGAGCGAAGCAGGCTTCAGAACATTTTTTGGTGCGCTGCTGCTAAACGGAATGTTTTATTATTATTGCAAATTACAAAAGTTAACATTGGCTTAACTATTACAGCGACTCTCTCTCTCTCTCTGCTCTGGGTTTTGCGTTCTGGCCATGAACTATGTAAAAGCTAAGTTTTTGTTATTTGGGCGGGGAAAATGTGTAATGGAATGTGGCAGGCGCGCACTTAAATTTTATTAACAAAAGTATTTTGAGGACACCGAATGCCGCAAGCGCAGCAAAATGCCAAAGTGAAAATCGCCAGACTTTTTCTTTTTCCAGCGCACACACCCCACACACACACGCACACTAATTAAATTCCATTTGCACAGGTGAACAACTTTGGAGCCAAAGTGATTATGAGTAATAATAAAAGTGGCTTTATTGGTTTCAATACTTTACGATGATTAAAAATTTAAAAGTAAAATTGTTCGCGAAAAAAGAAAAAAGGAAAAGTTCGCCATATGCCAAATGCCAAATGGCATAACTGTGCGACAGTTCAAGAAAAAGCAAAAGAGGAAAACGGCAAAATGGAAAACGGCAAAATGGGAAACTGGCATTTTCCACTTGCCCAGCAGCAGATAGCCAAAGCAACAATAGCAACATTATTCATTTTATCTGCCTTTTTTTGCTTTGTTTTTTTTTTTTATTATATTTTTTTAGGTATTATTGTTAGAGTGACTTGAGAAATTGATTAAAAATGAAAGAGCGAGCCTTTGATGCAATGAATAACTGACTAACTGATGTCAGACTTAAGCACAAATGAAGCACAATATACACACACACACACACACACGCACATGCACATTAAAGCACACATAAAAACAAACAAACATATATCCTCAAAGTATTACATCGTGCTTTGATCTATGCAGCTAACAATTTGATGCTTTAATCCGGCCCTTGCTGCTGCCTGATCTGGGCTTGGGCCTCCACCAGACAAAACTGAGCCGTCAGATTCATTGAGCTTGACGTTGTTGTTGTTGTTGTTTTTCTTTCCTTACTTTTTTTTTTGCTATTGCTTCGCTTGCCGCTTTTGCTTTTGCTTGTGTTTATGCTGTCAGCCTTGTGTCCTCTCTTTCTCTTTCTCTTTCTCCCTCCATCTATCTCTCTCTCATATCGGGTGTCATATTATGGAAATTCAAATCCGAACCGATTAGAGGCAACATGTGGAAGAATGAGTTTTTGCCCTAGCTTTTGCCTCTTTCTTTCGCTTATTCTCTCGGTTTTTACTCCCTCTCTACCACATCTACACCCTTTCTACTTATTTCCCTCGCATTATTTGCTGTGCATTAGAATTAGACCATTCAACCTTGATATTCTTCTACTGCGCTGTCATGACCAGCTTACAAGGATACCTTTATACACTTAAAAAAAAAAATTAAAGCAACAAAAATGTAAATGCTTTGTTGTTTTTAAAAATTACTTAAGAAATATTTCTAGGAGGTGAATTCTAGCATAAAAAAGTTAAATTAAAATCAGCATCTTGAATTTAACATTTTGAACGTTAGGACGTTACTTATGTATCCTAGACATATTTCGCGAATAGATGATTTTGTGATTATATCCTCGAAAACTGTTTTATTGATACTAGCCGATCCGATTCCAAAACTTTACTTTATTCTTACCATTAGCTTTGTGGTATGCATGCAATCAACCTTCGAGATTTATTTTTTTCATGTTTTTTTTCATAATCATAAATTTTTGTTTGTGTTGTTTGCAAATAGGAAAATTACTAGAAAACATTTAACTGGGCAAATGGGAAAATCAGCTTGTTGCTTTGCATCAATACAAATGAAAATGTCATGCAACACGTTCCTGCCGCACAATAATTGTAGGGACACTGTGTGTGTGTGTGTGTGTGGTTTGTTTGTGGCATTGGTTGTAAGTAGTGTAAGTCTTTGTACTATACTTCTATATGTATATTAAAAGGCATTCTATGTAAATTGAATTGTATTTACCGTTTGGCTGCCAGCTGCTTGAAAGCGTTGCAAGCTGGTGACTGTGGTCTTCTATAAAGAGTTTCTGTAGTTTGTTTGAAATCGTATTTGCCTGGGGATATGCAACATAATTAAGTGGCAAGAAAACGCTATTTGTAACATTATTGCATTCTTTGGATGCAATTGCAATAGACTTGTAAGCGACTTTGATTTGATTTACTTTGTCAGTTAATCGAATGAGGTTTTTTTTTTTCTTTCTGTTCTTCTGTTTTCTATCCTCCAATCCAACGCAACTTGTTGAGCAAGAGCAGCAGTAAGTAACGGTGAAGCAGAGACAACCCTAATAAACTGTTATTATTATTGATTTCTACACGCTTGCTTGGCTGATTCCTTATTGCGCCGTATGCCTTTGAATTGAAATTGTGTTTTGCTTGATTTTTTCATTCCACATCACTAAAAGCCAGTTTCCAGTGAGTTCTCTCTATCGAGCCTGACACATTAAAGATAAGATGTCAGCTGAATAAAGCAGCTGCAATTCGAAGTCTTCTCAAGCGGAATTCGCATATGTTCGACCAGTTGACCTTTGGTGTATGATTTGTTGCCAAAGCAAATGTAGAAAATACTTCAATGCTTTCACTTGGTATACCTTGTCTACTTAATAAAATTCCTACCTTTTCATTTAATTATTGATAATTCAAAAGTGACGTAGAAATAATCAGAAAATATTCTTTCATATGTTAAAACGCTTTTTTATAGAAAAGTTTATTGGATAACTAAAGTAAATTTTTGAAATTTTGAATGCATTTTACCTTCGCTTTAGTAACAAGTCTCGAGTCAAAGAATATTTTTCTGAGTGTTTTTCTAACTTTTTAATTGAGGTTCTTTTGGGCGTCAGCTCATTAAAATTGAATAGACAACTTTTAACTAACACTTGCTTGAAATTTATTAACTTTGTTGAGCATATTTAACTATCTAATCTTATTCAGCACATATAAAGTCCACATTAAAAGCAAACTGTAAGAGCATAAGAGCATATACGTATACGTGTCTGTGTATGTGTATGTATGTATGTGTGGTCAGTTGGTGGTTGATGGCGTTTTACAGCAAATCAATGATCCGCCCCATGGGACATGGGGGATATTTTATTAGCGCAAAATGATTTCATGTGCCAAATATTTGGTAAAATTGGCCCTGACTGTTCTGTCCGTAATGCTTGGACATTGTCCCGAATGGGTTTGCTTTGCCGTTGTTAATGGCCACGCGGTCTGCCTTTTACGATGCTGGGCGTAAACGAAATGGGGGGCGTATACGCAATGTGTGTTGTCATGCAAGCCATGCGCGGCGTTGGCTTTAAGTGCACTTTCGACTTTAATCTGACGCTATTGCTATAATACAGTTTAAGTACATATCGATTGGTGCGATAACAATAACGATAACGATGATGAAGACGACCATCAATCGATTGCTGATTGTGTGTGTATTTTTGATTTTTTTTGCAGGCATTTGGTACAACAGTGATCGAGACCACCGCGATTGGGTACGCGTTGCCGGGCGATAGTACCCATTGTACCCTGTCAAAGGGTTGAGACCATCATCACTGCGAAAATCGTCCTTCTGTAGCAGCAGCAGCAGCAGCATTAACAACGCTTGTCCCCCGCCGCCGCCAACGCCGCATCAAATCCAATCGACAGCAGCCGGCAGCAGCAGTAGCTACAGCAGCAACCAACTCCACAAACATCATTCTTCGCACCATCATCATCATCAGCAGCAGCAGCAACACAGGCGCAGCAGCAACACAAGTCACAAAACAGGCAACAACTACAACAACAGCAGCAGCAGCAGCAACAACTTGGCCACCAAGCCTGCCATCAATTTGCTTGGCAATCAGCTGCAAGTTACCTATTTTGAGTTCCCACCCACCACAGTACCACGCAGCGTTGGCTCGCAGCTGGCCAACCGCTATACCGCTACAGCTTCCACACCGACGCTTAATTGCAACAGCAACTGCAACAGTCCCACAGCAACAGCAGTAGCAGCTGCAGAAAATTCTAGTTACAGTTCTGCGGTTGCAAAAGCGGCTGCAGCGACTGCTTGCACACTTCTTGCCACGTGCCACGTGGCCAACAGTACAACACCAACCTCCTTACGCCACCAGCAACAGGCCTATCAGCAAGCCACAGACAGAGACATAACAATGGGCAGGCGTGAAATTAAACGTTCAAATACCAGTGGCTCCACTTCAAGATCCTATGACAGCGGCAGCGGTAAGTAATCAACACAAGAAAGAATTTTAGCAATCATCCTTACTTTAATTTGAAATAATAATTATTTTGATAATGCAAAAGTAATATTATAATCTACCACTTTGAATTTTTACCAACATTTTTTAAAAATAACTGTTGGGTTTTATCGAATTTTTACACATTTATATTGTGATGAACAACAAAAAAGTTTGATATAACAAAGTTTTCTAGTAATAGCTTAGTACTCTTAGTTATATTTAGATTCGAATCAAAGAAAATCGTTATTTCAAATAGATAATAATAAGAAAGCGTAGGTGTTTTATTATGTCAGTACAATCATAACATTTTTGTTGAAGCTATTGAAAAGCAGACCAAAAAACACCAATCAATTAAGCCAAACAGAATTGTTGTAGGCGTTGTTATAGGCGTGGCGTATTTACACAATAACCACAACGTAATCGCTTTATGAACGTTGTGTGCGTTGTTTGTTAAAAGCATTGCAATTCACATTATTCTGGCAAATTAAATTAACTTAGATTTGTTGTCAAGTTGTCGCCGGCTGTCTTGGGACTTATGTGGCGGCTTACAAAACTGCTTACAACTGAAAGGACTATGAGAAAGATGACAGCGAGGTAAAGATTTAATAGATTGCCATACACAAGCACATACACATACAAAAAAGTTCCACGCACAATGTTTGACATTTGCTGATAAGTAGTTTACTTCAAAGAGTTTATTTCAAGGTTGTGAAAAGACAACAAGTTACTTGTAGTTTTACCGGTCGAGTGAACTTTATTTTATCTTTACACAAAGTTTTTTCACAATAACAATACCTAAAGTATTAATATACTGTAACGCTAAACTATGATAAATGTTTCTGTTGCAAACAGACTTAGTTGAGAAGTATACAGAGAGAAAATGATGTGCTAAAATTAGTTTGGAAGGTTTTCAATGTTTAATAAAGTTAAGAATCTAAAAATGTAATTGAATCGACAACTAAAATTGTGGTTTCCTTTTTCCTCTCTGTATACGTTGAGAATGTACGGGTTGAACATAGCAGTCGACTTGATTCCAGTTTAATTTTTTTTTATGTGTTTACAGTTGCGGTATTAATTAAAATAGTACTAGGCCAAATCAAACAGATTTAACGTGGCAGCAGATACTGTTAAGTACAGTAGGGCTTAATTATAAGAAGGACAAACCAAAAAGGCTTATGTCACTCAAAGGCGACCAATCGACAGCTCAAGTTGAAACCAAGCAAAGCAATACAACTACGAGCAAGTTGAAATTATTTGCGAAAGGTTATGTTCACAGTGCTGACGATTAAAACAGTCGTAGAGTGAACCCAGATCCCTATCCAGCTTGCAACACAGTTTTGCTGCACGGTTGCAGGCACTGCCTGACTGAAGGGTGGGCTCCCCAGGATAAAACAGTGCGGTATCTGTGTAACGAAAGACATTGATTTACTCGAAGGCCGTTAAAGTTGAAGTGCTGTTATCTTACCCTGACGTGGCCGTGATCTAGGTGGACTGGCCCAACTGGGTGCGGTTTGAATGGGCGCTTGTGGCGTGGACGCAACAAACCCTGCAATCAAAAAGGCGCCAGCATGTTAACTTTTCTGTTAGCGTATGCAAGTGAATATCTAAGTGTGTGTGCTTGTTTGTTTGTGTTGGTGTTAGTGTATGTATGCTATGTGTATTTGGACAATTTAATAGAAACTACACCTATTTAAACAAAACACTGAACAAAGCTTGTTTTGCTGACCATGTTCAGTTTATTATTAATATTAACAAAAACAATGGTTAGCTAAAATGGTAAGAAAGTTTTATATTTACTCGAATTAGGTACCTAGGCAACCAAAACCAAGCCCTTGCTTTCTCTTCAACTCTTTCGGTTTGTAATTATGAATATTTGAATTGTTTCACGTGCTTAAATTGCTGCAGCTTGTGTGTGCTGTTGTCAGTGAAGTGGATAGACGAAGGATGTGTAATAGTAGATGGTAAGTGTTTATATTGCTGCCAGGATTGTAGTTGGGTTCAGCATGAATGTAATTGGGTGTCCATAGCTCAAGGCAGCTAACAGTTACCAGTTAGTAGGAAATAAAGTAATTAGACACAGTGTTAAGATAAGTTTGTAAGTAGAAGTATGAACGAAAAGAAGATACGATATAGGTTAATCAAAATAAATCTTTATTCGAGTATTTTTCAGGTTTGCGTTCGAGTTAAGGACTACGGTTAAAATAAATTAAAAACAATTATTATTATTATTATTATTAAACTTTATTTAAAACTTTCGAAATGACTATCTCGTTAGAGAGGCAATCGCATTGTCGCGTATTTTGTCTGCACACGGATTAACGCCCCAGAAGGCGCCATGACAACCGAATTCCTCAAAGCAACTATAACGGATCTGGTTCGTGTTCTGCGAGCAACAGTTAACAATTGCCCAAACGCACTTGGAAACTTTTTTTGCGGTTGGTTTAGCCGGTGAGCTGGTCGTCTGAGGTTGCGTTATCACTGGCCGGCGGGTGGGCCTTGCCGTTGACCATGGTGATACTGGCCGTGTGGTTGTCCGTGCTGTGACAGATGTCAACCAAAAAGTGTATGAGATAGAGAGACAGAGAGAGAGAGAGAGAAAGAGCGAACAAAATGTGGATTAAATGCCAAGCGGAATGGATTTAAATAAGCTTAAATGTTGTTATAAACTAATTTTTTAAATGATTGCAAAAAACACAAAAATGAAATGATGCGTATGGGAAAAATACAAATTGTATCTTTTCTGAGCATTTTAATACTTACACGGAAGTCTACTACTTGATCCCCAACTTGGTTGACGATCGACTGTTAATTAAATAAAGGTTTGGATTGAGGAAAAAAAAATTATAGTAAGTTAGGAGTAAGGTCTCACCATCGTCAGGTGGAGATTGCCAGTTAACACCGCCTCCACCAAAACCACCTGCTCCACCTCCACTTGCAGCAGCGCCACCACCACCGTTATTTCTGTCTGGCCTGGGCTGATCGAAGACTGAGAAGTCCGCGTCATCTGGATTTGAGTTGTGGAACAGATCATTGTCACCCTCAATACGAGAGTCAATGCTCATGGGCCGGGTGGTTGTGCTGGGTTGCCAAATGGGTAATTTGCCACGATGTATTGGTTTCTTTCCAGGCACCGGATAACTGCAATATCAATTTATTGTTTAAGCCAGACTTTAAAAAAAGTTTTATTGTGTCTGGATCAAGACTAGCTTGAGCTTCATCATGTTTAATAACTAGGATCTTTTCCCATTGTACTTGACCTTAAATCAACGTTCTGTGCTCACTTACCGCCGATAATGTATCTGAGGTTGTGCATCCAAATAGTGTGGTGAAGGTGCTTGACTTGAATACGAATGACGAGGAACATAACGATTTATACTGCGACGCTGACGACTGTGGTACTTCTTGGGATACTTTTGCAACGACTCCTCCTTCGAAGGCTGCACAAGCTGAGCAACCTCAAAGTTGCTCATGCTTGAATCATCGTCGTTCATTATAAGAGGCGTCTCTGGCAGCACGTCAAATATAATCTTTTCCTGTGGTTCCGCCACTTTTAGTGATTGGTTGGCTTTCGATTTCAAGTGATGGTGACGAATGCGTTGTTGACGTCGGGACATGTGATGATTGACTTTGGTCTCGTTTTTACTGGGATCTAAGTAAAAGTTAGCATTACATAAAATGTATTTTAATGTATAATGACTTTTAGCTTACCATAATCTTCACTGACAAAATCCTCTTTGTACATAACGACCGGATGATCCTCGTGCATAACACCATTCACAACTTTTACATGATGAAACTGCAATGAATTTGAGCATTCAAATTAAAAATATAACAATGAAGGATTTGAGTTGGATACTTACCTCAATGTTGTCTGTATCCGGCGGCAGGGCGGCAATATCTACCTCATTTTCCGTTGAGGGTCGACTGGCGGTTTGGGCCACACAGAGCAGCAATGTCAGTAGAAGGACCGGAAGTGCACAGTCGACAATTGTTTGCCTCTTTTGTTTCATATCCTTTTTATGGTTTTTTGGGTGTTTGCCGGTTGTTGATGTGGTATCTGCAATTGGCATAGAGCAAAGATTCATCATTGGTTAGAAGCAAAGCACAGTGTCAAAGTTATATTGTACGAACTCAATCTCAATTAGTTGAGACCGAACCCATTCATTGGCAGTAGTATACAACTTTTGTGGCTGTAAATTTTGTTGCGGTTTTGTTTTTTGGCTTTTAGCCACACCGAGAGTTTTAACTTTTGGCTACTACGCCTGAAGGTTTTTGGTTTAAATTAGACATCAAGTTTTGGTGCAATTTTTCCTCTGCTTCGCTGCATGTTGTGCCTTGTGGCAAACTTTTGGATTACTTTAGTCTGACATCTGTTTTGTTTTTTTCTAGTCTACTTCAGAGAAGCTGGAAAATTATTAAGGCACTTTTCCAGTTACCAAAGAACACAGTATAACCAGATTCGTTTAAACTTTTGCACAGATACAACAACTGACAAAACTTATTTGCAAAAGTACAATAAATGTTATTCTAACTTCAAGTTCTATTCACTCACTCAACTCACTTTGAATTTCTGTATGTTGTGAAAATCTTTCTTCCAAATTGATGTACAATTTCTTGTATGTCTTTCGTAAGGTCGTTCCGCTTCGAAGAACAAATCGAAACTGTGCCGATTGCTGTGTAAAACACTTCAATTTAACGTGAGTCAAACAGCTAAAGAAGGCGCGTCATACTACATATATAAACGTCAATCGTGGATAATCTCCATATATGTATACTTGTTGACATAATAAGTATGCTTGGCATATTCGATTTTCATGTGGTGTTTATTAGGAATATGAAATTTCTCACGATCTTTCTTTAATGGCAATGAATATTACACTTCTTGTAATTAGTGAATAATAATAATAATAATAGATCAATAAGGGTTTGTCAAGTCTTCCATTTTTCCTTTCAGCAATTGTCATTTAAATATCGTTTATTTGTCATTCATATTTTTTCAAGAATATTAATAAATGCTGACTAAAAATGCTTATGATTGTTTAGTATTTTTATATTGCGTTTTCGCAAGAACTAGAACTAGAACTAGAACGTCAGGCACGAATCATGAACAACAATGCTATCAGCTGCACAAATATTGACTCTATTTTCGTACTACTAACAAAGTTAGTAATGAACAATAAATAATAATTACTCATAAGAATGCATATCATTTTATTGCTCAGATGTTTATTAAAATGATAAGATGTTATACGTAATTTGAGCTCTTGTCTAGTCATAGGCACATAAAAATAATACAATTTTCCACTTGAGATACACTTTTTAATGTATTAAAATGTTTAGCCTTAGTTCAGTCTTTAAGCATTTTGTTGAATATATAAGTTGAAGTTCATCTACATAGTTGAATGAATTTCATTGTTTTCGTCTCAGCTGGGCACAGACAAAAGGACGCAGGAACATGACAGCCAATTAGCGTTAATAAAGCATTCAATTTCAAGGCGTTCTGCTATTACACAAAATCTGAGCAGACAGCAATGTGACAATGCGCTGTGGCAAATTAAATGAGTAGAAACAAAGCTGGCAGAAATTAAGCTAAAACACTTTGATAAAGATTTAACATTGGCCATACAAGTGGGGATAAACAAATGACATTTTAATGTTATTAACATGCTTTTTATATCATAGATAAAATCATAAAATTGTGCTGTGAAATTTCAATTTTCCGACCAAATCAATAAAAGCAATTTGCAAAAATTCATTTCCGCAAAGGCAGCAAATAACAAAAATGTTTTATTTTTTATTTTTCACATATCAGTTAGCTTGTCCAACAACAATGTTTAATCATATAAGCGGAAAAAAGAAAGCAGTTTTAGATATGCAAAACGTTAAAACCAATGAAGTGTGCCACAAAAAGGGGCACCTCCTTTTTTTCTTTTTTTGCTGATTGTGAAAAAAATAAATAAAATCAATAAATTCGCTTACTCAAATTAGCAGGATTTGTAAATTTATTTGCTACAATTTATTTATTATTTCAGAGCAAATAATTTATAGCGAAAAATTAAATTGATATTGAAAGGAAATAAATTCTGAAGCTAAATTCCAATGCAAATGCAATAATATTTATTTTATACCAAAAAACCAAAAACATTTTAATATATTGCTCGTATTTTGAGGTTCTTTCAATGGTGGTCTAATTATTGGCCACATAAATATTTTATCGAAAAAAGCTTTTAAGCTGATATAATGTATTTTTTAATCGAAATCTAAATAATTCTATGGAATTTATACAGAAAATTAGAAGATATGCAATTAGTTGAACTAAAACGCAAGCGAATTGAAAATAAAAAATTTGAAACAAGGACATTAGACACATACAGAAATATATTATTTAAAGAACATCAACAATTGTGACCCAAAAATCTGAGTTCATTCACCACTCATGTAATTACTTATGGTCAATTGAGTGGTCAAGTGTTAAGCCAGCCGAACAGCCAGAGAGTAGTAAATGCCTCTGGTTGCGATCCATCCGCTGACCATTGGACCGACCTATTGACTGACCTAAAGACAAATTTCAATTCATAAGCAACCAAGAAAGTGTTTAGCAAAGTGCCAGGAACACATACATAAAACATTGAGCTGTATTGAAAGTACGTAATAAGTACAAAAAAAAAACAACAAAAAATAAAGTGTAGTAGATTTTAGAAAACAGCACAAAAATATTATTTTAATAAGTTAAATGGATAAATAGCTTTCAAAAAACTTTTGTATGTAAAACAAAATGAATTAATATCTTTAAAACACATTTTAGAAATATTTATTAGCTTTAATAAAGCAGAAATGATAACGTTATCTTAAGTTCAGATTTAATTCATGAATATAATTCATGCCTATTAAAAACTCTCAAAACTTTAGATTTTTGAAAAATAATCACCGCACATTATTTACATTATTTTTGAGAAGAGCTCATTTGAACATCATATTTGAATTTGATTTTTGTCAAGTGTAAAAGGACACAAACGTCGCTTGGCTTTGGCTTGTTGCACGAACCTAGCTAGCTGGTAAAAGTGCAATTTTAGCCAAATGGCCGTAATGTAGCTTGTTAACTGGTCACTGGCCCAAAAAGGACGCCAAGGGCCAAGCTAATCAAGCGTGTACTTGTGTCCTCGTAACCAACCTGGCTAGAGCATTGACGATGGCGATAATCGCAATGTTTGCACTAAGGCTTACACGAACCGCTGCTCTGAACTCAATCGCAGAGCTTTTCTGAGTGACAAACTGGCTGTGTGAGCCTGGACATTGTGGTGGTCCGGACAGTACTTGCAAATCGGCCAGCCCTATAGTGACACGGTATTCGGTGTGATTTTGAATATATTTCTTTTTGGCGGTAAACTACGACGCAAGCAAGCGGAAGACAAATTTCAGTCGATAATTGTAAATATGGACATTTTTTAGGCGAAATGCCAAAAACCACAAAAAAAAAAAACAAATCCAAAAATAAACAAAAACTCATTGTCAAATGTGATTAAAAACAAACAAAAAATTGTACATAAATATGCAGAGAGGTAAGAAAATACATGGTTTTTTTTTGTTCGGATGCGCAATTACTTTTGATGACGCTGGCATAATGAAAATGTTTAAAGCAGAGAGACTAACAAAATGTTATTTAAAATACTGATCCTGAAGCTCATTTACCTGCACACAGTTTAAGCCGGTGTTGGCCAGAAGCGAGCGTGACGTGAATTTGAATACAAACTTTAGACCATATTAAGTGGCTTACAACAAGGGAAAGGGAAGAACAACACGAACAAAAACAACAATATATAATAGTATGCGAGGCGTTATCCTTGCTGTGTGTTTTGTTTGCTTCTATTCATGTGTCAAAGTGTCGTCGTATCATGCCACATAGCCGCACGTAATAGCTAGCTAAATGAGAACAGCTATGCAAAATGCTATTAAAGTGTCCATTTGATATAGCTAAGAGGCTTTCCGTCTCTACAAGCCCATCCTCATACCATTTTCCAATCTTCTTGCGGGTGCATAATAAAGGGGATTTTTTCTTTATAATGCAGATATGCCCAATCAAATGCATGCAAATCAGAGCTTTGTTAGCTGGATGCAGTGTGTGTTTAATTAAGCGCTTGCATTGTGCCCTTCATCTGCCTAATGAGATTTCATGTCATTCGTTCAATGGTGCGTATACGTAACGCGCTGAAACACACAACGACATCCATTGCCATTGAAATGCCGCCAGCTGCTGTCAGGTTTTTCTTTATTTTTTCTTTTCTTGGAGTGAGTTTATCTTCGGGTGGTTCTGTTTCTTTTCATCTTGCAACAATGTTTTCTGCCCCCCATTTGAGTTTATTTCATGCGCACACAGTGCATTACCCTATAATGTCTTTGGCTATATGCAATTTGCAATGGGGTTTGCTTAAAGTAAATTATTTATTACAAATGTCCATCAAAACAGTACATTATTCTTAATTTATCTTGGCCTGTGAATTATATTTGAAATGATTATAAGCGTATTTTATCTTCGGTAATTATTCCTTTCTGGCTTTATGCTTTCATTTTGCTGCTTGTGCGTTTTTTCGATCTGACTGGGAGGTTGGGCCTCGGGCCAAACACTGCCAACTTTTCTTATTATTGTTTAAAATTATTTTTATGTGCCACACACACACACAAACACAAGCAAAACTTTCCTTTGTGCTCATAAAATAGGGCACAAAAAGTAAAACAATGCAGCAGCAGCAAACGCTTGTTCTTGTTGTGGCAATGTACTCGAAGTAAATATTGGACTCTGTCTGATCATTAAAAAAAATTCATATATATATATGAATCGTGAAAATAGTAATAAAGAAACTGTAACAACTTTACAAGTCAATCTGCAGGCAAACAAAATAAAAATTTGAGTTAAAAAAATATTAAAATAGAAGTACAATTTATCGTTAAAGTCATGTTATTGAAGATTTTTCTTTAAAAATATAAGCCATATACTTTGTTAATATCAAATATTAAGTCAAAAATGCTCCCATTAACTATGATTAGCGTTTTTCATTGCTTTCATAAATTCCCTTATCATAGCGCACTTTTGCGAACTTTAATTGTCCGATGAAATGTCTGTGTGTGTGTGTGCGCCATGGGGAGCAATCCAAGTTAAAGCACCAACTTGTGACTTTGTCAAAAACCGCACACCAAATTACAAAGTGGGTGGAAGAAGTGGAAATACAAAAGTCAAAACATGGAAAGCAACAAATATGCAATAAACAAGTGCAAGTGGTGGTGTCGGGGGACCTGGAAGAGGAACGAACTGTGGCTAGGCAGCTGCTACAAGTGGCTGTCAAAGTTGCTCGGCTTAGCAAGGACGCACGCTTTATGACAAGGATAGCAGCAGTGGCAGCAATGGCAGCAACGGGAGCAGCGGTTGCTTGCCACAAATACCACTTGGCTAGGAATCTGCAGTACTAATTGCTAAAGTTGAGCGCCAAAAAGGCCAACAAAGCCAGAAAGAGTCGTGCTACCAAATTATATGCACTCAGCGGTATGCAAATATTCTCAAATGTGTAAGTGTGTACAACAAGTACAAAAAAAAGGAAAAGAACTCTGTAAACGAAAGCGCTGGTATTTTCGAGGGGTTCCTTGCGGTCAGTTTGAAGTGACTGCCACGTGGCGCCACAAAATATTTATTAGTTTGCATAGCTTACGAATCAGCTTAGCCGGAGCAATCTGTCTGATGAGAGTGCAAATTAAGCCCATTGTGTGTTTGTGTGTTTATAAGCCACGACCAATTGGCTAAATGTTCATGTTGGCTTTACTGAGTATTGGCTTTAAGTCGTAGCAGCAGCATTTTGTGTTGAGCAGCTTAACGGTCATCAAATGGCCATTTTCATTTTCGCTCTCTGTGTGTGTTTTTCTATTTTGCATGCAGCAGGATGAGGCAAATTAATGCTACGAGGCCACTCAAATTGCTCCTGAGCCTGATTTAGATAGTGAACTGTGGTGTAGAGAGACCGCCAAACGAGCGACATCCAATTGACAGCTAAATTGTCTGTCAATTTGTCTCGCTGCCTGAATGCGTTCTATTGCTCTTTCAGCCCGACTGCTGTGAGTGGCTTTTTCTTTGTATATGTGAGTATGTGTGTGTGTGTGTGTTTGGTTTGCACAAGTTGACAGCTGGCTGTCGTTGTTTTTGTTGTTAGATACCATCGATGGCTGTTGTCACAGAGAGCGGGGCAAAAACGACAACAAGAACAACGACGCCAATACGTTATTACCGCACAATAAACCAAAATTGTTCTTGTTGCTGCAATTGTAATTATTGTCTGTCTATCTATCAATCCATGTATAGATAGATATTGTATTTGGTGTTGCTTGCAGATACACACACACATACTCTCACAGCATGCCGCTGCTGCTCTCTCTGTCAGGTTGCCTATCCGATTGCTTTGCTTGTCGACTTGTGTTCTAAATAAGTGTGTGTGTGTTTGTGCTTTTGTGTGTGTCAAGGGTTCAAACTTGGCGTCAACTACGCAGGGCAAGCTAAGGTTTAACCAAATTCAAGAAACAGTTCTCTTACATTTAGGCAAAATAATGATAAAGAGTCAAGGAAAGCACAAAATGAAGATGGGTTTGCTTATATAATTTGTATAATAATTAATAATTAATTATAATTATATAATTTTTAAAACAAGAAATTATGAGTTGCCTATTTGATTATTACTTAAGCCAGTGAATATGCTTGCTCTCTCTTCATTTTCTTTAAGTGTATAAGGATTTATCAGGCTCCATCTCTGAGTCCAACCTCAGATATAAAATTTTCTTTATTTTTGCCATGTTTCGGATTTTAATTGCTTTGCATTTGTATTTTGTGCTGGCTTTTTGGGTCTGCCAAGGATCCAGGACTGAAATCCGATACTCTTTCACACACACACACACACACACACACATATATGAACACTCACTAACACATAGTCTCATGTGTGTTCCTTTCTACGCTTGTATGTATGTTGCTTGCCAAAATGCGGAGGCTGTTGCCTAAATAATTCAAAGTAGCATCATCAGATGACGGCCGCAAATGTGACTTAAAGTTTTAACGAAAATGAAAAGCCAAAGCAAATATGTATAAGTGTATAAATTTATATACATATAAGATCCCACGAGTGCCGTACATATTAAATTTTCAAGTGGCGCAAAAGCATTGAACTAAAGTGCACATTAAATTTGCCAAAAACGCAAAATAATCCAAGCGACTTAAATTGAATTTAAATGTGACGTCTGCATTGAAAATCGGCATTGAATGGCTACAAATAATGTTCCCATTAAATTTAACAACTGCCATGTTACGCAAGTGCGCCTTAAGACTAAAGCTGCAAGGTCCGTACTAAATATACTGCAAACACACACCGCATCGATCTTGTGCCTTGTTTTGCCACATAATGCATTAGTTGTGGTTAGAGTAACCAAGAGTGAGGCTTCACATCAGTTCCGGTATCCGGTATCCGGTTGTCAATAAGTATGTGTAGGCTTTGGCCATGTTTGAGGTTGGTCAAAGTTGGTTACGTTCAAGACGAACTTGTCTAAGCCAACTGTTGAGGCATCTTTTGCTTAACAGTTTGGCTTAGCGTTAACCAACAAGTTTATAATTTAAACTTATTTACAACTTATTTAAATTATATAAGTTTAAAGCAAACATTTTCTTGGAAGTGACTCATCTTTATAAAAACTGTCACATTAGTAAACATTCAACACTAAGCGCACGTTTCCCTTGTCATCTACGTGGCCTCAAATCGAAACCGAAATGAACAAACCAAATATAACAAATCATTAATCCATAAATCAATTTTGTATGTCACGATGCAGTTTTTGCATTTTTTGACGCCAGCCAACTTGCTTAAAGGCTGGGCACATGGCTGGGCACGAATTCAATAAATCAAACACGTGATAAAAACCCAAAATGAAACGAGGCACAAGCCTGGGGGCGTAGTCAACTAGGTGGGTGGGTAACTGTTAACTGCTGACAACTGTGAATGTCACCTAATGCGGTCAATTAGTGAAACAAAGGTTCTCTCTAGCGCCAACTAATTAAATCGCGCTGAGCAAACAGTTAGTTTCTTCCAACAACCATAATGGTGGCCAATACACACACACACACACACAACGCACACACACACTAACATCAAGTTATCAAAAGGGGAATAAGCACGTGCGACTAGGATTTGTGAGGCGTCGTCACATTTGTACGCTCATTTAGTTTGTTGATTGATGCGAAATAGCGACGAGGTAAGTTTTTTTGTGTGTGTGTGGAGATGAAGGGCTTGTAATGTCCTTCGCATACTAAGGCGTGCTAGAGTTAAACAACAACATATTGCGCATACGCTCAGTGGACTGATTAATAAGCTTAATACATAGTGAAAATGTTAACAAGAAATATAATGAGGCAAATCGAAATGAGAAGGGATTTTGTTTGTTTTGTTAGTAAACTTTTGTAGGGGTTAGTGATTGGATCACGAAATGTATTATATAAGTGTGTATATGATTTTGATCAGTATTTAAAGCCAAATCCAACTTACTTTGGATTTATTCGTTTACTGAACACTTGTGAAAGAGAAGGATTAAAGAACTCTAACTTCCACATGTATATAAAAATAGAATGAACTTTCGCAAGAAATCTTTTTAAATATTTATAAAATCATATATATATATAAATTTTATATGGAGACAGAAATATACATTTCCTAGAACCAATTGCTTAAAAATTTCAACTATGTGCAAATAAGAGAAGGTATTGTTTTAAGTTTCATACTTCTAAGTTTTACACCCGGGCCAGTGTAAGTGTGTATACGAAATTACATCATGCATTATGATCTCATGCTGGCGGGCAACATATTAAAATATTTTGAAGACCAAGCAATATCCGCTTCTTTGTGCATTAGCCGTGAACGAAACTTGAGATTATAATTAAGAAAAAAGTACCCAGGCATGAACTGAAGATTATACTTAATATTTATTTTTGGCAAATTGATGACGGATGAAGTACAATAGTCTAATGGTAATGGCTTATTATTTCATTTTATTGCTCATTTGAGGTGTCATTTGAGTTGGTTATGCTTAACGCCTCCAAATAATGCCCAGTTTGATGTTAACAAAGTGACCAAAATTCACATGCAATATAATTTGAGATATTCATGTTGATGATGATGTTGTTTACCAGATGCCCAGCTTAATTGCATACAATTTGTGATACACACACACACACGGACACAACAAACTTTATGGCAATTAGTATTGCATTCCACCCTTTCGCTGGAATAAGCAATTTTCACATCTACTTATCGATTTTAGCATTCGCATCAAATGCAAAAAAAAATCGATTAAATGAAAATTGGCGTTTTAATTAAAGGAATATTGTTCAGATGCACTTGCTTGTGTTGTGGAAAGTGCATTCAACTGTTAATGACATCAAAGAAAATATACAAATATTTTTTTTCAAATGAGAATCTAAAGAACTGGTCTTGGATTTGCAAGCAATATCGCTTTATATACTTCGCAGTTAAACCAGAAATCCACTTTGCAAACTCGTTAATTAGATCATAATATAAAATAAAAGACAGCTATCAATATCGAAGTATTATGGCGTCTTTAAGTGCCAGTATGCTTATCATAATAAACATTCTTATGCGCTGACACTTTCCTGATTGTTATTATGGGACAAACGTCATTGAGTTTTCCAAATGATCTGCGGCATCGTTTTAACTTATTACCCATAATACCCCAGGGTTAAATACAAAAATAAATATTAATTATACAACAATGTAACACATTTTTTTTACTATTATGAGTGGGGATGTGTGGAATAGACTAGTTGCCTGTGCATTTAACTGTGTTTGTATAGATGGCACGTGTCTGCGGTTTATAATGTAAAAATAAATAAATAAATAGTTAGTAAAAAGTTAGTTCACACACTTAGTGACTTACTTTTTAACACTTTGTTACTTATTCACAGTATTTAAAATAATATTCATTCAAGTTCGCGCCTTTTTTTTATAAGGTTTTGTTTTGATTTAATTGTGTGTTTCAAAGTTCAATAATGAATAAGAAATTTTGTGTTTTAATTGTGTGTCACGTAGTTGAATTATGAATAAGGAATGTAAAAACCCAATAAATATGATAAATCGCAAAAAAATGCAACAAAATCACTACAGAAAGAGTTTCCTTGTGTGAAGTATGCAAACCAAACGAAATAAACTGAGAACCAAACATACCCTGTCTTAAACTGGTATTAATATGGTAAATACTCAAAATAAAATATGCAAAATTGCTTGAAGAAAATGGGTTCATAATTTAATTCTTTGGCATGTTTCTGTAAAAAAGTTGTTTTACCATTTTCAATTGGAACTTTAGGGTATGCAGAAAAGAGGGAAACAACAAAACAACATGTAAACATTGAATGCTGAAATCAAAGTGAAAACGAATGAATGAAAAAATATACAAAATGTAAATACACAATTTATATATAAACAGTATACTTCCGTACACAACTGAACACAACTGGAAAAGTGCGGGCATAAATACTCGATAACTGATATATACAATATATATACAAAATATGCTGGCAATTGTTTTGAAATTGAAAGTAAGACATAAAATATATATAACCAAAACATTCAAAAACACGTGTATTTTGTGTACAACAACTAAATGCCGCCAGCTTAAATTGCAAAAAGTATCTTAAAGATATAAAACGTAGATTTGGACTCACAACACGAATGTTTCTGCAGTCAAACACGAAACGAGACTGAAGCGGTATGTTTTTTTTTAAAGTTGAAACAAGAACTGAAGACACGTTTCGTTTTATGCTGCTGATGTTGAGGGTCCATGTTTATTTATATGTGCACACACCAAGTTTGTGACTGCGGCCAAAAATACTTTTTATACCCTGATCCCATTAAAAATGGGAAAAAGGGTATAATGAATTTGTGCAAAAGTATGTAACAGGCAGAAGAAAGCATCTCCGACCCCACAAAGTATATATATTCTTGATCAGCAGAAGGAAGCATCTCCGACCCCACAAAGTATATATATTCTTGATCAGCATCAACAGTCGAGTCGATATAGCCATGTCCGTCTGTCCGTCTGTCCGTTTGTATGAACGCGTCGATCTCAGAGACTATAAGAGCTAGAGACTCCAGATTTGGAACTTAAGCTCGCCTAAACCGTAGGCAGTACAAGTTTGTTTTCGCTTTTCGATAACTTTTCCCGTTTCCGATATACACATGGGATCGATAACAACAAAATCTTGAATTTGGAAAACTTTGAGATGCCATTTATAAAACAAAATAATGACAATCTGTGAAATTTTTATTAAAATCGGATAATAAACACCGGATATATGGGACATTGAACTTGTGTATGCAGTATGCGTGTACACACACACACACATACTTGCAAGCACTGACTGTACGCGTGAAGTTTAGGGATCAGGGTATCGTCTAGTCGGGATATCTCGACTAGAGCCATTGTGCTATATGGTTTTTGCTTGTTGTGTGTGTGTGTATGTGGTTGTATTTTGCAAAATAAGCAAAAACCGGTTCAACTAAAGGTAAACAAAAGCCGCTTTGCACATTAGTCGCCGTCGTTGTCGCTCGTTCGTTGTTGAGAGTAGTTGTATAAAGATTAACAAATGCTTCAGTCACAAGTTTTTAGGTTTTTCCTCATATCAGCAGCAAAACACATTGACTGTATGCGTAGTGGAGTCAAACTGTTTGGGTGCGGGCAGCCAACCAACCAACTCTTCACGGTTATGCGAGCGACAACAAGGTCGTTAGAGCAAATAAAGGTGCCAGAGATAGATACAGAGAGGTAAAGGGAGAGAGAGCTTGGGAGTGGGAGATAGAGTGTGAACTGTTGCCCTAAACTCGAAGTAAAAACTATGTGAGAAAATATATTATATATCTATATTTAATTTTAAAAAACAAAGTGGGATAACGTTTAGTTAATGTTTGTACTAACTAGTCTATTTACGAAGTATATCTCGAATATTGTCACACACATAATGCCAAAAACAAAATAAATCCGTTCACAAACTACGTGAGACAGTGAACCAAGTGCTTTCAACGAATGAAAAGAAGCACAGCAAACATAAAGCACAAACAAACCGAAACGAAATAAAGAATATGAAATACCATATTATTTTTGTATCTCAGATTTTGCATATTTACACTTGCGATCGAGAGCTGTGCGACTTTAGCAGCGTTGACAAGTTGCTGTCAGACAGATAACTGCTTAGCTTTTATCTGAGCCCTGGCAATGGCACTGGTCCAGATTCGCATAACTTGGCAAATGGAGAAACGAGTTTAACAAGCGACACAAGTTTTAAATTGTTTTTTTTTTATTTTGATCGACAATGCTTTTTATGGCACCCTTGATATTTGAGGGGTACCCTTAAGGGTGTTTAAAAACTGTTTAAAAATTAACTGCAAAATAAGCAAACTGGTTTGCTTACATAAATAAATGTTATTTGTGAAATCAGCAATTTAATGGTACATTAATTGATAAGCCGTAGCGAAAACAAGTAACAGGCTTAACTTTCGAATGAGGTATTCCCTAATGGGAATAATGCAAATTTTGATTTCACTTTTTATACCCTGATCCCATTGAAAATGGGAAGCATCTCAGCTCACATACTTGTAAGCACTGACTGTACGCAGAAAGAATAGGGATCAGGGTATTGTCTAGTCGAGATTTCTCGACTAAAGCCTTCTTACTTGTAATTTTTTTTTTTTCAGCCTTTTGTTATTTTTGTAAATCTCAATTCCATATATATAACTTGATTCACATTTTTGATATTTTTTAATCTCTAGCACTATAAATATAAAAAAATGATTAATGCTCAACATGCTGGCCATATACATATATATAGAATATGTAGAATAGCAACAGCTAAAAATAAAAAATAAAAAAAATTTTGTTAAAACGATTTTCAATATGCAAATCAGCAGAAATCGTGAGCAAGCAATACAAACACGGATTAATTGCAGTATTAAGTTTTTATCTGTGCATATATTGTTGCATATATTTTTAATAAAAGAAAAAAATATAAAAGTAATTATATGCATAGTCAATAAAGTCGGCAAAGTGTCAGTTGCAGAAGGCCAACAAAACGCGTCAACATAAAAAAAAACTTTCAATTAAGCACAATATTCAAGGAGATCTTTCAACATTTAAGTTAAAGACATAAGCAAACTGATAAAAATAAAATATTTATACATTTTGTTAAGAATATAGGTTGAACGGCAATGTGAATGTTAAGTTATACATGTTATATGTATGGATCAATTGGATCAATTCGTATTGTATCGAACTGAGAGCGAGCTGCCTGCGTGCAGCTGTACGTATATTTTAGTCACAATTTACACACCGCAAGAAGTGGTTCGTTTCACTTAAATGAACCTAATTAAATTCAACACATTTAAATGCTTAAAATATGTTTGCTTGGTGTTGGTATTGTTTATTCAATACTCTTCATTCTTCAGTTTACTCTCGATATAATTCTTTGCTATTTAAATGTCCAACATTATTATAATTATAACACATATACATATACATATACATAAAGTAAATATATTCTCGATCAGCACCAACAGCTGAGTGGATATAGCCGTTTCCGTCTGTCCGTCCGTCCGTATGTATGAACGCGTCGATCTCAGAGTCTATAAGAGGTAGAGCATTTGGAACTTAAGCTGGCCTAATCTCTAGGCAGTACAAGTTTGCTTCCGATTTTCGATAACTCTTCCCGTTTCCGATATACACATGGGATCGATAACAACAAAATCTTGAATTTGGAAAACTTAAGATGGCATTTAAAACATTAAGCAAAATAATGACAATCTGTGAAATTTTTATTAAAATCGTATAATAAACACTGGAGATATGGGACATTGAAGTTGTGTATGTAGTATGCGTGTACACACACACACACATACTTGCAAGCACTGACTGTACGCGTAAAGTATAGGGATCAGGGTATCGTCTAGTCGGGATTTCTCGACTAGAGCCTTCTTACTTGTTTTTGTAGCAATTTAACTCAATAAAGCTCGCGATCGTTGACTCTTTGGCATTCGCGCTTGTTGTATTTGTTTTCAGCAAATTTGTTGTATTCGTAATCGTGTTTGCTTATGTTTCGTTCTCACAATATCGATATGTGTATTTCGCTCGACCGACGTATGTTGGCCGTCGGATCGTTTTGACAAGACTGAAACGAACTCGTGCGCGGCAGAATACATATAACAGTTTTTATAAACGAGAGAAAGAGAGAGAGAGAGAAAACATGGTGAAATATTCTTTCAAGTAGGATTTTGTTTGAGCAATTAGCATTATTCATCGAGGGTTTCCCTTTGCTTATGAATGTACCTGAAGATCAAAGTCAATGGATTTACGTCACATTTAGTTGATACTTCAAAGGCTTATCACAAAGATCTTGTGTTTGTTTATCATTAGTCTGTGAAAGCAAACAAAGCAAGCGCATTATTTGCAATATAACTCATGTCATCTTCCTTTCTACAAGTTTCCCACAGTCTACTTGGTATTTTTTCGAACAATAGCTTCTTTTCATGAAAGAAACTTGATGTAAACAAACCTTTGCAAAAAATGCTGAAAATTTACTTTTTAACAACATTGTCTGGTTGTATCTGTAAGAATCTCGTAGTTTCTCATTTAAAATTCCTCCCTCGTTTAATTAACACTTTTTAGAAGACGAGTAATCAAGGCCATAAATATGTCACGTTTTGTATGCATTTGAATAGATCCTCATTAAAGATGCAATTATTAATTAATGCTAATTTCAAGCCACCAATTTAATGACATTTAAATGCCCCGACGACTTTTTGTTGGCAAGTGCGCTAAAGAATAAAAGCCATCTACAACGTTTGGTTGTTTGGGAGAGACTAATTTATTATACCAAGCGGTAGCCTAAAAGTTTGTATTTGTATCAAAATACAATAAATTCATTATCACCAAATGAAAATACGCATTAGTCCCACTTCAATTTGTGATGGCATTGGTGGCGTACGTAGAGATCAGTTTGGGGTACATCAGTGGCAGTGATGAAGCGGGTTCAAATACGCGCGATGAAGGTTTTTAAAAAATTGGTTTATTTTTAATGCGACTCATCATGGCATAATAGTTCGACTTTTTCATAGACGAATAATTTCCGACTGGCTCGCAGAATGAAATTTTAAGGCTAATGCGCGTGTCTACTGACATTTTCAATTTGAATGACAGTGTTTCGTGTAATATCCTAACATATTTATTCTTTTTTTTAATTAAATCATAAAACTATAGTACTAATTAGAGATTTCTTTTTTATTGTAGCAACCACAAATTTTGTTGGCAAATTCACGCAGAGTGTGCGCCGTATTGTTCAAGATGTTAAAGACGAGGGCGCCCCCAGTGGCATGACACGCGATGAGGTTATTGAAACCAACGAACGGCTAAGATCGCTGCGCCTGCGCCTCGAAGAGTCATACGATACTGTTAAGAAGGCACTGATCAACCTCATGAACAAATACGGCGACTCAAAGAGTCATCGTAACATCTTTCAGCGTTATCCCATGCTCAAGCTAATGATTAAGGTTAGTATAACGCAATATTTATTTATATTCTAGATGCTGTAATAGTATTTTTATACCCTGATCCCATTAAAAATGGGAAAAAGGGTATAATGAATTTGTGCAAAAGTATGTAACAGGCAGAAGGAAGCATCTCCGACCCCATAAAGTATATATATTCTTGATCAGCATCAAAAGTCGAGTCGATATAGCCATGTCCGTCTGTCCGTCCGTCCGTCTGTCCGTATGTATGAACGCGTCGATCTCAGAGACTATAAGAGCTAGAGACTCCTAAAACTTAAGCTCGCCTAATCCTTAGGCAGTACAAGTTTGTTTCAGATTTTCGATAACTCTTCCCGTTTCCGATATACACATGGGATCGATAACAACAAAATCTTGAATTTGGAAAACATTGAGATGCAATTTGAATTATAACACAAAATAATGACAATCTGTGAAATTTATAATAAAATCGGATAATAAACACCGGAGATATGGGACATTGAAGTTGTGTATGCGCGTACACACACACACACACATACTTGCAAGCACTGACTGTACGCGTAAAGCAGTGGTCGGGGAAGTTTTTTTATCATTACCCCAAAATATTTTTATTTAAGTTGATATTACCCCATAGCGGTTTCTCGACCGCTGTTGTGTGGAAATAATTAAGGTTCATGCATTGGCTAAATTACCCTCTAAAAATAATAAAAAATAAAGTATACATACTTTTAGGCAGTTCGCTTATTCTTACTTATATATAAATTTTGGGCAAAAAGGACATTAGATTTTAAGCCATAACTTGAACATTTCCTTAAGGATCTTTAAGAAAAATACATTTTTGAACTCACAATAACAAGACCTATCGATTTGCTTATAAGGATCTCCAGGATTCGCGAAAAAAAATGTTCGAAAAATTTTACAGGGGGTAGGTCAGAAAAAATTTAGAAAATTACAAAATCGTCGATAACTCGGCTATTTCAAGGACTTTCCGGATGTCCTTTGGACCACAGGTAGGCCCAGGCCCGCCGATGCGAGCAAAGTAGTTCAAAGGACGATAGTCCTTCAAACAGCTGAAATAAAAGGTTAGTAGTTTAAAACAGAAAATTGGTTATAACTCGGCCAAATCATAAAGGATTCGCACGTGTCCTATGTCAGACATTTTGTTTTAACCAGGGCTACCAACTGGCCAAAGGACATTCAAATCGTCCGTGTGGTTTCCGAGAAAACTGCACTTTTGTGGTTTTTTCTTATTTTCTCTCGGCCGTAGAGTAAAATTTTTACAAGTGTTCTTTTTCTAAGATAACCTCATAATCCTTGAATGCAGTTCGATAGAGTAGGTCCTTGAAACTCTCACGCAACATGTCCTTTCAAAATCCATAAGGATTGACGTGGCTTAGGACTATTTAAAAAAAAAATTCAACACATTTTAGGTAAAAATTCGTCAATATCATTAAGGATCCATCGGTTTTGCAGTCAAGGATGGTTGCGATTCCCACCCAACAAAGGAAAAATAAGATATTTTTGTATTGCTCGTATCGCTTAAGATCGTATTTATTTACCTCAAAAACCAAAAAATCTTATAAAAAATCTACAATCAATTATTAATAATAATATAAGACATAGACTGAAATTAGATATACATATAAACTTAGGTGCTTCTCGTTTGTTCTTATGTTAAAATAAAAATGTTTTTCTTAGAATTAATGAATTTTTAATCATTAATGAGTAATGAATTTTTAATCATTACCCCAAAACATTTTTGTTTAGATTGGTTGTACCCTGTGTGAAAACATAAGGTTGATGCATTGGCTAAATTACCCACTAAAAATAATGTGGCATACTTTTCGGCAGATCGCTTATTCTTTCATATTTAATTGGTGCGACACTATGATAAAAAAGGAAAAAAATCATTGCATACGACATAGGCCGTATATTAAAGTCAATTCAAACCAACTGCTGCTGATTCTGTGCGCCTGGTATACTTGAGTCAAAAACTCGACGAAAGCTCTGCGGTATTCTTTTGCGATCTCATCGAGTTCTTTAGTACGACGCCAAGTACCAGGCGAACAGAATAGCCAGCAATAGCACTGGTTTTTATATTTAACTACAAAAGTATAAAGGACAATATGAATAAAATGCCAGCCTAAAAGTATGCAAATATATATATTTAACTTCAAAAGTATGCTGCACAACTAATTATATTATGAATAAAAAGCCAGCCTTAAAGTATGCAAATGTATATAATGAGAATTTATACATCGATTGCTGCTGATTCTGTGCGCCTGGTATACTTGAGTCAAAGACTCGACGAAAACTTGGCAGTATTTTGGCAAAATGGGAAAATTGATAAGGAAGAGTGCCCATTGTTGTAGAACTTTATGCATTTTGAGTTTTAAATTCGTTATTGAGTCTAAGTTCGTTTAAACTCTTTTAATCATTACACCAAAATATTTATGTGTAAGTTGATATTACCCCATGGCGAAGAAAAATATATACTTTTCACTCACAGAAGTTTCTTTTTACCCCTAAAAATTGCGTTTTTACCCCATTTGGGGTAATTTACCCCGGTTCCCCGACCACTGGCGTAAAGTATAGGGATCAGGGTATCGTCTAGTCGAGCCTTCTTACTTGTTTAGCATTATCTACATAACATCACTCAACCTGCTTCTAAATGTTGTTTTCGATATCAAGTTATAGTTGAAAAATGCATTCATTTGAATCAATTATTTGAAAGAAATTTTCAAACTGAATATAAATACATATAAATTTTAAAAAAGGACTATTAAATTAATTATTTTATTTCGAAAAGAATTTTACAATTAATTTTTCATTACATTCATGGTTTAATATGCTTTATGTTATTTTATTTCTTTAAATTTTAATCAAATATGCGCATATCAAATATGTATAAGAAATAAATTAAAATATTTTCATCAAACTTTTCATTTATTCCCGATGCAACTGATAAATAATGATGCGCAAAAATGACATGCATTATTAATAGGAAGTTATACGTTTGGAGACTCAGTACTGGACGTTAGTGGACATACCTCGTCAGGAGAAGCAGGAGACCGTACCATCGTACGTAATGCGAGCCTGTTCAATTATGGAAAAGACCCAAAAGTCTGGTGAGGGTGTGAAAACCTCGGCACGGCTGGCCGAGGATGCGGCGGAGCGTAGGGAGCGCATGGAACGTTTGGAACGTAAGTTGATAACACAGCTGCTGTGAACAGTGATTAACAGCATCCAACTACTCTCATTCTCACTCTCACGCTCACTCTTAAACTATCTTTTAACGTAAAACAGACATGACAACGGCGCAAATCGAGCTAGAGAACACACAGCTGATTAATGATTTGTATCGTTTGCTTAAAAAGTATCTGGGCTTGAGGCATTTGATACGCGTGCTAAAGGTGAGCATAACTGGTGATGGCATGGCATATAACTTATACTCAATGTCTCATTCTTTCTTTTTATTTTGTGTATTGTATACAGGAAGAGTACGGCAGCTCAAAGATGTATCCGATATTTCCACGCTACACAATGCTCAAGGACATGATAAAGGGCATTATGCACGACCCCGACTACATGGAGGTGTGTCACGAAACGCTGGCCAACTCCAACTGAGCCGAGGCCCCCGGAAATGGCAGACGTCGCATGAGTGTCATTTAAGAGGGGCAAACACCTAAACCTAGTAGAGCACACAATACCAATTCTAACTAGCTGCTAAACAGGATGTTAGTTGAGTGTTGGATTGTGTTATGTTGTGTGCTTTCTAATTTTTTTTCCCATGCGACATCTCTCTTTCTGTCATTCCGATAATGTTGAACAAACTTTTACGCTAAAAACAAAGACTTTCTTGATGTTCCGAACAACAAAACTGGGCAATGTTGACTTTTTGCGTAGTTAGATACAAATCTTTAGGTAATTTTAGCCAACATAATAGAAGGCAAACCAACTATAATATTACAAACTAAAACTAAAACTAAAACTAAACTAAACTACACGCAATACCCCACCATAGAAGTTAACTACTGAAAAACTACAACCACAAAAAATAAAATAAACTATTTACTATATCAGCTTAAAGTAATACTATTTGGGTACAGATACACTTTGGTTCTTAGCAATAAGGATACCTACAAACAAAAGAAACGCATTTATTTTAATGACTTTTTGAGATAAATATAAAACAAGAAACACTTAAATTAAACACAACAATGATGATGATATTACATATAATTCTCTAAAACATAAATACATTTAATATCAACCTAAAAATTCCTTAGTTCTGAGCAATCTGACAACACGTATACCCAAAGTTTATATTCATATACATACTTATATAAACATCAACATAAACATATTTATATATTTATATAGTTAGACAATATCAGGGAAATGTTCCCATACAAAAATTTCTATACACTTTTTGAAGGAGAAGATACCAAAATCTATGCAGAAATAGCTAATTAATTATATTCTAGTTATGCTCAGGATCATTTCTTATGGTTCCTTGACTCTCCCAAACTTCTATCCATCTTTGTAGCTATACTAATTTACAAAACAAACGCTTTAAATGTGGATATATATATATGTAGATAAATGTGTATTTAACAAAAAGCTTTAAGTCCTATGCAATTTGTTACACTAATAATTACCCAACAAAAAAAAAAAACAATTCAAAACATTATCGCCGTTTATGCATGAATGTTTAAACTACATATATGTTATAGCTTTAATCAAAACTTACAATAAACTTTACAAATACACAAAGCAGAGGACACAATACCAAAAAAACCAACTTTTATACGAGACCAAATAACAAACAAAAACTCTTCGAGCTTAAAACACTAAAAAATATATATATATATGAAACGAAAATACTTATTTTAACTTGTTTTCAATTAAAGCCTTAGCTATATTTGTTTTTGCCAAAACTAAAACACAAACACAATATATAATTTACCAGCCAGCATACAGTTTGTGTAAAACGATGCCTAAAACCAAACACTGAAATCTTAAAGAGACTTAAATCAAATGTTAACTATATTGTTGTTTAAATGATTTTCGAATTCTATCAACACTTTGCTACACTTGAACAGAAACAGGAACAATTAATACTAATACCAAACTATTTTCCAACTATAACGTTGAATACACCCACCGAAATACACTGTCTAACAAAGTTCAGTTAGTGTATTCGATATCAAATCAAAATACCACTCAAACACAAATAAAACCTTCAACAAGTACAACAAACACTTTACACACTTTCAAAAACTAATGAAATATATCTAAAATAATCACAAGCAAATCAGAATGTATTAAGTGTATAACTTGTAGATATTTAAAACTATCGTAACAAAATTTCCCGAATGTTTCTTCACAACAACTCCAGTCTGTCCAATCTGTTGTTGAATTTAAACACAAAACTAGTAGCAGAAATTATCCAATTGCATGCATAATTATAATTAATGCGAAAATCTTTGGGGCATAATCAAATGCAATTGTGGGCTTGACACCACACTTCAATCACTCGCAACACAATAGTAAATTGAAAAATCTTTATGACATAATGCTTAAAACGAATTCACATACAACAGACAACAGACAAATGCTTAAAATATGCATATGTACTATTGTTGTAGTAAATAATCATAATGAAGTAGAACTATTATTTAGACCTATTCAATTTTGTTGTTGTGTCAAGAGTTATTGTTGTTATTGCAATTAAATACAAGAATTTAATATCGAAATATTTCGCAAACATAATATTTGAGACAACTAATGAATGTACGAATTAAAAATCAAACAAAACTAATCAAATTGTATGAAAATTAATTAGCAATATATATATAAATATATATTTATATATACTATATGTATGTACGCCTCCTTAGTCCTTTGCATGTGTGAGAATGTGAGTGTTTGAGTGAATTTATATATTTGGATAGTAGCTAGTTTATACTTACTTAAATGGATATTCAAAACTGTATTATACAAACGACATATACACATTATACACATCATAAGCTAACACACAAACATACAAAAATAGACAAAAACAAGGGGTATTATATACTAACATAGACCTACAAACATATTAATAAATATAATTATATATACATATACCATATATATATATATATACATATACACGTAAACTTCGTACAATTTTACCTTTTCAATATCTAAGTGTCTACCTGAAATGGAAAAACGGATATACAACCAAATGATATTGTGAATGTTATAACAAATATGCAATATTACAAAAAAAAAACCTATTCAATATATTGGTATTCAAAAACGGATACAAAATGTTTTGTTGTTGTTTTATTGCTTATTGATAAGATAAGATAAGATAAGATAAGATTTCGGCTTCAAACTTTTAACGTAAACATCAAACTTTTAACGTAAACTACAAACTTTTAACGTAAATAGTTGCTACGCTTTCAGTAAAAGCTTTGTAAAAAACTTTTTTTAGATGAAAAGCTTTTGGGTCTGTAACAAAATAAGTAAGAGCTTTCAGTACAAAGCTCAACAGAAACTTTATTCGAACAAAATTTAAGCTTCGAAACGAGTATGTACTAAAATTCGATATTAGCTATTTTTTGACCCGTTTGTCTTTAACGGCCTCCACATCGGCCACTGATGGATCCTCTGGTAAGTCGTCCACGGATAACGAAGAGCCCTTCGACTTCGAGCTGTTACTTGACCTAGAGCTGCTGCCAGAGTTTTTGGGGTATTTAACCGCCTTTGTATTGCCCGAACATTGTATTATAAAGCGTAGTTCATCTAGCAGCTCGTCCTTGAAGCTGACCTGTGTTCATACCCAACAATGCATTAGTTTACAATAATCGCTAGAATGTCTAAGCATGCTTTAAAAAATAAATATAAGCAGTATTTTGCCATGCAAAGCAGTTTGTATAAGGTTTGGAATCTTAAAAAGTGGCATTAGGCAATAGCAGTTAATTTTAAAAAGATAAGAAAAAATGTAAGCGATAGAGAAGTATAAATGCCCTTCGAGTATTGTGTGAAAAAGTTGTGTTATATGTTAATATTTCGAGCACAATCAAAATCAACTTTTAGTTTGAGATTTAAAGCCGTTGTAATGTTCCAAAGTATGTCATTGAGTATGCAATTTAAGTTCGATTATGATATTGATGAATATTAGCTTGAGTTACGACGTACAATTGATATATTTCAAGTAGCTCCATGAGTCGTTGTAAAAGCTATTTGAACCATACAGTATATTTGTTCGTTATTTATGTTTAAAGAGACCTTTTTAGATTGGCCATTTTTAGTGACGACAGAATAAGCTAACCATCCAACGCATCGAAGGTGGTTGGCTAGCTGTTAATACAAACATACGAAAACATATATATATATATAAATTTATATATGTGTGTATTATTTTTAGACACCTTGTTCTCACGCGCGGTCCAACAGACGCTCAGCACGCAGTTAATCAGGCCATAAACACTGCCCAGGCAGCTGCCCACAAACAGGACGAGATAGACGCCGCCTAAATTGGCAAAACCCAGCGAGGACGCATCCGAATCGGGTTCCTCCTGTACTCATTGTTGTTTCGAAAGGAAATTTTGTGATGAGCATAACGAGGTGTTACCTTATGTTTAAATATATATGTATGTGTGTGTGCGTGTGTGCGAGAGTGTGTTTGGGATATAGGCTAACTACCTACATACACACGCATATAGTTATGCGTAAAAACAAAAGCGTTCGCGGGAAAAGCTTTTTACGTTTGTGTGTGTGTGTACCTTGTTATCACTGCTGCGCTCCTTGACACCCAGCAACATCTCCAGCAGGGACACAAATATGCCAAAGGCGGCGCCCACAAACAGCACCAAGTAAACGCCGCCCAGATTGCTTATCTCGAGAGCCAGCGCTCCACCCTCATCGCCTGAATCCTGTTCGCACCCACACACACACAAACATACAAACAGACACACACAGACATAGACACAATCACAGTCACAATCACTTTCACATATCCGTTGGGAAAGTCCTTGCGGATATGTGAACACTTACCGAACAGGCGCCACCGCCACGCTTCTCCTTCCACCACTTGGTCTTCAATTTGGTAAGAACACCCTGCTCCTGCAGCTCCAACAGCGCCCCGCTTAAAATATTGCGATACGGCCAATCTAAAGGACAAAAACGCACTTCGTTTGATTCAAAATAAAACTACTAGAACTACAACTTACTCTTTCGCATGGCTATGCCGTAGCCCTTCTCGTCGAGGAGAGGTCCAACTTGGGTCAGGGTGCAACGTCTCTCTGTGATGTACTCGATTGAACTAGATTCCATGAGGAAAGCATAGTTAGTATTCTCAACACGATCGACGCCCTCCTGATTGGACGTCGTTAAATATTGCGGATTCTCCGTCATATACTCATGCATCTTTTGGTAAGTGGGATATTTAGCGTCCTTATAACAGCAAGTTCTTAGGATCTTTTATTTTGCAGTGTAGCAAAGATTGACTTACTTTAAAAAATGTTAGAGTACTGCCGCCGACTTTGCCGCCGTAAGTGACACCACCCTTATTCTTGGACAAATCATCGGCATTTTCAATGGGAGTTACAAGCGACTCGACTGTGAGAAAAGCTGCTAGATTTGCCGTGTACGATGATACCAAGATAAGTGTAAAGAACCACCAGGATGAGGCAACGGCTCGCGTTGAAAAGGCTCTGGGAATAAAGCGAAAAGTCAGTCAAAGCGATTTGAATAAATCGATTAGATGGGGGAGCCAAACACACTTGGGAGCGAGCTCGGAGCCTTGTTGCAAAAGAGCGCCAATTGAGAACCAAAGGCAGTTGGCAAAGCTAAATTGATTCTCGAGTTCGGTGGGCTCCTCAATACACGGATATGGATTGTCCCACTCCGCTGGCGAAAGACGTCCCAGGATAAACATGCTGATGGATACACCCATATAGGCTAAGCCCAGCCAAAGCCAAACCTCGCCCGAGAACGGAGACATAAAAGAGAAGAGTTTGGGGGGCTCCTTCATTGGTTTGCGAAATAAAATAGCTATGCCTGTGAAAATTTACAATAATACCAAAAACCGAGTACACAATCAATGAGATATTTAACTTACCCAGATTCATAAATGGTATGGTAAAATCAACGCCACTCTCACGCTCCGATGTCATGGTCAAATCAGTTATGCCCATGTCAGCACGCTAGTTTTAAGCATAATTAATCAGCAATTATAATGAAAATGCATAAGCAAATAAAGTGTTTATGTTTTTACATTTAATCTGCATTTATCATGCTTGTAAATGCAACGTGCATTTAAAGGATTCAAAATCAATTTATTTTTAATACACTCAATAACAAATGTTTATGTCACTTTCAATTACAGTAAAACAAATGAATAAGCAATGAAGACCAGTTCATGACTATTGTGTCGCAGGATTAAGACATGGCCTTGAAATCGCATTATCAAATAAATAAACACACATCTACGCGAACACATTCGAAAGGACAGTAATTTGATTCGTTGTCTGACTACTAATTCAACGATATGATTGAAAATGGATTTGAAGTGATTATGAAGAGAAAAGAAAATCTACATACAAATAAACACGTCACTTTTTAGATAATGATTACATTGACATTGAAAAATATTTATCTTGAGTATAGCTACGTTTTTTCTGGTCGTTTTCCTATTCTGATTTTAAAAATGAAAGCTCATAAATATTTTTTGAGTGTAAACAACAATTACGATGACACAGCTCTGGTTTGCCATTAAGTGTTACAAAATGGGGCGGTAAGGGAGGGGGCGTGACCGTGACACAATTATGCTAATGATGATGCTCCAATGATGTCCGATGTTTATGCACCCGACAGATAAGTGGAAGCTCATTGATATTAATGGCTGCTGGGCGGAATCGATTTGGATTTATTTTCATATTCCCTTAGAGTTGCGAACAGGCACTCTCTCTCTCTCTCTCTCTCTCTCAACTTACGTTGTCTATGATTTCACGTAACATGCCATTCCATTCGTTAGTTGCGGTATCAAGTACACCATATTTATTGTCCGGCTGCAGATAAAAGGTGTAGGTGAATCCCAATTTCTTGGACAATTCATCGATCAAATCAATGCCAAATCCCTCAAATTGAGCATTGCCTTCGAGCTTCTCAGCCGTTTCCTTTAACATGCCATAGGGTTCACTCTGCAGACAGGAAGCATGAGAAAAAATTTACAATAACATTTAGTATATGACAACAAATTGTTAACAAGTTACAACTCACAATGGCCGTGACTACCACAAAGCTCTTATTCATCAATGAGCGCATATCGGGCTCCAGGGTATGCGGCGGAGCGGGACGATTCACTTCAAAGCCACCCTCGGTGCTCCACTGACCAATTTGATGAATGCCCGATACTCCCAGCTCGATGACCTCTAGTTGAAAATCCGTGCGCAGTCCCTCGTAGTCAAAGTGAATGGGGCCCGTGAGTCCGTTGAGCTTCAACTATATAGCACATATATATATATATATATAGGTTATATTTATATTTTATGTAGCGTGCACTTGGCACATTTCTCTCGCATCACTCACCGACTTCATGTAGTTGACGAGCGTGTATCCTTTATCCCACGAGCTGTCGTCCCCGCAGCTCAACGGCATGGGTCGAAAGTTAACATGTTTGTATGTCTCGGCCAGCAGTTGTATGCCATCGTAGATCAAAGCCATGCTGTTGGTCACAGGACATGACACTGCGAATGGTAAGAATTGCAAGACGGATAGCTTACAAGCCATTTAGTATAACGTAAATAAATGTTCCACTGGCCATATTTGCATTTATGATTTTGTTGCAAGAGATTCAATTCAGCTCATGTGAATATATGAGGCATGAAATAGTATTTATGACTTTTCGAAAATATGAAGATTATTACCTATTTTTGAATTGTCTTAAATATGACAAATGTTTAAACTTAAATAAAAAAAGCTTAATTTGTTGCTTTGTATAAAAATAAGATTCCTTATATGCTGCATATATTGTTTTAAATTATAAGGATATATAAAAAAAAAAAGAATTTCTTTCAAATGTAATGTCTTCTTTTTTCTAAGTGAATGCTTTCATAATTTACTCTAGCAAGGAACAAACACAATTTATGCTCCATTTAAATGGGCAATAAAATAAAGATTAGACTGATTTACCGTTCTGAAATGGTTCCTCGCTCTCGAACAATGCCTTGGCCACCTCCAGGACCTGCTCCTGTTGCGGTGAAACGAGTCGCAGACCCGTTATGTTCGAGTCCGAATGCTGATAGGCCTCCAAGTCCATGGTATGCCAGTCCAAATTGCCAATCAAGTAGCGATAATCGCTCGTCAACAAACCCACCTGCTGTGCCTGCTTGAATAACTCTGGCAACGTTTCCATTGAGCCCACCACCACAAAGGAGTCATCTTCGGCATTGCGTATACGTCGCAGAACATTGCGAAAATTGCCATTGAGGTCAAGGTCATAGCGACGTAAAGTTATCTTCGGTCCAGCCGTTCCATACATCTGCAACAGCTCATTGACTGTAATTAAATACTCTCCCGACTCGTAAATAATGGTAAAACTCTCCCAGCCCATTGCTGTCACCATATCCTTGAGCGCCACGCCCAATTGCACCGGATGCGGATGCAAATTGATTGTTGGCAATTGTGCACTAAAGTCCCAGCGTATGTCCATAAAGGGCAACTCTTTGGCATCACAAATGCTAAGAGCGTGACGTGCCGGCAAATTGGTGCTAGGTCCAAATACAGCAACCAGATTTTGCTAGAGGAGCAAACAAAAAATATTTGAGAGAGCTATTATAGTAGGAAAGTGCACTTTAAGTGTAAGTGCAGAGTTCCGAAAGCCTTCAACCGTTAAAGATTAAGGTTGTTGAAGGTTAAAAATGTATTTCGAATTGTCAGAAATACGCTGTGTAAACACAATAAAATAGCTTATTTTTCTGGTTGCACTCACCCGCAGCATTTTGCACAACTTTTTGGACGTCTCGAAGGGGTTGTTTGGCTCAATGGCAACGGCGACGCCATGCAGTTTGAGTTCCTCGTTCTCCTCGTTCGCCTTGGCAATGGCCAAATGGAAGATTTTCTCCAAATCCGGATTATTACTCTCATAGATGAGGCCTGCGATAAACAAAACAACAGAAACTAAGCACACAAAGACATAAAAGAGGAGCTAACAATAAAACCTATTCATAGTTTTTAGACGATCTGCTTTATTTTTTGTTTTGCTATGCAAATTCTGTTTACAAATTCTGCTATCTAAATACAAATGCAGCCAAATTCGCCGTACTTACAAACAAACAGACAGATATAGAGAATGCCCACTGATGATGCTGTTTGTGCCATATGTTTTCGTTTTGGGGCATTAAAATACACATAAAAACACAAACGCAGGCACACACACACACACACACACACAGAGGCACTTACACGTGAATAGATTGAAACTTTCAGCAGTCAGCAATATTTTGGTTCTTTTCACATAGCGCAATACACAATTTTCATCGTTGCATAACAATTTCTTGTGTATGGAATAATAAAATCTTCTATTGTTAAACTCACCAACGTTGGTTCGTTCGGCTCGACAGATGTCCATCAGACTCATGAAGGCGCATATAGAAATCAACGATATGACCAACTGGACCACGCCCCTTGTCTGCCTGCCATTGCCAGAGAATTTTTGGTGCATTTGTTTGCTGCTGCAGCTGCATATAAAATTCAACTATTAATCAAAATTTGTATTGCTCGAAAATATAAATACCAAACAACTGCAATTGCTTCTGTTTTCTGTGTAATTTTTATAGCTTCACTAAATTTATTTTACAGTTTTGTGGATTTGCCTTTCAAGTGTGTCGGCTTTTGAGTGTGGAAACGTGTGGCTAGTGTTCAAGCACACAGAATTACGACGAACTAATGCAAAATTTTTTCAATTCGCCGCAAAAACTGACAAGAAAAAGTGCAGTTATTTTGGGTGAAGAAAATGTTGACGATAAGCATTCGTATTAGGAAAAAGTCAATATTTGAATATAATAAAACGAAAAAGCTAGTTTTTTTTAAGATGAAACTTTTCTTGAAATGCTTCCCATCTTTTGATTTTCATTTAAAAACAAGTAAGAAGGCTCTAGTCGTGAAATCCCGACTAGACAATATCCTGAACCTTTACGTTTCAAGTTGACGACATCAGTGTTGATTATTGTGCGGAAACACTTTTCCACATTTGGTGGAAAATTAACATTAAATAGGTGTGATTTCTTCAGTAAATAAATAAACATTCTACCTATGAACCAAGTCCAAAGGGAAGAACATTGCTTATCGGGTATAGTATGCTATCAGTTGATTTGATTTGATTTGACAGGATAACGCAGTTCTTTTATTAATGAATGAGTATGAGGGAATGAAAATGAGAATGCGTACAAATCAAAATTTTATGATTGTAAATCAGGCACGCGCAAATCAAAAATACACCCGTTCTTTTTAATATTTTGATAGTAAGCGTCAAATGTAATATTTTGGTTATAAATCGATTAGGTCGTAAACTCAAGTGAATTGCACTTAACACTACGAACATCTTATCGCTCGATTAGATAAAAGGGTAGGCAGTAGCCTCTTATATTGTCTAGACCTTATCATAAACTAATGTAAAGTTCCTTGCAAAGCTATCACAAAGTATCCAAATATTAAAAATACTTAAAAGTTGCTTGAAATATTTATTTTTTGCTGGTTCTGTTATTAGCAGGCAATTCCGGTATTATCTCGAATTCAGTCCAGATAACCTGTTACACGGGTAAAGCCAGCCGGTTGGCCAGCTGTGCAACCGTCCCAGTGCATGCCACTAACATTGGAGGTGTTCCCCAGCCGGAGGCAAGGGCCCACCAGCCACTGTAGCTGTTGTACCGATCATTAAAGCTAGGCAGCTCCACATTTTTAACCAAATGCCAGAAGTCCACGTGGGGTGTGCGAATCAAAGCAATATCGTTGTTCAGATCATCATTGAAGTGGGGATGACGGATCTGATCACTGCCACTCGCGCAGCATTTGCTGCATCCACAGCCAGGCCTAGGAACACAAACAGTTTAATTTTGAACAGTTTACTCTGCAGACTTGCTAACTGTTTTCATTATATTTATACGTTTTGTGGTCTGTTGTCTGTTCTGTTCTGGTTTACATTGTTCAAGTTTACGACAATTTGTATATAAGTCAACAAATTTTCAATCGTACTTAGCTAAGAATAAATTTAAATAAAAATTGATTGCCTGCTATTAACTCACAAACCAATTGTTATATATTAATACCACAAACATTATTTTACATAACTGGGATTCTCCAACAATTCTTTGTAGCTCATATCGTAAGCCGCCAATCAATGACAAGCGGATGTGACTTATATTATTTTTGGCATATTAAAAGTGTTGTTTTGTTTTTTATATCTTATCATTTGCATATTGTAAATACTTCAAATATAAGAGACGGTTTTATTTTGATTAATTGATACGAACCAAACGGAAATTATAAAAAATAAGAAGGCATTAGAAAACTGACAAGGAAAGGGGACCCTTGTAAGGTATTTCAAATATCCAGTTTTCAATAAAAATGTTTGAGAAACCTTAAGAGAACAGAACGTAAGATTTAAGGTTTTTATCATTAAACTGTAACTCGAAAGCTATTGAATCTCGTTATTCCTTAATGGTTTTCAAGTTGTTAATATTTAATTCATAAAGAAGAAAGATTGCTGAATATATGAATGAATAATGAATGAATAACTTTGATGTACTTAAGTTTAGTTTCAAAGTGGCTGTCTTTAGCAACAAAATAAATACACATTCAAATAAACTATTTTGCACTAAAGATTTTGAGTGCCCTTTAGAATGAATTGATAAGGGAATTTATACGGAGATTATGGTAGAACAATTAAGTTGGGTTGGCTTGGAAATTTTGTTAAATTATTGTTATCTTTATCGTTGACTGATTTTTCTATCAATGTCCGGAATAACCTCTAATTCCGAATACATAGTGTATATAAGGGGCAACATTTTATGGTCTATCTACAGTTCTTTGTTGAACATGAAGGTATTCATTGTGCTCGCTTTGGCCATCGCTGCCGTCTCTGCGGAGTTCGCAGAACAGGTGCATCCTAAGGATCTGCCTCAGTCGCTCAAGATCGAGGGTCGTATCACGAATGGCTATCCAACCTACGAGGGTAAGGCACCCTACACAGTTGGATTGAGTTTCAACGGTTGGTGGTGCGGTGGTTCAATCATTGCTCACAATTGGGTATTGACTGCTGCTCATTGTACCAATGGTGCTAGCTCCGTGACCATTTATTATGGTGCCACCTGGCGCACCGGTGCCCAGTTCACTCACTCTGTTGGAAGCGGAGAGTTTAGACAGAATGGCAACTGGCCCAATCACAATGGCAATGATATCGCTCTGATTCGCACACCCCATGTGGACTTCTGGCACATGGTCAACAAGGTGGAGCTGCCGAGCTTCAATGATCGTTACAACATGTATGATGGTTGGTGGGCAGTTGCCTGCGGCTGGGGTATTACCTCGGATGGTGGCTCCCAGCCCGATTGGATGCAGTGCGTCGATCTGCAGATCATCAGCAATGGACAGTGCTCTCAAACTTATGGCAATCAACCCGACGGTATTTTGTGCGTATCCACACCCGGCGGCAAGTCTACATGCAGTGGTGACTCTGGTGGCCCATTGGTGCTCCATGATAACGGCAGACTGGTCGGTGTTACATCTTGGGTGGCAGGCAATGGTTGCACTGCTGGTCTTCCATCTGGCTTCACTCGTGTCACCCAACAGTTGGACTGGATTCGTGACCAATCTGGTGTCGCTTATTATTAGTGCAAAAAAAAAAAAATTTAATTAAACGTTAACTAGTCCCAATGAGAATAAAAATTGAGATGCAATCAAAGTAAATGTAACATTCAGACAAAATAAAATTTAAATCCAACTGAAATTGAAAAACACTTTTAAGCCAGTCTGAATTTTCCATTGTTGAGCCTCAAACATTTGAGAATAAAATCTCATTAAGCTTTTGAAGTTTAAACAAACTTAATCCTAGAGATTGTTACTGTTGCAAAATATTTTGTTGCAACCATGGTTTTTTCTTTTTATCCGCTGCTTGCTCTGGCATGGATCGGAAGGCATTAACTCTGTCAGCTTTGAATAATCCACTTAAATTGTGAATGAAAACGCAGAGTGGAAAAATCTCTTATTTTTTTTATAACGAATGCGTCTATTTATAGCCGTTTGAAGTACACACATAAACCTACCCTACACACACAGGAATATATATAAAAGAACTTTTTTGGGAATGTCCTTCGCACAAAATTGCAACATGCAAGAGCATTTACGTAAAAGAGAGTGCATGCAATGGCGTGGAGGGATGCCAAACTGTTGCTATAAGTAGTAAATAAATCAGCTACTGCGATAACACATGCAGACAAACTGTCCGTCTGTCTCTTTCTTTTTCACTTGCTCTGTCTCTTAAAAACGTAAAACGTACTAAAAGCCTGCCTCCTGACACCCATTTTCCTTCGATTTTTGTTTGTTGCCATTCGCTGCATACTTATGCATTTTTTATTTACATGCCAGCGTGCAGGCAGACTGCATGCAGTGGCATTAAATCTATTGCCTTGCCATGTCCTTCCCCACGGCGACTTCACGACACCCCCCCCCCCCCCCCACACACACCCACACACCGCACACATATACTGTCATGGTGTTAAATTGCCCAGCAGCCCGGTGAACATTTGCATTCCTCGCGTGCACAGCGGCGCGTGCATGCTGTCAGTATACGAGTATCTTGAGGATACACACAAACACACAGACACACAGAGAGACAGGCAAAAAGAAAGCCTGACTAATGCACATAGTTGCACACTAACACACACAAGCATTCATGTGTACAGAGACAGAAAATTACTTGGACTAGTATTCAATTATTGGCAATGCATTTCTAAACATTTTTAACATGTTAACTCTAACAGTAAATTTTCTCATCTACTCTTGAATTTTCTGTGTGTTTTATACAAAAAAAATCATATTAAAAAAATAATTAGGCATATTAGGTACTCAGACAACATGACTTTTAAAAAGTGGATCAGGAGCTTTTAGCAGAATTTATTTTTTAAAGTTCTTTCGTGTATTTATTATGTTTTTTAAGTAAATGTATAAATTTGCAACATATTTTCAAATATATTTTCATATATTATAAACTGACAAAATCTTAAAAAAATATTCATAAAAATAAGTTTTTTATTAGACCTCATATGAAACTTTTTAAACCCCACATTTTTTTTACCTATTTAAAAATGTGACCTTACCGCTTACCACTGCAATCAAATTTAGATCTTTAATAAATTTTTCAGTGTACAATGCTTAATTAGAAAAGTGTTTGACGTCAATACTTGAGTTGCTTGTTTGCCAACTTCTAACAATTATCTATCCTAGTTGCCAAGTTGCCATGATGCTTGTTTTTCCGACGTTCACAATAGATAATCATTAAAAGCAGACATTCAACAAACATGGTATAAGCCAATAGTTTCAGAGCTAATCGGTATTTCCTGCTGTTTTCGCATCTGAGATGCCTAGATCAACAATTGCAATTTGTTACTATAGTACATTAGTTGTGTCAATATTTGAGAGCTGCCAACTTGGCTTACATAAATTTTGTCTCTTCAGATAGAATGAAATTAGGTTATGCTTTGTGTGTATGTTTGTGTGTGTGTGTGTGTGTGTCTGGTTTGCCGATTTGTTTGACTTGACTTTTGTTGCTGGTGTTGTTGACAAGTGTTGCTTGGAATTTTTTTGTTTTTTTCGTATTTTTTGCATTGCAGCAAATCGAGTTTTGCACAATTCGAACCAAAAGTTTTGATTGACAGTCGTAACAACCTTGGGACACGAAATGTGATTTTGGACATCGATTTATTTCCAATCAGGCACAGAGAGATTTGTTATTATTGCGGATTTGCATTCGATATTTTTGTGCAAGGGTGCGAATGAGTAATGTGATTGACGAACATTCAAACTGACAGACAGCAAGCGTTGAGTAATAAAACCCAAGGTTTTGTTTATTGGAAATGTCGTCAAAGTTATTATTAGTACAGACGGATATGGCTATTTCGTCTCGGCTGTTGGTGCTGGTCAAGAATATGTTACAGGCTTTTGAATGGATATGGATTTGTACATCCATTATTCACTTATTACCCATTTTCAATGGATTCAGGGTATTAACTATATAAAGCCCCACAATTATGGTTAGCCGATATTTATTCAAAGATAATATGGAAGATTCGACTGTTTTGAAAACATCGATCATATTTTTTTTACAGCTGACCACAGCAAACTTATACTGTACCCCTACAGGCGAACACACCAGGCACTGGAATTATCAAAAAACTTAAATACTAGCTTCGCAATTATCTCGGACATACTGCTCGACTAAACATCCTTCTCTTAATAACAACAACTTCTTTTCGTTACTAAGGCTAAGCATTCTGCTATAATGTACAAGAACGATTCTCTTCATGCTCGGGTCCTATAAGGGCCTCTTTTTTCTCTATCTGTCTTACTTATCAAGATTTAGATGAGAATTAGGACATTGAAAAAACTAAAGACGAATGTCTGAAAACGTTTTGAAAATAAGTATAAATTAATAGATGTGTATTTCGTCATGAATCGCTAAAAACTAATGGAAACTCAAAGATAAATCGAAGAATAAGGCATTAACTTAACATATAAGATGTTGAAATAAGTTTTAAAGGTTATTATGAAAGTTATCTTAGTTATGCAAAAAGTTCAAGACACACAGACAAACTCATCTTTAATTAATTATTTAATGCTTTTGCCACTCTATTAAAGTTCGAATTACGCAAAAACCCGTCAGAGCAGATTAAAACAGTAAGTGTTTACTTTTGTTTGGATATCCTATGCGTAATTATGATTAGCCGCCTTTGTGCTCACTCTCTCTCTCTCGCGCTGTCTCTCTCTCTGTATCTCTCTTGAGTTAGCAGCTCAGGAAACAATGCTTGAAAGGTAAACAAACAAATCAGAAGTAGCACGTGAGCTGCCTTTTTTGGCACTGTATGGCGACGTTTTGGCGTGTTGTTGTCAAAACAAAATGCTACATGGCTAAGATACACACACACACACACACACACACACATAAACACTCGAAAAGCTCATAGGCAAACAAAATCAATTTCCAGGCAACCAAAAAGCATCCAGCTTTGGGGGACGATTGCGCAACGATTGCGTTTTGTGGGGTGGAGGAGTAGAAAAGTGGGGAAGGGAAGGTTGAACCACAAACCACAGCCATAACAGCATAAGAGCAGAGCACTCACAATAGCCACCAAGCAAAAGTACTTATGTTTTCTTCCTTCCCTCTACAGCTCCACATCGCCCCTCTGTCCACTGTACTTCCATTCCTCTGCCTCTCTTTCTCTCGTGTGCCTACACAAAACACGTGCCGCGTAATGGCGCGTAAATTGTTGCTGCCATCTTAATGTGTTCCCAAAAAACCGCAAAGACTTGAGAAAGTTGCAAGTTGCCATGGGCGTAGCTTGAAGGGTTTATGCCGACTATTTGCTACACCTCAAACTCATTGCAATCTTATCACAATCAACAGTTCTAATGTGAAAAAATACAATGAAAATTTAAAGAACATTTAAGTTTAATGTATTATTAAACGTTAGTACGAATTTATCAACAAGTTTGCAGACATTTATGGTGTTGTAGTAAAATATATCTACGTGCTTTTTTGCCCTGCTTAAAAGTTAATTATTTCTTATTCATAGGAAAAACTTAGCTTAACACTCACAAGCGAATAATGTTAACAGAGAAAACGATTGGTTATGAATAATTTAAAGCCAACATAAAATTAAAAGCTTAATGCTAAATTCAATGTCCTTTTTTTTAACGGATTTAAAACTTTATGTTACACCATAGCAGCATTAAACATTTTTCATGTGTGCAATGGGATATGGAAAAAGCTGGAAGGAATTGAGTTAGCTACACGATTTACACAAATATTAAGTATACGATGTGATGTCATACGATTGGAGAAAAATCTTAACTACGTCCATGTGCATGGGCAGCGTCAACCACATCAACCAAAAATTTAAAGGGATGGAGGTGAACGAGCCTAACAGGCGTCTGATAAGCGACGACGTGCCAGCCAAAAACCAGGTGGATGGAAAGGGCCAAACAACCACAAGCATCAGAAGCATCAACAGCAGCAGAAGCCGCAACAGCCGCAACAGCAAGTAGCAGTCAGTAGCAGGAAATAAACCGAGACATTCGGCGAAAGAGACAACAAACCAAAAAAAAGGGGTTCGTGTGGGTGAACTTGTTGTACACTGCTAAAGACAGCGACCTCAGCTGAGACCAACAGTACCGAACAGAAAAAAAATTCCAAGTGAAAGTTTTCATTTCAATTAGAAAAGTGAGTGTGTACGTGTTTGAAGTTTAACTCACTAACGAAATTATCACGTCAGAAGCAACAAAAAGTTGATGTTGATGCTTTGAGTTTTAGTTTTTTGTTTTGTTAGCTTTATTTGTTCGTGCTTTTTATGTTGGCCAGCTGGGTCTAATATTGCGTCAAGAGCTGAGAGTCGATTCGAGTCGAGTCGCAGTAGGCAATGTTCAGTGTCTGTCAACAGGCACATGAATTGTTAACATGGCCCAAACGTTTGCAGTGCTACAGGTGAGCGTGGCAACGTTGAACGTTGAAAGTCCAGGCAGTGACATACAACAATGCTGCTGCTGCTGCCACTTGGCAGCTAGCCAAAAATGTAGACCAACAAATGTGTGTGTTTGTGTGTGCATGGAAGCAGCGAAAAGGGTGCTTGGGACGCAACCAGTTGCGTTAAGTCGTGCGAGTCACGTTTGATGCCAACTCAGCCCTTGGCCAAAAATAGCCAAAAGTGGGTAATGGGCCAAGGTGTCAAATTGTCAGCGCCTGTTGACCCTCAAAATCAGCAAAACAATACTTTTAAGGTGTATTAAAGTTACGAAGCTATCACAGCATATACAAACAAAAACACTTTGATGTAGATTTTTATTCACTTTAAGTTGAAACAAAATATAAATATTTAAAATAGTTTTGAGTACTGCTTGTACGTTTATTGTTAGAACACAAAAAAGCAAGTTTATTAACATTTTTAGAAATACTAAGAAGCAATGTGTTTTTATTTTATTTATTTATTCTACAGTTTTTAATTTGTTAAGTTTTCTATTAAGTAAATATGAAACTATTTTTGGAAACTATAGATTATTATAACTAATGTTTCAACTCTTTATTTATTTATTTTGTTTTTTATTGTTCTTAAGCTTTTTATAATGATTTAAATTGTTTTCATTCTATTTGTTTATACAAAAGTTATTTTCTTGTATGCTTTCTTTTTATTACATAGCTAAAAATCACACTGAATGGGACCACAGTGCGTATGAGTATTGTTAATGCAACAAGCACTTGAAGCGCAACCCTAACTAATTTTTATAGCAACACTGTTACTGTTAAATGCCAACAAATAGAACGTTGCTGTTGCTGGCATGAAGGCAAAGTCATTTATCATTCATAAAAGTACATGCATATAGACATATATGTATATATATATATATACAAACATAGAAACATCATTTAGTCAAGGTTATATTTTACAGATGATCCCATACCCAAAAGGAAATTATTTAGTTGGAACATTTGATAAATTTAACCACTTGTTAAACCAAAAATAATATTCAATAACAAAACAAATGCAACGTGTGCGCAATTCTTGCGCTTCTCTCTTTTTCTCTCTCTCTCTCTGTCGTTCGCTCTCAACTGGCGCTGCTGTCTCTTTTGAAAGTTTCTACAATGAGTACACACACATTTGGACACAACATACACCAGCGAGAGAATTTCCGAGGCTGAATGGAGGCCAGTTCGACACGAGAGCTCAGCGAGTGCGGACGGGCGAAGCGGACAAACAAACAAACGAAGAAAAATAACCAAACTCAAATAACGGTCGACCGTAATTCAAGGTAGATAACAACGCGTGCTTAAAACAAAAACAACAACAACAGGAAGTGAAAAAAAAAATCAAAATAAAGAAGTCCTGTGTGCGAGAGAGTGTGAAAAAAGCTCAAAGAAAAGTGCTTTAAACATATGTGCCAGCTGCAGTAACGAAAGTAACAAACAGAAATCAAGTGTACTCAATATGCCCGAAATTGTTGAGTTAAATGTTGGCGGTGTCCATTATACGACAACGCTGGCAACACTGCTGCAGGATAAGGGCACGCTGCTGTACGAGCTGTTTGCCAACGCTGAGGGTCGCGAATCGTTGGCCAAGGACAGCAAGGGTCGCTATTTTGTGGACCGTGATGGTGTCCTTTTCCGCTACATATTGGACTTTCTGCGTGACAAGGCATTGCATCTGCCCGATGGGTTCCGCGAGCGTCAGCGACTCCAGCGCGAAGCGGAGCACTTCAAGTTGACGGCCATGCTGGACCATATACGCGGTGAGAGGGATGCCCGTCGACCTGGCTGCATCACAATTGGTTATCGTGGCAGCTTTCAGTTTGGCAAAGATGGCCTAGCCGATGTTAAATTTAGGAAGCTATCCCGCATCCTGGTTTGCGGCCGTGTCGCACAGTGTCGTGAGGTGTTTATGGATACGCTAAATGAGTCTCGGGATCCGGATCATGGTGGCCCAGATCGGTATACGTCGCGTTTCTTCCTCAAGCATTGCTTCATCGAACAGGCTTTCGATAATCTGCATGATCATGGCTATCGCATGGCGGGCAGCTGTGGATCAGGCACAGCTGGTTCAATCGCAGAGCCCAAGCCAGGCGTGGATGCGGAAGAGAATCGCTGGAACCACTACAATGAATTTGTTTTCATAAGGGATTAGAAAACAACTCATCTTTCTTTCCTTCCTTTAAGTTTGTGATACACAACACACAATTTAAAAAAAAAATATCATAGTACACCAAATAGTATGAAATCTTCCTCCCAAAATCACTAAGTCAAAAGATATGCCAAACAAATAGTCAGCTAGTAACTTACACATTAAAATAAAATGTGCCCTAGAATTTGGAGAAGAGTTTCGAAATAATTATTATTATTTTTTTATAATTACACAAAAAAAAGCGTAATCAACTAGCAATTAGTAGAATTTTTTCATTTGGTTCTGCTTAACTTCGAAAATAAATTATTTGTTTTTAGGTAAAAGTTTTTTTTAGTTTAAAATTCTTTGCATACAAAAAATCTATTGCTTGAATTTTTTGGGCAATTTGAAAGCTCTAGGTCATACTTTATTTTAAGTGTACTCAGAGCTATGCATATTAATAAGTAATTCATATGAAATTTTTAGAAATCAGTAAAAATATTAAGGAATTCGAACAGTGTTTTTTTTTGGCAAACAGAGTTTTTCAGTAGATTCAAATTTATTGAGCATACAAAAAATTAAAAAGGGGCTCTAAAAAGAATCGCTATGCACACTTAATCTAAAATGATTTATGCCCACCTTTATATTCCAATGGGAACATTTTAAAATAACGTACAATTTAAACCGAAAACAATTTCCATAGGTTCAAACAGGGAAAATTTTGTTTCCTTGCCAAAAAACCAGCTCCAATTTATCAAAGCTACAACCCTACATATAATTAACTTATTAAAATCACGAATATATGCAACTTTAAATAAAAATAGTGAAAATCAGAAAAGGGGAACGAAAAAGTATTAAATAAAATAGAGAAGAAGAAACAAATTTTATTCGAACAAAACTAGAAATAATTTTACAAAACAAATAAAAAATATTTATAAACATATAAGTAGGGCCAATTCTAGACAAAATGCGTAAGAATTAATCAGCTAACTTACTAATGCAACTATTAAAAATACGGGTCACTTCTTAAATAAACTATACAAAATATAAAGAACGAAATAAACAATTGTTGAACTTTGAAAAAAAGATAGTTGAAAGCCGAAATAAAACCTAAATGTAGCCGTATTATTAGCAAATTCAATAACACTCAATCCTCAATCAAAATAATTAGCAAAATATTCAAATAGTAAATGGAATTTCAAAACTTTCTCATGATACCAATAAATATAGAAATAACAATTTTCTTAAAGGAAATCCGAACAAAAAAGAAATTCAATTCAATTTCCACAATCATTTCCTACACAGATGGACAAATAAAATCAATAATAAGCACATATTTTATCCCGAGGGTAGGAAAAACTGTCATCCAAATAATGCTCATGTCAAATGAACATAAATATCTGCTGGCGTCGTAATCAATTTAATGTTCGAAAAGCGAAAAACTAAATCAAGTGTGTTGCGTTATAGATAAGGGACTTAAAAAAATAAATAAAACGCGGATTGTTTTTAACGAATTTGAAATATCATTACTGTACTTAAGTTTTATGTGATTTTTAATTTTTAAATATATATATATTGAAGAGAAAAGTATTAATAAATTATGTATTTGGCCCGCTTTCATATATATTTGAAAAAAAAAAAAATTTTGCCAAACAAAATTACTTCCATTAAATATAACACACATACAAAAACATACCAAAAATTTGCTGAACTATAAGTAAAATGTAACAAAATCAACACAAAGCAGTTTAAATTGATGTTTTGAGTAACAATCAATTTGAGCGTATATAATTTTTGTTTTTTGTTTTTTTGTAACAATGCGGCACAAATAAATACTGCATTGAACTGTGGTTTTGTTGTTTATGTTTACGAATTCCTTTTTCATTAGCACAAATTAATATTTACATACGTATGTCTTTGTACTATAAATATTTGCATGTCATGCAAGCAAATTCAAAAAACGCTTCAATAGAAACTACTACATGTAATGATAATATACACATATACATATATAAACGCGATAATTGTATAAAACGAAATATAATTGTTCACACTTACACACAAACACATTCATACACTAACTGTATTGTATTTTACGAGTATGCATAAAAAAAGCAAAATGTTTGAGATAATACAAAAATAAAATACGAAAAAATAAAAATCACAAAAGCAAAGGCCTCATAAAATACTAGTTATGTTGAGGTAAAAACTAGAGCGTATTTATATATATTTAAACCAATTGTCGATACTGATTTATCTATAAATGTTTTAGCATTAAGTTCAGTAAGCATTGAACGAATATATGAAAGCAACAACAACAACAAACAAACGTAAATAAATATATTAATATGTATGAATAAAATTAAAACCTAAACAAAAGTCAACGTATTATGAACTTAAATAAACCGCAACCGAAAAGGTGCAACAAAACAAAATCTCTGTAAAATACAAAAAAAAAAAACCAAATACTACAAATAATAAAAGATAACTATAATATTAAAGTGGTTGGCTTTTAATGCTTGTTAACGTTCGACTTTACGACTATTCTGTTTAGAGTTTACAGGTTTTTGCTTTTTATTGTCATGGGAAATGTGTTGGGAAAAGTTTGTGTTGCTGATTTTGACACAAACTAATGCAAATAAACTTTTTACTATTTTTTTTTGGTAAGCAAAATTTTTAACATTTTTCATTTAAAAATTAGCTTGACTTACCCAAATATTAAATATTAACAATATATAAAGTATAAATCTTTTAATATTATGTAATTTTTACATATGTTACATAATTAATTTTATTTCACAACAATATTAACAGTTTGAAGTATGTTTTTGATATTTCAAAATGTTTTTTGATATTTGTTTCGTATATTTGAATTTTATTTCTTACAATTTTTCATTTTTGCTTCAAGTGATTTTTGTTTGTGAACTTTTAAGTTACTTTTTTTTTATTTCCTTGAGCTAATTTTTTCTTTAGGTAGTCTTTTTTATAGTTACTAAAATACCTAAAAGTAGTGTGAAAAATATTCAAAACTTAGTTTCGTGTTTAATTAAAATGGAATAATTTTATGTTCACAGCTAATTAGCATGCTTTTCAATTCAGGATTATAAGGTACTAATTAGAAATTGATGACATTTCATTTATTGATTGAATTGTTGCAACAACAACGACAGCACCACCTTCCCACACATTGGCTTACCCTTTGCACGCTCCACAGAATTCGTTGATGTTGATTGACGCAATAATAAAAAAAAAAGACGCAAATCGTGAGTGCCATTAAAATTGATGAAATAACACCGTGAAAAATGAAGGACAAAAAAAAAGGTAGCAAAAAATATTAATAATGCATTAATAATGCAACAGCAACAACAACAGCAGCAACAGTAGCAACAAAAGGTGCATGAAGCACAAATGCCAGCCACACAATTTCGGTGGCAGTCAAATGCCTTAAAATAAGGAGGCAAGCGAGCAAAAAAAGAGAAAAGTATTGTAAATAAGTGAAAAGCCAACGAGATGAATGAATACCGACCTTTGAATATAAACAGCGTAAACAATTCCGTATTTGTTTAAATTCAAGGCAGGCAACAACAATCATTTACTAACGCACTGCTGAGTGAAAGAGCGAGCGCGATAGCTAACGAGCTAAAGAGGGTAAGAAATAAAGGTCTCACTTTAAGTCCTGTGTCGGCTCGCGCTCTCCCTTCAGCTCAGTTCATGAAAAGGAACAGCAGCAGCAGCAGCAGCAGTCGCAACGATGACGAGAACAAAAAAATGTTGAAAATTAAACGAGAAAAAGGCAAATGCTTTCTTTTCACATTATGTGTGTGTTTGTATGTGTGTGTTTGTATGTGTGTGTTGACTGTGTGTGTGTGTCTTGAAGTATGCTTCAGAAACAAGTCAAAGCAAATGGGGCAAAGTGCAAAGGAAAGACGCAAATGCAGCCATCTTCTTTAAAATCTGTAGAGACAAGAGACACCAAAAGCAGATGGTTAGGGCAACAAACGGAGGGAAAGCAGGGCACAGGTGATGGGGGTAAAGTGGGCATTCGCCATATTCGCCTTTTGCATACTAAGCATCCTACCTAAGGCATTTCACGTACATTTCTATCTTTCTGTAGACTCTGGGTTCTGTTTATTGACTCTAAGCCGAGGACAAGCACACGATATGCAAAGCGTACAGTTGCTGGGTATATCCGAATACAGCAACCCAAGAGGACATCAACAAAAATTGTTAGATGTACGATTGCAGTCGAACTTCTTCTTCTGTCACTGAAACAGAATAACCTTGTCAAAACTTCGACGTTAAACACAAAAGTTCAACATATGGCTTAAAATTATTTATAACAAATTGAAATTAAAGAACCTTTGAACATTAAAATCAATGGTGTTGGCTAAAAATACTAACATTTTTTTATTTTTTAATTTTTTCGTATACTTTATGCAAAAGTATGTATGAGACATGAGGAAGCATCTTCAACCCCATAACATATATATTCTTCATCAGCATCAATCGACTCGGCTCGATAGAGCTACACTATAAGAGCTAGAGACTTCAAATTTGGAACATTAGCTCGCCTTATCCCTAGTCAGTAAAATTTTTTTCAAATTTTCGATAGCTCTTTCCGTTTCCGATATACACATGGGATCGATAACAACAAAGTCTTGAATTTGAAAACTTTGACTTTGGCGTTTGAAACATTAAGGAAAATAATGACAATCTGTAAAAATTTTATTAAAATCGGCTTAGCAACACCAGAGATATGAAACATTCAAGTTAAGTCAAGTTTGCAGTATGCGCGTACACACACACACACACATACTTGTAAGTATGGTGCTTAGGGTATCTTCTAGTCGGGATTTCCTTACAAGAGCCTTCTAACTTTAACAAATTTAATATATTTTTTTTCTAGCAAACAATCTGAGGTTGCGTTGAAGAAGTTCTACTGTATATGTAAATAAAAGGCAGCAGTGCCACGCCCACAAAATACAGTATACAGACGAACAAACGGCCAGACGGTTCAACTAACTGACTGACTGACAGCCAAGAAACGGACCAGTAGTATAAGTCAGACTGTAGATGCCATGAAATTGAAATGATGGCTTTTTGTCTTTTACGCTAAATTACCTTGATTTGATTTGATTTGGCCCCGGACTCAACTTGATGACTTTGCCTCGTTAGGTGAGCCTGAGAGACTATACACATAGTACTATTGTCGGAGACTGTTCTTGTTCTTGCTGTCATCATTATCAAAATCAACAGCAACACCAACACCAACGGCATCAACTCGAGTCAAAACGAAAAGCTTCACAAATGCGTCAAGCAGTCAGTTACGGTGTCACCTTCAATTAGTTTCAGTTTCACAAGGACCTTTTTTTCCTTGAGCTTGAGGGGGAGAAGCTAATGCCAAGCACAAGGCAACATCTGAGCTGCCTTATTAATTCATAAATACGCATTTTGACTAGGTCGCACTCAAGACGCTTTAAATTTATGTCAATTCATTTAGCGCGAGATAATGCTAAGAAAATGAGCACGAACAAATTCTTCTTCTTTATTTGCAAACTTCGGTTAGCCCTTTTTCTTGCTCGCAATATAAAGCTTGCGAATTCGAATCTACTTCATCCTTGTCTTACTCAATGTCAAGGATGGGTACCTTATTATGTCCTTATGTGTTGTTGTTGTTGCTGGTCGAGTGTTTTTGGTAAAGGTGTTCTTTAAGCTAATATGATGAGCTTAAGTTCGGGTCTTTATCGCGTGATGTGACGCACCTCCCCCTCCCCACTTGTGGCTTAATTGGCATTATAAAGTTTTTAATTGAAAAGCCAAAAGCCTCCCAGTTGCCATTTATCCATCGCTCTATCACAATAAGGCGCAAATGGCGTCAAAATATGTCTGACAAATGACGCTTGCCTAAAAATTTGGTTGATTTTTAATTTTTAAAATCTAAGATTTTACTGTTATCGATACCATGTGTATATCGACAACGGAAAGAGTTATCGATAAGTTAAGTAAAACTGCAAGCACTGACTGTACGCGTTAATTAAAGGGTTTAGGGTATCGTCTAGTCGGCATTTCTCGACGAGAGCCTTCTTACTTTTTCGTGTCGTAGAAGTCAGTTCTAAAAACTATTTTACTTAATAGATATATAATGAAGAACAAATATTAATGTTTATTTTTTTTACACATTTTTACTTTTTCATGAATAAAATTAAAAATTTAGGTTAGAAATTCAATTTAAATTAACTTACGAAATAAACCATAATGATTTCCTTAAGAATGTTTCACTTTTGAATTGCAGAATTGAATATTGTGTTATTTCGTCTTGGCCTTAATATAAGTGTTAAATTTAAATTTGGTTGAAAAACTTTCAACATGACAATCATATAATCATTTTAAAGAAATTCACTTTTTAAACATAATCCAGTTATTTTAAACGATCAGCCAAATTCATTTGCTGCACGACAGTCATTACGCTGAATGCAAACTTAGCCACCTTAAAGTTTCAAAGCTTTAGGATCAACTCAAACAAAGTGTAATTAACACACTCACCTTCATATTGTTTTCCATTGAGATTTTAAAGAAGCCACCCGCACTGAAAATAATTGGCTGTTGCAGATGCTGCAAAAAGATCAACAAAGTGGATTTGTATCTCTTCTCAGCACTGAGCCAGTTCGATTGAGATAATAAGTTTGACATATCTATGCAATCATCGGCAAGTAAATCGCAAAGGTGGCAAAAAGGAAACGTTTCCAATATGACAGCAATTACAAACAAAATTGATGAAATTACGCCCAGCGGATCAGCGAAATATAAAACATTAACCATCGTAATACCCAAAACGACGCCAATCAGCATAATCTGAGTGAATACTGTCTGCGACATTACAGGGCGCATTCGGTTACAGCATCTGTTAAGGAATTGTTTAAAATAATTCCAATATATACGTGTATATGTAAAAAACTCACTTTAATATCAGCCTGTGATAGATAATGCAGGACACCAGGTCTTCATAGTTCTCAGCCTCTGTTTTTTGTGCGTCTGTGCGCAGATTGCGAATGTGATCCTTCAAGATATCAACATGAGTTCGAAACATAATGATAAATACGAGATTATAAGTGTCAAAAACAATCCCTAAAACTGCAGCATAAAAAATTAACAAGAACTCAAGTATCGCTTGCATCCAAAATCTACCAACTCCATCGCGCCAATCAAACAATGGATTATAAATCATCCAGGGTGCCTGACCGATCGCGACTCCATTTATAAATGTGGACACGACATAACTTAAATAACAAATGGTGTAAATCAGCACGATTTTATTACAACGAGCAACAGCTTTGTGAACCTTCCAGCGATCGCTAGTCTGCAGAAGCTCATCTATGGTGTCAAATATTAGTTCTGTCTGATTCAGACGCGTATAGTGTATAGACATAATTAAAGTTTTCGTGGTAGCTCCGAGTAAATTAATCACCAATTGAAACGAACTTAAAAATTGTCCTGGCGTAAACTTCTTAAAGTCAACAATCAGGCTGAGCACATATGCAATGGGTAGATAAAGCAATGTAAACAAAAATATGAAGTATTTATAAATTTGGCAAGCAATGCGTTTGAATCCCATCTCTGGTGCCATCCAACCCAAAAAACTAAACACTCGATTCAAATAGATGTTACAATCCCTCGAACGTGTTCGTTTCGGAAGCAAAGCGGGATATATGAGCTTAAATATCCTGGTCATTTTAAGTATTACTGTGGCCAGAAAGGAAATGTTTTAGCTTTTATATCAGTTCAAAAGTGCGCAAATTTCTTGATCCAGTTGTTTGGTTTCACACCTTTTGAGACCAACTGCACTGTAATTAGGCTGTCAAAGCAGCCTGCACGAAGTGCACAAAAACTAATAGTTCTCATTGTACTGATTAAGAAATGTGAACATTTTCCCATTTTTAATGGGATCAGGGTATAAACAGAACTGATTTGAGCATTGGTAGAATTGTATGTGAATACTTGCAGCATTATTTTATATATATATATATAAAGTCATATAAGAACAAAGACGTTTATTCAAATTTTATTTTCAAACTAATTCGCTGTGATATAATAAAATTAAATTCTAAGCCAAAGCGCAAAAGTTTTAAATTGATTTTATTAAACATTTTAACTCTTTCCGATCATTAAGTGTAAAGCTTATTAAGAACGATCTGGTATCTGTCATCACGCTGTTATCTTATACACTTGCAAAGGACTTAATGCATTGAAAACTCCCAGCTAACTGTTCGTAATTGAATCTACCTGAATGTTAGTCATTGGGCAGGATACCATATGCAATGAAAATTATAGCTGCAAAAAGATATTGTATTCCAAGTGATTTTGTATTTTTTATGCTCAGCATCGACCAGTCAAGTCAGATTATGCATTACAATCCTCACGAACTAAAACGATATATCGATTAAATGTCCGATTATCAAAGGCAATACCGCATAAATCATGGGTCGAAATCTAGATTAATACTGCATTTCCAGTATTTAAAATAATTCTTTCTCGAAATTCATAAACAAATTCGTCCAAAAAAAAAAAATCAACTAGATCAATATTCAAGATGTATAAGTATTAATCATAGTTACTTTCAGCACAATGGCAACTGCACAAAAACTTTATATGACATTACTGGACATATTAAGTTAGAGCATTTGCAGTAAGAGAATATTTGTTATATTATATATAAATATATTATCATTACTTTTCTCAGCTTCTATTTTGTAAGGATTAGCATGCAGAATACACGAATATGCTATAAAATAACAACAAGAAGAGCTCAAAGAATATTAACAAACATGACAGAACATGTATACATATTTTTCGTATATAGCGTATATATCCTGTTCAAACAGAACCAGAAAATCAATGTGCATGAACATTTCAACACATGACACAGTTCGCACAATTAAATGTCTTTTTTTACACCCAAAAATTCGCTTGCCCTTAACCTTAACGTATCCTATTTATACTAGATTCATCAAATCCGTGCATGGGATATTCGCAAATGTCCTTTCACGCGTCCTATGGTATCATTTACCCATCAATTTGACAACTGCAATTAAAAGTTCGTTTTCAATGGCATGGAACTGTCAAGAGAAGAAAGAGTTACTTCACAAGCAGAACGAGGAATATAAAAAAAAAAAAAATGCGTCTTTAACTTTGATCTAAACGCACAAAATCTAAGCATGGGATATTCGCATATGTTATTTTCCCCTGTCAAAGGGTGTGAATTGCATGCCCCAAAATATATCATGTACTTAAAGTTATTGATAAATGTCAATTCACATCAAATGCAGTATATACAAATTCACAAAGTGGCGAAGCGAGTATTAAGTTTGTAAAAAGGGTATAATGGTTTGTGCAAAAGTATGTTACAGACAGAAGGAAGTATCTCCGACCCCATAAGGTATATATATAATTGATCCGCATCAACAGCCGATTCAATATAGATTAAGGGATTTAAAAAAAAGCGAAAACGCTTTTCACTGTGAAGTTTAATTACAAGAGTAAAAGTAAATCTTTTCCCTTCCATACCGCCATTAAAAACTATATAAAAGACACCAGTTTTTGATGCATTCGAACCGAGTCATGGAATGCAGAAGTGTTTCTACTCTGCCAACCTATGAAGTATCTTGGTCATTTAATTGTTACCAAAACGATTCTTTAAATTAAATCGATGTAATATGTTGCAGTGCTCACGGCAGCGACCTGAAGTGGGTTTCGGTTACCCTATAGGACGATCAGAGAACCCGATCCATCATTCTCATAACGCTTGCTGCTTTTGTTGGCGCCATTCGCTTGCTCAGCTTTGCTTGTTGTGCGCAGACTCCAAAGCCTAGCAGGACGAAACATCCGAAGCCATACTGTTAATGGGTAAGTGTGCATCCGGAAAGCCTTTATAACTTTGAGCAATTTTTAATTTTAGGTATTGGCTTCTTTATCACATCACTAGCCTGTATTACATGGAAGTAAAGAAACGCACAGCGTTTGGTTCAGTTACAAGAAATTAATTCAATTAAGTGCAAATATAATTTTAATTGATGAAAATAGATTTAAAAATCCAACGCAAATTACTTAGCAATTAACTTATCAGCTATCCATGGAATAAAGGCACCAACATTTGTGTACACTGCCGGAATGCCACCACCACAATTTTCTGTTCCATAGCTAACTATTCCATATTGAACATAACGTTGCGAATCGTTATATTTTGAAACAGAAAATAGTGGTCCACCGGCGTCGCCATTGCATGAATCGTGTCCGAGGTTGCCAGCGCAGAGTTGACTCAATTTCACCTCTTTATTAAAGTTACTTTGGCAAACTGAGCGATTGTTGTTAATGACTGCAGTCTCCATGGGTAAATCGGAGTCCGGATGGGTTTCAGTTTTGCCCCAGCCAGTTACAAGGAACTCTTCCATCTTTTCGGGTTCTTCTTGAAGTGTTCTATTCAATGGCAAACAGATGGGTCTAATGTTCCCTATGGAAAATATTACATAAGCTTTTGAAAAGAATAAATTAATAATAACGATTTAACTTACTTTGGTTGCCAACGTCTCGTATTAGCTTTACTAATGCAATATCATTTTCACCAGTTTCTCGAGAAAAACTTTCGTGTACAAAGATTTTTTCAAAAGGTACATCTTCAACAGGCGGTGCACATACTTGTGCATTTGTCTTAAGACAGTCGATTTCGGTGGTTATTTGGTGCTCACCCAAGCGCACGAAAAGTCTATGGCATTTTATAATGAATAGTAGTTGCTTTAGCGAAATTAATTAAATGTTACTTACAGTTCTCCTCCATCTAGAAAACATTGAGCAGCAGTTAATACGAAACCTATTTGATAAAGTGGATTAAAGACCAGAGAAACAATTAAGATAGTTGCGTTAACTTACGACTTGATATTAAAGTGCCGCCGCAAGTAAATTCATCAACCTCGTAACCTCTTCTCACCATAAGAAGAGCCATCCAGGGTCTTGACATTAATATTACTTCATGTCCGCCGATACTCTTTTTGTATCGACCAGAACGTCCAGAATCCTGGGGCACCAATGTTTTATCTCCCTCTGATCCACCAATACGTCCACAATCCTGTTCCAACAATATTTTAACTCCCTCTGATACTTCTTCCTCACAGCACACATAACCCTGGTGTATATAGTAATTCAAACATTCATTCATACATATATAAACAACTAAACTGTGTACTAACCCTTTTATGAACAGGACAAGCAGAATTATGGATGTACTCACGATCAGCTCCTGAATTTTGATTATTTTTGATACGGCTTATGATTGAATCAAATTTTGGACAGTCTTTCAGAGGCTTACAACTTCCAGGGAGTCCATCTTTTCTTGTGCAACTGTTATCTGTGTATAAGGCATATTTTCAAAGTAGTTTTTGTATGCGAATTTGTATTATTTGTATTATAGTACAAATTTGCTTACTTGTATCATCGGCCATCGACAGCCGACAAGCTAATGCTATATAAAGTGCAAAACTCAAAACACTGATTATGTTCATTGCGAGTGAAGATGCAAAACCGAACTGAATTGGAAACTCAAACGACTGGCTTATAAAGAGAATTGTTGTGCATACATACATTGATGTTCGTAAATATATATTTCTATCTTTGTGTGTATTGCGTTTGCTTATCAATAATTTTTATACCCATTAAAAATGGGAAAAAGGGTATAATGGTTTTGTGCACAAGTATGTAACAGGCAGGAGTTAGCATATCCGACCCCAAAAAGTATATATATCCTTGTTCAGTATCAATAGCCGAGTCGATTAAGCCATTTCCGGCAGTCCGTCCGTCTGTCCGTATGTGTGAACGCGTCGATCTAGTTCTCTGGATCTCTCTTGTTTGCGATTTTTGATAACTCTGCCAGTTGCCGATATACACTTGGGATCGATAACAACAAAATCCTGAATTCGGAAAACTTTGAGACGGCGTTGGGAAGATTAAACAAAAAAACTATAAAATGTTTTGTAGAGATAAGAGATATAATTATTTTATATTGATATATGCACACTCAAGTACTTTCCTTCAATAATTTTGATGCTCTTTCTTTTCAACTTTTGTGCATAATAAGTAAGTTCCAAACTATGAAATGTTTAATGAAATAATAGATATAATTTTGTTTTTTCGAATGCTATTTTCAATACAGTTAAAATTCTGTTTATAGTTGACGATAAAGATTTATAATATTTTGTATTTACTTTATCATATAGTATATGAAAATATTTTGAAATATATAAAAATGTTTGAATTTTTATTATTTTTAAAACATTTTCAGCTTAAAGAGCATTTGCTTGTCGATTTGACTATTGAATCATTTTGCACTGAGTCAAAAAGTTCTTTGAAAATACCAATATTTAAATATTCAAGCACTTTCGCATTTAACAATAATTACAACAACTACACCAACTGCAATAGCTCAAGTCTTTGCAACCATTGCCATGATAAGCAAAAATACAAAAAATACTTGTTGTATTTATCAGTTGGTGTTGTTTCTGTCGCACCAGCTAGTTAAACCCGCGACCAAAAAATTTTGGACGGCAATTGCCTTTACGTTGCATGTGTGTTGTGTCTGTGTTGCTCCGGTCTCTTTTCCCAAAAATTATGTTAAAGTTCAAAACGTCTATCAGAATACCTGGAAACTTGCTGGCGGATCGCATTTTGGAAAGAAAACAATATATATATATATGTATATATATTATAAAAGATGCTAAAAAGAAGCGATTTCGTTCCTCTCCTTTTTTATACTCTGATCCCATAAAAAATGGGAAAAAGGGTATAATGGTTTTGTGCAAAAGTATGTAACAGGCAGAAGGAAGCATCTCCGACCCCATAAAGTATATATATTCTTGATCAGCATCAACAGCCGAGTCGATATAGCCATGTCCGTCTGTCCGTCCGTCTGTCCGTCCGCGTGTCCGTCTGTCTGTCCATATGTTTGAATGCGTCGATCTCAGAGACTATAGGAGCTAGAGACTCCAGATTTCGAACTTAGGCTCGCCTAATCCCTAGGCAATACATGTTTGTTTCCGATTTTGGATAACTCATCCCGTTTCCGATATACACATGGGATCGATAACAGCAAAATCTTGAATTTGGAAAAATTTGAGACAGCATTTGAATTATAAAACAAAATAATGAAAATCTGTCAAATTTTTTATTAAAATCGGTTAAGAAACACCGGAGATATGGGGCATTGAAGTCGTGTATGCAGTATGCGCTCACATACATACACACATACTTGCAAGCGCTGACTGTACGCATAAAAAGGAGGGATCAGGGTATCGTCTAGTCGGGGTTTCTCGACTAGAGCCTTCATACTTTTTTTTTTTCTCTGTGCCTTACACAAATATATTTTGGGGAAGTGATTAAAAAAGTTCTCCGACCGCTGCTCTATAGAGTCAAAGATGCCTTCCTCTTCCTCTCACATGAATCTGGGCAGCGTAATTTTATTCTCTTTGCCATATTTTTTATGGGCTTAGGTCATAAAAAAAATTAACAAAATAAATTACAGCCGTTTGCCAACACAAAACAGGTCCCATAGATTAATTATAATTAAGGACCCAAAACACCTCTTCTGGCTAGTGGCATATGTAAATATTAAAGGTTAAGAGCTAAGTTTTCTTTTTCTTTCATCTGATTTGTTCGCATGCTTGAATTTATTTTTACTTGCTCGTTTTAATGGTGTCACAAACATTTGGCTTTATTTCACCCCAAAAACATCCGACACACAACAAATGTCATTGCGTGTGTTACACACACACACACACACACACACACACATTATCATGCACATATCCCTTTCGAAGTCTCGGCTGGCATTGGTCAGACATATTTGTTTTTACGATGCAAGCTGTATATTTTCACAACTACAACTACAACAGTCCGAAACCGTACTTACAACTCTTATTTGCCGTTAGTTTTAAAGGTCTAAACGTGCTCAATGTGCTCGCATATTGTATGAGTACGAATGTGTGCGTAGGTCGTAAAATAAGCGTAGGGGAAAATAATTGAACGTAAGAAACTATTTATGACAATTGCAACAATTTGGTCTTCTTGAGAGCTTCTCTTAATGATCAGATACAATTTTGACCTTAAATGAGTCCGACCATGTAACAAATATACCAAAAACTGGTAAAACTTTTGTATTTGTCTAACACAATTTGATCAAGAAACGAAAAAAAAAAGAAATTCCCAAAAAATAATTCTTACGATTGTTGCCTCCTGTGAGGGTTGAACTCACGGCCTTTGGTTTACGAGACCAACGCTCTACCACTGAGCTAAAGAGGCTTTCAGCATAGTGTGGCTAAATGAGCAATAGTAATAATGGCAAAAGAAGAAGCATTTTAGAAGAAAACAAGACAGCAATACTCTTCAAAGATCGTTGCCTATTTTTCGAGAAATACACTTACGCAGTGGAAATGGTTAACGGGAATATGCTTGATCACTTTGGGCTGGAAAATAGAATTCACTTCTCAATTTCGGTGCCGCTGGTTGATTTAAAATCATGCTGAAGAGCATTTTAATTATTAAAACATTATTAAAAAAACATAAAAAGTTCGATGTAGCACGCTGCCTCCTGTGAGGGTTGAACTCACGGCCTTTGGTTTACGAGACCAACGCTCTACCACTGAGCTAAAGAGGCGTTGCGATGTGCGCTGTCCAATGCCATACACAACGTTACTCACTGAGCGTCAACATTTCTGAGCACACATTGGGAGAGAGAGAGAGAGCGAGCGAGTAGGTGAAATAAAAGTGGAGAGTTGGGCGTGCGCATTTGCTGGAATTTGTACTGAACGCAATACATGCCTGTGTTTGTATACATGTAGGCTTGTATGTACACACATCTGGAAAAAATATCAAACAAAATGTGAAATATGTATGATTAAAATTGAGCAACGCTTTGCACTTATCGTTTATTAAAATGAAAGTGATAGAAATTTTATCTTTAAACGATAGAAAAAAAACTATGATTTAGTGAACAATGTACCATTAAAAATATATACTATACTTTATGTATTCAACTTGTGGTTGAATGAGAATACAGAATAAAAGCGGAAATGCTTTTGTGGCATGCTCAGATTGAAAGCACTTCCTGTCCATCAGGCTGACTAAAACGTTTTGGACAGCATTCCCAATTGTCCGACTAGAGCAAGTTTATGCAAATTTTTTGTTCTCCAAATCCTTTTATACTCCACGGACACCGTCTCTCTCTCTCTCTCTCTTTCTCTCTCTGTCATACACTCGCTTCATTGAACTCGCACATCACTGTCGCACGCTCTTTCCCACTCGCTCGCATTTCTTTGCACACTAGCTTTTGTTGGCCTTGGCTTTGTTTCTACTTTACCACGATGACAAATTCACTTGTCCGACATCACAATTGTTGAAGCTTCATGAATGATGGGCATATTCCCCGCTAACAGATGTGAATGATATGTATGTGTGTGTGTGAGTAACAATACTATTAGCTACAAATTGAACAAGCTAGCAAATAGAAACAACTAGCATACGACACACGCTAACGAGCTTTTACTACTCCCACAAGTCAAACCTGAACACTGAATATAATAGCGCTATTACATACTATAACAACAACAACAACAACATACAACCCACACCTCTATTCAGTTTTTTGAGTGATTTACGCAACCAGCAAATTAATTGTTGCTAATCAAGTGATTTGAAACTTTCATGCAAGGCACTCGTAAAGTTGTTGTACTTCTTTCACGATACTAAATATACTTGCAACATTTTATGAACACGATTAATTACTACCTAGCTATTATGCGAGCACCATTAAAAATGATGTGAACATAAGAAATGAGCCACATTTATTTCCATTTTTTTCTTTCTTACTTCAAGCACATATAAATAAGTAAAGCTTTAGTTTTTGCGTAAGTAAATTGAAGCAAAAATTCCTAAATCAGATCATCGATAAAATGTTCTTCGTTATAATGAAAGAAAGTGGCCAAAATCCAAAATAAAATCTATAGTTTGTGTATTAATTTTGTTTAATCGAAGAAGATTGAAATACTTATACAATATATAATGATTCTTTTTTATTTTGAGATTTAGGAACAAAAATTTGAAAGGAACATTTTTTTTTCTTCATTGCTTATGAGTTTTAAATACCTTTTTTCGATTTATTTTAATTTTACTGAATTGGATTTTAAATTAATAAAAATCTATATCGCAGAAAAATATTCTCGCTTCCTTCTTCTAACAGTTAATTATTTCCAGACTTAAAGTAAGTACTATAAAAACAAACTTAAGTTAGTTGCTTAGATAAGTTAGTCGTTATTTTTCTAGTTGTTGCTGTCAATTAATTAACATTTGTTACAGTTCTTATAAAAAGAAAAACGCTTTTCAACTCACATAAAAAGTTTAACTAGCTAATAAATCTCTCAACTCTTAATTAAGTAGATTTGTTTTATTTGTTTAGACTGCATTTAAAGGTACTATATTAAATCGATGATTATCCAACTAAGCTAAGTAAACTGAAATTATTTCAACAGCTAATAAAATTTCAAAAGCTGCATGGAATATTTATTTATTAGTGCTTTGGCCGTTAATTCAAGTGCACAAATAATCAAAAGTTGTGAAAATAAATTTAAATGACCAGCCGCAAACGTCAATGAAATTCACTGAAAAGGTATTAAGAAAAGAAGGAGAACAGAATGAGATAGAAACAAGAGAGAGAGAGAGAGAGAGATTAAAAAGAGAGCACGCTTGATGAGGCACAAAATGTAATTTGATAGAAGCTGCGGTATTTACAGATTAACGAAATTAGCATAATGAATGATTTGGGTATAAAATTAATAGACGACAGCGGACAATTCCATTGAGAAAAAGGACAAATTATGTCACGGTACAGTTAACTAACTCCTAATAAACAATTGAACCTTTTAAAGCATTTTTAAGCATACAAAGTTTAAACATAAAACGAAAATGTTAGCATTAATTAAATATGAATATGGAAAATTATTGTTATTCAAGATTACTTAAATTAAATATAAATACAATAAAATGTATAAAAAATATTTTATTTCAACTTGTTTTATAAACATTTAAATATTTGTGTTGTAGCCAAAAAGCTTTACAAGTCTTTGTAGCCATATATTACCTGGAACTATTTTGACAAAATAAAACAATTTTCGAATAATTAAATTATTAAGCGAATTTGATTTGTGGCTTAAAATAAACAAAACAAGAAGGCTCTAGTCGAGTCTACTACACACGTACAGTTAGTGCTTGCAAGTATGTGTGTGTGTGTATCCGTGTGTATGTGTACGCGCATATCGCATACTTTGCTTAACTTCAATGTTCCATATCTTCGGTGTTGCTTAGCCGATTTCAATAAAAATTACAAAGATTGTCATTATTTTGTTTAATGTTTCAAATGCTGCAAAGTTTTCCAAATTCAAGATTTTGTTGTTATCGATCCCATGTGTATATCGAAAACGGAAAGAGCTATCGAAAATTTGAACCAAATTTGTACTGCCTAGAGATCCGGCGAGCTTATTTTCCAAATCTGCAGTCTCTAGCTCTTGTATACGGACAGACTGACCGACATTGCTATATAGACTCGGCTGTTGATGCTGATCAAGAATAAATATACTTTATGGGGTCGGAGATGCTTCCTTCTGCCTGTTACATACTATTGCAAAAAAGCATTATACACTTTTAACCCATTTTCAATGGGTTCAAGGTATAAAAATAAAATAACTAAAAGCAGCAAATAAATGATGCAAAATATTTAATTAAGGGAAATTTGCATATAATAATATAGTATATGACTGCAACAAAGATATGAAATAAGTCACAAATAAAGCACAATGTCATTCAGCAAGTCATTCAGTCAGTCCGTCATTTGTATTCTTTGAGCTCTTTCATTCACACACACACACATATGTATATTATACATTTGTGTTTGTGGTATTTGTTTTTTTTTGTATTTGAATAATACAATTACAAGCTATTTCAACGTTGACTTTGTTTTCTACTTTTCGCTTTCAGTTTTTTGTTATGGTTTGTTGTTGTTTTAGCCTGGCAGACCAACAAGTGAACAGCAAACACAAAGCACACAAGAACACAAAGCACAAAACAAAACACACACAGAAACAGAAGCCGAGGGGGAAGAGTGACCAAGGGGGGAATGGGTGGGAAAAGAATATGTGGCAGGCAGGCTATGGACACGGACACGGACACTGACGGCACGCAAATAAAATGCCACACCCATTGTCTACTTTTGTTTGCGGCTTCAGAAATATGAGTATGTTTATGGCTGTAAATATGGTAATAGACCGATATAAACTGATAGGTATATTAGGGATATATATCATGCTAGCAGCTAGCAGCTAGCAGCTGGGCTGATAAGTTAATTCAATCTTTACACGTATTTTGTTTAAATTTAAAAATTACTTTTTTTACAGGTAGATTTTTTTTAAAAAGATTTTGACAATTTAAAGATGAATAATGATGATCAAAAATATTTAATTAATAATATTATAATATTGAAATTTAATAAATATATTTTAAATCTATTCATCATCAAGATATTAAAGTATTACCTTCTAAGAATAAATTTTATTTTGATCAAATTAAAGCAGTGTAAAAAACTTTATCCTCGATCAAAAATGTTTGGTTAAAGTTGAAAAATAAGTTCAAGCGAAAGTTACCCTTATCTTTCGAAATATGAACCCTTCTTTCACCATCAGAAATAGTTCGAATAGAACAAAATTCTCCATTTAAAGTTTGGAAACTTCTTGAAAATGCCAACCCAAACTAAAAACTTAAGGAACTTTTGAAGTTCACACACACACACACAGACGCACTGTTAAGTTAAAGTATTAATTACTTGCATCTGATAAGGTCAAAGTTAGCTGCGTGTGACCTGGCGAGTCATAAACCTGTTGTGTTCTGTTCTGTCATCCATTTAAATGGCTTCGTCCTTCATCAAATGGCAACTGAATTATTGGCATGTGTTTGAAGTGTGGGTCAAAAGGGAAGCTTTCTTGTTAATACTCACACTAACGACGCTGATAAAGACAAAGCTGACGGCTGTGTTTTATATATATTATAGTATATATATATAGTACCACTCGCATATTGTAGACGTTCGTATGTATTTATGGCCATAAACGCGAAACGAAGCATGTCCGCTCACAAATGCCACACGGACATGGTCATAAATATTGGCGGTGCGACGTTTCCCGGGCTACTAGCTATGAATGTACACGCAGAAAAAAAAAACAATGGTTAAATGTTCATTTGATAATCAGACAAAGATTGTTTTACTGGTGTCAAAGTCTTGAGTCTAGATTTTTTCAGGATTAACTTTAAACTTTAAATTTGTATCATCATTTTTAACAAATTAAAAACTTTATTATAACAACAGGAAATTGATGTTCCAAGTTTTAAAATAAATTTTCTACATCCATTAATTATTTGATTTTTAAGTTTGTATATCGCTTTTAATCGATTGTGATCATCATCAATGATTTTTTTTTGATTTCAAGCAGCAGCTAAAAGTTTTGTTTTCTCTAAGTGTACTTATACACCTACTCATGCAGACACACAGCAACACATAGCTACTGGCTATATTATGAACCTATTGTTAGCGTCTAAACGACACTTCGGGGAGTGAGGCAAAGACTGATAGAAAGCGAGAGAGAGAGAGAGAGAGAGAGGGAGAGAGATGTGTGCCAAAGGGTCTGTAGTGTGTACACTTTGTTGGCTTGATAACAAATAGCAGGACTAATAAATTCGATTAGCTGCAAGCGACACGCACACACACACACATGCATGGAAGAATTATTGATTGTCCTTGCTTGCGCGTAACTTCATTATAAATTTCTTATTGCGTATTGAGAGTGGCACTAAAAAAAAGAAAGCAAAAGCACACTTATGTATGTAAATCGTTTCTAAGCACTTTAATATTGATTTCTCAATATGATGATTGATTTTTGTAAGTTATTCAAACCGAGCATTAAAGCATTGAAACGCAGACAAATCCAATTATCGAATGGCAGCTATCCGGTAATAGCTTTAAAAATGGCGTCTCCTGTAACGGAAGCGGAAGTCGGTGAGCACGATTAAGCAAGTCGGGACAAGCATAAAATAAGTTAGTTTGTGTGGCAAGACTTAAAAGCTGAAATGCTAAATTAAGCTAAATTTAAAGATAACGCCACAAGAAGCAAATGGCAAGAAATCAGCCAAGCAAAACAATGCAATAGGAAAGAAGAAGCTGCAAATGAAAGAGCATAAAACACACACACACACACACACACACACATACACACACACTAATATTAACCACACAAAGTTTTGCAATTTATAAAGGAGAACAAATAAATTTGAAATTTTTCCCATTGAAATGTTTTCTTTTTTTTGTAGCTCTTTCAACGGTATTTTAGGCGCAAGCAAATACGCATAAATAACGGTGTATAAAAAACACATACAAGCTGCAAAAACAAAAAAAACACACACACGCACACACACCTATAGGCATGCGTATGTATAAGTATAATCACTGAAGCTCAATTGTTTTTTTGCATATCAAAAAATGAGATTATTATTTTATGTTTTGTCAATTCTTTGATTTATGAAAACTCGTTTGATTGCATTACTAAAACACAACCGTTGTGTTTTGAACTGGCATGGAAAACTCAATTATTTACGAGAAAACTTGATCCTTCAAAATTATGATATGTTGCATACTCGAACAAGATAAAATATGTATAAGACTTGAAAAATCTTTAAATTTGCATTTTATGCCAAGCATCGCAACGAAAAGGAATAGAAATGTTTAATAGAAGGGTGCACTGGGAAAAAATGTGCCTCACAACTTAATACTTAGCTCGTTTTTTCTAGTTTTTACTCAAGTTTGAAATAACTCTATAGGTTATGCATATAAATTAAATAATCGAATATTTATTTAGTTCTTTCTACGAAGTACAATTATGAAATACGTTTTTGGTTTTTACTTAGCAAAAATACTTTTAGTTTTTTTTTATTTTAAGCAAAGAAACTTACTTTTTATCAAATAAAAGTTTCTTTAACTACAAAGTTTTACCTTGGAATTTATAGCTTTTATTTTGAAAAGTTATTAAACTAAAAAAGCAAATAAATAATAGTCATTTTGAGTATTATTCCTTAAAAACTTTTTTAAAAGAAATGTTGAAAATGCTCTTTATTACTTGGAAGAAAAAAAGTAAACTTTTAAGTATTCACTCTCTTACTTATAGAAACTCTAGAGAATATTTATTTATGTATTTGTTTTTTTTTGGGTGTACTGAGTGTACTTCGGCTTTTCAATTGACACTTGAACATTGAAGCTTTAATATGCTCTTGTTTGTAAGCTTGAGGAGCTCAAAAACATTTATATATGTGAAAGCGATTTTATAACTAACATCTAAGGTTATATTCATATCTTTTTTCTTGCTTCCTCTACCTCCTTAAGCCACTTCAACTACCTAGTCGAAAACGAATGAGTAATTTGAAGTATCTGCCACAAACTGTCGTGGTCGATTGCAGCAGACGTGTTTCAGAACTTATGTTCTGGTTATATTTCATGGCACGTGGACTGCACAGTCCTTTTGTGGTAAGCGAGTTTGACTTTTTGTAGAATATAATCAGTTTTTTATTTGGCTACGTGCCAACTATACAAGTTGCTTCTAGCTTAGCCACTGGTCCATAAATGTAATTAAAATACCGTTTGCCATGGCGACTAAATAATCTGTGGCACAAATTGGTATGAAATTCAGTTTAGCCACGTTGTTTAATTGAAATTAAATTATAAATTTCAAATAGCAAAACGCAAATGGGCGTGACCAGAAAAACAAGTAGCGAAAAATTAATTAAAACCGTTTGCCAGCATTATTCCGAGTTACCTTTTATGTAAATGACCAAAGGCAACTATGGAAAAGAATATGCTATCAATTTCAATTTAAATAATCCAATATAATGTGGCTGAGATTGCTAGCCATTTTCTATAAAATATATTGAAAATTTACTTTATTTAATATTTATGCATTCAAAATGTGATATAAACTAGGATTAAATTTTACTTAACCTAAACCTTTTTACTTATTTAAGTTCTACATGAGCTTACACTTATAGGCTTGAATCAAATTGAATATTAAGGCTTCGTTTCTGAAAAAAAAGCTTAACATAATCGCATATCAGAAAGCTGCTTTTGTTCAGCTAAGAAACAAGTCAAAACAGCTGTAACATGGCAACATTTTTCCTTATTGAACCATAAAACGCAGACTTTTATGAAATTTGAGAATGCCACGCATTTCAGATATGGCCAATAAATCATTAAAGGTCTAGGTAAGACTCCTTGGGGCGAGGTAGAGAGGGAGGTGAAAAAGAAAGGTAAAACGTTGCTGTGCAACACCTGGTGTTGCCATTAGTCAGGTTTAATGCTTCGCCTTTGTGCGCCTATTTAAGAAGTTTATAATATTAACATATCACTTTTAAGTGGCTTGCAATTTTTTTCAATTACTTGCGACAAGGTATGAATGATGGTCAATCAATAAATAGAGCTCCCTCTGCTTATCGGACGAACAGTGCCCCCAGGGAGGTGGTGGAGGGGAGGGGTTCTGGTGTTTGTTCCTGCAGGAATCCATTGCATGACCTTTAAATATCCTTTAACATTTTCAACTGGCATTATATAGCCTCGGCAGAGCATCGAATTTTCTAAAATGACTCGCATTAGGTATAAAAAATGTATTAGGCTTCAAAGGGAGGAGTGGCGGAGAGGTGGTGGGTGGGTGGGTGAGAAATAATGTCCTTTCAACCGCATTGTGCGTTACGTAACGGTGCGCAGGTCACCCACCGGCCATTGCGAGAAGAAGTTTTATGGTCCCTTAGAACGCAGCAACTCGATAAAGGGTTACAAAGTGCGGAAAGCAAAATGTCTCCCCATTTTTTTTTTTGGTTTCTTCCTGTGGGAAGAGCTAAACATTTAATGTTTTATGTGAGCCTGGCCGTAAATCGATAAACTGATTGAGCCTCAAAGATTTCCATTGCTTTCAATTTACTTATTGTAGTACACATAATCATTTTTATGATAACCCAAACCAAAATCTGTTTCATCTGCAATGTCAAAAGCATTTCAAAATTGGTTCAACAATTGTGTGTCGGTCTGTTATCGAAGTCATCTATCTATATTCCTGTTTTATGTTTATTGTGTATAAATTTGTTGATATAAAAGACCTAACGGCGCAATAATAATTATAAATTCAAAAAGTCATTTCATTTTAGCAAATCTGAACAGCAAACGGACGCCATAAGCATTACACTTAGAGAAAAGTTAGGGTATCCAGGTAAGAAAGGTAGAAAGTGAATTTTCAACTTTTAATGAATCTCATTTTTGAAAGTGTATTATTTTTACGAGCTTACGATAAAAAAATGTTCTTCTAACTCATTATTTTCTCTCAGTGCAACTTTCTCAGGAGCCGCACAGGAATTTTAATATCTTCATGACTTTTAAGTGGTTTTTCGCGGACATTAGCACAAGAAAAAATTGCTGCGAGTTGCCAAGATAAATATTAAAATATTGCTACATTTCTGAATTTTAATTGTTGTGCAAAGTCCCAAAAGAAGGTAAAATATTTTATCTAAAGAAAAGAGGAATTCACAAAATGCTTCTAATGAAAAGGGGAAACAAGTTGCCCGCAAAATATGCGTAAGAGCTTAACACTTGAAGGGTCTTAAGTTCCAGGGATTATATGCCCAAAAATCCTCTTTAAACCTGACAATGTCGCATTTTGTATTCAAAAACGCGTCGTCTTATAACATTATTGGGGTTGTGGCAAGAAAAGCTTAACGGCTTTATTGATTTTACTTTTTATTTCTTTTATTTTTTAATGGTCTACACTTTGGGCCGGCGTCATAATTAAGGCCAACACTTTAGACGCACAGTGCTAATTAATTTTTATTGAAAGCAGAAAAAAAATTTTACCTAAGCCATGTTACGTTTTTCTAGTTGAACAGTTGACAGCTTAGTTTGCTTAGGCAGCTTTTAAGCTAAACGTAAAGCGAGGGAGAGAGAGAGAGAGATTTGTGAAAAACTCTTTGAAGATGTTTAAGATGTCAAGAACGAACACTTGAGATTCCATGCCAACACCCTTAACCTAACTCTGAAGTCTTAAATGCTATTCAACAGTTTTCAATTCTGTTCTAGGGGCAAATAGTATGAAAGTAAGTACCTACAAAAACGTGTAGTTGTTTTCACATTTCTAAACGAAACGAAACAAAACAAAACAAAAATGAAATTGGATTTCATGTCAACTCTCCCACACACACACACACACAAACAAAAGTCATTTCTAGTTCAAGTTCAACTAAAATGTTTGCGGCCAACAAAAATTGGTAAACATTTCAACAAAATTTAACTACAAATTCTGCCTTAGCACTTACAAAAAACACAAAACTGCTAAGCAACTTTGTTGTCAGATTAAAAGCATTTCAAGCAAAATGTGCAAAGTTTCGTGCCAAAAAGTCACACCCTGAGTTTCTGTATCTATACCCTATGCCCATTGAAAATGAGTAAAAAAGGTATAATGGTATTGTGCAAAAGAATCTAACAGACAGAAGGAAGCATCTCTATGACAGTCCAGATTTGGAATATGAGCTCGCCTAAGCTCTATGCTGTAAAATATTTCTTTAAAATATTCGATAACTCTTTCCATTACCGATATACACCTGGCATCGATAACAATAATATCTTGAATATTAAAAACTTGTAAATGGCGTTTGAAATTTTAGGGGAAATAATGAGAAGTTGTGAAATTTTTCTTTAATTCGGTTGAGAAACACCGGAGATATGGAATATTGAAATCAAGTCAACCACTGACTGTACGCATTAAGTAAGTATAGGGTTTAGGGTATTTTGTAGTCGAGATTTCTCGATAAGAGCCTTCTGACTTATTTTCTGTTTGGTTTGGTTTTGGTTCTGAGTGGACTTTTGCTACCGGGCCATTGGCAATAAAAACCTATTACGGTTCAGACAACTTTGATTTTGACAAAGTTGGCCAACATTACAGCAACTACGACTATTTGGCCATCTCATGCATGACACAACAGCAAAGACACACAAGTTCATAAAAATCCGGACAGCATTGGTTATTATTTTTGCCCCAAAGCATTCATTTTTTGCCTATTTGCAATATACTTCTTCTTCTCTTTTTAGAAGAGCTATTTATTTAGCATGAACTCAAGATGCACTTTGGAAAATTCTATGGAATTTTTTGTTAGCATATGAAACACAAGCTTTGACAATGAAAAGTCACGCTCGGAAAATTGTTGGATACACATTGACAATTGCAAAATTGATTTTGTTCTCTTTGAAATTTTTAAGGTAAGAACATTTTGGGTTAAGAATGGTAAAGGTTTGATTTTTATATCCAATAAAAACTTTTGTTCCCGCAGCTTAAATAGTTAAATTTTCTTGAAATATAACCCTTGATTTCTTTTTAATAAAGTTCCAATATAATTAAAAAATTTGTTTAAATATTCAAAGTAAAATCTTGAAAATTGTTTTTATAACGGAAAACTTAAGTTTCTTTTATTCAAATCCTTGTTAAAACTCGTTTCCCTGAGTGTAAAAATAAAAATTTAACGTTCTTTTCATTACTGTGCATTGCAAGCAAGCTTAAACGTTATCACCCATAATCAACCAATCGATAAATCTTTAAAATTAAAACTCATTATGATAAAACTTTCAATTCGTCGACTCTGCTGAATTGTTATGCAAATGTAACGCTAATTAGTTTGATTTGCCGCAAGAGACGTGTAATTCAATTTTGTGTCAGAACTTGTTTGGCTTTTCAAACTTTGTCTGCCAACATTAAATTGTGCAGTGTCATCGAAGTGTTGGCAGTTGTCAGATGAATTAATGTGGAATAGAATGGAATGAATGGAAAAACGGTGAGAAAATGTACACAAAACCTTGTCATACTTTTAAGGGTGCTTTATATTCATAATTATAAAATATATATAACTATTTTTACGCTCGTTTAACCCAAAAATTTCAACTTGAAACTTTTGCAGCGAAAGTTTTTTTTTGTTGGCAACTTTAATTGGATTGTTAATATTTGAAGGCCAAAAGTAAACACCATGAAAATTCAAAGAAAAAGTTAAGTAACTTTCAAAAGGCTTTTGTGTATGCTTTTTAGTTCATTTTAAGTACTTACGCCTTTAAGGTTATTAATTAGTAAAATTATACGTTTCAATGCCAATAAAATGCTTTAAGCACAATACTTTAATGCCTTAACAAAGGGCCAAAAGCTGTTTTGAGAAGCCAACAATATGGTATTTTAGCTGAATAACGGCACACAGCAACAACAGCAACAACAATAAAATATAATAACGTAAGCTGATCCACTTAGATGTGCAGAAAACCAATAAATTCATATATAAAAACCAAGACCAAACAATCAGAGAGTGCTCTCGCTTTCAGCGGGCCTTGGTAACAAAATTGGCCTCGTAGGCGGCAAAAGCAAAGGAATTGAACTTGTGGTCAGCATAGAGCCTTTTGCTATAACTTTCGATTACAAGAGACGACGAATGCGAACGAAAAAAACCAAAGAACAACAAATAGATGGCCAATTTTATGTACATCGAATAACAACTCAAGGCAGAAGGACTAAATGAAGTGCAAACTGTCAAATTCCGACCAAATGTGTATATCCCACAAGGACAATTTCGCAACAACGCTGCAAATACGCTACATATATAAATTTGAACACAATTTTTCAAGCGCTGTCCATCGAAGAAGCTTTCAGACCAGCGAGAGTGTTTAGGACTCGCCCACAAAATCTCCCAACATACGTGCTCATAATGTATTGTCCGAGATAAGCCCCAAGGACCTAAGGTCGCCTTCCATTTGTTGGCACAGTCCGAAGGCATCATACTGAAAGGGGCGGGGTGTCGAGCGGTGGCCAGCAGCTGGTTTTGGAAGCTGACTTTGGCCATTTCAGTGTGAATTGAAGGGAAGTGGCGAAGGTCATTTTTGGCAAAAGGTAGGCGAATTCATTTAACAAACAAAGACAAACCCGCAAGGCGAAAGCGACCAAAACTAAAAACAAGCACAATTGTGTTAATATTTAAAGTGTGTGAGCAAGAGATACCCTGTATACAAGTGTAAACATGCATTTCAAGGGTTTTAAGGAGTATATTGAAAAATCATGAAATCTTAAAGCTTTTACTAATTTTTCTGCTTGTCATTTGCGTGCTGCCCATTCAACTTTTTTCTAACCTTACTTCAGTGTATTTTTAGCTTCAATTAATGCATACAAAGCACTTGTGCAAATCGATAAATATTTAATTTAACTGATTTGTTAACTTTTTCTGTTTATGCTACCCCTTTACCCATTTCTAATGATTACAGGGTATAGTCAAAGTGAAAACTTTGCCCTTACAGATTTTTTTCAAGATTTAGATGTTTTGCCAACCGGCTAAAGGCATTGTGTATGTATGTTTTTGGTTGTTGTTTTTTTTCGTGAACGTGCCCAGGTAACTTTTCGTCTAATGCAATAAAGGGTAAGGTGGTAAGCCGACTTGCAAAAAGGGATACACATGCTGTAAAAAACGCGCATAAAATGTTCAAAAAAAAAGAGACAACGAAAACAAGTTGCAAATAAATAGAGAAATAAGTGTCCACCTACAAAAGGATGCACATTGCACAAGCGTGCAAAAATAAAAGAGGAAAACATTTCACTTGGATTGAAAAAAAAGAAACGAAAAACAATCAGAAGTTTTTTTTTTGTTTCCTTGTTGCTTTTGGCTTAAACGAATGGCGGATGTTGTGGGTCAAGATTTTGGCTTCTTTTCGTATTCGAATTAACCCCAGACATAAATAAACGAAATTGACTTTCTGCAATTTGTGCGACACAGGATGTTGCCATAGTGAAATAATGGATTTCTTACATTGGAAGTTAGAATGTGACTTTAAGATGGAAAACTTGGACTTGACTTAAATAATCTTTGATATATGTTTCTAAAATCTATTCAAAAGCTAAACTTAAATTCATCTCGCGTTCCTTATTTAACTAATTACAAGTCTATTCGATCATAATTTATAAATTATGTTAGTTAATACGCACCTCGACATTAGTCGCATGTTTCCCAAGAGCTTTACCAGTTACAAACGCTAAAAGCGAATTCACACTTCACTCAGTCTCTATCTTTCTCTTTCTCTCTCCGTCTATCTGTCTATCAGTATCTGTTAACACGAATATGTTTTGCCTTCTGTTGAAGTGACATTCTGAATGGTTAAGGACATGAGTCTATCAGTTGGGCGTCTTTGTAGGATGTGTACTTAACAGTTGGAAGCAAAACTTGTATTTAGCTGCGGGGCCCTTACGTACACACACACACACACACATACACACCCCATCACACACGTACACACACAATCAAGCACATACTTGCATACTTGGTTAAGGAAAAAGGACGAAAATGCTGATTTAATTTCGTGCGCACATTGTCACACGATAATCAGGCGATGTGTGCGATAACATAACAGCACACACGCACACACACTCACACAACCTTAAGTACAAAGACACAGCTTACATTTTCATAAAGTGCTTAGAAAGCGCCCTAAGAAGCCGCAGGATACAGTAAGACGGCAAAAGGACAGAAGGATAACTTTCACGTGGCAAAAGTATTTTTGGTTAAATTCAAACGCTTTGCCGTTTTTTGATAAAGATGAAAAGCTGACTTAAAATAATGCGGAGTATTGATTAAGAATTTATTTATTTTGTCTGTTAGATTTCTTCCCGTTAGTGTTAAATGTTTATTTTATTTACACACATTAAGTATACGTCATGGATGAAGTGTTTAGAAACACAACTTTAATGTTTCGCAGCTGCAGTCACTGACATACCTCACGTTGTGAATATAAAGAAATGATTAAACAATCTACTGCAAACAAATTAAGCAATAAAATAATTAAGTAATAATTCTTTTTTACACCTGTTCACACATTGCTTCATAACACAAAGTGAAACATAATGTTTTTGCCTATTAAAAATCTCTGTGCAATCTCAAATATCGTTGTTGTTCCCATGTTCAACATTTAATATAAAAAACAAAAACAAAAACAACAAACCTTTAAATTACAGCACAATCAAATGGAAGTAAACATGGAAAAAATTGTCAACACAAAAACAATCTGCTGGTGACACCAAATTGTTGACAACAGCAGGTTTGTTTTGTTTAGAGCCTCCATGTTGCTTTTGGCCATTAAGAACATTAAAATCATGTTGTTAGCCTGGCTATAAGAAGACACAAACACACAGAGAAAGAGTGAGAGAGAGAGAGCGAATTGCCTTACTAAGGAAGGCTGACAGTGTTAATTGCCTAAATCAATCTCACATGGTCGAACGACAAGCTGCCAATTTGTAGACAATTTTAGCATGTCCTTGCTTGCTGTCATCCAATTAGTATTAGCGGTATGCCAACTCCCTCCACCTCGCACACTGTTGCAAGCATTCAAATCAGCAGCAAGCCAAGAACATTTGCATAATTTGGCTTAGTGCTTTGGGTTGCATACTTGAGTGCAACAACAGGCAGATGACACTAGCTAGTTGGAGCAATGCAATGCAGTCAGCTGCATTTTTAATCAATGCCTCGTGCCTCGTGTTCGCCTACAACTTGCAACGGGAGACGCGCGCGTGGCATGAATAAATTAATGCCACATAACATTTCGCGACACATTTTTCAACAGCGTTCTATAACAAAGCAACAGAGCAGTGAGAAAAATCTGATTATCAAAGATAAAACAAGTAAGAAGGCTCTTGTCTAGAAATCCCCACTAGACCCACTAGATACCCTGATCCCTATACCTTACGCGCACAGTCAGTGCTTGCAAGTATGGCTATATTGACTCGGTTGTTGATGCTGATCAAGAATATATATACTTTATGGGGTCGGAGATGCTTCCTTCTGCCTGTTACATTCTTTTGCACAAAAACATTTTACCCCTTTTTCCTAATTTTAATGGGATCAGGGTATAGAGCGTTATCAACTTCTTCATTGTTATGGCTGACTTAAGTAAAACTTTATGTTAATTTTCATAATAATTGTTGAGATGTTTGACATTGCCATAAGACTTGCTGATAAGCGTTTTGAACTATAGCATAATTCTGGAAAGAAAACAAAATGAAATATGAACAAGTAAGAGGGCTCTAGTCGAGAAATCCCGACTAGACGATACTCTGATCCCTATACTTTATGCGTTTAGTCAGTGTGGCAAGTATATATATGTGTGTGTGTGTGTGTGTACGCGCATACTGCATACTGCATACATTCAAGAAATATTTCGGTTAAGCTTAGAGAAATACGGTTACAGAACGTACTAAGCAATATAATAAAAAACATTGACTTTTAAAATCGTGAAAAGATCTATAAGTATATACTAAAGATAGTCTTTTAAAAATGATATTAATGAAACAACTTCTATCCTTTAAAGTATAATAGTTTTCGCGCTCAGTGTAAAGTGTCTCAGTGCCTTCTGGCTGCTGTCGAATGCTGATGATGTTGATTATGCTCCCTTCTTCATCGCATTTAGCTGCTGCCAAAGATTGTTGCATATTAAATTTTGGGCTAAGTGCTGGGCGGCAACGCTTGCTCCAATACCTCGGCACAGCACAAACAAATCAAATCAGATTGGGAACGTGTGGCAGCGGGTCATGCTTTTGGCTTTTAGCGTTTGGCTTTTGGCTTTTACGGCCAACTGACACGACACGAGACTCCATTTATTTAAATTCAATTTTATATTAGAGGCACTCACTTGCGCCTTTATTGCAATAGCAAATGGCTTACAAAGTGGATTGAAGGCGACGATAAAAAAGAAAAAAAAGAAATGAGAAATCGAGAAATTTGTACGAGCCACGAGCCAAAAAGCAATTCATCTTAACTTCAAGATTGGCTTGAACCAAGTAACACAATATTCTTTCAATTTATAATCTTAATTATTAAGGCGTCAAACTCATACAAAAACAATTTAAGAACGCAATTAAAGCAAAAGTTTCTCCAAATGCAATGCCTTTTAATAACATGCCAGAGATCCAAGAAGATCCAAGTTAATAACAAACATTTCCTCTTTTGCGGTTGCACTTCTTGTTGTTTTTGTTGTTGGTGTTGTTGTTGATTTTGAAACAAAATTGGCGGCGGTTACTTTCTGCTCTTGGCTGTTGGTTTTTGGTGTCCGATTGAGAATGTTTTCTGTGTGCTCTTTGTACTTCAAGTAAAGAAAAAGTTAAAACCATGCTGTTTCCTCGTTACGAAGTAACGAATTTTGCGGTTAAAGGTCCTGTCCTTATTGCATCATAGATTGCTACTGATATTATTTCAGGACATATCACTTTTTATATAATTTTCTTTTGGTCTTGCCCTGCAGCCTGTTATTGGAATCGTTTAGCGGAAAAGCCGTTTGTTCAGTTTTAAATCATTACCACTTAAAAAAGACTTTTAAATGAAGGAGAGTCAAGCGTAATGTGTGTGAATTGTTCGAGTTGAGAGCAAACCGGAAATGAGGTTTACCAGCAGCTTCCTTCCACTGAAAATGATTCAACGAGCCAAAACTTAGCACAACACAAATGAGTACACTAAAAAAAAATTTGTTTCAAAAATCTAAACAAAAATTTGCAGCATTAAATCATGTATTTATTTATTTTATTGGAAACTCAAGATTTTGTTATAAGTAAGAAGGCTCTAGTCGAGAAATCCCGACAAGAATGTACCCTGAACCCTTTACTCAAAGCGTACACTCAGTGCTGGCAAGTATGTGTGACTGTGTGCGTGTGTATGTGTAAGCGCATGCTGCAAACTGCATAATCAACTCCAGTGTTCCATATCTTCGGTGTTTCTTAACTGATATCAATAAAAATTTCACAGATTGTCATTATTTTGTTTTATAATTCAAATGGCATCTCAAAGTTTTCCAAATTCAATATTTTGTAGTTATCGATCCCATGTGTATATCGGAATAGGGAAGAGTTATCGAAAATCTAAAACAAACATGTACTGCCTAGGGATTAGGCGGCTTAAGTCCCAAATCTGGAGTCTCTAGTTCTTATAGTCTTTGAGATCGGTTGGCTCGTACATACGGACGGACGGACAGACGGACATGGCTTTATCGACTCGACTGTTGATGCTGATCGAGAATATTTATACTTTATAGGGTCGGAGATGCTTCCTTCTGCCTGTTACATACTTTTGCACTAAACCATTATACCCTTTTTCCCATTTTTAATGGGATCCGGGTATAAAAAAAATGGTATGTGATATATATAATAATCATATTTAAAGTTCACAAATATAAGAACTGATAACAAAATGAATTAGATATATATTTATAAATCATGTCAAGGCCTTTCCAGTTTATAAAATAATTTTCACTCAAAATTCATGATAAACATAAAACTCTACATCTACACGTACGTAAAGTTTGAAGAGGAAAAGTTTGAGTTTTATTTCTTCGATTTTCTTAACTTTCAGAAATTGATAGATTTTTTCTCCGAGTGCTTTGAATGTCACGTAATAAGCTGGCGAATGTAGCTCATTTACCAAACAATGGAAACCTTTAATACAAACTCTGTCGCTGGAGCGGTTTGCCATGAAGGCCTTTTAGTATTTATGAGCATCATTAACACACACACTAACACACACTTGGGTGAATCGAATGGGCGAGTAGTTTTCTCGACATTGGATTATTTATAATTGGTTCTACTCTACTCGGCGTACTGCTTATTTACACTTCCATGGATATGGATTGTTCCATCATTATCGACCACATTCAACTCAACGTGTTCGTTAGTCAATGGGTTTAGCAATATAATTTATGTGATTGCTCCTTTAATGCTGGTATGGAATTTCTTTGGAAGTAAAACTTAAGTTAATCAAATATTTATATTTTTAAAAACACTGAAGTAGTTGTTAAGTCTTTAAGTTTTAAGTTTTAAATGAATTCACTTGCTTACAAAATTGTTTAGTTGTCAACTTGAATAAATGAATGATTGATTGTATAGAAAGGGAAAAAGCATGTAGATTTTCCCGGTTTATTCGGAAAAGCCAAATATCTTAACATTCCCAGCATCACGACGTCTATTACCAATGGTATCATTTTCATCACATCCATAAGCCAACAGATACTGTTTAGGATGCCACGCAACGGTGAAGGTTGCGGCGTCCACATGAACATCGGTAATACGTTCGCATGTCTCTGTGTAGGCAATATCTATGATAAGATCCTCACTTGCCGAGGCAATCAGTCGCTCGTCATGGCTAAAGGATATGGTGCGAACGGGCCAATCCAGACGACTTATCATTCGCAGGCAGGAAAGCTCGCTGGCATCCCACAATGAAACTTGGGCATCTGCCGAGCCCGTTGCCAAGTACTTGCCTGTAAAACGATTTTAATTTAAGAGTAATATTCATTGAAAAGTTATTTCTTCGTACCTGTTGGTCCGAATTCAATACATATGCAATTGGCTGGATGCGCCTTGAGCGAGAACTGGTGATCCAGGCTCGGAAAGTTAAGCACATGCATGCAACCCAAGCCATTGGTTAGAAAGAACAAGTCGTTCGTATTGTTCCACGAGATCTCATTCACCTCGAAGGTAAAGGGTTCCTCTACGCGTATTTTATTGGTGCGCGTATCGATAAATGTGATTAAATCTTCCTTGTTGCCGACAGCTATTGTCTTGCCATCTGGTGACCAGGCAATATTTATATTCTCTCCCTTAGTATTTGTTACTGCAACACATTTTCCCGCACGTATATCCCAAATGCGCATCGTTTTATCGCCGCTAGCCGTGGCAAACTGATCCGAATGCGTTCTGTGCCAGCACAATTGATCCACGGAGGCCGTGTGGCCCTTGTATACATTATACTTGACAAAACGATCGCGTTCCAAGGCGTGAACAGCGACAGTTTTGTCAAAGGATCCAGAGGCCAAATAGTTACCGTTTGCATTCCAACAAACCGAATGTATCTACAAAGAAGAAGAGCGAAACAAATTTAACAAAATGCTTCAGCCATGGAAATTGCGTTTTTGTTTAATAACCTTTGATGAATGCGCACGGACTTCGCGAACTTTGCTATGACTTCGAAAGTGCGTTTTTAATTCTTCATATTGCTGCTCGATGCGATTCATCTTACAAATTGTTTTGTGTTCGCCAATTTTATGAAAAAACAACACAAACGAAGGCAAACTCCAAACAAAATTATATTGACAACACTGTCAGCTGTTGCACACCGGCATTTCAGTGTTGAAAAACGTACACTTTTAACTAACGCTGTTAATAATTGGGTTGATGTGATTTAAATTGCGAATTATATTTATTTTACTGTTTACACTATACTTTTATAATAAAAGAAAGAAAAAAATAAATTAATAAACAAAACAATTATTTTGCTGTCAGCAGTGCTGAAAGTGCCTGTGAGTTGAATATTGAATCAAATTTGTTATCAGATTTTTCATATATAGTGCAAGGTTACAGAAATCTCATAAGTAGGACAACACATTTCTAAATCGTCTCATTCAAAGTCAGAGCTTAATATTTTCCGTGTCGCTAAACTAGTAAACATGCAGTTTCAATTTGTATATCTCATTATCAGTTTATGTCTGATGGTTGCCATTAACGGAAGAACCGTTTTTGATCAACTTTTTCAAAGTGATCCCCAAGGCGGTTATTACTATCCATCAGCAGCACGTGGAGCACCATATCAGGAGTATTACGGCCAACCTCTGAACCCAAAACCCAGAAAAGACTATCAACGTTCCTATAAAGATATTTGTCGTATGGTGAATACAAATGGATTTACAAATCCTGGCAATATTCCTCGATGTCCTTACTAACTTCTAGTTTTTGTTGTAACATAAAATTGAAAAAAATTGTTGTTGAAATTGTGTTTGCCTAGTATAATTGGATTTATAATGTAATTGTGCCTAAGTAAATATTTAAACTTAAATTAGCATTTTCTCGACATTTTATGTCTACTACATTTAGAATTAATTGCATATAACTCAAACTTCCACAGAACTAAATAATTAATTTAAAACAGACGCTTTTGGACAATGTAAAAGACACAGGCAAGAAACAAACAGAATGCAAAGAAGAGTAACATTTTGTCAGTGCATTCACGACGTCCATATTTCTTTAAAAGTTTGCCCGACTGTGTAATGCTACCGGCAGTGTTGTGCAATTCATCATTGGTCGCCTCAACGTTCTGCGAGGAGGCGACAAGGCTCTCCAGTGTGACCGCACTCTTTTGCGTTGTCTCCGACAGATGTCGCGATATTGCCAGCATTTTCTCTGTCACATCGTTCTCCTGCGAGACAAGACTGCCACGATTGTGTCGGGCGCCTGTATTTGTGCGTTGTCTCAGATCACTTTCACCGGTGATGGCCATTAGCTCGTCACGATTTGCCTTCTCAATCTCGAACATGGTGGACACGTTCGCTTTGCGGAATGCTTGTAAGGTTTTGGAAAACTGCTCGCGATGTGTGTCTACCTCGTTGGCTAAGGTTGGGTCTGCCATGTCACGTGCCCAATCATCCAAACGTTCGATATTCTTGCGAATCGCCGACAATTTGGCTCGTCCAGCCTCATTGAGTTCTTCCAGTTCACCGATTGAAGATCTACTGTTTAGTATGTCCTGGAAATATTTTGAGTATGTCAATATGTTTTCAGCAAACTGGTGCCTATAACTCCCCACCTGTATAATGGCCTTGGCTTGCAGATTGTTATCAATCAGATCTTGCCGTATAGACTGAAGCGTAAATTTATCCTTGTCCATCATGATTGGAGTATATTTTTTTATCTTGTGTTTCCGTAAGGCAACCAAAATATTGTTTTGATGTGACGTGTTTCATATCGATAGCACTGATGTATCGCATTGTTTTCAGTACTTTTAGCCAAAAACTATCGAAAGTACTTTCGATACTATTTGCTTTTGCCGGCAAACAGCTCCTTATCGATATAGCCTGGTGTTAAGGTTTCCAACACTTTATCACAGATATACTATATTTGATGTTTTACTGTTGCCTTTCTTTTGCATTTTCAATATAATTTAGAAAATACTGCTGGACAATTAAAAATGTCAAATACCTCGGGTTCATCAAGCGAGTCCACTTCGTCTTTGGTAAGCTTGCTATTTATCTGGTATCAGAAACAATGCTAATCCCAAACTCAAATGTCTACAGCATAGTGCAGAAATTTCGGCAGGTAGCTCAAATTCTCCCATCTATGGGCTAACAGAAAATTCTTCTTCAAGTTCCGGTGGCGGCACCCCAGGTGCTCGCTCATTTTCAAATTATGCCAGTTCAACATTAGATCTTACATCAGGCGACGGTCAGAGTGGTCTCTCAAATACCACCTCCCCTGAAATAGTCGTCACAAGCGGTAAATAAAATATTCTTCATTCAAGTTGCATAGTTGCTGACCATAGAACTCATAATTGAAACCATATTTTTCAGTACGACGTTTCACCGACAACGTTTCAAATAATTTGAATGCATCTTTCGGTGGCGACACCCCAGGTGCTCGCTCATCTTCAAATTATGCCCGTTCAACACCAGATCTTACATCAGGCAACGGGCAGAATGGTCTTTTAAATACGACCAGCTCTGATTTGGAAGACGATGTCGCAAACAGTAAGTTAAATATTATTTATTCAAGTTGCATAGTTGCTGACCCTAGAATTGAATAATTGAAAGCATATTTTTCAGTACGACGTTTCTGTAACAACATTTCAAATAACTTGAATGCAATTGGCTTGGCCATGTCGTCGACCATAAGCGTTAACACCACTCGCAGTCTTCCCCAAGTCATAACGGGTAAGTTTTCAACTTTTAATGCAGTTCGGGTTGACAATCTATCTAGTTGCAGATCCACCACTTGAACTTATTGATCTGTGTAATGAGTCAGTCGAAAGTCCACCTCAGCGTTCGGCTAGGAATATGGTTCCTGACGCCTTTGTTGATCTATGCACACCAAATTCACACAGTCGCGAGAATCGTGCACCCAATCCGTATCGCAGAACAGAACCGCGTGGTCGACCGCGCACTAGAAACCCCTACCTCATTAGCCGTACTAATCGATCTCTGCAGCCCGGCTACAACAATACAAGTACTAATAATCAGGCTGCAGAGTTACCAACGTCGCCAAAGATGCAAAAAGTGGAGGAAGCCAAGACCAAGGACAAAGATGAGAGTCAGGAAACAGACAATAACAGCATCGATGAGCGTCCCTACCAATGTCCTGTGTGCTTGGAAAATGTGCGTAAGCGTCAGCCATTCTCAACCAAATGCGGTCACATATTTTGCCAAATTTGCATCGAAACTGCCATTCGGACAACAAAAAAATGTCCCTTGTGCAACTTGAAACTGAGCATTAAATCCATATTCCGTATTTTCCTATAAAACATTATTTCATTATTTATACGTTTTTCTTTTTTAATTTTGAACTTGATTTGTTCCTACAAAAAAAAAAAAGATAGACCGAAGTGCATCTTGATTCTTCAGTATTTACATTCCATTGTTCATTTATTTCATTTAATTTTATTTATGATTCACGAAAGAAAAAATCTGTTTAAATCAAAAAAACAAAAGTATGTTATGCTCAATTAAATTATTAGCTTTAACTGGATTTATTAATATTTAAAAGATAGCCCGAAGTGCATCTTGATTCTTCAGTATTTACATTACAATTGTTCATTTATTTCATTTAATTTTATTTATGATTCACGAAAGAAAAAATCTGTTTAAATCAAAAAAACAAAAGTATGTTATACTTAATAAAATTATTAGCTTTAACTGGATTTATTTAGATTTAAATGGTCGCACTATAAACAATTATAATTCATCCTTAAAGCCACCAATGCGCATCATCGTGTCATCCGGTTTAATGTCGTATTTTATCAGTTTGCCGTAGCGTTTAAGAAGATTTCGCCAATAACATTGAATGTCCTGCATGCGCAAATGTTGCACAATGAAGTCATGACCACGTTGAGCGATTTCCTGAGCCAGGACATCATTGCGTTTAAAGAAATCAAGCAATTGGGCATACTCCTCCTGACTGGGATAACTATGCAAAGGCACATAATGAACCCAAGGCTTCAGTTGATGGTAGAAGAACTCCAGCCATTCGTCGCCCACGTGAAACACAAGCGAGTTGCAAAGGAACAGATGCTTTAAACGAAAGCTGGCTGCAACGCCACGGAAATTGAATAGATATTTGTATTTGCAGTGATCCTCAAAGGACACCTCATTCGCCGGTGGAGCATCCAGAGTGTCTTTAGGTGACTTCCATGCCTGATTCTTTGTGTATTGAGCCTCGACGAGATGTGGTTGCCTGCGCGACAACAAAATCAAGGAATCCCGTTCGTCTGATGTGCGTGAGCCGCGAAAGAAACCCAGCTCAAGTTTCTCTTTCCAAGGTAAAGTAGTTGTGATCTTTTTAAGCTTTTCTCGCATCAGATCCCAACGACCAATGCCCGTTGGATGCAGTTTGGTGGCAGGTCCACCTGCCCAGAACGTCCACGCGGGATACATAATGTCTTTGTACTCTGCCGTCTTGGAGAAGGAGAGGACTGGACCATCGTGTGTCCAACTGGAGTGCAGCTGCGGATAATCTCTGGTGTTGATCACCAAATCCATGTTGGGCAACTCTGGCAGCAGCTCCAAAATGAAGTGTTCAATGCCCTGACAACGTGCCGGAAACATGCAACTTTCCTCTCGGAACAGCTGCCGCTCATAGATTTTATACTGGGTTCCAAATTTGGCGGCATTCTCAAGCATTTTCCGAGTAAAACCTGTTGATTTATAGGGCGCCAAATCGCGTTTGATTCCCGTCGCAAAGCAAGTGCATTTTTCGTCATCTGCATCCTTACTACAATGCTCATAGCTGTCCAAAGCCTTGTTTATGTTACGCGTTATTTCTAAATAAAAAATGAGAAATCAATGTATTTTAAACAAAGCAGATGACGTTTACATACTATCTTTGAAAATAATTTCAGCTTCTTGACACTTTGTCTGCTCTGTGCTACTGCATTGTCCCATTCCATCTTTTCCATTACACTTTTCACTTAAGCTTATAACTAATAAAAATATAAAAACATTTATGTTCATTCTTCGAATAAACAAACAAACAACCGTGCCGGTTCGCTATTAGGTATCGATATTAGACATTCTATCGCACACAACAGCTATACAATATGTTGTGCTTAAGCTCTGGTCTCACTTTTTTGGTAACAGCTATCCGATAAAGTTGCTTTTGTGGAATCGAACAGTGTGTACACACTGTTTGTGCGAATCACTAAATGAAACCAACACATCGCCGAAAGTTTTTGTATAACAATTAACTTAACACGCCAAATTTCGGACGACAAATAAATAAAATTAAACGACTTTTGCTAATAGCAATCGCTGAATAATGCGTGTGGCAAAAATGCCAAATCGAAAACACGTAAAAACGTATTAAGCGCGAGTGTATGCATTCATTTCCATTGTCCATAATTTACACACAAATTTTGCAACAACAAAAATGTGAAGCAAAGATTAAAGAGCAATCAAAGTTGACATAACTGCACACACATACATACAGCAAAGGTAAATTATTGAACAGCGGGAGGGAGCTGCACCCAAGGAAAAGCAACGTCATTTTGGCAACGAAAGTTGTGAGCCCCCACAACAACAACAACAAAAACCTTATACGAAACGCTCCCTATTGGAAAACTGCAAAAGGAGTGCAGAATTTGCACAAAACAAGTGGGAGTCGAAGGCGTTGGCTTCAGCGCACGCAAAAGCAGCAGCAGATGTTTGTTGAGATAATTGCCTAACAAAATTCAATGCAAAAGAGGTAAATTCCATCAACCTGTTAGGTGCACATACAAACATACACATGCACTTGCATAGGTTTGTTTATATGAGTGTATTAAAATGTACATTTTACTCAAATTTCGGTGTAAATTGATATACACTGCGACGTTTGAGTAAATTTTTATTTTTCTCATTTAGTTTTAAAATATAGTTGAAACATTCATCTCTATCTCTCTCCCGCTCGATGTGCTGTGATTTAATTTAACTCGCTCCCACATTCGATTCACTGTAAGCTCAGCTTCCGTTCGTTCCGTCCGCATTGTTTCGCTTTTGTGTTTCCATCGTCTTTTTGATCTCGTGCGCTTTTTGTGGTGTCCCATTTTGTTTTTATCACGTCTCTGTTTATCTCTTTTTATTTCGCTTCTTTGTTCACAGTACTCGAAAATCTATCAAATCACACTCTCCACAAACTATCGGTTTTCATATCAATGTTATTTTCTTCGCTTTCATTTTTATGCGTTGTTAATGCACACACATACACACAAAGGTGCGCATGCAATAAGTAATGGATTGTTGTTGTTTTTGTCAGCCCGTTAGCTTATCTGACTAATATGCGATAATTGCAACTGATTGCTTTCATGAAAGGGAAGAGATTAATCGTTAATTGCAGCTAGCTAAATTACAATTTTATCGAAAATCAGCTTTCAAATCCTTACATTTTAAGCCGTGTGAGGAAAAACTTTTTTTGTTTGCGTTTGTTGCCAAGCATAGCATTAATCCCAAATAATAGCTCTTTAATTACCGTTATTATCTGACGACATGCAGTCTGAGCATAGTCTGGCCTAACGGGAGTATTCCAGTGAATGGTGAATGACTCAAAACAACTTTTCCAGGCTCCTGCCCTAACTACAACAATAACAAGGACTGATGTGTCATTAACTAACCACCACAACTGCCATATTTTATGTAAAATTTTACTACCTGGGTAGTAAAACATATGCCACACTTATATATATATACACATATATGTATTTATATGCAAAAAAAAAGACACCCTTAACTCCTCCAACAAAAAGTCATCGAAGTTATGCTCTTCTGATATGCGCCTGCGCATTGGAAAGATGATTTCCCAATTTGTGGTGAATCAGGTGTTGTGACTTTTGATCGAGTCCAATAAGAAGAAAAGAAAACAAAACAATAAGAAGATGTATATGATTACTTTGTACCGATCATAATATAAAAATGCGCATAGCACTTGTTTGGGTAATTTAACACTCAACTAACTACACTCTTTTGTGATTTGTTTTTGTTGCGATTACGGTACGCTCTACGCTGCTTATCAGGTATTCCGCTGTCGATGTGTCATCCATTGAGTGCTCCAGTTTCAATACATATTTTTAAAGCATGCACTCCCACTGAGTGTATAGTCACTTGCCCGATCGCTCTCGTACTCTCCCAATGCTACGTTACTCTGTCGCACTTATATTTATGCTTTAATGTTGGTCAACCTATGCGACTGGAAAAGGCAAACGTCTCGGTCGGCGTCGCTGCAGCAGTAGCAGCTCTAGTACCAAAGAGAGCGGTACAAGACGGGTGAGTGTGTGAGTCGAGAGCGAACGCCTCCATTGAGTTGAGTTATCAAGCAGCGCCACACATCGACGGTTGCTCGACGCTCGTCGCCCGTTTGTTGGGTTCGTTTTTTGCTGTTTTGTCGGTCGTTCTCGTGCGTTTGTTTATTTAATTTAGGAAATAGTTGAAAAAGGAGATTTATAATGTTTAACAAAAGAGTGTATGTTCTATTATCAATCAAGTTCTAAGATTATTTGATATTTTGTCCGTATTGATAAATCGATAAGTGTATACAGTTTTTTAACGCGCCTTCTGAAAAATCCACCACACACACACACACGACCCCCCCACCCTCAGAGAAAGAGAGAGAGAGAGAAAGAGCGCATGTTGAGTATCTCGTTTCCAGCGCGTAGTGCATTTTAAAAACGAATGTAATGTAATCTAAAGGCAAGTGCCAAAGAAATTTCTGTGACACATTGATTAATTTTGCAAGTGTTTTGCTTTTGTTTTAAACAAACAAATTATACCCGTATGTATGCACACAATACATATGTGCAGATATATAATCGTTAAAAGGCTTTATCGATTGAAAGTCGTGTATTAATATAACAAATGCCAAGTGCGTGGCAAAGTGTTTCCACATCATAATTAAATTGATTTGTTCAACGTTACAATATGTTTAATACGTAAGTGCTTTGTTTTAAATTTAAAATTGTGTAATTATAGTTAAAAATCAAATATGTGCAGTTTGTTTTAGAAATATCGATTTTTCTCATTATTTAATACGTACGTACGCTCTTTTCCGCTTCTCTCTCTCTCTCTCTCTCTCTCTTTTGCTTGCGCTCTAACCCTCTCCACTCATGTTTTTGGACAGCTGTTTTTTTTGGGGGTTCAGTCTAACTAACCAAAGACTTTCTTAATTGTATTTTTTTTGGCAATGTTTGCCTTAAGAAGATGAAAATAATATTCTTTGATGACTGAAAATAATTATATGTTATAGCATTTAGAATTATAAAAATTCGTGACAATCTGTTTTTGGCAAAAACTCTGTGCTAAATATGGGCACACCTTAACTGGCAACAACAATATCAAAAATATAATTGAATGCAGAAAAAAAAAAATGTATTTATTATACTTGAATATACTCGCCATATAAGAGCCGACAAAATTGTCATCATCGCGCCCACATTATACATTATACATATACACACATCTGTGTTGGTTGCAATAATAATAATAATAACAATATTTTGTAACTCAAAGCTATTTGTTACCTGTTCGTTTCAAAGTTGATAAATTCCCATTGGATACATTTAGAAAACATAAGTATCTGTTTGTTTTCTCCCCATTGAAACTAATGTTCAACATTCCAACATTTGGGTCAAAAATCTGTAAATCTAATAATGTGTATATATTGCTGAATATCAAAGACAGCCCAGTAGCAAAGCGTCCCGTCGTTATTTAAAGAGCATCGAAAAACCAGTCTGGTCTCTCGTTATTAGAATGTGCACGGGGCCTCTCGTTCCGTTCTATAAGGGCCATTTCGTTGCCACTTCAAGATTTATAGAAATTTGGGTCAGTGCTTCCCTTTTGAAAATGTATTTTATTTGGATTTTTGTTTCGGTTTGGTTTGGTTGATTTATTGGAGGATTTTGTGTAGTTGATTTATCAAATTGACTTAGGCTGTCAACTAGTTTATTTTTGTCTTTTACACTTTCTCTTACGCATAGCTTAGGGATCTATTGTTAGTCAGGTGCTTAAGTGCATTTTAAGCTTGAATTTGATTAATTAATTAATTTAATTGAAGCATTCACTTAAACAATGAAATTCAAATGTTGAGTACTTCATCACAATTGAAACTTTACTTCAATAAGATTAACTATTTTATTTAGCTGTGAGAAGGAAAGATCTGAGAGTATTTTATTGCTTATCGCTTGCTCTTTTCATTCAAAAACTGACTCACTCTTTCTGTTGTATAAATAATTGCAGACCATATTGTGTTTTATTTATATGCGTAATTGTTTGCGAAAAATCAGCTCAGCTGTAGATTTACTCAGAACTTCGATACATAAATCCAATAAGTTATTTATAACTGAGTAACGATTTGAGAAACTGATCGATTTCGTTCGATTGGAGAAAACTTGTTCGATTTGAATATAGACTTTAAGATGAAAGGTATCCAAAACCTTGCTTGATTAGCCGGAAGTACCTACACATGATGTGAGTCAGAAATGCATCGATAATATATATTATATATATATAGTATTATTGTATGTTATGTTGTTGTTTTTGTACAAATAATCGATTGACAGTTGAAGGCCAACAACGACCTACATACGCAGTCTCTTTAGTACGCACCACTTATATATATACTCATATATATATATATATCTTTACATACTTATATGCACATGTGTGTTTTGCATCTGGACGCTGCGTGCTCGAGTGCTTAATTGTGTGCTTTGAAAGCGTAGCTCTTGCCACGCTCAACTGCTTCGATACTCACAACGCTAACACATATATACCATTAATCCAACCTATTTATAGTTATTCTTTTCTTGTTCTTGCCGTTGTTGCAAACGGTCTTTTATTGAGACTCTCCCTTGCCCTATAGCTAAATCAAGATGAAGGGGAACAAGCTTCACAGACCGTAAAAGGTTTCTTGCTATTCAATGTTCAGCACCAATGAACAAACATAAGCTTGGCAAACTCTTTAACTTTAATGACAAAAAATGTTACCGATCTCTGTTATACAAAATATTCTTGACGACAACACTCTTTTGAAGTAGTAATTATTTTTTAAAGCACAGATTATTTGGGAGCAGTGGAAAGACATTATTTCACTTAACTATCATTGTTTATTTTTCACATCGGTTGAGTAAGATAAATGAATTTCGTACTTAGTTTTAAAATTGTGAGTATTGTGTATATTATATAATGTTAATTCATCTTTAACTTACTTCCAGACTTATTTAAGAAAGATTAGTAAACTAAACACTTGTTGCCACTGTTCATTGGTGTGCCGAGTTCGCAATTGAATTCACGTCCAAACTCTTCCGAATTGCTCAATGGTCCATTGACATCCCAACGTTTTGGTGTGTGTTGCAAGAGTGGCATTGCTTCCGAAATGGGCTCCTCATCCAGCTTGGCCCAGCAATGCGTTTGAGCAAAATAAATGAAGAACAGCTGCGTATTGGTGAAGTTCAACTCAGGAAGTGTCTCTCTAGAAAGTAAAGTTATTACCTTATGATCGACCAGCTCCAACCAGCTCAAGTACGCATTGAAAGCAACATTCAGAGCTCCACTCTCGGCAATAATCTCACGGAGTCGCGTCGCATTGCGGAACTCGTTGGGATCATCTGACAAATAGTTACTGTACTGAGCACGCTGGCATTCAGTCGCATTGCGATAACCAGACATTGTTAGCTCATTCCAGGGTGCCGTTGCTTGAGGATGTCGATTCCAGCCCTCGTCATCGAATGCCTGCAGAAGTGCGGCGGCCAAACGTTGACCGAGTAGCGCATACTTCAAAGCTCGAGGATAGTAGTAGCTGTAGTAGGGTGCCTGCATTAGACCCCAACCCACAAGCACCCCTTGCTGGCGAAGTACCAGGGATGCCCCAACCTCAAACGCATTCACTGCACCCTCAGCGACCCTAGAAAAGTCATTGCCACGCAAACTGTTAAGCTGTTCACGGGCATTGTAGCGCAACGTTGTCTCCAGACGTTTATAGTAGTCATCGTTCTTTTGGAATAACAGTAAGCTCAGATCGACACCCTGGTAGTCCGGCAACTGGGTGTGATATTGTGCCAATCTTGATCTTGCTGTGCGTCGATCATTCTCATCCAGCCACTCCACTTTTAGCTGCTGCTCGAAGGCTTTCACCACATCGCTGAAGACTTGCTCAATATCGTGCTGTGCATCATCACGTTGCACATGGCGCTGATACATGTCGCCCAGCACTTGGGGGAAGAGACGCTGCAACACTCTGACACAGAAGCGAGGACGACGCAGCGGTTGCTCCTCCTCGGTTTGTTGGTCGAGCTCCAGGAGTGCTCGATACAGTATATAGCCAGATATTGTCACCTGATTGTTGGCCTTTGCTGTCCGTACGAGATGCTGCAGATAGCTCTGGGAGCGTACGTACACATACTCCCCGTATGTTTCACCCAAAATGCTCTCCACGTAAAGCTTAAAGTCCAGCCCGTTGCCAAGGTTGGTGGTCAGTTCGGTTAGGGTCATTCGGGGGTACAGTGAACTACCGCTACTCTGTTGACGCAATCGATCCTGTCCAATGCGAGAACGTCCTCCATAGACTGGAAATGCTTCCTTCTGAGGTTCAATACTAGTCTGTTGCTCTTTCATCCGCTTGCAGAGCTCAAACTCGAAGCGAACAATGTCGCCTCCAAACCTTGCCGCTTCACCACTCTCCATGGAGAACCAGTTGCGCATATTTTCCGCCACCTGCTGTTGGATCTGTTCGTAGACCTCATCGCGAACATTTGCTTGCCGCGTGGCCATAGCGCTACAGTGCTCCGCCGGTATAATGGTCAATTGCGGTTCACCCAGATAGACACTATTGCCTCTCAACTGCTGCAGATTCAGATCCACATTTAGACCAATTAATATGTCAAAACCATAATTGCGTCGCAGTGAGGCAAGCATTTGCAGCCAGTGATAGTCGTGTTTCCAATGTGAATTCGGTATGTTCCTCAATCCGCCATGCTCCCGCAATATCTTCATCAGAAACTGTCGACGTTCGTTGGCATTTGCCGCTACGCAGCTGTCGTAAAAGCTGCGCACCTTCCTCACGTTTGCCAAACCAGCTGGACTGTATTCTTTGGGGTGATTCTGTGGTGGCCATGGCAGCGTTAGCAACTCCTGCAACTGCTCCTCAATGCCCATCTCTACCACACGTTGAGCCGTTAGAAGTTGATCCTCCCGCAGTTGACGAGTGTGATAACGTCCCCAATTGCCGCAGGCATACTCGTAAAAATCCATACAAGGATCAACACTTAGATTCATATACTTGTGCATGTCTCTTGACATGCTCTGTCGCACTTTCTGTTCCTTTTGACTCTCAACGCTGTAAACATGATTGTTGTTGTTGTTATTGTTATTGTTCTGATTGTGCATTGCGACACCTTGCGGTGCACCACCTTGTGGCATGCGATTTATGTTATTGTACCGCGCACCAGACACAAATTGAAAGAGGAACACTTTCAATAGAAGTAGCGTAATTCGTGTAGTTCTCATCGTAGCGTTCAAAAATCGACTGAGCTGTTGGTGTTGATAAGCAAAACGGCAAAACGCTTTGGCGGTGTCATTTTCATTTCGCTCATGAACTTGACGAGTTGGGTCAAGTGTCCGCTCAATTTCAGTTTATTCACGGGGTTATCTCTAAGCAGACGCTCTTAGTCTCCCACCCAAGTCTTAGAGAGAGGTAAACAAACTTGATCTTGCCAACGTCTATTATCTGTTTTGATTTGTTTTGCTGATTATTTAAAGGTAATAGGAAGGAAATCATTTCAGCGATGTTTTCCTTGAATGTCTACTAAGGTCTTCGGTACGTTTCCCAAGAACAAGTTAAAATTGAATAACATCTTTCGTAATAACATTTTTATATTTAATGTCAACAAATTTGTCTCGGTATTGATATTGTACTTAGTAAATCATACACTTTTTTGGTGGATTCATTGGCGATCCAGCTGGGCAATGAAACTCTCGGGCAAAATCTTCCAAATTACTCAGCGGTCCATTCACCCGAAGTCGTGTCCAGCTATGGCTCTGTCGTGCACTGTACGTAAGATTAGGCCAAAGATCTGACTCGTCCTGTGTCTGCTCCTTGGGTTGACAGTTTTGCTGGGCATATGCCAAAAAGAATAGAGCCGTATTTGAGTAATTTAATCCGGGCAGAGTCTCCTTTGTGAGTCGGGTAAAGTCATTATTCGGCGCCTGGAAGCCCAGCCAAGTGAGATAGGCATTGAATGCGATATTAAGCCCAGCACTATTACGTTTCAGGAGCTGTGTGGCACTACGATTGCTTTGCAGATACTCCTCCACAAAAAGACTAAAGCATTCACTTCGATTGTGATACCTGTACGCTGTCAGCGGATCCCAATTGTCGCGTTCAAGCAAACCCACCGACCAATGTACATCATCAAAAGCTGATGCCATTTGCTCTGCCAGACCAGTTCCTAGTGTGGCATACATCAAAGCTTGACCGAACTGTGCATCATATTCAGGTGGCTGTAATAACGCCCAACCCAGTTCGATTCGACGTTGCACAGGACGGTATTGCAGGCGTGTCTCATACGCTTCCAATGGATCGGCTGGTAATGGAATGTTCTCCTCGAACAAACGTTTCAACTGCTGTGGTTGGACCTCTCCCAATAGTAGACGTAGATTCTGCCAGTAGTTGTTACGTTCCAATTGAGTTCTTAAGGCCACTTGTTTATCATAGATGGGAAAATTGATTTGTAGATCGCTCAGCTTGCGTTGAGCAATACGTCGGCTACCCTCTTCCAACCACTCGGCGCTAAGACTTTGCTTCAGTGCACCCTGTAAATGATCATAGAGCTGAGCTAAATGCTTTCTGGTCTCCTCGTTGGCATATTGATGTGTATATAGTTCTCCCAATGCAGCAGGCAATAGGCTTTTTACTTTAGCTAAGCAATAGGTTGGTCTGCGTTGAGGTTTATCATCGAGGGGAAATGTTAGTGCTGCAACCGCTCGATACATTATATAGTTGGCTATCTGACTGCTATTGCGAACCGACAAGGTATGATTAAGGTGTCGATAATAGTTCGGTGCAGCCATATAGACTGGTCTGTATACGGACTGGTCAAAGCAGCTGCTCACATAACGCTCTAGATCTATTCCATAGAGTTGTCCAAATTCGTTTAAAGTTTTGCGCGAATAATTTGCATTATAAAGATGTAGCTCGGAATCCCAGGCCTCCCTTTCGTGCATTCCTCCGCATAGCTCGTGCTCAAAACCAACTATCTCGGTTGCAAGACGAGCAGATTCTCCATTACCCATTGCCAGCCAGACCCTTAGCTGTGAGGTTACCTGGCTTTCGATCGCTTTGTAGACCGAATCATTTCTGTGTAGACTGCGATTACTGCAAAGTTCGTTGGGTAGCAAGGTACTCGGCTCACTTAGATAGATGCTGTTCTCCTGCACGTTTTTATAATTGTAGCCAACTCTCAATCCAATCAGGATATCCATGCCATAATTTTTTCGTAAGTTGCCAGCAACTCTCAGCCAGTCGTAATCCTGGTGATAGACTCGCCAATTGGATCCTGGTACGGCCGGAAACCCTCCATTCTGCTCAATGAATTGGCTAAGAAATTGCTGTTGATGTTGATTCTTTTGACTTGGTTGAGCAAGGGCTACCAGACAGGACTGATAAAAGTCCTTAGCTTGACGAGCTAAACCACTATCCTTGCGCTGAACCGTCTCCTCCAGCAACCTAACCAGGTCCGCATCAATTTGACGCTCCAGCTTTGATTGCCTCGTTGCCTGTGTTCCCCAACTGCCACAAGCATACTCGTAGAAATCGCTGCAGGGATCCGCACGTAAGTTCATTTGGCGTCGCATTTCCTGCGCTTTACTCTGCCGTACCGTATCCGCCGTCTGGAAGACACGTTTAAAGGTACCGTTATCGGCCAGCACCGCACTGATTCCTGTCAGCAACAGGATCAGTGCCGCAAAAACTGTTGTACAGCTTTTCGATTCTTTTGACATGCTGCTACATCTTTAAGTTGCTGTAAACTGTCAATAATTCAACATTTCTGTTGCTGCTCAGCTTGAAATCCAAGCGATACTGATAAGTTTATTGATAAGTTCATTGCGGGTTATCGCAAGAGAGCCACAGAGAGTGAAAGAGCGAAAAATGGTCGCATAAAGCGAAGTACATTGATAGAGTTTTTGAGTTTTTTTTTTACCTACAACTGACTCACTGAAGTAGCTCTTATTAGAAACAGACATGTGCAAAACTTTATTGGACTTGTAAAATATATATATTTTTATGTGTCGTTATAGTTATGTTAATGCTTTTCGATTCAATTAATAGAGCGCGCACTTGAAGCGTGCGTTGAGCCTGTCACTCGTGGAGCAACTAAAGGCATTCACAAACTGCTGGGAATTAGAAAGTGCCGTGTTAACGCGTAGTTGTTCCGGTAGCTCCTCAAAGAGCTCAACAGATTCCGGGTAGTCGGAACAGTACAGCTGTGCGTAGGCCAAGTAAAAGAGCTGATTGTGAGAATGATCGAGAAGAGGTAACCGCTCCCTCTGGTAGATTGCGGTTGTTTCTGCAGTGTTCTTCAACCATTTGTTGTAGGCACGGAATGCGATATCAATAGCGCCGTTATCAGCAACAATGCGGCTGAGGAGTCCTTTGTCGTTGACTGGTTTTTCCCTAAACTGCACGAACAATGCATACTGCTCCTGGAAACACTGAGCGCGTCGTGAGTACGAGTTCGTCGACGTAACATCCCACCAGTTGTTGCGATAGCCATGTCTATCGAAATGTCTACCCACATCGTCAAAGCCGTGCAGCATTTGGCGAGCAAGAAGAACTCCTAGGGTGCCGTACTTCAGGGCATTCGGATAGGCAGGATCCCAGAAGAAACGCGCCTGCATAAATGTAATGGGAATTTGCATTTTGTTGGTGGTCAGTTCGTAGTGCGGCACCTTGTACACCTTGTCCGCCAGCTGGGGTTCCTCCACTAGCTTTGCTAGCTGTCGCTGTGTACGCCACTGTAGCACACTTACTAGATTCTGATAGAATTGATCCGGATGAAGGTTCAATCCGTACATTTGTCGTATTAGCTGTGTCTCGTCGTGATTGCGGAACTGCAGTTCCATTGACTCCAGTTTCGCAATGGCCTTCTGTCGCGTCTCGAGTGTCATCCAGTGCAGTTCTGTGGATGCCTGCAGATCCTCGCGAAAGACACGCTTAATGTCTGCCCACGTCGATTGCAGTTCGTTGACCATTTGCATATTGTTGTAGTTGCGATGGAATAGGCTCTCCAGCTGCAACGGGAAGTACTTACGAACTTGCTGCACACACCAAATACCAGGCTGGACAGTCTGTGGAATACGAGCCTGATCAATGGTGTCCAACGCCCGCCACATGGTATAATTGGCCAGATGCAGTTTGGGTGTATTGCGAATGACATCCACCAGATTGGATAGATAGTCCTCGGGCGTCTCGTACAGATCCGCATACAAGGTGTCATTGAAGATCATGTACAGATAGCGACTAACATCCACAAAGTTGCCATAGGCAGCCTTCATCTCGGCAGCTGTACGCTGTCTGGTTGTCTGCTCCAGCGTTAGTGCCGCATTGTGTGGCAATCCTTTGGCTAACTGCTGTTCAATCTCTAGCACCTGATAGGCAACCTCGTTATGCCAGCGTTCCGACTGCTCAGGAAAGTAACCCTGGAGTTTCTCTTCAATGGCATGCTGGTATCTGACACGAGCATCATGGAAAGCAGCATCCAGATATTGACGACGATGTCCCAGGGGAAGTTGTGGTGCACCCAGCTTAAGGCGATGCATGCGCTCCTCCTTAAAGTCAAGAACAATATCGAGCCCAATGAGGATGTCTACCCCCAAACGTCGCTTTAGTGTTGCCACAACCTGCAGCCATTCGTACTCGTAGTGATACCAGGAAGGCACTCGTATCTCTGGCCAACCACCTCGAAAGTCCGTAACCTCTAGAAGAGTCCTCAGCGCTGATTCCGTATCGTTCGCCTGATTGTAGCACGAGGTGTAGAAGCTCTTTAGTAATCGATCAGCGCTGCTATCTCCACCGGCCCGTGTGCTCTTAAGCATATCGGCACTCTTGCGCACGAACAACTCCTGCAGCTCCTCCAGATAGTTGGTCTTCTTGTTGTGCTGACGTGCCGGATGCAAACGCGGCCAATTGCCACAGGCAAAGTTGTAAAAGTTATCGCACGGCCTCTGTTCTCCCTCGGTGAGATAGGCTTTAATATGTGCTGCCTTGGCCAGGCGCAGGATATCGATCGTATAGTTAGTGGCAAAAGATTGCGTATCGCCGAGCGACAACAACGCATAGCCTGCCAACAGGCAAATCAAAAGTTTCATGGTTTTTGGTATTCTCTGTTTAGCTTGTCTAGCGTATTCCGTTCGGTTTAGTTGTCGTAGCGAAACTAAGCTTAAATTGAGCGTTGCGTCGATTTTTGACTTGGGCGGAGGCTTATCGTCGTCAGCGGCAATAGCATCATCATCATCAGAAGCTTGATTAATTAATTAGCTTTATTAACCGTTGCAGCAAAATATGTACTCTCCATCTCAATGACCCAATTCTATTGCTATTATTCTCACACTAACGTTACGTATGACAAACGTTTCTCTCGCACAAACTTGACCCACAAGGTAGCACGTTCTTTTTATTTCGCTCTATCGCACACACGCTGCTCTGAGTTCTAATGAGATTGTTTACTTTCTCAGTGCCCAAGGTTGGGATCGTTTTACATACACAAAAGTACATGCAATTAAAATTAGTGTTAGTTTTCCTCACTTAAGCTTATTTGAATAATTAATAATTCCCTTTTGTGTGTTTGCAGGAAAAGGCATTCTTCTGTACATTTTCTGCTACACTTTTAAATTGCTGGCAACGATTAATTAAAGCAGACTCTGGTTTGTTTCTCTCAATTTGCCACGAAAGTGTTGTCTAGAATAACGAGCATTGATCAACAAGGAATCCAACGGATAACAAACAACAACAAAAGGAATCTTCATAACCGGTAAGCAATAACAATTTATTAGTTTGATTTATATAAATATTTAAATTGGTCTTAACCATTTCATGCGTCATGCTAAAAACTTACTATGCAAAAGTTTGATGGCAATTTATTCTTGACCATATACCATATCTAGTCATTTGTCTGCTTGTTGATTTTGCGTTTGCATAAATTATTGTCGGATACGCTCCATAATACTTAGCCCGTAATCACTTTAAGAGCTGTTCCGCTGAGACGTGTGTCCGGCGGCATTATAGGTATCAAACTAATATTATATTTGACATGATAGCCGCTATCATCGGCCGTATAATAGGCGGTCTCGGTGTAAACACTATTCGTTGAATTTTCACCCTTGCCGTAATGAATGACCTGCGAGAAGCGTTTGCCTGTTATCACCAGTTCGGGTTCCCTTGTACTATCGTTATTATCATTAAGTGATCCTGTTTCATTGCGCTCGTTGTGTTTATCGCGAATGCTGTAAATAATTTTCAACAAGTATATCGTTGATTTGTTTTGTTTTATACTTTGAAATTGTTTACTTACTGAAATTCATACATCACCTTGGTGGCGGCATAATTTGGCTCAATGAAAGCGCAAAACACGAGTAGAAAACACAGCAATAACTGCAGGGATTGAGAAAACATTTTATACCTATTCCAATTCACAATGTTGAATTAAGCTGATATTGTTGAGTAATGTTGTTACTCACTGTTATTCCACTGATCATTCTAGTTGGAGTTTTTAGGTTGTACTGAGTGCATAAAATTTCTAGCTATCTTTAATATAAATGCGAAAACAATATTTAATACAATAAAACTGAGAACGTGGATGCACATGGTGCTAGAAACTTGTTTGACCGGTTGCAATTGAGAGGTTCCGAATCACGAAAATCGATCCGTTAGTATTGAATGAGCGGATGAATTCCGTGCCATTTATTCTTTGGATAAACACAAACAAGTTTTATTCTCAAGCTGCATTAGTATTGAGCTCGATTCATAATTGCATTGCATTGACCGGCAACTGTGCTGCTGATTGACTGTAATTGCAAATTTGATTACCATACAACAGCTTTGATTGTAATATGCCAGTTGCTATTTGCCATATGCACTTCTAACCAGATTTGAATGGGGGAAAAATCACGAAATGCTTTTGGGAAAACATTTCACAAAACAAATAATTATGGATCTACATTAAAAACTTGATATCATTCTTGAGAATTCCCATCACATTGTTTAAGAACATATGTTAAAACATTTTGGTTTGCATTTTCTTTATTAAGTTTTATAACAAAAGTCTTGACTAATATTAGTTAGCCAAGGCGTGTCAGTACTTTTAACAGTGTTGCACTTAATCGGTGATCGATTGACAAAGGGTCAGTTGTATTACAATTATGAACAAATGTCACTTCAGTTTGATTGTGTTTATGATCAATTGTTTCTTCTTCAAAGCCAGATTTTGAAAACGATGATCTAAACTCGGTTTTTGGTAACGTTGCTGTGGATGAAGTATGGGTTTCATGTTGCTTAATTGATGGTCCATCCGTTGTGTATGGTGTTGTTTGATTTCTTATAGGCATCTCCAATACAGGTTTCGTTGTACTTAGAACTTTACCTGAACTATTTATTTGATTTTCATACAATAAGGTAAGCGTTGAAAGATTTAGTTCCCGATCGCTCTTAGGTAACACCGTTGTTAAGTTTTCAGTTGAAAGATCATCTTTTGCAAGTTTCTTTAGTTCCCGATCGATCTTAGGTAACACCGTTGTTAAGTTCTCAGTTGAAAGATCATCTTTTGCAAGTTCCTTTAGTTCCCGATCGATCTTAGGTAACACTGTAGTTAAATTCTCCGTTGAAAGATCTTCTTTTGTAAGTTCCTTACTGCCAGTAAACTTTTCAATGAATGGTTGAGTTCCTGGTTTCCTGGACATTGGATCATTCCTTCCCGATATTGTATTTGAAACTATTGTAGAAGAATTCATTTGATTTGTGGCTAGAGATTGTAGCGTCGTATTCGAAATGTTCATATTAAGTGGCTGTGCCCCTAGGGACGACGAGCCCAATAAAATACTGATGAAAATCTGTAATGTTAATAACTGTTATTGCCTGTTTAAAAGTTTTGACCACATTCCAATACTTACAACGTGTTGCATTTTCCCTGATGTACTGATGCTTTGGACGAGAGCACAGCTGGTTTTATACTAGCCGTTTGATCAGTAAGCGATTTAGAAATCAAGCTCTCTCGAGAGATTTTCAGGCGATGCATTTTAAAAGCGGCGGGTATTGAAAAATATTTATCTCTGATTGGGTGGGGTGTTGCATTCCGAATATAGAGCTTGTTGTTTTAAACATATAAATAATGCATTCAAAATATCCCAATTGTTGTTATTTAATTAAAGGGTTTTATTTTTTAATGGGATTTTTTCTCCTGATCATTTCTGCAAAATTTTTTTTTTCCATAACATATGTTGCTTAATAGCCAAGCAATGTGAGTACTTTTACAGGTCTGGGCGCTTGATCTTACTTTCGGTGACTTCGTAGTTAATTTAAATTGTTTTCTGGCCGTTTTTGCGTAATTAATTTTAATTTATTTTTAACTTTCGTAATTTCAGCATACCTTTCATATTGATTTACTTATGATTCAGTCATATCTACTAATCGTAGAACAATGCTAGCAATAACCTTTGTAACTAATAAAGGGTAAAATCGATTCCCTCATACTTATTAACCAGATTAACTTTGCAGTACCCATTAGAAACACTAGAAATTTTGTACCATAGCTCTTCTAGCTTGTTATTCTTACTATGCTAACCATACCCCTTTTCAAATCTAATATGCATTATATAACGATCTTTTCCACATAACACAAAGTACCACTTCTGCAAATTGTCTTTTTATGAGGTGGATCGCTTTATGCTTCGGGCCGCGCGTTAACAAGCCGGTGCTTGGTATCGTTAGGCCACTTGAATGTACTGTTCGTTAGTACATCTACGTCCAATAATATATTGAGTCATATTTAAAGTTTATCATCTACAGATACTTATGTGTTGTTTATTTGATTGCCATTTCACATGAGTATCGCCCCTACGGACGAACAATTTATCAGAAAAGCGATAAGAATCTGTAGAGGTAATAACTTTTATTGTCTGTTTAATTGGTTTATTGACGACTTAACCAGGTAGCAGCTACTTGTATACTTATTGTTTATCTAGTTAAATTAAAGCCTTCTGGTAATATATATTTACATCGATATTAAAAAGTTGATCGTTGTACTACAAATATATTCATTTAGAATGACATCATTCCATGACTCAATAGTTATGTATGTAATAACCAGATATAACCTTATTAGCCGAGTTGTGTTTTAACAAGAACTTGTAAAAGTTTGGCGCTTAATCTAACTCCAATTGAAGTTGGTCGAACTTCCTGTGTATTATTATATGTTGGGACTTCAGTAGTTGATTTCAGCAACGTTGTTGTTAAGTTTGTTTTAGGCAAAACTGTTGTTTGGGAGTAAGTTACAGTTTCCTTTTGAGTTTCAGCATGTTTTCCAAATTGACTGGTTTCTGTTCCAGCTACATGAACCTTTGTCGCGGAAGTGGAATCGTCTATCGACAATTTATCCATTATAGGTGTTGGTGTGCTTGAAACGACCAATGTGTTATTAATTTGATTTCCATTTGAGCTGGGTATAGTTTCCTTTATAGAGAGACCCTGTATCCCAAGGAACACACAACCCAGCAGAATAGTGATAAGAAGCTGTAAAATATTGATATATTAGCACCTGCTCAACTGTTGAGAACTCATTCCGATACTTACTAAGTGTTGCATTTTACTTTCAGTACTAAACGATATATCCAACAGTGCAACGACTTTTATACTCGTTTATACTTGTGTTTAATTAGCAATTCATAAAAAACCCATTTGATTTAATATCGGGTTTTCAAAAAAGTTGCTTAGGTGTTGGAAAAGCTCTCCTTCTGATTGAGTTGTGCTACTTTGGGAGATTTTATTCAATGATTCGATGTTATTTGTTAATCAATGTTATTTGTATAGTATTACCATAACAGAAGCTACTTAATTAACAAATTTAGGTACGAAGGCGTGTGAGTACTTTTAAAAGTTTGGCGCTTAATCTAACTCCAATTGAAGTTGGTCGCACTTCCAGTTCATTATCCAATGTTGTGACTTCAGTAGTTGATTTCAACAACGCTAATATTAAGTTTGTTTTGGGCAAAATTGTTGTGGGATAATTAGGTAAGGCTTGCTTTTTAACCTCTGTATCTGCTTTAGGATATTTTCTATATTGGCTAGATACTGTTTCAGCTATATGTTCAGTTGTCATCGAAATAAGATCGTCCTTCCAAAATTGATTCACTTTAGGTGTTGTTGTCCTTGAAACAACCAATGTGTTATTAATTTGGATACTTTTTAAAATGTGCATTGCTGTCTTTGTACAGAGACACTTTGTCCCGGGCGACATACAACCCAACAGAACAGTGATTAGAAGCTGAAAAATATAAAAATATAATATCACCTGTTTAAATATAAAGAACTCATTCCGTTACTTACAACGAGTTGCATTTTACTATCAGTTCTAACCATTTATCCAACAGCACAAGTACTTTTATACTCTCCAATCAGTTAATTAGCAATTCATAAAAATACCCATTACAATTGAAATCGAGTTTTCATAGCAGTAGTTCAGGTATTCGAAAACTTATTACCTGATTGAGTTGTGCGTTTTTCCTCCAAGAATGTATTGAGCCACTTTGGGAAGTTGTTGTGTAACCCGTTTAAAAAGTAGATTGATTTTTTGTGGATTTATTTTAAACGTTTAGTTTGTTTTCTTTTAGTGGTTTATTGAAATTTCTTTCTTACTTGGCTTGGTAACTTAACACAGAGCCATTAGCTTTAAATATTAAAGCCTTTGGCATATTAGAATTTAGGTCTTAAAGCGTATGGGTATACATATAAACACTTAAACACGTACTATATTTGAATAAACAATAGTAATGTTTTTTTTTTTTTTTGTGTTTTTTGAAGATTAAGCTAAAATCTTAAGTAACTTTCCGGATAAATGATTGACCGGTTCCACTGAATATTGCTGACAATTGACACATGCCCGACTATGATCATAAAGGTTTTTCGTTGCGTAAGTGAAGAGTTGTTTATCCAACGTGGGGTAGTTTTCCAACCGGGTTCTAAAGATGTAGTGCTTCTTCTTGTAAAGGTGTTGTCCTAAAGCTTCTCCTTTAGGGTAATAATAGTTTGCAAAGATCCAAAAGCAGCTCCTTCTTTTTACTGAGTATTCTTGCTAGACGTGTTCACTGTAAGTTTGTATTGGGTTCTAAGTGTTAAACGGTTTCTAAGCTTAAGTTTTATACTTTCTCAGTGCCTCGTCTAAGTACAGTGCAATGCCCATGGCACACGACACGTTGGACACGTTAGTAATCACGTCGCACGTCTAGTTGCCCGGAATTTTCCCAGCACACTTCTCGTGGTTGTGAAATAAAAGTCGCCGAACCAAGCCATTAAACGTCATAACCACCACAATAGTTTTACTATTGTAACGACGAGTCATAGAAAATTTTAAATTCTCAATCTATTAAAAAATTTATCAATCAAAAGTGAATCACAATTTTTATCTCTTTTTGTCGACCTAGCAACTAAGAAAAAATCAGTGCATATCGTTAAGAATGATTTTCACATAATTCTTATTTGCTTGTTGAGAGAATCTAAAAGTTGACTAGTCCATTTCAAAGGTAGCGAATATTTAAATGAAATTTCGCCCCAGTTCTAGTTAAAAATGTCTTTAACGTATGACAATATGATACATTCAAGTTCGCTATAAGCGATTTATGTGTCATCAATGAATTTACTATCTACTATAGTATTAATATTATTTAAATGTTTAACTTTTGATTTACTTTTTATTACATTTACAAAAAATTGATAAACTATAAATTGTCAACGGATAAGAAGACTTTCACGTTCCCTAACCATTAAAAAAAAAAAAAAATTGATAATAATTATTAAAATTGCTGAAAGTGCTCTTGAAAAAATGCGCATATGAAACATTTTGTTTGAAAATATTTTTGGAGAGGGGATAAAGCAAGAGAATATATTTTTTATTTAATTATTTTTTTTTAATTCTTAACGTGTACCGTTTAAGTTGTAATATATTCTTATCAGTTTTATGCTTAGTTTTTTATGTCAAGAGCAAAGTAAACATTAAAATATTATTTAATTTTGTCGTTTGTGTTATGCGAAAGAAACTCACGTGTATCCCCCTCTTCAAAATTATTTATTTTCAGACAAAATATAGAAAAAAGTGTTTTGCGCATCTAACCATCTAATCTCTGTAGACAAAATACCACAAATATCGAGCCAAGACTCCAATAAAAAACAAAATCTATAATTTTTGATTACGCACACACCCACTAATATATGTGTAAATGATATAGTACTCGCATAAGTGCGCCTTAACATCGACACTAAAAGCATACACAGTGTGGTCTTTTCTGTACCGGTGTGCCGCGGCAGCCCCCGTAGCAACCATGGGCGCCAATGTCTCGCAGCTGGAGCGCGAGATTGGCTCGGAAATGTTTCCGCCCAACGAGCACTACTTTGGGCTGGTCAACTTTGGGAATACCTGCTATAGTAACTCGGTACTGCAGGCTCTCTACTTTTGTAAACCCTTTCGGGAGAAGGTACTTGAGTATAAGGCAAAGAATAAGCGACCCAAAGAGACGTTGCTTTCCTGCCTGGCTGATCTTTTCCATAGCATTGCCACGCAAAAGAAAAAAGTTGGCTCGATAGCGCCCAAGAAGTTTATAACACGGTTGCGCAAGGAAAAGGAAGAGTTCGACAACTATATGCAACAGGATGCGCATGAATTTCTCAACTTTCTCATCAATCACATAAACGAGATCATTTTGGCGGAACGCAACACTGGCAATACGGGAAAGACGTTAAATGGAAACACCGCTCCTACACCGATAAGTGTAACTAACGCAAAGACTAACTCCACCACAATCTCAAACTCGTCGAATTCCACAACAACGTCAACATCGAATTCAACGGCAACCAATGGAAATTGCAACAGCAACTCGACAGGCTCCTTAAGTGGCACCACAAGTGTACTTGAAGGAGGTCTAACCGCAACAACCACACCGATACTGCAGACAAATGGAGCTAACACAGAACCAACTTGGGTGCATGAGATCTTTCAGGGCATCTTAACTTCGGAGACACGTTGCCTTAACTGTGAGACGGTTAGCAGCAAAGATGAGAACTTTTTCGATCTACAAGTCGATGTGGATCAGAATACATCGATAACGCATTGCTTGCGTTGCTTTAGCAACACGGAGACCCTCTGTTCGGATAACAAGTTCAAGTGCGATAATTGTTGCAGCTACCAGGAGGCACAGAAACGAATGCGGGTCAAGAAGCTGCCAATGATTCTGGCTTTGCATTTAAAGCGTTTCAAGTATATGGAGCAATTTAATCGTCACATTAAGGTCTCGCATCGCGTCGTCTTTCCGCTTGAGTTGCGACTTTTCAATACCTCTGACGATGCCGTCAATCCGGATCGCCTCTACGATCTGACAGCTGTTGTTATTCATTGTGGATCGGGTCCGAATCGTGGACATTACATTAGCATTGTCAAAAGTCATGGACTGTGGTTGCTCTTCGATGACGACATGGTCGATAAGATTGAGGCCTCAACCATTGAGGATTTCTATGGCCTTACTTCGGACATTCACAAGTCATCGGAAACGGGCTATATTTTATTTTATCAATCGCGCGATTGCGCCGCCTAGACATAATCAACCTTAGTTTTGCAATTTAATATGCATATATTTGACCCGTCATATTTAAGTTCAAAGTCTATTAAGCTACTTTAATCTCATTATTCAAAGAAAATGTTTATTTTTTCATACATTAATCACATAAATAATAAACTATACAAATAAACCGATTTGTTGTTAACTGACTTACGTGGCTTTACCAGGTCTTAAATTTTTTCTGTTAAATTGTATTTATTATTATTAGTAAACCTTTAACTAGATTCAAAATAGATAGGTCAGTTTCATCTTGTTTAACGCAAGCGCATTCAACTCATTCAATGAGGGCCTGCCAACAGTATAGTTAATAATGATGTAATACACACAAACATACATATTTATATATATCTCTATTTATAGAGTCGAGTTTTCCCATGCCTACCAGCTTGGCTAGAGTCAATACCACTAATAGTCGGATAATTACAAGCTTTGCATTTCAATAGAATTCTCCCATCGTCCGCCGACAAGGGGATCTTTTAACACAGGTGTTGTATACAGCACACCATAGGTGGGCCGGTACGTTGCGTTCCGTTCAACGTTCGGGCGTTTGCTTTGCTTTGTAATTGATCAACTCTAATACCTGTTAACAATTTGCATAAGTCCCACTTTTTTCGAGCTTAGTCACAATATATCTTGTTCGGATCACGACTTTGTCACGCGACCAATTTTTCGATTTTCTCAACTAATAAATAAAATGACGTTTAGCTTACTTTAAATTTCTAATGCAACAATCTAATGTTACAGCATTGTAATAAATTTGCATTATCTTATCTGTAAAATATTACAACATGCATCTCAAGATTACGTATAACACACTATTTTGTAATGTTTGTTGTTGTTAGCTTTGCGGTTAAGTAACGATTTCTCCAAGCCGTCTTAATAAATAAAGTTCACCTTTAAGAATATATTAGGTAAAGGAGATGGAAACTCAACCATAACTTTAACATTTAGAAAAGGCACAATTTAAAAATAAATTTTATGTTTGAAGTAAATAAATTTCAATCAACTTCCTTGTCAAATCGATTGATGCACAATTAACTCTCAAAAATGTCATTTTTTATAAGCGTAACATTTAAGAAATTGCAATTTTACTTAACCTCACTTAAATGTGATAATAAATTGCCTCAATCATGCATTAATAACAATTAACATTTGCTACGGGATATGCATATATTTTTTTTTATTAACGTTAAATTTCATTGCCGCTCAGGGAATTTGTGGGACCGTGGGGGCAAGTTGAGTTAAGTCTTTATTGCGTTGAACGAGGTGAAAACTACGGATGGTTGCCAAAATAAAACCGGTTAAAAGACGAGTTGTTATTGTGTGTCTAAAAATGCAGCATAATTAATAAACAAATGGGCTTAAAAACTTGATCGTGTGTTTAGCTAAATGACAATCGATGGTTACAGTTGCGCACATTTGTTGTTGTTTGTTGTTGTTGCTGCCTGGGCTTGTTTGTCATTTCATGTTTGGGTTAAGCGTTGGTGCCCGCAGCGAACTGAATTGATTAGCTAGCTGGGTATACGAGTATCTTGAGTTGTAGCTTGTATGGATCGAGTAGACTATTCCGCATCGTATGTACCCGGTTATTACGCACTTAACTTTCACTCACTTTGACGGGCGCGTGGAAAGAAAAACTTTACGCAATTTTCCGCTGATGGGATATTTGATTGGTATTCGAAACATTTGGCGTATACAGACAGTGATATAAGTGACACATTGTTGTTGTTCCGCTTGTCACTCTTGGCAAGTTTGGGGGCATGTCAAGACTTAAGTTGCAACACACATGCCGCAGTCTTTGGCCCTTTTTGGCGTTTCGAATACAACAAATAAATCATGTCACATGCTGCTACAAATCTGAGGTTAAATATCAATCGGAGCGTACAATTGAAGCGTGGCAGCTGTGGCAGCTTCAAACTAGTTGCAAGACTACAATTTGGAATCGAATTTGTTAAACAACTGTTGAGAAATGTTAATTTCATATCAATCAGAAGCCAGAAGACTTGCGACATCGGTTGTTAAGTCTTTAATTAGCTTGTTACCACATGTGGTCCGCTCGCTGGTGGTGCAAATCACCCTTCTCTACGGTTCTTTCACCCTTTAGTTGATGTCAGCGTCAGAGGGATTTATCACTCTTGTACGCTGACATAAAAACGATCCGCTAAGATATTAACAATGTCATTAAGTATTTTTCAACGCCCCTGAAAACTTAACTTTTAACTGGTGAAACTTATAATTGATTTAACAAAATCTTTAGTTATGGCAAATGCCAAGCTTGTGTTTGCCAAGATTAGTAATATATAGCTTTCAGGTTTTACCACTTCAAATTATCTCTCTAATTAAGTTAATGCATAATGGTGCATTAGTGAGAGTTTTAACTGACACATTGTACGAACTAAAACCCACCAGATATTTCATTATATTCAAGTGGTACAATTAAAGACCCACCGCAAACCAAATGAGACTTCAGAGCAATTCACAGTTTGGTTTCTTTTTTTTTTGCCTTGTGAAATAAACAAATGTATTTTTGTTCCGATACAATTAAAATACATGGGGCACATGCAAGTGGGAGGCGTTCTCCATCCAAGCCGAGGGTGGTCGAAATACACAGTTCAAAAGTTCCTCATCGCTAATTTGCCTCAGCGCTTGTTTTGTTTTTGTTTTGTTTTTTTGTCGCCAATTTTCTAACTGAGCTGCGTCTGTGGGGGGGAGAAAATGAGAATTTGCCATAGATGACTTTGAAATGCACGCGATGAGTCATGCCACAGTTAGTTGCCACACAGTTTGGTGAAAACAAAATTCGATTATAAGTAAAAAGCGGCAAGTTGGTACATTTTATATATGTATTTGGAATACGAGAATATAGTATGTATATGCACGCCAACTTGTACTTTCATATTTGACATTTGGACACATTAAATTTTATATAATTTTACATATTTTGTTTTTGACTTGTTCCAGTTAATCGATTTATTGTACTTAATTAAAACATGTTTTTGGGAAAAACTGCCGTTACGTAATTTTAACCCTTTTTTATTGTTTTTTATATTTAATTTTATTTTCTAAGCACTTTTATCATTTTAAATATAGAGCCTAAAATTATGCTAGCCCTTGGCTTAATGGCAGGACAAATTGCTCAAAATTAATGGGAGCAAAGAAGAAAAAATCTATAAGAGGGGGGGGGGAATTGTTGTAGAACTTTAAAAATACAAAAAGATAAAAAAAAAGTTTAAAAAAGCCAAAAGGGCCTAAAAATGAGTAACGGAAGTTTTTTCAAGAGTTTTCATTGCATACTGCAGAGGCGCTAAATTAAAGTCAATAGGCAAGAAGTGCATTCATTTGAGTATTGAAATTTGTTTCAAATAAGGGAATTAGAAATTAATAAGAAATCTTATAACCACCAACTTTAAACATTTACCTAAACATTGATAATATCCTTTGTAACAGTTAGAGCCTGGGAAGAACGCGAGCTTAGAAACTGCGAGCGGCGCAAGGTCTCTTTAGTTTACTCTTCTTATTTTTAAGAGAGCGGCTTTGCATGTTTGATATTTTTAGTAAAATAGTATTATGACTAATATATATATATATTTTCACTAGCACCGTATCACTTAATCACTTGCTGAACATAAATAAAGAGAAAAATAATAAAAGATAAGAAAGGGTTGCACTAACTTTATCTCCTTGATGTGTTTATGAAAAAGAAGTGCTTAAAAAAAGTTTTTATGCATAATTAATGAACTAACGAAATACATTTAACTGACCAAAACTTTTAACGTTGATATTCATTGACCAAATGATTTTGTAGTAAAATTCTAGATGATGAATATATATTTCGATTTCCTTGATTAAATTATTATTGTTGATCTGCATCTGTTATTTTATTCACTGACTATCTCTCGCGCTCTCTCGCTCACCCTCTCTTTCTGTTTCTCGGCTGCCGAGTGTGCTAGCTCGTATATATATTTGAATTAGTGAGTTATGAGCATGACCTTAGGTTTACGCTCTCATTTGTTTTTGCTTGTTAAAAATGTATATCATAATAAATAATATATATTATTTATTTTCCTCGCTCTTGCTTATTTCTTGTTAATGAGTTGTTTGTAATTGAAAACATTTATTAATGGTATAGAGCGATATAAATAAGTGAGATAGATAGCGATCTGTGACATAGATAAAAATCTTGAAGATACATTATCTTATGTACTTGATCTAATTTGGTTCTTCTCCTCTATACTGTGTGAGAAGAGCTTTTATTTAATGATGTGTGGGTTTAATTGTGAATAACACTCATGCATACACTTTTAAGTAGTTTATAGAAGTAAACAAAATGATTGAGTAAGATAGAAATCTCTGAGAAACATTGTTTTCTCCCATGCAAAACTACTTCCACTCGATTTCTCTTCAGAGAACAAACTTAAATTTATTATTGGAAGAGTGTTTGTTGTACGATAATGTTAATTTATATATTTTCAAACTGATATAGCAATATTTACATAAATCTGTCTAAGCATTCAAGTACGCCATAATATTGTGCCCTTTTATTGAATTTCATTTCAAATTTATGCGCATTTCTAATAGTTTTATTGAGAAAATTCTCTTGTTGTAGTAGTAGAACAACAACAACATTCGTTTCACATCATTAATGAGCACTTGCAAGCGCTACAATATGTATTATTTTTCCATCCCCCTATTCGCCTTCCCTTCTGGTCTTGTTCAAGTGCCTGCCTGCCTGCCTGCCTGTTACAGATGTTTATTGAGTCAAGGCACGCGCACATGCGCACTATCTCTGATCACGATCCTCACATGTGTATTATGTGCGGCATCCTGGACTCAAGCCTCACTTGAGATTGTAAAAGTGGAAGTGGAAGTGGAAGAGGGTTCAGTTATCTGAGCGCTTCATTTGTTTTTATTGCGTGGGGAGTGCTCCACTTGTGAGCAATCTGTGATCAATCTTATGAGCAAATGGTTCATGGTTTGCCCTATTAAGCTTATGCATAAATCTATGAATGATAGTTTAAGATACAATTGTATCGCTTGCGGAATATATATTTGTGTTATTTTTCACTTGCTTCCGCATTTTGGGGTTAATTCAGCTGCACATTGTATAATCATTGAATTGCTCATAAAATTCTTTTTGGTTCTAGAACAACTTCGGCTAACTTCGTATTTTTCGTTTGTGCTTTGCACTTGCACATGCACACGATAACTCACACAAACACACATACATACATACATACTAGTAACAACTGGGAGGGCATTTTACATACAAACACACACATACACAGCGAAGCCGGGAGAGATTGCCACACAACGACAACATTGTCGTTGTTGGTCTTCGTTGCGTCGCTGTGTAGTTGTCGTTGTCGTCGTCAAGTGTTGTTGTTTGTGGTCGTTGGACGCATCTCGCTGTTCGGTTTGCGTTCGCATTCGTATTTGCCGTCAGTCTCCTTGGGCTTGTGCAACCGTTAAAACGTGCGGCGCGTCGTGTCTCTTGTGAAACGAAGATAGAAAAAAAGAACATTTAGTGTGCTCTTTTAGTTTAACACTTTTTTGTTATTGTTAAATCATATACATATATTGCACACACACATGCTACTCGTGTCTATGTGTCTTAAGATAACAAATTTACTTACGCGCTCGCAGATACAACTATCTGGGCTGCTAATCATAAAAAAACCATCAAAGCAAACATTTAAGTGAATGTGAATGTGGGAGTCGGGCATCAACCAAAAAAACTCGTTAAATTCTTAAGTGACGCATTATACTCATATATAAATATATATATATATATATATATCTGTGCATCAGTGAGTGTATCAAAAGAAGGAATTGCTACTGATTAACAAAGGGGCCGTTATCTTTGCGCCGGTTAACAAAAAATACTTGTGACAATAACAATAAAAATGCTTTTCACATACGGTACTTGTACTACAAAAAACATACAAACAAATAAATGTCTTGAGCATATTGAATAACACAAAATAATATGATAGAAAAATGAGTTTTCTGCAGCTGGAATCAAAATGAGATCATCGTATGCGCGGAAATGCGTTGTGCTTTTTATCTCTTTTTGGCCCAACAACCCGATAAAATTCCTTGGTCAATACAATTGGATTAGACTTTGCATTCGAGAAGAGAATCGAAGCATTGTTTTTCTTTCAGGTAGAATGAGAGAATGCGGAAAGCATTGCTTGATTGCAAACGTTTAGAAAATAGAATAACAACAACAGCAACAACAACTCGATAAAGATACAGATACAAAAACAGCTAGATAGATATACTCTTGCATGCTAGCTATTCTGCAAATTTAAACTTTAAAGTGATAAAGCACAAGTAGATGCCAACAATGCAAAAGAGAGAGAGAGAGAGAGAGAGAGAGAAGTGGAGAGATGGGGCGGGAGAGAGGTGAAGAGTTTGTTTGTATTTCTGCAACTGCAAACTGCAAGTGAAGCAATGTAGGCCAACAAGTGCGTTGAACTAAAACGCAGCAAGCCAGAAACATTACAGTTTTATTTTATAGAAGCCCTGACGATAGCATCTATATGGAGATAGTTGCAGTTGCAGCAATTGAAGCCAACTATTTTGGCCAGATGCAAAAACAAACAAACAAACAACGCACATTAAAAATACTTATACCATATGTATGTGATTGCACACATGTTAAAGATTTTTAATTGCCAACCAAGCTAAATATTACCTTCCTGCGATAGCCTGTACTTTTTGTACTACATCTATTTCCGACCACAAAGAACTCTCACAACTCTCTATCTTTGATACTTGTCGTGTGGCTGACTGTTTATGATTGCTTAGTTTATCGATTCCAAGTGCAAGATGCTGATTCAAGTTGTTTTCCTTTTTTCGAACCAACCCAAAGATGCTGCTCGTTTGGCAAGCTGCCAGTTGGTTTAACCTCACACTTGTTTCGATTGGCAGCCATTTTGTGTGTGCTTACACAGCTTCTGCTTTATACAATGTTATATGGTGGGGTAGGGGTGGGGGTTGGCGGTGGAGTCCTTGTTGCAATCTCTTTCTTTGCGTTTGCGCTGCTTACACTGTAACAAAAAATCGGGTTAAGCCCTACTTGAACTAAATGGAATATTTAACTTTGCCTGAACTTTGCACATTTTTGTGTATAGTAAACATTATTTTTCCTATACACTTTCTTTCTCAGTGTAGTCACGTTGGCTTCCTTGTTGTGTGCTGCCAGACTTTTCCTTTTTTTTTTTTTTTTGGTCTTTGTCGAATTTGGCTAGTGCCTCACGTTTTTAAATGTGTGTGTTTGTGTGTGTGTGGGTGTACGGTAATCTCAAATGTCTCGAATAATTCCCTTTGTGTCTTCGCAATTACCACTCTACCCTCCACCCCAAACTAAGCTGGGCGTGTCTGTAATAGCCAAGACGCTTTTCCGCAGCAGACAATTTGTTAAAGCTTGGTACTTTTCCTTTGCAAAGTTCTCGCTTAAGAACACTTTGCAACAAGGAAATATATTGTGAACCTTAGACACGATATCCTTAAAGAAAATATCTTGCTTCATGCGAAAGAAACAGGTTCTAAAAGAAAACATCTAAGAATCGATGTGAAAAGTCCTTGTTAAATTCATTGTTGTTACAAAAGTTGGATGTTTAGTTTTTTGCATAAACTAAAATGTTCTTATGCTTGAATAAAACGAAGATCTTGGCATTAAATATAACTAAGTACAAAGTCTTTAGCTCTTCACAATCTTATAAGTTGGCTTATATGCTGTCTGATGCTTATGTCACTCATCAAAAATGTCAAATTAAGCACCTGGCCAACAACTGCTGTTTTTTTTTGTTTGTTGGCACACAATTCTGTTTTGCGACATTGAATATATATGTATGCGTATATTCATAGCAATGCTTTCGTTCTTCTTTGTCTACATTTCTCGATTACAAAGCGAAAAACAATTTATTGTACTGACAGGTTTTTAAAATGCCGTTTAAACTAGCTAGAAATTATAGTTGAGGTGTTGTTAGTATGTTGCATGCAATGTGGTTTCTAATGCCACACATCACAAAAAAACAAGTGCAGCTAAATTCCATTTCCGTTTTGCAACTTCTTTTGTGGTCGGTCTCTAATGTATGCAACACCCCTTAAAAATGAGTTTGCCCCAAAAAGGTAGCACTAAATGTGGTATTCAAGTCTCTCAGGTCTCAGCAAGCTATAAATTGAGCTTGTTGGGCGGGCCTTAAACTTTTCTTGGTTGGCATTGTTTATTATACAAGAGTTTATTTCTGGGCTTGCTTTAATTGCTGCGCGAAAAAATCGAAAAGATTTCCCAAAAATGAATTTTCCCTTAAAGAAAAACTTTAATGCTGCAGTAAACTCATAAATAACATTTATATGCAGTCGAAACCAAACACAAAATATGTATATGTGCATAATGTATACACACACATGTATGTCTGTATGTATTTATAAAACTTTGTGACTGTACACAAAAACAAAACACACACACACTCACATACATACATGCGTACACATTAAACTATAGCTAAAGAAACTTACGCATAAAGCAAAACAATATTTATAAATAGAAAATAGTACGAAGAAATCAAAATGAAAAGTGCAGCGTGAAAAGCATCGACAAAAAAATAAAAAAAAACAAAATGTGGAACCAATCGATGGAGAGTTAAACCCTTAAAAAATACCAAAAAAAAACTTATATCAACAGAGATCTAAGCTAAAAATAACAATCGCCGAAGGGCAAGACACAAGAACTTGGCAACAAGTGAAACAAAAAAAATATAAAATAAATAAAGAAACCAACGATAAATACAAAAATTGTGACTGCGTTGGTCTTACCAAAAATAAAAACTTCGGCAACAACAGCCAGCCAGCTAGTCAGCAACATTTTGTGCTTATTGCCGCAACATTGTTGCGTTCAATGTTGTTGCTTTTACTAGCGTACATCATGAGATTCGTAGACATTTCCAAAGTGCAGCGGCGTCAACGTTGCACGACCTGTGCCAGCGCTGGTATTGAATGCTGCAATATGGATGCCAATGGCAACACAACATGCTGCTGGCAACATGTTGCTACAACGGGCAACAGCCAAAGCGACAGCAACAGCAACAGCAGCAGCACCACCAGCAGCGGCTGTAATAGCAGCAGCTCCTCCAAAGAGAACTATTATGCACCCCAAAGGGAGCAACAACAATTCAATAGCAATAACAATATTAACAAGAGCAGCAACAATGGATTGACACCACAGCAACTGCAACAGATACGCTACTACCAACATATGCAGCAGCAACAGTTGCAGCTGTTGCAACAGCAGCTATTGCAACGGCGTCGCCTGCAACAGCAACTGCGTGAACAGGGCGTGGTCCTGCCCAAAGCTAAAACAACAACATCAGGTCCTGCCTTCACCTGCAATCAACAATATTTAATGCAACAACGCATGCAGCAACAACAACAGCAACAGCAACATAATGAAAATGCCTATTTAAACAACATTAACAACAACAACAACAACAACGGCAACAATGGCAACAAGAACCATAATCTAAACAACAAAAACAAACAAAATAACAACAATTTTGTTGGCCTAAACGTTTTGGCTCAAGGTGCGCAGAGGTTTTTTTTATTTTTTAGTCTTAGTCTTTAAGTTAACTTTAATGTATTTACTTTGGTTTTTGCTTTGCAAATATTTGCTGTAGCAAAACGCTGAAAATCCATCAATATTATTTCTTGCAAAGCTTTGCAACTTTCTTCAATTATCTGACTCCAGTTTGAAGTTGAGCTTTAAGTAAAGCTGATATGTTTATAGTGTGTACATAATTTTAATGCTTTATCACTTATTTCCATTAACTTCAAATCGTGCTTCAACACATGTTGCCACAGCCAAAATGCAGCCGAAAAAATCTTCGAACACGACCCCCTCAAAAAAAATAAATAAATGTTTGTTTACACAACGCAAGCTAATTATAAATATGTCTTTTAACATATTTGGGCATAAAGGCAGCGATTCTTGACTTGATATCACTGCGCCATTTTCTGTCTTTCTGTCTGTCAGTCGTTTTATTTTCTTTGACTCCATTTTGAAAGTAACTGTCTCAAATCACGCAAAGTTAACTTACACTTTTAACCTTTAATGGACAGGCAGTATTCTACTTTCATTTAAGCAAACTTTCTTAGGTTGCATGTGCAACGCCACGTTGCCAGCCGTGCTCCTGTCAATGTCACAAAAGTCGCTCGGCATTAAAAGATAAAATAGAACATGTGTTTGCGGTATGCCGAATTGTAAATACTCTGGATAAAAAAAGATTCCTGATGAAAACAATAAAAGATAAATCAATTTTTGACAGTTAATTTGAAAAAATATTCTACTTTAAGCTTTTAATATTGGTATACTTAGCATATCTAAAAACTAAGAAGAAAAATATCTAGAAATAATGATATACCCTACAATTGAATATGGGTTGAGTTACAGAATATAAGTCTTAGGATAATGTGCATCCGGAATAAGTTCAACTGCATAATCTATAATGGTCTATAAGCTTTGTCGTTCATTTTGTAACATAGTTTCTTAAACACCAACTCAACACATACTCTTTGCCAGGGTATATGCTACCATGAGTTTTTATAGGCAGAATAAGGCCGTGCCAAGGCACGATGCCGATGCCGATGCAAATGGAAATTTCGACCCTCCTCTGGGCGCTCGATCGTAAAAGTTCACGAAGGCATATAAAAATAATGCCCATAACTTTTTTACGGCTAGTTGCTTGGCTCTCCAAGTAGCTTTCCACTCTTATGCTGAACTTGGGGTGTTGTGCTCTGTCATCGTAAAAGCTAATTGAAACATATTGTGGCATGCGAAGAGAGAGAGAAAGAGGATAGAGAGAGAGAGAGAGATTCTGATGTTAATGTTTATTAGTCACATAGAATTTAAATTTAATTGAGACAGTTTTACAATTACAATTAACACTAAGATTAATGTTTGACATTGTCTCTATTGCAGGATTAAAACTTCGACGTGGCATGACAGACTTCTCAACCGTAAACGACAACAACAATATCAGCAACATCAGCAGCCATATCGAACATTATTCTCCTCCTCCTCCACCACATTCATCATTCTCAACAAATCACGAACCATCAACACCGTATAGTCCCAAAACTAATCCCCATTCGCAATCGCAATCGCATCTCCATCAAAATTACAATACAGGCTTGACAGCACATCGGCAATCATTGCCCGCGTGTGGCCTAAAGCAATATAACAACGGCAACACGGCTGCCTACAATACCAGAACATTGGCCAGCGTCAGCGGCCCAGGATCAGCGCCACAATCGCCGCAACAACATTATCGGATACCGCTGAATAGTCCGAACAACTCGTTGTTCGCATTGGGCAAACGGTATCAGCAACAGCAACTGAACGATCGTCTGTTGCAGCAGAAACATTTGCAATATTGCCAACAGCAACAGTTGCTGCAATCGTTGGGCGATGAAGAGTCGCAGTCGTCCAATGTGGATGCTGGCGATGAACTGAGCGAAGAGAGCCTCAAGCAGAATGTTGCCATTGTCCTGAGCAATTTGGATCGCTATAATAGCGCGTTGCGTAGCATTATCCTGAATGAGCAGGTGAGCAACAGTCTGTTGCTCTGTGACGGTGACGCTAGCTTTAATCTTGACGAGGCCGACAACAATAACTTTCTGCTGCAGTCAACAACAACAAAAGCTACGGCAAGAAATATGGCGGCAACAAATATGGCAGCTGTGGCAACACCCGAATCCGATTACAATAGCAATGCAACAACGCCAGGAGTAGCACGCAACAATGAGCAACAGCAACAACATGGGGTAGGTGGTATGCTTTGTGGTGGTGGTAATAATATTGGTGGTGGTGTTGGTGGTGGTGTTGGTGGTGTTGGTGTCAACAATGTCAACTGTTCGCTGGCCTCGTCTCAAGATTTTACTCATGACAATTCCGATTATCAGTGGTTTCTCGACTATGGCTATCGGGATGGTTGCGGTGGCATGCAACGCAGCGTGCTCAGCTCTCTATCTGCATCCTACAATGCCATGGGTGATCTCTATGATGATCTGGCCAAGAATCTGGATGCCAATCTCGCCGAGGTCGATATGGAAAGCTTTCGTGCCGAGGATATTCATTCGTTGTTGTCGCAATTGCCGGCTTATTGCAAGAGTCTCGGGGGCGCCAACAGTCGCTTGCAACAATCGTTGCTCTATCAGCAACAGCAGCAACAACAACAACAGCAGCAACAGCAACAATTGCAAATGCACATGCAGCACAGCAACAACATGATGATGATGTCCAACTTGCAACACATGGCACACAACAACATGTCACAGACATCGACAACCTCAACAAATGAGCTCATCGATAATTCTTTCTGCAAATCTGAGCTACTCTTTTCACCGGTCAAGGAGTCGCACATTTCAGTGGATTCATTGGACATGGATGCCTACCCAGATGAGGGTGATATAATACTCACTTGCAACAAGGATAACTATACGATTGCATTCGAGGGTAGTGTTCTCTATTCCGATGACAGTTTCTATGGTAAGTCGAACACTTTGAAAAACAATGTTGATCACAACCTAAATGGTTTCTTGTGTTATAGCAGAACCGTGTGAGATCGCCGTGCGAAACAAACAGAACTGCATTAACTTGCACAGCAATCTGGAGGATATTGTTAAGCGAAACAAGGCCCTGGAGGTATCCATGTCTCGCTCGGCTCAATCTATGCAGTTTCTCTGCAAATCACCCAAAAACCAGACAAAAAATCAGCTACAGCGGTATGTATTGGAAAAAAAAAACCCAATACACATACACATACCAAACACATACATGCAGATTGGTTTTTGACGAGCATGGCGGATGTCTGGACAACCCACTCTATCCCCCCCACCCCCATTTGCTGCTGTGAGGTCATTTCAATTTAGTTCAATTAAGTTTCATTTTGCGCTCCACATACAAATTGTCATTTAGTACAATGTGTGCGGAGAGAGAGCATGCTAAATGTGCTCGGTCTCAACTAGGGCAGTTCTGAATTTTCAATGCGCTTCATTATGACCTCTCTGTCTCTCTTTCTCTTTGTGTAACCCGTGGTTAAATGTGCAACTGTAGATTAACCCCACTCTTTTTATGATTCGATCATAAAGTATACAAGTTAAAGTGCTACTCTAGTCGAGGGTGTAGTCTGACAGATAGCTCTTATCCAGTTTTAAGCTGTTGTTCACACACATATGTAAACAATATACGGGAAAATACACAAAACACACATATGTCAAAAGATGCGCTTCTTTTTTCCCTAAGGCTGTGGGAAATTGATTCTTGAATTACTTTTGTATTTATTGTCCGATCATCATAAAATGATTAAGAGCATAAAGAAGACATTCTAAAGTTAAGTTAAATATTTCCAATACTTTTCTAATTAACCCCAGCACTTCTAGAAGTATCAAAACATGGACTATCGTTTATATTCATCGACATCTGTTGATAAGTTTATGATCAAATAGACTGATAGGGTCAGCAGCATACAGCTTATATAAACATACTCTTAGGTCCTTAGCTCATTTTGTTCAGGCATACATAATATATTTATGAATGGTTACTACCAAAAAAAAAACCCAAAATATTATGCAAAACGCCTTCAGGTAGCGTTGTGTTGTTAGGTAGTTGTCGGGGCAAACCGTAATGCGATTTAAATGTCAAAAACCAAATCGGCAGACTATCCGCAAACAGAATATGACTATAATGTGAGAATCTCGATGTGTCTGGGTCTTGTAAAGACGCTCGCTTCTGCTTCTTTCGCCCGCACGCAGGTATCCTTCGGGCAACAACAACAATGGCAATAGCAACGGCAATACGGAAACAATTATACTCACACGTCATTTGCCACAATGCAGTGTGCGCAAGAGCAGCAGTCTTCCCAATCTGCAAAGCGAATTGTGCGCGTTGAGCGAGTCTTGTGGACATAAACAGCAGCAGGAAGACGAACAACAGGAGGGCAAGGATCAATCGGGCCCGTTGAATGTCTCACAAGCAATAAGCACGTCGACGATGGAATCATGTTCATCGCGTTCACGGAATTTATTGCCCATGTGCCAGATGCCCATCTCGATAAGTGAAGAACAACAGCAGCAGCAGCAGCAGCTTCAAACGGATGAACAGCACAAGGAGTCATCAACCACAACCACAACACCAACACCAACTCCAACTCAGCAACAACAATCACATCACCATCATCATCATCATCATCATCATCATCGCCACAAGCATCGTTGCGGTTGTGGCCTGTCCTCCACCCAGGGTAGTCAGAACTTTTGCTCGGCTGCCTCGCCGCAGACACACATCTCTGGCTCCGCCTCGTCGGGAAATTCCAATCCGGCCGCCTTTAATCTAGTCAAGCTGTTTATTAAGCAGAAGAGCAGCAGCAGCGGTGGCGGCAGTGGTAGCGGCAGCAGCAGCTGTGCCCAGGATGAGAATCAGGCATGTGCTCTAACCTGCATGGATGTCTCCTCAGGTTGCTGGCCCTCCTCGAGCTGTAGCAGCAGTTCGCTGGAGAAACGTCTACGAAAGAAGAGCATGAATGACTCGGGCAAAGGCAGCGCAGTGAGTCGTCATGATGAGGATGAGGAGAATGATGAGGCCGAGGCGGATGCGGATGTGGAGTTGACGCCCAAGCGACAGCTGCGCTCCCGTTGCGATGCTGTCTTCTATGACGATGGAGCTAGCTCCAGTTCGACGGGCTCGTTGACGGCAACCAATTCACCAGCACATCGTCGCCGCAGTATGCCGTTGCGTAATCCACAGCTCTATCAGCTGGCCGCCAACACACACACGCAGACAAACCAGACGCAGAGCCAACAATCGTCGGATGCCAGCAATTCGGAGCAAGTGACTCAGGTGCCAAAGCGACGCAATGCAGCTGTTGGAAGCACACGTCCTTTGTCCTGCGCCTCCAGCTCCGAGATGATAACACGCTCCATGCAAACCTCGTGTGGTTCATTGAGCACCACGCACAGCAGCTTGAGTGATCGTTATCGTTGTGTGCCGCCCTCGTTTCTGGCCAAGCTACACAATCTGGGGGAGCAGCGTGAGGCGCCCATTTATGTCATCTATCCGAATTATGCGCTGCCCGATTTGGGCTTTGTGAAAACGAGCAGCAGCAGCAGCGATGTCATATTTACACCCTTCAATTACAAGATGACGCTGGAGAGTGCTGGAGGAGGAGGCAGTTTAAAGCAGCAGCAGAGAAGCAGCAGTCAGAGTGTCAATGAGCATGAGCTGTTCAAGACGCTGGACTACAAGCACATTTCGGACTGGCAATCTTTGGCAACGCTGCTGCCCGTGGAGTATCGTCGTCGGTTGCAACACATTCCAGAGGTCAAACAGATAACGGGTCAGCTGGATGCGGAACTTTCGCAGAAGCCATTGTTCTGCATGACGCCGCCAATACGCAGAAATCGATCGTATATCTGTGACTGTGCCAAGAGCTTTCAGCAGCAGCAGCAGCAGCAGCAGCAGACACAGTTGGATGAAGCATCCAGTTCGGGTTCGAGTCAACCACCAAGCTCTGGCTATCGTGGCTCATCTACGCTGCTAACCGATTCCGAGGTAGATCCCGCTGATCCCTTAAAGCAAATGTATGTCTATCAGTATGATCAGCAGCAACAGCGTATGGATTCCGGTGTAGAAACGAGTCCAGCCAGTAAGCCACAACCCATGCCAAGAAGTATTCTGCGAAAAGCCAAGCGAAACTCAATGATTGAAGCGTCCAAGCAGACGCACCAGTTGTCCAAGTTGGAGAAGCGACGCAGTCTGCAAGAGCCGCCATACAATTACGCTCTGGGCTCCACAGATGAACTAGCCGAAGTCTTTGAGGAGGAAGAGCATGCAGCAGCAGCAGCACCAGCAGCGACAACAACGCCACCCACAAAGCAGCGACTCTCGCGCAAGGATCTAGATGCACGTGCGCGTGCCGAGAACTTCCTGGCTTCGTTGCCACGCTCTGAGCTCAAGTATTATGCAGAGATTGCGGCTATTCTTGAGTCCTCCGGTGAGCATGTGCTGTACGATGCGGCAGCTCTTAAGAAGGAAGTCAGCCGCGTGCTGAGTCAACAGAAGAAGGTCTCCTTTAATGATGCGGCTGCTGCTGCGGCTGCAGCTGAATCGGAGCGAGCCAAACGCTTCTCAACGCCACCAAATTCACCAAACATTTCAATTGCGGCGCTGCAACGACGCGAGACACTCGATGTTCAGGAGCAGCGAAAGATTGAGAGTAATCGATTCAAGCGACTGCAGATCCAATGGGAACTCATGAGCAAAGACTCGAGCATGCTCAAGGAGCTGGCTAATGAGCAGGCAACCAAAAGTGGCGGTTCCACCCCAACATCTACAACATCTGCCGGAACATCTGGCTCGGCGTCAAAGTCGCGTATACCACGACCAGTCAGCTATCCAGCGGGCAGGTAAGAAAAGACTTTATTTTTTTTTTCAAATTTTTAAGTTCTCACAAAATTTATAATATTTTTGAATATTCTTTTTCTAAATTATGTTTCGTTTTCTTCTTGTTTGTTTTTTTCGGGCACCAACTTTATGATTTTGATAATTTTGCATATGGTTGTATGTATGATAGAAGTCCGAAACCTAGTCCCAGCACCACACCCAAAACCAAGACTGTCACTAAATCTAAGCCTTCTCCTGCTAATCTTTCCTCTCCACAAATCTGCAGAGTCAGCAACTCAGGTCAGGATGGGTCAAACAGCGGCAAGTGTGGCACTCGTTCGCCCAGTCGCATTGTTCCACCCAAGCGATATAGTCTGGCCGCCATGCCGACATCGTCTGCAACGCCCACAGCGGGAAGGGCGCGTACTCCGAACAATCGAACGGGATCAGCAGGAACGGCAGGAACAACTCCAAATACTCCAAAACGCCATAGTGCCACCGCCTCGTCCAGGTATGTAATATAAAGTAATATCTTTCGTTCTTTTACTTATCTGTTTACTTTGCTTTTAGGCCGACTTCACGCGTGCGTTAACAACTCCCAACATGGCATTAATCAGCAAGCGTATAATGCAAAAAAAAAAAAAAAAAAACAAAACAAACATATTAAACTCTAAAACATATTCAAACAAACAAAGCAAACAATGAAACATTGTATAAATTAATGATTAAGGCTTTAGTGCGCGGCTCTTTGCTTAGATTGACTGACCATAAGTGATACGAGATCGGATAGAAACTATTAAGTTGAGGAAGAAAATGATTCGCAAGTAGAAAACATAGGCCAGTGTGGTCAGTCGCAAGTGCTAGTATTTTTTGATTCGATTTAAGTTACGCGCTGGCAATGTAGCGAAAGGTAGCTAAATTTCTTTTTATAACTTTACAAAACAACAACATAAATATTAATGCCAATATGGAAATATTTTGATTTATATATGTACACCCAGACGTGCATACTTAAACGTTATTTCCATTAGCTAATCAAATATACCGACAAGTGCATATACATATATGGGCTATACACAAATTTATACTATCCATATATACTGCATACATATGATGTACGAATACTTATTCTTAATACATCCGAACATCCAAAAATTTACTGATTTGTGACCTACATACATAATGTAAAGCTCAAAGAAATGTTTGGGTTAGTGGTTGAGGCCGCGTTCGGTATTGGCATTTGGGTTTTTTGTTGATTTTTGCTTGATATGCATATAGAACATAAAGATACAAATTATAAATAATAATGCCTCCAGTGTTTAAGCGAGTTGCATTAAAAGAGCTTAGCGATTTTATTTTTTTCGGTTACAAGGAATTTTTTTTATTTGATTTGAGTTTTATGCTGTACATTTTTCGGTTTTATTACCTGTCTTGGTTTAAATATCTGCTTTTCGCTGCTTAGTCCCTAAGTTCAAAGTGATTTCAAACTGTACTATATACTATATGCTAATTCTATCTCTATATTTGATTTGTACTTTAAACCTATCAATCTATCTTAAAAGAAAAACAATTTTTGCTCTTAAATACTACTGGAAGACATAATTTATAGTTTAAGATTAAAATTAATCACTTTTGTATCCTTTAATGTATAGACATTTTTATTGTATATCATGTTTACAAGCAACAAAAAAAACACACACATTGTATTTGGGGGAAGAATTGTATCACGGATTGGATATGCGGGAGAATAAATATATAAATATATATTAACTACTAAAAGAACAAAAATCAAGCAAGAAAAAAATGTATAAAACACAAAAATCAATAAAAATATTAATAAAGAAAAAGTATTATCAAAGTCAAAGTGCACATTTTATTTAATGAGTAGAAACACAAATAGCATGTACACGCACCAAAAAACACAGGAAGGTAGCTGCATTAGCTAAACAGCACTCAAGAAAAAAATACGATATTTTAGGTACTATCATAATATGTTGTCTTAGAGTCACAAAAATTGGAAATTTTATTAAAAAATTACGTAATATCGACGCAACAATTATAAAAATGTTGTGGAATGCAAAGTTTCCTTGTTGGTTTGTTTTTAAAACTTCATAATAATAAATAGGCTTTCAGTCGATAGAAATCGTGAAAACAATATTTTTCATAGAGTACTCTTCCTTATGCAGAAAGATATATCAAAGTTGATAAAAATTGTAAGTCCAAGGGACAACCGGATAGTTTTTTTGATGTGGCAATGTAAGGCACGTTTCTAATACTTTTCATTAAAATAAGAAATACTTTAAGATTAGCGGCGTGCATGAATCGAGGCATATAAACTTACAAAGCATGAAGAAAAATGAAGAAATTTTTCTTGGCTGTAGAAATGTGTGTAATTTGGTTGTACTTTGGCACACTTGCGCCCTCAGCTAGGTAGTTAATTTTTCAAAATGAATGCGTTTAAAGTTTTACAGCCAACAATTAATACACATTGCTTCCATCGCCAACACACACACACGCACATAAATACATGGCATATTTACAATTAGACGCAAAGTAGGCAGGCAGCTTTATTAAACTTGGTTGTAATTACAACAACATGTGTTGTGTGTTACTTCATGGCGATGTATGTGTGTGTATGTGTGCTGTGGAATGTGTGTGTTTGTGTGGGTTTGCTGGGCTTGCATACATTTACCTAATTAAATAAAATAATGTGAACGCAAAAGTTGCAGAGGGCGCGAGAATTCGCTGGCTGCGGCTGTCGTTCTTCTCCGTTGCCACTTTGCCAGCTTCTTGGCTTTTGAGGTTCTTTCACATTTGCCTTGAAATTGGATAACGAAACAGAACGAGGGAATGCTTGTTTTTAGGTTAGCCTGTACAGAGGTTAGGGTAGAAACACTTTAACCGAAAGTCCAAAAAAAAAAACAGTTCAGTGATTTGGTTTTTGTGTCAGTTCTTGTTCAGGTAAGGTTAGTTTGAAGGCCAGGCTTAAAATTTATAAATTGTAAACTCCCGTAAAATAAATAGATGATAGCTGTTAAAATCTTACAGGGTATAATTAGTTGGCATTATTTTGAAATATTTATATGTAAGAGAATGTGTGTTTGGCAAACCGTCAGCAGCGACTGTATGTGTCTGATAATTATCGTTTGCTTGAGCGAATTCTCAGCCCATTGCATTTAGCATTCACTGTGAAAAAAACATAGTAAGGATGGGATACGAGGAATGGTGGAGCGAGAGGAAGTGAAGTTTGGCTAACTGTGTTAAGGCTTTTTCTTCCTTCCTTCCCGAAATGTAAATATTTAGCTGAGAAAATTCACTTTTGTACTTGTTAAAATTTGTATTACGTATTCGTATTCGTATTCGAATTTGTTGCCCATTAAGTTAGCCCATTATTTTTTTGATGCTTGTTGGAAGGGCGGGTGAAGGTAAGGTTAGCTTCACCAAGTGCCGACATCAATTTGCATATGAAATTGTTGTTTTATTGTTGCCGCATTTGGCAAATATAATTTAAAATTTTCAGTTCGTATTTAATTTGCGGCAATATAACTGTTACAAGTCACAAGTAAATCGCGAGCAAGCGAAAATAACAAAACGGAAAAAGGAAATAACTCGGTCATACACATTTTGCTGTCAAACGAAAAGGAAAAGTGCATAAAGTATGCACATGATGCAGAAATGAGGCATAGTAGACTATTTGCATTGAAATATTTTTCGTTAAAATAATTACATGCACATGGCCCACAAGGCAAAGGCGTGCAACGGAACAACGCTGTTTATGACTGGTAACAGGAGACAGCAAGGACAGAAGAGACAGGGACAGACCCAATGGGGACATATGGGACAAAGGACAGGGCGACGACCGAGTTGCACGAGCTTTTCTGTGGTTTTTGGGCAATGTCAGGACAGCACACAACACGGCTCAACAAAAGCCAAATAAGCAAAGAAAATTTCTTTTAATGCTGTCGTTGTGGCAAGTGCCAACTGCTGCTTGGCTTGCGGACACGCGATGTTGCCACTAACACAAAACGAAAACGATTCAATAAATGCCTCACTACAACTACTAGTATAATAAAATGCAATTGATATTCAAAAGGGAAAATGCACCCAAAAACAAAACACAACAACAAACAACAACAGCAACAATAGTTACTGTGTCGCTGATAACACGCTACAGCGAATAGACGAATTGCCTCAAGGCGAATTCGCCGCAGGGGCACCATATTGGTGGTAGTCTTCACTAAGAGCAGCGCATGCTCACACCCATCGAGGGGACGACTGCAGCGGCGAAGTTCCCACGGTTAACGTTCAGAGCCTGACCTAGTTCAACACGCTTGCTGGTTGTTGTTGGCCTTTGGTTTGTCGCTTCGGCTCCGACTATGGCTCTGGCTCTAGCTTCTGCTGCAATTGCGACGCGACGATTTGCGCAACGACTTTGCCTACGCTTTTTGATGCACCGCTGGCAGCTTTTGTAGTTATTGTTGGTATGTGCTCCTTTCTCTTTATTTCCTCTTTTTTTGACGTACTGAATTTCAATATATGCAGTATTTTGAATGCCTAGCGGCAATATTAATATGGTTGAACCGTTCTACCATCATAAACAAAAATAAAAAATATGATACAAAAAAAATTATTGACTCAAAAAAAAAAAAAAAAATTCAATATTACAAAATTGATTTTGTTATATGTACAAAAACAAAGTATTATTAAGGAAATTATAAGATATATTTATTTGCAGATTTTTCAAAGAAAAACTTACAATTGAACATGTTCTCAGAAAACGTTTATTTTCTCGTAAAAAATGTTAGTTTTGAGGCATTATTTTCACCATTTTATAAAATCATTCTATAATGTTTTTGATTATATCACAATGTTCCGTGGATTCAGTTGAAAATCAAGTAGTTTTACTATAATATTTCCAGCGCACCTGCGCTTATTAACGTTCATTGTTGCATTTGACGAGCTAAATTTTTGAACTTTTTGTGTTTTACACTAATGGACTCTCGGTTGGATGGTGTAAAATAGGGTTGCTGTCCAAAAATGTTGGAAAAGCGTTTCTAAAGCTCTAGAGTTTATTTAGCTTCATGCTGTGGTTTTCAATTTCGCAACGGACTCAACACACGTTCGACTATCTTCTGTACAAAATTGAAATACATGCACTTACACACATACACACACACACACACACACATACAAACATACGTACGTACGTGCGTAGTTCTATGCGTTCAACGGGGGGTGCTCTGTTTCTTTTTGCAAAATATGCAAACAGTTTTCAATTAAAAATCAATTTTATGCTTCAACTGCAGCTAAGTGCAAAAATAGTTGTTGTCTAAAACTAAGGTGGGCCACAAAATTCACAAATATTAACCCAAGACCCAACAGCCCCAAAACTCACATTGGCTCACAACTTCAAATGGGTCTCTCGACTACTCTTCTCTCTCTCGTCCTTTTTCTTTAATCAACGGTAAAATTGTATTTTAAAATTGAATATAACTAAAGTCCTTTTTTGGGGGCCTGTCGAAATTTGCATTTCATTTTGCAGCCGAAAACTTGCAAAAAATATTTTTTTATGAGAATAAAACATGACAATTTAAAGTTTGGCTTCTAAAATTCTTTAAAACACATATTTTGGAATGTACATTAATTGGTTTCATACAAAAAGTGGATTAATTTGCATTACAAATAAAAAATTTACTCAAAGTTCTCAAGATCATGAGTTTAGTTTTTATTGTACATAAATGCTTTAAGTACTCAAACTGAAAAACAAAATGCTTAACTTGAAGTAACATTTTTTATATATATATTTTCCAAGTGTAAAAACATGTTAGTTTTAAGGCCAGTTTGATTGCAGTTAAGTCAGAAGCAACAATAGTTGCAGCTGTTGCATTTGACTCAAAAAAAAAAACCCAACCCAAAAAAACCATCTAACGAACATCTTGACATGTAGCCAAAGTTAAAGTCGGAAAGCTGCAGGCAAGCGAAGGCTTTAAGTGGATGTTATTATGGCAATTAGATGCAACAATCAAGTGGGTCAAAGCGACAAATCGACTCTTCATACCACATGGCAAATAAACGAGAGGGGATTTTAGCTCCTTTTCGCTCCTCTTTTCTGCACCCAAAACATGCACTCAACTTCAAGTGGAGTAATTGGCAAATTGATGGGCCAGTTAACCCCCACCCCCTCCGAACACAACGAGTAATAAAGGGGAGTTTGGGATTTGGCGAATTTTCATAAAACTTTTTATGGTTGGCATTTTGTGGTGCGCACTTACAATTGTTGCCAATTGCCACACCAAATAGACGTGTGGCTTAGCCCTATACTTGTGTGTCTTGTTGCAGCCAAGTTCCTTGGCAGAGTTGGCCACATATCCAATTACGTTTATAGATATTGCTAGAACATTGTGCCAAAAAATACGCACAATAAAGCCATAAAGAAATGTACATAGAATCCCCAAATAAAGCTTAACTCGCTTGCACTCTTCGTTTTCGTTGTCTTCTTTCTTGCTACTCTGACTGGCCAAAAGGGAACCAAACAGCAAGCAAAACATTTGAACTTTAATGCAGCTCAAATTGTCAAGGGGTGTTAAAAGTTTTTTTCCTCCACAAGTGCAACAACAAATGCAATGCGACTAGACGCCATCTTCTTCTACTCTGTTATTTGGTTTTTTTTTTTATATTCTGTTTCAGATCATTGTCGGTGGCAGTGATTACGCTCTAAGACCTTTTGTAAAACTATTGATTCAAGTGTGTCGTTTGGGCAAGTGGAGAGGGGAGTGGACGGAAGGGGGAAGTAAAGTATACTTACTGGTACTTAGACAAAAGGCAAACAGTTAGTGCTCTTAAATTTTTAATGCACTTCACTTAAAAAGCAAATGTATAAACGCACTTGTTGTTGTTGTTGTTGCTCTTAGGTCAGCTTAACAAAAAAATTGACAATATACGTTTTTTGCAGCAGTTGTTGCATGCATTATAAATCAATTGACCAGTTCCTGGAAGTTTGCAATACAGCAAGGCGAAATAATCTGCTTGCACGAGTTGAAGTGGGCGCCAGGCTAATAGGACAATCGGCTCTAATGGCAAAAGTAAGTTCCATTTGTGTGTCCCGGTGGAGCAATGTCCTTTTTGTGAAATGCACTTGCATTTGCCTACGAAGAGTTTATAGCATATTAAAGCTTAACATAAACGTAATCCAAGTATTTGCACTTCAATATTTGAGAAACAATTTCGAGAAAAGCACCAAAAATATAGAAATTATTATTTAAGTACGACTTAGTTTTCGCCCACGATGATCTTTAAAAAGCATTCGCACGTTTTTTTTTACAAACTTTTGTTTAACTGTTAAGTTTGCATGAAATGTTTCTGGCTATGTTTGCTTTGAGTCTTTCAAGTGGGCGTATACTTAATATTTGCGCGTGTTTATTATCTGTCCGTGGTCGCGGTTACACAAACAGCATGCTCGTAAATTAAAATGACACGTTTTACATATTTATGTTTGTATACGCGTACACATGCAAAGGACATTCGCACACACCACACACACACACACACACACACACACGCACACACATATATTGCAGCATTGGAGCAATAAAAAAAAGGTTAATTATTCAATTAAATTACACTCTGAAGGCGTTGCAGATGCCGCATTCGGCAAATGGCTGACGACCCATAAAACTGACACGGCGTCCTTCAGCACGACAAAAGAAGGCAGGACTCCGGCAACGAGAAAGAACTGAACAATGCAGCAGGAGCAGCAGCAGGCAAGCAACGAAATCATATAATAATCATGTTTATTTCATTTGCATTATAAAACCAAACAGAGAGAGAGAGAGAGAGAGAGAGAGAGAGAGACAGAGAGGGAGAGGGAGAGGGAGCAAGAGCTGGTCGTTAAATTTCAGTTTTAAAAAACAATAATAGGCCGTAAAATGATTGACAAATATGGGCACCGTCAAATAAAGCGCACAAGGATGTAAATGTTGGGCGCGGAGACCATTTAAAATTACGCTCACCCTCCAACAACAACAACAACGGCAGCAAGGCAACACGCAAGCCCCATAGAAAATGTGATGAAGAGGGGGGTTTGGGTAGGTTGTAGGGAAACCAAGCATATTAATGAGCTAAGAGCAGCTGGAAGGAGCAAGAACTTAACTTAACTACAACTACAACTACCTACTTCGAGTACCACAAGTAAAGTAATGTGATATGTGTGTGTGTGTGTGAGAGAGAGAGAGAGAGAGAGTGAGTACGTACTAACGGTTTATGCGTGACCGTGCTCCTTTTTTTGCTGTTGTTTTTGTTGTTGCTGTGCTTGTTGTGTGATTAATTCGCGCAAAGAGTTGTGCGCTTCCGTTTCCGGTTTGTAGTTGTTGCTGTGGTGCTTTTATGCTTCACATTTCACAGGAGGCTGAATCGTGCTGTGCGCGAATGTGTATGTGTGTGTATGAGTGTGGGCGTGGCGTAAAATTAATTGTTTTGTACCCAACGAGGCTTAAAAACACATGCTCATGTAAGCCACGTCCGTTTTGAAAAGGCACACGCTGTTTGCAAGTCATCCACACACACAAACACACACACACACACACACAGACACAGCTACTCCTGTGCCAGGACATCCATGCACACACTCAGACAAGTTTTGGTCACCGGGCAACGTTTGACGATTTGCTTTAACTCCGGGAACATTTGATATAAGAGCAAAACGCAACCTGGGTTTAATTTCAGTTCGTTTCGTTTCGTTTGGTTTTGTTTCGCTTCTGTGTGCAATTAATATGAAAATCAGGCACACTTATCTTAATTAGTTAGTCGCTTATGAAAGGCGAAACTAAAACTATGCTCTGGGTTGTTGTAGATGTGTGTGTGTGTGTGTTAACTTACTTACTACATACACACATATATTATAATATACTATATAAGTGTCGCATTTAGTTTTCTACATGTGTGCTAACTCGCATTTAATGCGTATACGCCATGTGGTATACGAAAAAAAAAGGGTTTGGTATGCAAATAAATATATATGTATGTATGTAGGTATGTTTGAAATAGTTGTTTCCTCTCTTATGCTTTTTATTTTTTTCTGTTTGTAATATATATTTTCTTGTTTGCCATCTAGCTGCTGCTCTTTGTCTATGGGTACAAATTTACAATTGCTTTTCAGGTTTTACAATAAACAACAGCAAATATATATATATATATATATTTAAATATGTGTATGTATGAATGCATAAATACAAATGCAAATGCCCTTTGCCATAGACACACACCCAAATTTGAATGCTGACATTTTTATTCAAATAGTATAACCATTGAAATATTCAGCATTGAACACAAAAATACGGGTGACAAAAATATTGCACACAGCACACATTTATGATTTTTTCTTCTGTTTTTTTTTTGTTGTTGTTTTGTTGCACAGTAAAACGGCTCAAATGCAAAACCAGAAAACAGTCATAAAACAATTTATTTCCATTTGTATACATGTATTTTCATATGTACAGACGGTAGCTTAGCAATTTCTCATGTGTATTTGTTCCATATTGGAATACACTCAATTGTCAAATGGTAAATTTGTGGTTCAAAATCCGGAAATCCACAAACAACACAGACCGAACGAACAAACGGACAGATAGTTTAAAAACTGGCATTAAATCGTATTGAATGAAAAGTTTTTAAAGGCCCTAAAACATGACCTCGATTGCATAATTTCTTTTCGCTTTTTTTAATGCGTTTGCTGTGTCCATTAAATTGCACAACCATCGAAAAAAAAAAACAAAAAAAAAGAAAAACAGAAAAAAATCATGTAATTGTAATTGAAATGAAGTAAGCGTAAATTGCGATAAAAATAATAAAAAGTCAGGCAGCAAACGTAAAAGCCAAGAAAAGAAAACACAGTACTTGGGCCAAGCGGAGCAACTGAGGCCACCGAAAAAAATAAAAATAAGTATAAAAAAAAAATGTTTGTTTCCTTTCGAATCAGTACACTTCCTTTGGCCGAACCGCTAGCCGCCTGGCCGCCTGGCCGCTCACCTTCGCCTTCGCCTTCGTTGTTGCTTGAATTGCATTGCTGAAGGGGGAGGCGCGGTGGTAAGGCAGAAAAGAAAATAAGTGGAAATCACTTCAAAATACTAACGAGCTGTTACGCTTGGCAAGAAAAATATAATCAGCAGCATCATGTCTGCAGGTGCACTTAAAAGGCGTTCACTTTTTTCTCATTTTTTTTGGGCCAGGCATGGCCTCTCCTCTTAACTTAACAATGGTCAAACAAAAGATGGAAAATGACTAAAAATCTTTAAACAATTAAAATTAACCTTTTTTTTTTTGAACAAACCAATGCAACATGGACAAAAGGCGAGCCACAGAAACAATGAAAAACATTTAAAGTTTTTTGCTCAACGTCAAGTCTGAGCTTAAGAAAATCACAGCAGCCAGCTTTGTGTCAGTTTGAATCGAGAGCGTTTGTTAGCTTTTCTTTTCCTCTCTATCTCTCTTTCTATCACCCCTTTCTCTTCGCTTTTCATCATGCAAAACTTGCTGCACCACTTTGGAGATTGAGTTGACGGGTCGCTGTTATGCCGCAGCCGCAGCCCAGCGACGACTCGTGTCGACGGCTGACGACCGACGACTTTGAATGAGTGTAAGAAAGTTTGTTTTTCTTATGAAGGCCACGACGATACGCGACACAGTCGGACATATCGTGATCATGCAAAAGACTACCACTCTGCTACTATCTAAATACTAAGTTGTTGCCATTTCATTCTGTTCATTATGAAGTTTGGCGCGTGCCGGATTTTAGTTTATTCCTCGTTGTTGCGCTCGCTATGCCATGCCAAATGGCAAATGACTTTGAACTTAATGTTTTGCATTGCCTATTGTGTGTTGCACTTGCTAAATGGGTAGTATGAATTTGTTATGGAGAAAGGTTTAGGTGAGGTTAAGAAAAATCTTCAAATAGGTTATATATAATCATATTTTTATATTATTAGCTCATTTTTTTTGTTATAAACACTTTTCTTTTATGTTATTCACTTTCACTTGTCCTAAATATTATTTTTGTATTGTTATTTGATATTTGACAAAGGTTCAATTCTTAAGATTCTTTAGTATCTTTATTTTTCTAACAATTTGTTTGAGAAATCTTTATATTTGAGTGAAATATTATTTTTATATTTATTTATAAAGAGATATGTTTATAATAATGTTGATGGATATATATAATAGTGTAAATGAACGATAATATTAATGTACCATAAAAAACAACTTCAACATTTTAGTTCACATTAAACATTAACATCAAACATCAACTTTTTCCCTTGTTCATAACAAATCAAGCACAGACTGTGGAAGAACTTTTAATAAACTTAACTGGCGACAAATGCTGCTTGATTTTATTGCCAGCTAAGTACAAAATGCAATGTTATATTTAATAGTTTTTAAGTTTTAACTACAATTTGCATATTTATCAGTTAAGCGTAGGAATATAATGAAAATTGTAGAGAAGGGTCAGAAAATAAAAAATATCTCAGCTTAAAAATCAAAATGACTTGAAATACAAACAACTGGACTTTAAGCTACAAGGGTATTTAATTTGTTTGCATTTGTTCGTGTTTTTATTATCGCTGTAATGCCTTAGCCGGTTTTCAATTGTATATCTTTGTTTCTTGTAGATTGGCGGGGAGTCTTATGATTCAAATTGATCGCGTAACTTAATTCATAAATGTGCAGTGAAAGAGAAAGAAATGGGTAACAAAATGGCAATGGTATTATCAATGCCAGGAGACAAGTTAAGTCAAGGCGAAAGAAAGAGAAAGACTTGACTTGGGAGGGTCAAACAAGACTGCAAGACAGTCTCTTTGAGTCTCTCTCGGGCTCAACAGCTGCAGTTTCGTTCGCCGCCTTCTATAAACAAAAAAAATTTCCTAAGTGGACTGTTGTTGCCGATTGTGTAATAGGAAAAACATTTGTACGGGCGCTTGTGTCCTACTGGGAATGGGAATGGTAAATGCAACTGCTGTATAAAAACGCCGGCCAAATACAAACGGCAGACATTTCAATTGCAACCGTGCAACAGCCAACAAGGCCTCACTGAATAAAGCCACATTTAAAAACCAAGCCAAATGGCCAACACGAATTTGGTGAGAAGACAGGCTAAGTAGATTGTTGTAGATAATAATTGTTCGCTGCTTGGCGCGTTTATTAAAAATGTATTCAGAGGCACATAATAGAGCAAAGACGAGAAAGTCACAGGAATATTTTGCAAACATTTTTGCAGCACTTTACCTTTTAAAATGATAATTTGCATTGGACTTTCCCTCTTAATTCTCTCCCCACCTACACAGCAACAGCACAAGCAGATGCCGCTCATTGTTGCTGTGGCAATTGTGTGCATTGCCTTGCCGCTGAAAGCTTCATCAATGCCAGAACGAACGACGAGCAGCAGCACTGATGATGGCCTCCAGACGCCATCCTTATATAGCAGCAGCATTGGCAGCGACATCGGCAGCAGCCGTTATGGCCACTATGATAATCGTTGGCTGCCTTTGGGTGAGGCGAGCACGTCCATGCTACACAGACCATTGCATCGGTACGCCTTAAACCATGATGGCGCAGCGGCGGCAGCGGTGGCAACGGCAGCAACGGGTGAACGTCGCAGCTATTCCTCTGGCCATGGTACGTTGCTTAATGGGCTCACAAATCTCTCGGGCATGGGGCACATTAGCAATGGCTATGCCTCAGTGGCGCCCACGCTCAACACTGAGGCATTGTCAAAACAAGAGATACCAATTTATGAGGAGCAGCACGAGAACGATGCTGCCGCAGTTGCCGCCGTGGCAGCAACGGCGAACAACGATTATAGCGACGCGGTGGTGGGACCAAGTGGTTACGGCGGAGATGAGAATCACCATCACCAGCAGCAGCAATATTACAAATTTACGGGAGGGGATCATTTTAGCTCCTCCGTGCCTGCCTCCTATCTACCCACATTCGACCAGTCGCAGCAATATAAGGAAGCTGTGGCCCAACAATATCAACAGGACCAGCAGGCGGGCAATCATTATGCTTACGATAAAATCTCTGTGGGAAATTATCTACATTCCGGCTATGAGGCATTGCAGCAACAACATCATGCCGATGAGCAACACCAGCAACAACAGCAACAACAACAACAACAACAGCAACAGGAGCACTTTGAACACGCATCATACTTCACACCTTCACACGAAGGAGCAACTGGAGGTGAATACGAGCAACACTCGGATGGCGAGGAACATGGCTCAAACTATCTAGCTGAATCCAGCGGCCATGACGACACACATCAACAATCGCATCAACAGTCGCATCATCATGTGGATATCATCAACTATGTGCCTGTGAAGCACGTTAAGAAACAACATGTGCCCGTCGAGAAACAAGTCAAGATACCAATCTCACATGCAGTCATCATACCAATCAAGAAACCCGTGCCAATTCACATTCCAATCACAAAGCAAGTTCAAGTTGCTATTGAAAAGGAACTCAAAGTTCCCGTTGAACGTCTTGTGCCCTATCCCGTGGAGAAACACATTCCTGTGCCGGTGGAGAAACGTGTTCCCTACACGGTTATCAAGTATTTGCCAATCAAAGTGCCCAAACCCTATCCCGTCAAAGTGCCCGTATACAAGACTATTCTGCATAAGGTCAAAGGTTGGTGGTAGACCAAACTGAGCAAATTGCACTCACTTTAACATTCAATTCATTAGCAATAAGTACGTTATTACATCACAAACGTCCTGTTACAGTTAAAAAAAAATAAAAACATTAAACCAACAAAACGTTTTGAAAACGCTTTTATGCAATTTCATCGTCGAGTTGTAAAATTAATTTTGTTAAGCCAAAAGCAGCTTGTGTTGTTGTATACCAATTTTGTGACTCATTTAACATTACAACAATTTTGCGTATTCGTGTATGAATACAGAAATAAGTATACTTACATACAACCGAACAACCAGCGCATTAACTCATTTCCAGCTGTCGTCAGAGTTGAGGTCGACGGTATTTAATTTTTGTGATTTTTTTTTTATATATCCTGTATGCAACCCAGAGATTTAAAGGGTATATTAGGCTTAAATTATGCAGGCGAATAGTCGATACTTATTGATTTGCAAAACTCTACCTACTCTCTATCAACAAAAACAACTTTTCGATTCAATAAAAGCCACAATAACTAAGAAATAATCATTGAAGCTTAAATGTTATCGATATTTATCGATTGCAAAACTCTATGGCTAGAGACGATCTATCAGCAAAAATAACTTTTCGATTCAATAAAAGCCAGAACGCTTAAGAAATATTCATTCAAGCTAGGTATCAGTTGAGCTAAAATTTTTGTGAGTTTTGAGTACAGGGTATTGGTTGGGTTTGTCACTTCTTACCAGACATACTCGTTACTTTGTATTTAGCTGCGATTTAACGCTGCATTTATTTTGTGCACAATTTACTTTGTTGCTAAGCCCAAACTCCAACTCCAACTCCAACTTCAGACCAGACCAGACTATATTTATTTAAGTTTTATTCACTTTAAGCACACCAAAATGTAATTATGTTAAATGAAATAAAATTAATTTTGTGCGACTTTTTGCTGTTATTGTTGTTGTTTTTGTAAAACTGTCAAATGCTTTTTCCAGACCATTACATTCACAGCGCAACATCCTTATGTCTACGGCGCAATTCCAACAATTTAAGCCACTCCACACTGTGGCTGTGAATCCACAAGCTGGAAGCGCTGGGAGAACTGGAAGAACTGTGAGCAACCCCGGCACGCCAACTCTAATTAAATTAAGAGCACACCTTTTGTTTTTCCTATTTGCGACGGTTTGGAATGCACAACCTCAACTCTCCCCTCCTACCCTTCTCTTTCATACTCTTCTGTCAATGTATATACTTGCCTTGACCTGCCTGTCATTTTGTAGTTGCTTTGAATGGTTTTGCTTGAAGCATTTAGCATTTGGCTCATTAAATTATTGCAATAAGACAGCAACATATACGAGTATATGAAGCTACTTCTTCAACATATCAGCACAAAGGTATATCATGCATCATTCTTTCATTTCACATCTGGGCGAAAGTCGTGACAAAATAAAACTCAATTGCTTGCATGCATTGCACGCGTTTTGTTTTTGCTCCATGCTCTCCTCTCTGTCTGTCTCTCTTTCTCTCCTTCTCTTTCTTCTTGGCCGCCATTTTGAAGAGCTTGCACGCACACTTTACCATTTGCCATTTTGCATGCCTTGAGTTGAGTCCTTCAATCCGCCGACGTCTGTTTTGTCATACTTAGGTCGCTTCCCCTCTCTCTCCATTTATGTGGTCGTTTGCCTTTGGCTTTGCCTTTTACCAGCCGCCTGTCACTCATGTGGCTGTCTGTGGTTCTTCTGCTTCTTCTTCTGCTCCTTTCGCTTCTTTCGCTTCTTCTTGCTGTTATTGTTGAACGTCGCACATGTCCTTGGCACTCCACTCGCTCCATTTACTGTGTATTTTTGATGTCTAAATTGCATTTTATTATGTCGCCTTGCAACAACGACAAAGCAAACGTCAAGCAGCAACAGCAACAGCAGCAGCACAGCAGCAAAAAAAATTTCCGTTTTTCCTTGCCACATATGCCGGCCATACCAAAAACCCCCACCAGTCCAACCCCCTCAAACCCTCACACGCTTTATATCATTGTCGACTTTGCATGTCGCTGTTGGCGTTGTTCTTGCTGTTGTTGTTGCGGTTATAAATTTTATTTATCATTTAACATTTTTTACGCTCTTACGCTGCGCTGTGTATGTGTGTGTGTGTGTGTGTGTGTGTGTGTGTGTTTATAGCAACAACAACAAACACTTTAAGTGACTTTTTCAAGCACTTTATTTTGCATACAAAGTATTTGCACCCGAACCGCATAAGTGTATATATAATACCATATACACTTGGTACAAGTATGTCTGCTTGATTGGGAGTTGCTTGCTCGTTGTTTTTTACTCATCTATTCATCAATGTTTATAAGCTTCATCTAATGAATATAATTTACAAAAAATTCATATTAAGTTAACTACTTGAATATTAAGAGTTATGAATTTGGTTTAGGTCATCAATATTGGTATTGCTTTGACGTCTCTCATTTGATTTATGAAAGGTTTAGATAGTTATTGTTTAGTCAAAGTATATTTACATCATTAAATGGTTTAACTATATAAGTTTTTATTAAAAATTTAAAATTTAAATGAATGTATCTAAGAAAAAATGATTTTAGAAATAAAATATTTAAATTTCTGCATCAACATGATTAATATAATATTTTAGTTTAGTTTTATTTATTATTTTCAACTTTGAACCAACAACAAGTAATAATAACAATAATAATCATTGTGCATTGCATTAATTCATTGATATTAGTTACATTTTTAATTTGTTTCTGCACCAACAACAATTTATTTATTTACAGATAAGTTCGTGTGGGAATTAAAATAAATTAATTAAAAACAAAAAGTTGACAAAGCACACACATAAAATTAAATGCTCTAAGCATAATTATATACACATTGCAGTGGCAAAACAAAACAGTTGCTTTTAATAATGACTACTCGTGTGTGCATTTGTGTGTGTATGTGTGAGATTGTTCTGTGAGTGTGTTTGTGTGTGTGTGCTATTTGCAATTTTTTAGCCACTGTGTTTGTACTTTTATTAAAAAACTTTTGCATAATGAAAGTTGTACGCCTGCTTTGCCGAAATACTAGACGCAATATATATTGCCAAAATAAAAAAGTTTGCGCTCAGCGAGTTATTTATATGGAGTATATAAAAGTATTTTTGCACAAACTCTGAAATTGTATTATTTTGCAGAATTTGCACATATTACTCGCTCAAAAGTGCAGACTCATAAACATGCATGAAGATTGTGCATCTGGTTCTGGTTCTGGTTCTGGTTCTGGTTCACTGAAAGTTCACGTTCAATTTGAATTCAGATATAACATTTAATTTACGTTTTATTGAGTACGTTTTGAGTGTCTGGACTCCAGCGAAGCTACTTAGGCGTGGAAATACTTTTATCCCATGTTGCTCGGCTCAAACAGATACTTCTGCATGATGGCCACACAATTTAGTGGCTTTTCTTTGCCATATGTTGGGATTTCTTTTTTCATTTTGGTTTCTTTTTTTTTGAGGTTTTTTCGCCACAAAACGCGGTACGTGCTAAACCAACCAAGCCATACAACCAAGCAGCCAAACCAAGCGACGGTCTCCAGGACACGGTTGGGACATGCTTATTTAAGTAACATGTGTGTATATATATGTGTGTGTGTATGTCGGTGTTTGATAAAATGATTTACGTTTTGCCCGAATACCGTATATATATATATACCAATATACCATACCTGCGCCTAGCTGCATCGCCCACTCTTTGGCATATAAATGGCTTAAATAAGTTGCCAATTACCAGATGGCTGCCACAGCACACAATTTCATATACATATGTGAGTCTGTTCAAAACCGAAATGCGAATACAAATGGCCTTAAATAGACATTGTTCTACACAAGTGGCACACTTTGAGAAATAAAATATGAGTACAAGCATATTCATGGTATCAATAAATCGTTATTAATTGCTCAAGAAACCCTCAGAAGAATCAGAAAGGTAATTAAATAATGAACATGGAAAAGGTAAATAAGTTAATATATGATATTTCTCACTGTGCATTTGTAGGACGCATATAGCATGTGCTATTGGCATTAATGTGCCGTTATTGAAGCTTTCGGAACTTTTGACAGTTTTGCAATTGTGTGCGGAAATATTCGGTTCTTTTCATTTTTATGACGATTCTACTAGTTGAAGTTGCTGAAAATAAAGCTGAATTTCTTTTGAAAGTTATTATACTTTAAAGTTATGATCATTTTTCATTATTTGTTTGTTACTTAAACCAATTTGCAACGTACAGCAGTTAGTTGCAAATTCTATATTATTTACAAAAATATATCTTTTGGCCAAAGTTGCATTATGGCTGGCTATTGAAGACTCCCCCTTTGTGTGCAGTTCGTTCGTGTAAGTAAAAGGTAGTTATCGTTATCTGACATCTTGTGTGGGAGTTTCTCTCTCTCTCGGCAGCTCCGTTGGGGCGTGGCAAATTGCTAACTAATTTATTGCTTAAGGATACGAGAATATGTGCTAAAGTTATTGCTTGAGTTCATCATTTCTACCTTCTTGGTGCAATAAATAATATCCTGTCAGCAAGTGAAACGGAACTGCAAAGTTGCACTCAGTTCTTGCAGTTCTTGTTTATTGTATTTATTGTTATGCTCCTGGATTGGGATTGTTTAAAGCTTTCGAGTTTGTTTCTGCCATTTTTGCTCATTACACGTTGCCGTAACTCGTATACTTGGACGCTGTATTTGAAATGTGGGTCAAACCTGTTTGATTTTCCTGCCGACTGCAATTGACAAGGCAATTCTATGTGTGTGCGTGTGTGTGTGTGTGTGTGCAGGCAATCAGAGTTACATACGCCTGCAACATTTTTCAATCGAAGCGATTGTCACACAGTCAGTTTTTCAATCTCGGAAACAGTCGTGTTGACAGGCAATAGAAGACAACATCAACAGCAACAGTTTGAGAATTTAAAGATAATGTCTCATGAATTTCAAAGAGAAACGCTTCAAACTTTGCATGTTTAAACTTTAAAGCACGCCCAAGGTAAGCGTTATCTAACCAAAATGACCCAAGTTCGTTGCACCTGTTTCCTTGAGTCTTTAGATGGACTAAATTGCGCTCTTTAATTGCAATTATTCGCTTGAGAAGTTGTTGGTGCTGCAAAAGTTTGCATAGCAACTGGCAGAAAGGGGCGCCACTGTTTTGTCACTTTCCGCCAAAGCCTTTTTATGCCTGCCTGTATATAAAGGTTTGCCCAAGCATTTTTGTTAACAGTGTTCACTGAAGATTATTAAAGAAAGGTGTAAATAGTTTATGGTAATCACAAAGTATAATACACCAGAAGCTACTCTTTAGTTTTACGAGGCTTTAGCACGCACACACACATATAAGAGTTTGTGTGTGTGTGTGTGTATGTATGTTTATGAAGAGGTCTACTATGCAAGGCATCACATAAACTTTCAAACATGGAATATCACTTATACGCCTGGTTGACATCGCAAAGAAAGTGAACGCTTTTATCGCTAAACTGGGTACAAAGTTCTGATGCAGAGTGTAAACATAATACGCGTCTACACTTAAATAAAATGTTTTACTCTTATAAGGTTAACAACATTTTTAATGAAAAATATTTTTTTAATAAAAGTCATATTTTTGCCACATGTAAAAGCATCAAGAAAAACGTATCTATTTGAACATTTCATAAAAAACCATAAATATAACATTAAACTATGTTTTCTAGTCATTGGCAAACAAAAGAAAGACTTATAAGTTATTTTTTTTCCGGTGCATATCTCAAGATAAGTCTTAGGCTCGCTAAATCCATTAACCAAACGGCGCACCAATTAAACCCGATATAAAACAAGCAAAAAAGTGCGTTAACACTAAGTAAAGCATGCGCTGTTCGGTACATCAAAAAACTTGCAAACACCTGAGTCCAACAATTTTATGCGGCACATAAATTTGGAAAACCGAAAATGGCTGCTGGCCTGGCCAAAACTCTAAAAAGGGGTTCCGCTCCCGTTCCCTTCAAAAATGGGTGAAAAGTTTTGATGCTGCGGTCCAGCACAGAAGGAAAACTGGTTTCCCCTGTGTGTGTGTGTAAGTGTGTTTGCGTTCGAGCTGTAATTTTTCAAAAAAAGGCAGTTTCCTTGTGTCCCACAATTTTTGAACCGGCAAATTTAACCCTCTTTGGCAACTTGTTGTTTGTTGCTCAGAAATTATCATCAAAGTTTATAAGGTAGAAGTGCTGATTAATATTTAATGTTTATGTTTAACAGAGACTCTCGTCCCTTAAAAACGCACAACGCATTGACCGAAAATTGTGGCATCATTTGCACAAATTATGAAGTCATTCAAAATGCCTCTCCGAAATGTTCGCACTTGTCACACAGTGTGTGACAGCAGGAACCCTTAAGGATAAGACATAATTCAATGCCAAGTGAGATCGATTAGAGGAGATATCCTTTCACCTATGAGAAATTGGCTCATGTGGCGTATGCGTGTCAAATTAATTTTAAACAATTACGACACACCACAAACTGAGCTCCGATGCATTCGTATAATTGAATATACCTGCACTTAAATGACATTGAACTATAGGTAGACCCAAAACCTCCCCATAATGAGCAGGACTCATTCCAACTGTTTGACCAGCATCATCAGCAGTCTTGTGGTTGCCAATTTGACCGCGTGCATGTTCATTACGATTTGTGGGTTTTGCATTTGGCACTGCTTCGCAGATTGCTGCTCGCTGTTTCGGCAGCTCTTGGCCCCTGAACAATTGGAAAATAGATAACAGGGGCAGCGGCAGCGGCAGGGGTAGGGGTAGGGGCAGTTGTCAAACTAGCCACAGAATTTTTAACGAAGTGGTTTTGTGGGTGCTGCAATTATGAATTTATGTTCTTTTTGTCAACTAACGTATCCTAACATATGTTTGCCAGAACAAATTCATTTGCTTGCATGCACTGGCAAAAAATGTTTGAGTAAGCACAGCCCAACCTTTTGTTAGCTTTAAGTAGAATAAGTCGATTGAAAATAATATCCATAAAAATGTTCCTTGTTTTTCCCTGTGCGAAAAACGCACGCATTTAATGTCCAAAAGAACCACAATAATATCCATTTTTGTTGCATCTCCGCTATTTTGTGGTGAGGTGTGCATGTTGTTGCTGGTATTGTTTGTTGTTGCTAGGTGCCGTAAGCCTTTGATTAGGTCGGACGCTAGACGACCTCAGTTATCGATTGTGGGGCTTTTTGCCATAATTAATAAATAAATGCGATTTGTTTTTGGGCGTGCAATTTCGTAACGTTGCCAGCCAAAACCACAACCAAACAATGCACAAGTCAAATAAATAATGCAAGCAAACTTGCCTTGAAATGCAACAACATCAATGAGAATAGCAGCAACAACAACACGAAATAACATAGCATAGGAATTCCGAGTCAATTAGCGTTAATTTCATTAGTCGGCAATAACTTGCAGCAATTCCATCAGCAACATCCAGCTTGCAACCAGCTTGAGCTAAGGCAAGACTTTACTTTTTGGCTAATATTGTTGCTGTTTCGTTAACGCCCTTTTGTTGAAGTTGAACGTCGCGTTTATTTTGTTGTTGTTATGACTTGTTGTTGCTGTTGCTGTTGCTCTTGTTGTTGTTGTTGTTGGAGTTACATTTAGCAATTAGCAGTTGCATTCCCTTGAACAACCAACACCCCGCCTCCCATCCCTACGCACCCTTTTTATAACCAAGTCGTCTGTGCTGCACTTCAATACATATTTATTAGCCGCATTTGTTGGATCTTAGCTCAATTAAAAAGTTTTACTTGGCTACTTTTCTTCATTTGGAGGTTGCCCTCTGAATTGCACTCCATTCCACCATTTCGACTTCAATGGCTTCGTTTTTGGCAATGGCTTGACTCGACGCTCAGCTTTGTGAGCTTGGGTGAAAGTTTTTCAGTTGCATTGCAGTTTTCCATTCATTACGTATATTTTTTCATTATTTTATTTTTATTTTTTTTTTTTGGCACTAATTGCAATTATTTTGCTTTTGACGCCATCGGGTTTTGAAAGGTTGAACAAGCAAATTATTATTTAAGATTTTACATAGTGGAAATTGGTAGTGACTTTTGGATAAGGAAAATGTTTGTGAATGTTTCAAAAGGAAAATACTGTTTATTGACATTAAAAGTTACTTATTAAATTGGTTATAGAAATATTTTTAAAATAATGTCTTTTATGGTAAATAAAAAAAAATCGATATTAATATTTATTTCTTAATATAGTGTAAAATATTATTGTATTTGTAGACCCTGTCTAACCTAGCAGATGATTGCCAGTAGACCAAGCTTCATATGAGCCAAAACCAGGGGTTGACAAAGGATAATGTGATCGTTGTTTGTGCACCACTGTGTGTACAATGGGCACTTTAACTGGATATGGGTAGTAGAAGGGCGTGGCAACCGCCTTCTCCATTCGATAAGGCACGCGACGTTCGACGATAAATGGAATCGGGCGCTCTACAGCAAAGGGTTTTACTTTCTCCACTGGAATTTTCACTTCTTGTAGTTGAGGCACAGCCACAGTTTTGGACACTGGTATTTTGATGGGAATGGGTTTGGGAATAGCAGCAATCACAGTGTGAGGAACACGTATCTTCACCTGTTGCTTGAACGGCACATGTTGTTGCTGATAATGTGTTATTGGCAGCTGCTTGGTAATCTCAATGTGCTTGGTTAGAGGCAATCCAGCGATCGCTTTGCTGCTCGATGGCGTATGATATACACTTGTAGTGATTGGTGGCAAGGAGTTACGAAAACTGCCATCTAAATCAGTAACATAATTTTGTGACTGAGAGTAGAGCAACTGTTGATCCTTTGCTTGTTGCTGTTGTTGTGGTTGTTGTTTGGGTTCTTTTGCCCTTTGTTGTCGCTTGAGAGGCAAGTTAAAGTCATGTCGTTGCTCTTGATAAACCAACGAGCTGTCATCGTTCACTTGTCGTGGCTGCTGCTCTGATACCCTTTCCTGCTGCTGCTCCACACCCTCTCCAACATGGCGATAATTGGAAAATTGCTCAATATGATAATCGTGGAAAGAAGGATGTTGCGGCTGCGGCTGTGGCGCCCGTGGCTGATATGCATAGTTTGGATAGTAGACATCAGACTGATGCTGCTGCTGCTGCTGCTGCTGCAGCTCTTCATTGACATCGAGCTCATAATTTGGCGTATTAATGACAAAATCGATTTTACCCTCTGACTGCAGCCGATGTTCGTTGTTGTTATTGTTGTTGTTGTTATTCGTGTTATAGTTATTGTAGTTGTATAGTGCTGTGGTTGTCGTTGGCACAAAGCCGCTGGCTGTGCTACCAAGAGCACTGCTACTACTACTGACTGCCTTTGGTTCATAATTTGCATATGGTGCCGCTGCTGCTGCCAAGTCACCCACACCCACACCCGCGCCCACGCCGCCATCGACATCAAATAGAAGCGTCGCTGGGCCGCCGACGGCAGTGCCATGGTAATTTTGTCGTGTACTCGTACTCGCATATCCTCCTGCTAATCCGGCAAACGCCTCCGTGTTGGGCTCATGGTAATTGCTTCTGGCTTGATGGTATTGGTGGTAAGGCAATGGTGGTGCCATTATCGCTGCCGTTGGCCTCATTGTTATGGATAACAACAATAAACACAGCAGCAACATCATCGAGAATGGCGACAATAAACTGGGCCTCAGCGATTCATTGATCGTTAATGAAATGCTTGTTGGTTGCCAATTTTGCTGACCATCGCGACGTGGCACTTTCATGTTTGCGAGTATGTACTGTACTGTACTTTCGAGTACCTGTCCTTAACTGCCTAACTAGCTAATCCTTTCTTCCTTCCGGGACACACTGAGCTGCGCACACTGAGCGCTGCGTTAGTCGTTTTCCAAGTGCTAGTTCGTCTAGATGCATTCACGATTTTATAGTCACAATATTGTTAGCTGATACTTTTGTGGGTAACTCGATATATCTGGGTGCATGGGCTTTAGTCAAGTTCATTGCCTCGCTTTCAGTTATGTATTATTGTTCGTATTTACTTTCACCTACAATAAACATTGAAAGTAGCGAAGAGAGCGAACTTTAATATTGAGTCCAGTACCAAAGTTGTCAAAATTTAATAAAACAAGAAACAAACTCTTCTATATATATAAAATACATAAGGAATTCAACATATGCGCTCTTGTCCCCTGTCCAGTATCATGCGGCGGTTGAGGTCAAACTGCCCGCAGATACCGTGACTTCAACTGCAGCATATTTCAAACACATGCACACTTGTGGTTGGATGGCGTCTTGTGATGTCTTGTTATATGATACCAATTTCCGTCATTACGTAGACGCACTTTCAATTTCAAATGCATTGTTATTTTGCCTTTTTTGTGTTTAGTTTGTTGTGCTTTGACTCTTTCGAGTTTTCTTGCATAATTTATGGACGACGCGTCCAACACATTCAACAAAGTGTTCAGCGAAAATCAAAAATAATTTCTCACTACACATTTTCAATGGAAATTCATCGCGTTTTCGCTTTGGGGAGCATATACCATAAACGAGTGGTGGTGGCTGCTACCTGCAACTCATTCATCATTCTTGGTTGCATTTAACTTGAAAAAGTTTGCTAGCACCCTGAACCTGTCCCTGCTTTCCCTGCTGTCCCTGAATCCCTGAATCCCGCCCTCTCTCTTTCACTCTCTGTTAACCACTTACCGAACTCCTTCTGTTAGCACAAAGTATTTGCACAATTGCTGCTCGAGTTGCGCCCGAAAATGACAGCGCAAAGTGTACGTTAAGTGTATTTTCCCATTGAACGAGGTTAAGCTTCGTTAAATTTTGCGCAGCATACCTAACCGACTACCCAAAGTCCATCCATCGCTCATTCCATCTACTTATATACCCTGTATTGGGAAAGAGAACAGGGTTTTCTGTTGATGTTATATTCCCTGGATTTATTATAGCTCTTTAATAAACTCAAGTTCAAACATGAACAAATTTTCCTGCACTACAATATGTATATTACTATTTGTTAAGAATAAGAACCCTTTTTCAATACGAATTTTCGCTGTGTTCTAGTTTTATCCTTATGGTTTTTGAAGCCAACAACTTTCTATTTTTTTAGGTGTACAATCTACAATTCAAAATATTTTATTAATGAGTATTAAAGAGTTGTGAAACTTCCCCAAAAAACACGTTTTATTTGTTGCATCTAATTGCTTTAAATGCTTTTAAGTTTCGTGAAGCATATTTAAGCAACGATTCATAGTAAGGGCAGAACCGTTGGGCAGTCTGGTCCTTGTCTTTGGAAAATCAACGAAACGTAGCCGAATGTAAAACATTACGCTCATAAGCGCACACTTAAACACACACACACACACAGACACACACATTCTCTTATATATTATTTAAAAGAAAAAGTTCAAAGTTGCGCTCAGCTATAAAAAAAAATCCATCATAACATTAACTAGCGAGTTTTTCTTCTCGTTTTTGCATTTTGGCTCTGACACTGAAAAGTTCATTAAGTTGCGTTAAAATGTGAAAATGTTAAAATGAGGGGAAAATGTCAAAAAAAAGAAGAAAACGAACAAAAATACAGCAAGAACTCAAGCCAGTCAAAGGCCATAGTTTTCTTGTGATTTGAGTGAGCCAGCAGTCGACCTCCATCCAGTGTGTGTCCAGTGGAATGGTTTGTCGGTTGCTTCGGGTTGCATGCGAATTTAATCAAGTCATGCAATAAAATTTACGGTTTACCGACCAACGTTTGCTTTCGTTACTTTACTGCGCTACAGTTTCTTGGCCTGGTCATTGAATCGTTGCCGCAAACTAACTGTTTGCCGTAGAGAATGTTCAGGTTCGCAAAGGCTTGTACCTTTTCTTTGTGTTTTTTGTAGCACAAGCACTAATATTTGATTTTATCCGCGAGTATGTAAGGCCTTCTGCCTGTCTGCCTTAAAAACAATTTGCGGCCCTTGGCCAAAGTTTAAGGTATGTTTTTTTCTTTGTGGCTTTTTGATTTAAGGAAGTTTTTAAAATTCTTGGCAGTCTGACCAAACGGAGAATTTTCATGCATTTTATCTTTCCCCACATTCTTTTCGATTTCTTACAAGAGTTTCGTTTCGTTGTTTTTTTTTTGATTTGCTTAAAATGTCAATGTTGCATTGAAAATGCAGCAAAGTCTTCTAAATACTTGGAACGCTAATATGCTAAGGAAAGTATAAGAAAAAAAATTAGCATGAAGCATTGTTTGAGGATACCTTGACCAGAACGTGAACGAATGCTTTTTCTCTGAACTGTGAACTGAACAGCTCCCTCGGGTGTGAAAATTCGCAATCAAAATTCCACGACGCGGAGCTTAATTGTTTTTTTTTTTCTCCTACAGTTCCTTCTTTTTTGCTTGTCTTAGAGCGGGCAAAGTTTAGTATTTTTAGCTGGCTGGGGTTCTTATTTTTTTTTTTTTTTTTTGTATGCAAGCCTCATACAAATGCAAATTTCAATTACGCGTATAGCTGAAGAAATTGAAATGCTTTTTGAAATATTTTCATTTCATCGCTCGTAAGAAATGCAGCCAGCAGGCTCTGCTCTGCTCTGCTCTTCTCTGGCCTCAGTTCAACTTAGTTCACTTCAAATTTCAACTTCAACTTCGAATTCATTCTACGCGTGCTTCTCCCGCGCGGTCGTCCTGGCATGTCAACAATCGCGCGCATTTCATTTGCATTTCGAATGCGTGAAAACTTTTGCGAAAACTCCGACCCGCACACCGCCTCCAAAATTTATTTGGGCGAATTTTGTAACATGTGTCCAGTTGGCGCAAGTCGAAAACTTTTCACTTGAAACTTGTTTTTTGCGCTTGGGTTTGGGGGTGGCAAACTGACAAAATCACTTTGGTTTCTTCTTTGGTTAATGAAAATTTCATTTCGCCGTATACATACATACATAGACATATATAAATATATATATATATATAAATATGTATAGTAAAGTACAGTGGGTAAAGTTTTTCCATTGTATTAAGCCAGTTTGTCTGGTTGTCTGTCTTCTGTGATGGTTATAAGCCAGCCAACGGCATTGGCATCGGCATCGGCATCGGGCCATTTTGTGGTCGAAATAATGCCTGACTACGAATTATTTCATTTAATTGCTGTTGAAATATTTAATATTAATTGATGTGCTTTAATTGCTTCTGCGGTCCGGGTGAGAACGTCGAACGGAGTTTGCTTTGCGATTTTTGTTGTCGCCCAACTCATTAAAAACACATCAACTGCGGCAATCTGGCTACTGGGGAGCTCGTCAGTAGTCGCCGCCCTCATAGTCATAGTCTTCATATTATTAATCTTAATAAGTACACACACACAAACCCACAAACACACACACATATTGTCAAGCCAAAGAATTCCACTAAGCAATGCTCAAATTTCCAAAGATAAGGGTCATGGAGACAAACGTGCCACAAGCTTATATGCAATCAATTATATTGATTTGTATTTATGTTATAATTTTCTCATACTTTTGCGACGTTGGCTGTAATTGCTGCATGCCTTTGATAGCTTAGTTGTGATGTTTGTTTGACAAAAAAAATATCAAAATTTTAATTTTGATTTACATTCTTATCCTGAGTGCTTTGGATGTATTACATTTATATTCTAAATAATGCAAAAAATTTATTTTATTTTGCTGTCCAAAATTCTAGATATATTTATTAACAAGCTTTCACAATTAAGATATATTTTAATAGTTTCAATAACTTTTATTTTATATGCCAGTTTTATAGACACTTTTAATGTATTCAGCTTGCACGATTTATGAGTCTTGCTGGTTTCTATATTTCCTCGTATGGCACTTAAGAATACTATTTGCAATGTTGCGGTCTCTTTAGCCCAGTTATATGAGCAAGGAGACGAAAGATAAACCCGGTTTTTAGTCACAACCCAGTCTCATTCAACTGACAATTTGCATTGACGTAAAGCATTTTTATTCGCTCGTCCAATTTGTGCGATGATGGCGACATGGCAGCGTCCTTCTCCTCTCTACTGCTACCATGGACTACTTCTAGAAGAGAGCGAGTGAGAGAGAGAGAGATAGAGAGAGCTTAACTAACGAGAACTGACACATCAGACTGACATATCGGACAGCTTGCATGAGAGACAGACGGATGGAAGAACTGATAAACTGACTGACGAACTGACTGTTACTGTAACTATGTATCGCCACTTTCCGAGATGCATTATCCAACTGCCAAGGTTTTGATGGACTGCATTTCATTAAATTAATATAGTTACATTTGAGCTCTAAGCCGTTAAAAGCTTCTCATAAAGTCCAATTCACAATGCCGTCGCATCGAGTTGCAAATAGCTTCTCAAATGCTAATGCATTTCAAACGTACTGTTTGTATTACCATATATATATATATATACAGTGTTTTTATTAGTTGACAGTCAATATTTGTGTGTTTGTTTGTGGATAACCAGATATTTGTGGGCTGCCAAAGCAATATAATCGCTGTTGAATCGAAAAAGAATTTGTTTTTTGTTTGCTCAAAATTTAGTAGTTTTGGTGTGTGGCACATTCAATACCACACAACACACACGCACGAACAACACACACACACACTGGCCGCGCAACTGCGCCAATTCGTTTTTCTCCCTCTCACTCTCACTCTCTCTTTCTGTTTTTTGTGTTAAATTTTTAGTATTTTGTTGAGTTGTTTTGATGGCTATTTAATGAAGTGCATTTCCATTTTAAAAACACGCTCCGGACCAGCGATTTATTGAGAAGACACGAGCACGACGAGCGCTAATGGACGCGTTGAGTGATTGCTGGAGCATATTAAGTATACGCCACAATACCTCTGCGTTTGTTTTTGCGGTTGTTAAAAATGCATTCAATTTGGCAGTTTTTCACCATTTTTGTTAGTAAATCAACAGCACACACACATACACACACGCACACTCCACCCACATACATACAAATGTTATTCTTTTGCCTTTTTTCTTTTTTTTTTTAAATTTTTATGTCGTAAATTTATTTGTACACATTAAAATTGGCTAATAGCTTTGACGTGTCTCGGTGTGTGTTTTATTTTGCATTCTGCGGCGCATATTTTAATTATGCTTAATCAATTTGCTGCTGCATCCGTTTGTGGCAATTAGGAGTATGTTTTTTTTTTTTTTTTTTGTATTGCAGTTGACTGCGCTGCAATTAAGTTTTCCACCAGCAGCGAAAAGTCAAAACTTGTTAGGCCAATTAATTTCATAGCAGCCATACGAAAGAAAGAAATACACAAAAAGCAGAAAGGGTTCTTACAAGGCGCGTTAATTGCCGTGCGAGTCCTTTTAATTAGCGTACGGTAAGTTGCCTTTTGTCGTCCACGGTTGTAAGAAAATGCATGTGCAATGCCCAATTATGAACAATTAACGTCTTGAGTAAAAGCTCCAGGAAAACATTTAGCTACCGTTTTTCACGGTGCAACAATTTGGTTTGAAATAAATGCCTCAGGAGAATATAACGAGAGAGATGGAGAGAGAGAGAAGTCGAAATTGTTTTAATTAAATTCCACAGCAGCAATGTTTGAAATAAAGTTCAACAGAATACATATCTATATGTGAAGGATGAAATCTTTTGATAGTTCGATTAGTGAATAGTTTTAATTAAAAAATATATTCGCAATTTAAATAACTCGTAATCACTTAGTATATTGATTGCTTTTATCCCATTATGTTTGTCTATGACTCGTCTATGAAAAATGCTGATTGCATGATTGTCTTAAGTTTTCATGCCTTACGAAACGATAACAGCAAAGTGGCCCCGAAATGCAGCCAATTTCAAGGCACTTAATAAGCCCTAAGTACCGTACGTATTGATATCGTTTGCTTGCTGATTGTGTAATCGGCGCAAAAGTGGAAAACACTGCACTGAGAGGAGTTAAACGATCAGATTTTTCATGAATTATCCTTGACACGTATACGCCTTGTGGCAGGGTAAAAGCGTTCGCCACTAACTGCTGAGGTGTAAACATTTGCCGCTTGAATGAAGCGACCAATGAGGCGACACAGACGAGTGCATAAAGCACAAAGCCCGCACACACACATACGTGGCTGGCTGCTGGCGAGGTAAATCCCAAAACAAATATTAAATGAAAAGTCAGACAAGGCAAGCGTAAGGAGAGAATGCCGGACTGCAGCCAAACTGACAGCTTTAGCCCCTACAATGTAATCAGTGCAGCTGTATTGCATTATTGTACAGAATATCTTAAAGATAAGCTGTGTTTAGTTCAGCTATTAGCTGGGGAAAATGGTTTTCCGTTCGAGTGTAATTTTCATTGTGTTAAGGTGCAATCAAAAGTTGATGTTCTCTCTATAGTTCAGTCAGATCTATAGGTGGGGCATAACAAAGGCAACTTTCAACTAAGCTCAGGTGTATATATATGTGTGTGTATGTGTGTAGTTCCTATACAACGCGTTAAACAAGGCGTCCGTTCTGAAGAACGCGTATTTTCCGAACCATTTATCACAGCACGAGCACAATTGCAGTGAAGCACTAGAAGCAGCAGCTACGATGCACACAAAAAAAAAGAAGAAAATAAGATAGCATTTAGAAAGCGTAACATTTTTTAATATATATTAAATTTTAATAGACTGACGTAATGTCTTAAATATTGTTACTTAAATCCTCAATATTTAAGCCGAAAACAAACGGGTTTGTATATTTGTTATCTTGAATTTTAATATATACTAAATCTTGATTTCTTTTGAGTTTTATTTATCTTGCTTCTGAAATCAGAATATTAAAGATAATACAGGATTTACTGGATATAAAAGAAACAATCGACGAAAAGCTTAAACGAAAAGAAAGAGAAGGAAATTTCAGCTGGGTGGCATCGGCCGCTTTCTAAATTGAATTGCACACAATTTTTAGAAGTGTATATAGCAACGATTGAAGCAAAGATGCTTGTTACTAAAAAAGCAGCAGCCTATGGCCCATTATAAGCTGCATGTGTATATGTGTGTGTGTGTGTGTGTGTAAAGCTCGGTGCCAGTTAACGGAAAAATGCAATAAATGCAGCAAATGTGTTGCTTTGTGCTTGCGGCTGCTGCTGCTGATGTTGCTGCAGCTGTTAAACGCATTTTATAGAAATTGCATTCTTGCAACGCACAGCCAACGCTCATTTGTATGCAATATATATATATATATATATTATTATATTTTTTTTTCTCACTTTTGTGTGCGAATGGCTTTTATTATAATCGCTAGCTGGCTCACCGATGCAGCAGGAACGGCAGCAGCATTCATGGCAGGACTCTCTTTCTGTGTGTGCCACAAATTTCCATAACAAAACGGGCCAATTAGCGAACGCTTAATGCAAGCAAAATGACGCAACTAAGTAGTTAACTACAAACAAAATAAAACGTATGGTGTGTGGGAGAGAGAGAGAGAGAGAGAGGAGGGAGAGAGAGGGGAAAACTAGAGAGCTGCTGACACGTAAATATGTCTGGCGTCAGAAGGTAATCATAAAGTGGCAGCTATACTGCTGTCTGCTTTTTGCTTTTTGCTCAACGAGCACATTACAATTTTATTATGCATATCAACCAACAAATGCATAAGTGCGGCTAAAACGGGGGTAGAAGGAATCCAGATGAGCAGATCACTTGTTGAAAATCGTTGGTATTATCTTGTTATATAGTTCATTTTGGTCTTTTTATTGTTTCACACATTCAAGTTGAGATGTTGTACGTTGCAGAAAATATGTTATCCCCTTCTTGGCTACGCCCCTGCATACATTGTATGCGTATGCATATGTATACCGTAGACGCACTGAGGGAAGGACTATTACACATAAATGGGCAATAATGGTGGCATCCACACATTTGGCACTGGGTTTGGTCCCCGGAGTTAGGTTAAAATAGTTCACTGCTGCCATTAGCTCAGCTTAGCCAGCTGGCATACTTAAAATGGCGGATTAGTTGACACGCACATATAGAGTAAGGAAATAGAGACAGAGGCTAAAAGGATAGATAGAATGAGATGAGCAACTACATACATTTTTGAAGACTTTGCAATTTAAAGACACATCTGAGTGAAAGCGCTGAAATTCAAAGCAATTTACATGCAATCGCAACGAGTAGCCATAAATTTATGTTCATTGCATAGCATTGCGCCGCATTCAGGGCTGACCACATTCAAATTTTTGTGCCAGCTACACAAATACGCGCTGAATGGTTTTCCACTGAAAGGCAGCAGCAAGCTGAAGCAAGAGCAAAAGCCAAAGAAGTTGAATACAACGAAGCAGCAACAGAAACATAACTGTACTTCTATTTAAAAGAAGCCTCGGCTTTTAGATACCTTATGGTAAGAGTATATAAACAAGCGGCGACTTAAAGTTAACTCTATCATTTTGCTTACAACTTATTATATAGGGTATAGAGCGACAAAAAAACAAAATAAGCTTACTTTTTACAAGGGTTAAACATTTGGTACAGACGTGAAAGCAACCGCAACAATTTCTTTGGCCATGGGCAACTTAATTTCAATATAAATAAATAAAAAATCGTACAACTTTTTTTTTATTCTTCTTTGTTTTCATTCTTTTTATACTGTGATTTCTTTTTTTTTTTTGTTGGCTCTGTTCAACATCAGGTTTTCGCACCGTTGCCAAACCAAGCAAGGTTCTCGCAATCGTTTGCCTGCCCCTATGTTCAGTTGATGGAACCTTTAGCCGTGAAAAAAAAAAACACAAATACAAAAAAGGAGCACTTTAAAATGGTGTATTCAGCAGACATGGCTTTAGATGGCATGGCAGTTTTTTATATTTTCTGTTGCCTTTTGCAACCGCAAAAGCCACGGAAAATTAAGATAAATTCAATTTGCAGAAGACACACACAGACACAAACACAAACACACATGCATTTGCACACTCCAATACACACACACAAATAATCCCATTTACTGTACTTATTGCCACCACATATCCGGTCAACAAGTTGTTGGTTGGCTCGTTGTCTTGCCGCAGCATAAGAAGCTGGCTCTTTGTCATTGCCACAACAGTAAGTGTAAGAGAGCGTATGGTGCACCATGTAGATATAGATACTTACTGAAACGACTCTGGTGAAATAGTTTTTGCCTGTGTCTGTTTGTCTGTCTGTCTGTCAGTCATTGAAATTCAATAAGGACAACTGTCCTGGCTTACATTGTAGTGCTGCTTGGTCGACAAAAGCCGTCGTCTACTCCCAGCCAATAATTTCTGTGCTTCTTTCTCTAAGTCAGTACACAACTGTCCTGCTGCGTTGTAGATACTTTTGTGTGTGTGTGTGTGTGTGTGTTTGCGTTTGTGTGTGCGAGATGACTTTCATTTCTATGAAATTGATTTCCGCTTATGGCACTTTGGTGTTCCTTACATGTTGCGTCTGCTGCAAACACTAAGAGGCATCCACTTACACACACAATGAATGAAATTTTTTGCGCACATCTTCATCATCATCAACATGTTGTCGAAGTAGTCATCGACAAGAACTAGAGCACACAATGCTCTCAGCACTAAAATGCCATGCTGAGCTGATTAAGATAATGAACTCATAAAATCAGACACGAACACAATACACACACATTTCACAGTCAGCTCATGTGTCATCTGATCACCTTTCCCACTTATTCTATTAGCTAATAGTTGGTATTACCTTGACATTCGTTTTTTGTGTGTTTGTCAATAAGCAATATAAAAACGTTCAGCTGTTTTAAAAATAGACGCAATTGGAAAACAAATAAGCTATTTGTAAAACAAATTTTATTGCAAATACGTTTTCTAAGCTTTCACAGCTAGTGGAATAAAAAAATTTCATAAATACACAATTCTAGTTTTGATAATTAACCTTTAAAAATAACAGAGTTAATTTAAATATTGACGTTCGTTTTATACCTCATTCTCTTCTTTCTTAGTTTCTTAATCATTCTCTGTCTCTACCTGTCTCTCTCTCTCCTTCTCTCACTCTCTCCTTACACTCTTTTCACTCATTCGCCAACTCGATTTATTAACAGTCGCTATGCGCTCTCTCATCACCTTATGTCAAGTTCAGTTTTCATATTGTCGACATTTTCACAACTCATCAATTTCGCGCCAAGCAACAAGCCAAGCCAATTTTGACAAATAGCTGAGCAACGTTCCCCAAGAAATTCGAAACGTCATATTTGGTGCCCAACCTAGCCCCTCATCCAACTGCCACACATGTCTGAAATCTATTTTGCTGTTTTGCATTATGGCCTCGGCTGCATCTGCTACCAAGCCAGTCAAGCCATCCAAGCCAAGGTGCATGGCTTTAGCCAGGATGAGAATGAATGTGTATGTGTGTGTGTGTGCATTGGAAGCTTTGCCGCTCTACGTCATTTGATAAACGATTCAAAATTAACTTTGCTGCGCTGCTTTTGGCACTCAGTTTGGCGCAAAAGTTGCTTCAGCTTGTGGCTTAGGTTAATCAATTGGCTGTGTCAGCTCAATATGTGAGTGAGTATGCAAGCGCGTATGTGTGTGTGTGTGTGTTTTTGTGTTTGGGTAACTAAGTAGGCAGGGAATAACATATACATACACATACATAGAAAGTATAAAATTGATGGAGCACGTGCCTGTCAGACATTTGTTTCTCAACAGGAGCCAAAAATTATCAAAAATGTTTTCCCAGATAACTTTTTTGCTTGTGTGAGAGTGCGTTAAAAGTATCTGAGAGTTTACGGTAAATAGGACAACAGATGTGAGAATAACATACACTTCTTCCGGGTAATATAGCCTGACTTGTGGGTCTCTATTTGTGGCTCACACACAATTTTTATGAAAATGTAAAAAAAATGCAAAGGAAAAACTTTTGGATTTCGGTTTTTTCTTTCTTTCTCACAGTTCATGTGACGGCTGCTGGCAACTTAATGAAATTTTTCTTTTTGATGTGATTTTCAGCAGTTTTCTGCTTTTTTTATTCTTTCTTATATTATAGTTGATGTAACTTTGCATTGTCATTTATTAAGAAAATGCCTAAAGCTGGCGGTATCCATAAATTGTCTGAACTTTTCGGCGGTAACAAAGTTTTTAACCACAGTTAAACCGTCGTTGGATTTATTTCTCTAGTAGTTCTATATTTTGATTTTGTTTTTAGTTTTTTTTTGGGAAAAAGTCACTTTGAACAAAATGAAGAAGTTGGAGCACACCGTGTGTCAAAAAAAAGTTGTTGTTGTAGCTGTTCTTTTTATTGTATGCTCAAAATTGTCATCAATAAAAATAAAAGTGGGACAGAGAAGGTGAAGAGGCAGATAGTGAAAGGAAGTTGAGTAACAGACGAAGGGAGACAACAATGGACAGTGGAAGACATCATTGGGATACAGTTGGCCACTTGTGTTATAAAAAATGTTGCCAAGGCAGCGATTGCCTCTTCTTAGTACAGTGTGCGTGTATATCCCTAAATCTGTGTAAGTGTGTGTGTTTTGTATGTGAGAGAGTAGCTATATTAATGTGCGTTGTTCATGAAATACACTTTGGTATTCATTCGACCGCAACTAAAAATGTTGACCATAAAGTTTTTCCCGTTTGTTGTTTTTATTATGTTTTTCTTTATTTATGTATACGTCTTTCCTTGCTTTCATTTCTTTTGTTGATTTTGTAGCTGTTGTCTTTTCTTGTTCTGTTTGCCAGACAATTCTGGATTAACACATGGCTGCCGTTTGTCACGTATACGCCTTGTATGCGAGTGACTGTCAATGATAATCGCTTCTAGTCATTGCCCAAAGTTTATCACACACACACACACAACAACAGCAAGGACAACAATTTTCTCACAAAATTCATTTTATTCGAGTTTTATTAGCGTTGAATTTAATTGAGCAAAACAATCGCGCCTCGGGTGGTGGAAAGTGTATGTGTTTATTTTGACTGGATTTGTTGGAAATTACTAATGAAATAAGTTTTTTTTAGTTGTAAGATGCTTTTTATATACACTTGTTATTGCTTTGCCATATTGAACTCGAAAAGAAAAATAAACAAGTACAAAATGTTTTTTTACTTAGCAGTGCTTTGTTAAGTTCTCAATGCTTCTTAGCTTATTTTAACAAAGCTAATCATCAAATCAAACTTCAATCATTAATAATGGTCAGCAGTGTGAAGCATTTGGTACATCGTGGACAATTGTTAAGCGATTGAGGACTAGAGAAGACATACCAAGTAAATACTGAGTTTTAGAATTGATTCGTAAGAAACTTTCATTTTAAAATGTAATTTACCATTTGAAGAAATAATTAAATGGGAAAAAACTTTTTGCATAACTTTCAACACGTAGCCAAACACTTCCTTTAAATTTTAAAAATATATTGAAAATATCGTGTCAAGCGTTGATAATGAAAAAAAAATTTGTATTGAAATTTTCTTTTTTTTCAAAAATATTTACCTTCAATTCCCGCTTCGGCACCTAACTTCCTTCCGCATGAGCGACACAACGTTTCCTCTGGACATGAGAGATAGGCATGAGGAATGATGGTGCAGCAGGAGCAGGGTGGTGGCAAGTGGTGGTAGGTGGTGTATACACTGACAGCTACTTCCGTGTGAACTAATTCCCAGGCACACTCACTACTTTTTTAGCCATTTTGTTCATTTGATTTTTTTTTATTTTGCGCTCCTCTGTTCATGCTGCCAACGCGCTTTCTTGAACTTTAACGACTTGCCCGTGTCCGTTCGGACTGCCTTCGACTCCTTCGACTACATTTTATTGTTATTGTTTGTAATTGAAATGGTGCAAACGTACAAGCGATAAAATGTAAAATCAAACTGTGGAATTGCCAGACTATGAGTGAGAGGGGAAGTGGGGCGTGGCGCATTAAGGGCGCACATCAGGGGCCACAACGCGATTCATCGATTGCTCCATTTAACAAATTTCGATTTCCGCTTCAGATTTTCGCCCCATAGCAACTTCCTGTGCGAAGTTTGGCCTATGCTTTTTTTCATCATTGTTGTTGTTCGTGATCCCCAAGTTGCGGACAATGGGTAAGCGATTTTTGCCTTAATATTAATTATTCCGATTTTGTTTTAAAACCAATTTTAACACCTTCGGGGTCAATTTTCATACGCGCCACTTATTAACGTAGATTCTCTCATCGGTTCTTATAGACACTTTGGAATGTAAATCGGTTTCAGCATCTGCACAATATCTGTTGATTGCAGCAGGGAAACACATTTTGTTTGCCTTTTTGGGATGTGCTACCTAAATAGCTGCACAAAACACAATAGTAAATCGGTAGCACACTTAAGTGCACCTGCACGTATCTATGCAGACGTTTGGAATCTTAAATGTTCACAGGCTATTGAAGAAATTAAACCTCAAACTGTTTGTTCGACAGAAGAACTGCTGTTGATTGTGAAAGAGCAGCAGAGATGGTGAGCAATTTTATAGTTGTACTGTTATCGAGGGTACACTCAGAAAAAAGCAATGTTATTGACAACCACACAATCTGTTGTATTTTGAGGAACCTTTAAAACTTTTTTTTTCAAAAAAAAACCACTATTGATTTTTTATGTTCATTGTTCTATGGTACTCAATCATGTATATAAGAGTTTTCACCTAAGTTTCCCATATGTATAAAGCCTGTATTCAATGTTCTTTTTCTTCAGTGCTGACATTTTAATAACACATTCTTGTATGAAGCTGATGATTGTGTGGTAGGTATGGAAGAGACATCTCAACCACTTATAGATTCTGCATTCAACAGCTAAGCATTCATCCACAAGTTGTACAAATTTTTGCTGCTCTCTCTGTCTCTCTTTCTCTCTGTTTCTTTTGTAATCTGTATTTTTGTAGCTATTTTGACCAAATTTGTTTGCTTACAAAACAGCAGCAGTCACAAGTGTAAATAGCGGCTCACGCATTTGGCTCAGGGTGGCCGGGTCTGAAATGCTTTGTATATTGTGAAAGTGTAGGGTTGGTTTTGTTGTGTTGGGCGCGCAACGTTTTAATTTGTCCTATGCAAATATTTGCGCACAACTTGCAGCTACAAATGTAATTGAATTAAAGTCTAGCTGACACAAGTCGTGTTTTGCCCGCGGCTGTGGATATACTCTACTTGAAGTCACGGCTGGTTTTCTATGTGTGGGCGTCAGTCAGAACGCAATAGCTGGACTCAAACCAAAACCTGGCCTAGGGCAATATAAACACACACACACACACACACACAAACACACACCGAGTCTCAATTTCAATTGGCTGCGAAATTATCTGAAAATGAAAGTTCTTATATTTCGTCTGGATGTGATGTATGTGTGTGTGTGTGTGTGTGTGTGTGTTTGTATCTGTGTCCATATGGATTTAAAATCGTATTTTCAGCTTAGTGGAAATCATCGGGAAAACGCGTTCGCGAGCCCGCAGCTGCGCAGAGTTTTCCTTTCCTTATTGTTGCTGTTTGAGGGTCGACAAATTTTAAAAGCTTAGCAAAAAGAAGAAACGAAGAGGAAAGAGCAACAATCTTTACTAAGTAGCTTATTCTGCACAGTCTGGCATTGAAACTGAAAAGGGGAAAGGGGATTTACACCTCAATACTTCAGTTCTGAAGCATTTTTGGATTTGAATTTAATGCTGGCAAATAGTTTTAGATTTTAATTATTTGATTAAATGTTGAGCACGCGCATTTTGCCGAAGCTTATAAAATTAAATTATTAATTTTGTAATTGATTCGAACAGAGCCAAACTTAATTCAATTACCAAATAATGCCCGACAACACTGACAAAAGCCAAAAAAAAAGGAGAGAAGAGAAAAGTGTTGGCAGTCGGCGATTTGCATAAAATTGATAAACAATGGGCAAGTAGGCAGACGTCGCCTTTTGTCTGCTGTCAACACACACACACAAACACAACACAGACTGATGCTATATTGCAAAAGGATTAAGCTGTTTAAGTGTGAATGATAACAAAAACCCGAGTGAGTGTGTGTGCGTGTGCGTGTGTGTACAGTAGCTGATATGAATATGCAATCTAAATGCAAAGCACTCTGGTGGTTGGTTGAGTTAAGATCAAAGTAATATTAAATATTCTCTCATATAGCTGATGCGTTTGTGTTTCGCTTGGCAAAATGTCTCTTTTACAAGCTTACATAACTTACACAACCAACAACAACAAGCTCCTAGAAAAGGTAGTGGCCAAATCAGATTTGGCACTTTGGTCTTACTGCATTATCTTAAATTATTTGAAGCTTGCAACTAAATAAGTTATGACGTAAATGAAGTCGAGAACGTATGTGCATGTTGCATCCTTAGTAACCCACAAACATACGTATGTGTGTATCAAAATATGCACTTACCTTTGGGATTGTATGTGGAATTTGCTCCATACATGTTATTAAGATTTAATGAGAGAGGCAGCAAAAATATGTAGCACTACCTGAAAGTGACCATAACCTACATCTGGGTTGAGTTGAAATAGTTATGAAGTGTACAATAAAGAAATAGAGCAAAATAAAACAAAAACCTGGCAAACTAAAGCGATAAAGCAGACACTTCATGAATATCGACCACAGACAGTATCTGCTGAGCGAGAGAGTCCATTCTATCAATCTGAAATGCTGACAATTGACAGTAAAGTCGAGAAAAAATTGTCCATGTGGACAGTTAGTGACAGTGAAAATAAAAATGAAAAGCAATAGATATAACTATAAAAAAATATATATATACAGTATACATATGCATGTGGTATGTATTTATTCAAATAATGTTCAGTTTGTTTTTGGTGGCAAATGCAGCATTCCCGTTACCTACCTACACCCTACTTCTTTACTTTAGCTCCTTTGCTGTTATGGGCCGTGAGGCAAAAAATAATTTCGAGGGATTTACATAAATACATAAGTTAAATGCACATTTAGCATTTTTGAATTTGTAATATTGTTGCAGTTTAGTTGTCGACCATGTGTTGAGAATGAATGACAGAGGGAGAGAGAGAGAAAGAAAGAGAGAGACTTTAAATGAGGGGATGGAGCGGAAATGAATTGTAGTGTGGAGTTTGACCTGTATGGTTTTTCTCTAGATACCCTGTTCAAGTAAGTGGGGGGTTAAATTGATATTATAAGGTTCAAAGAACTAGAAGTAACCAACTCAAATCCATCAAATATTAATAGTAAATATCTAAAACAAAGATATGTGTACCTATGTGTGAGTAAGAAGGTCGTCTTAAAATAGTAGTTATATTAAACAGTTTCATGTATATCAAAAAGTATCGATACATGACGTTTGCTTCTATAACAGGTCTTGAATGCTTTAACATAGAAGATACTTTCCAATAAGTAAAATAAGAGCTGGCATTTAAAATACAACGTACAGAGCATTTCTTAGTTGTGTCGTGATAGAAAAACTTAACAGCTTTTATTTTTGTTGTTAATGCTTAACGGTTCGTTTCATGGTATTGTCGGCATACGAAGAATGCTGGTTTGTTAGTGGTAGGTAGTTGGTATTAGGTAGCTGGTTAGTTTTTAGTCTGACGTGAATGATGTGCAAATAAATGCCACATAAATTGTGCAATTGTTTCAGGGCTGCTGCAAAATATGCTATGCTGTGCTGGGTTGTGTTATGTTCTGTTGTTCTGTGCCCTTTTTGCAAATCGTAGTTGTTGTCGTTTTTTAGTTATTCACACAGCTAGCCCAAAAGTGATTTGTCCGTACAACATGGCGTATGAATTTTAATATTTAGCCAAAGCCTTGTGGCCAGCATAGAGTAAAATAGAATAGAACAGAGCATTGCAGAGATGCTTAGGTAGCTTTGCATTTAATATGTACATAGTAAGATACACACACACACACACATACATAGATATATATACATACAATTTTCATTTTGCTTACACTCCTTCCACCTCTTAGCTGTTGCCTTGGACTGTGCTTTATTATGTGCCCAGGCTATTTGGCGCTTACTTTGTTTCGTCCCGCCTTACATTTTTCTGTATTGTCATCAACAACGAAACTATTTGTCTATTCACTGGTCTTTTCTTACTTTATAACCACCCATATTACTGTTATTATTTAACTGAGGTTCTGGTTCGGGTTCGGGTTCGGGTTCAGATCCGGTTCTATTGCTGCCAGCATCCTCAGTCGTCATTGAGCACCGCTTGGGCTTATTGTTTGCCGTGCGAAAACTGCTGCGACTGCAGCTCACTCAGTCAGATGGTAAGGCTAAGCTAAGCTAGCCTTCACCTTTTGTGTGAGCTGGACAAACCAGAGAGAGAGAGAGCTGAGTTATTAATATTTATCTATTCTCTGGCCGTCAGCATAAGCAATGAAATGATTTGCACAAATTGTTGTTGAAAATTGCATTACTATTGTCTTTGAGTCTAGCTTAGTTTACACTGCTCGCAACACAATTCTGCATGAAAAGGCATCTTTTTGTTGCCGCCCCAGTTGAAGTTGCAGTTTCCCAACGCTAATTGCTGTCGCAATGTTTATCTATCAATCAGTATTAGTGCTTGACAAGCCAGACTCAGATGCCAGAATCACAATAATTTTTTATACCCTTTACCCATAAAGTTTCACAGATAGAATGTACAGAGAGAGAAAATGAATGGTATTAACTACAACTCACTTATTCCTTATTATTATTTATGGTACGAATCTTATTTAAAGCTATGATTAATCAATATTAACTTCAGCAGCTCAAATCAATAATGACTACAGTTAAAGATACTAGACTTTTTCTTACCGTGCAATAAAATTAACACACACACACACAATTTCTCGCATGTAGCATGCTGGGGCCATCAATCAGCCGAACATGTGTGGCATCAACTTACTGTCCGTACTTTAAAGGCAGACCTACACATAGACATTGAAAATTCGTGAGTTCTGCAGCACATTAATGTGCAAAAGCGTCTTTGCTTGTATATGTGATTGTGTTCCATACGTTTATTAGTCAGTTATGGGTGTTAGGGGAGCTTTCTCTATGTGCGAGTGTGTGCGTATATCTCTTGGTCTGCTCCCAATTGCAGTGTGTCTAATGAGTTGGGCCAAGTCAAGATTTATATGGTCAGTCTCAACTTGGAACTTAAGTCTTGTGTGTGTGTGTGTTTGTGTGTGTTAAAGCAAATATTAGTCGAGTAATTAGTTGTGCCAGCTTGAGAATTGTTGCACATAGTCTGAGTCATAGGCATAAGCATAGCCATATGTTTTCCAAATCCGATCAAGTATTCAAAGAAAAGTTTCTTGTTTTAAATGTTTGTTTTAATTTTTTCCTCTTAGAAAGTGTGTTCTTTTTCTCTGTCTCTCTCTCTCGCTCTTTTTGAAAACATTGGCACAAGTTATTATAAATGTTTTCTTGTGCTTTAATCCTTTCTAGGCCGGATGCCTTGTTTGCCTTGTTGCACACACATACACACGCACACAAACACAGGTGAATTGAGTGCACCCCTTTTGCTGTCATTTTGTAATTTAATTGGAACAAACATGCATCCACAAATTACCTAACTGCCAATAACACACATAAAGCACATACGTAGATACTCGACAGTCGTATGGGGATTATTAAATTTTGCTTATAAATCAATGCAATGCATTTGCCACAAACTTGTGCGTTGGCAAAGCCCAAATTGCTTCTCGCATTGAGAACTTTACTACAGTTTTGGAAGAGTTTCAGGAGTTTGCCGTTTGCATTTGATTAGTTTGGCATTGCCGCTTTTTGGTTTTTCATACGCCGGATATTTCGTTGCCGCACGCACTTGGATTGCTTTTAGGTTGTTATTCAATTGACTCCATGAAAATTGCTGTTGCGCTCGAATATCAATTGCCTTTGCTCATGTAAAGACCAAACCGCAAACACACACATATTCGCTTTATTCCTCTCGCTCGCACTCTCTTTCCGAGCATCGTTTGTACTACACTTGTAGAAAGTAAGGTGATGTCAGTAAAAATATAGTTTAAAGAGAATTCTATTTAAAAAATTAGTTCATTAGAAGTAACAAGTAATAGAAAAAAATCGCTTTAAAACCGAAACGTCTCCGGTTTATTGACGTTTTGAAACAAGACTCAAAAATTCAAAAAGTTTCTCAACCTTTTTCTTAAGTGTAGACGCGATTTGTAAAGTGCAAATTGGATTTGCTCAACTTAAGCCAAATAGGAACAAGACAAGAACCAAAGAGTAGCAAGTACCCCCCAAAAAGTTACCAACTAATTATAACTTCGAAAAATGCATATCCACGCACACGCAGACCAACAGACACACACACACACACAGAGAAAGGATTATTTTGAACAGATTGTAGATGTATTTGTTGTTGAAAGTGGTACGAACGAGTGTTTGCAATCATTAACAATCATTTATCTGGAAGTTCAGTTCATCAGTCGGACGTTGTCAATAAACTGTCAATACAAGGGCGAGCCTATAAACGAGCTATCATTATCAACTCTTATCAACCCAACCAACAGTTCCGAGTATGTATGTATAGTTGTATATGTGTTTGTATCTGTGCAAATGATTTTGTGGCTGTTGTCGTATGGTTGCGACTGGGTTTGGCGTTGGGTTTTGTTTTGCGGTTATTTGATCTCGTTAATTTTTAATTAATATGCAAATTTGGTTAATGTATGCACATAACAACAGCCATAACGGCAACAACTACCGAATGTTAAACAAACTACCAAGCAAACAAATATTGTCAATATATTCGAGTTTGGTTACAGGGATTTTCCATTCACTACAACATGCTATGAGTTCAACCAGGTGAATACACTGCGGGAAAAGTTAAGAAATTTAAGTTCATATTGATTATTTGGAGAGAGTTCCATAAAAAAGAACCATTATATAACATTTACGTTGAACTTTATCCGTTTATACTTTGAACAAGGTACATAGACTTTATATCAGCTGAATACTACTTGAAAAAGACTGGCTAAACTTTAAATTTTCATGTTATGTACTTAGGTTTTTTAAATACGCAAAAACGAAAGTAAAAACAAGAAAAGTCAAAAGTTGCAGTTGTTAAAAATAAACTAAAATATTTTATTCCTACTTAAGGACTACAAAATTCTTTTCAAAGTTTTCTTGTAAGATTTAATACGTACTTTAGGATTCAATAATTTCTTTTACATTATTAAAAAGTATTTTAAGTTAGTTAAATATTCAGTCACAGGTAAAATTCTATTTGGATCAAATATATACTTGAAATATTCATTTAAAACATTAAACATTTGGGCCTTCCCATATTATATCTTTTGGTGAGTCTGGTCTTTGTTGGTGGGTTTGGAAACCTGGTCAGTTGACCTGTTTGTATATAAGTATTTCCTTTGAGCATAAGCGGAAATACATTCATTAACGAAATATGTATATTTAACAGATATTATATTTGCTTGACGTGGCTGGACCTTGCTTTTCTCTCTGTCTCTCGCAACCGTTGTAATGACCACAAAATTACGTGCCACGTCGGTTCACTGCCGCACATACATTCCCAATTAAGCGATAAGCGTGGAATAGTCTAGGGGAGGGTTCAGTTGAGGGGGTTGTACAGTAAATTAAATCTGGGTAACAGCAACAGTGCATGAAAACGAAGCGTACTTAAATGAGTGAAATTACAAAAAAAAGCTACAGAGATTGCAATTCATAAAATAATAAATTTAAAATTGATTTATGTCATGTCCGGTGGAAAAGTGAATACAAAAAGCCAACAGAAGATACACAGCAGCCGTTATGCCCGAAAGCGAAAATATGCTCTGATTTTTCTTTCTGCAACAACAAGTGGAAGTTGGCAAGGCTTTCAGATAAGTATATTGCAACTGCGGCGATTGTTCCAACAAAGAGATCATGTCAAAAGCGGAAATATGCCGCTGGGTATGATTTTTATTTAAACAGAATTGTGTACGTCAAACGACGACATGACGGGTCAGAGGCTTCACAGTTGAAATACCTGAAGCACAAACGCATTGTACACACACCAACACACACACACTAGACATTAAATATGAACAGAAACCGTAAGAAAAGCAATTTTCACGGATGTAAAAGATTAAATACCCTTAATTAAATTCCTTGCGGAACATGTGAGCATCGAGGTTATGTGTGTAATGAAAAAGCAATTGAAACGAATTAAATGTAATTAAATATAAAATTTAATTGATTGAAGTTTTCAAAAAATATTCTGCCTTAAACTATGTTACACAGTCAGTGACATAAAGTTAATACCCTTTACCAAAAAAACTGGCTTGAATTCAGATTGCAAAATATTTGTCATAATACTTTTAAGTTCATGTCAAGCTGAGATTATGTCTCTGTTCTGTTTCGCTCGCTCGCTCGCTCTCCATTTCTGATTGACATGTGCCAGTCACTCATTCTTCATTTATTCGTTCGTTTGGCAACAACAAAAAACGAAATTCGGTTCGTTGCTTTATTTATTGTATTCGATGTTTGCCTTTCATTTTTCATATGTAAGTTACATATAGACAAATATTGGTATGGCCATTTGGTGTTTCAGTGTGTTTTGTTTTTGTTTTTGGGGTCAATCAAATGAAAAAGCAAGGGCTGACATAGGTAACTGCAAAAAAAAATATATATATATATAACATATAATATTTATATATAAATATAAAAAACGAACGCGAGAGAGTTTTGTGCGTTCTGTGCATGCCTTTTGAGTATTATTATCACATATACTGTTTTTGCCGTAGGCCAATGAATCTTGGCACCGTAGCCATTTTTGATTTCACAGTGTGTTGTTCTACATGTGTAGGACAGGACGACAGGACAACAGCAGGCCAGAGAGCAAGCAGCCTGTTTCAGTATTTGATAAATGATTGCCGTTAATAAAATGCGTTACAAGCAATCCCAACTTTAATCGCTTGACACATTTTATATTTTTGCAACATTAATCATTCACTCTGATCTTTTTGTTTAATTCTTGGGCATTGTTGTTGCTCTCAATAGCTAATTTTGTTTATTAAAAAAGTTTTTCGGGTCTGAGCATTAATAATGCATATCAAAATTGCTTACTAACCAATATTCGTGTTATTTGTCTTGTGCTTCATTAAAATTTTATGCACTCTCGGTTTTAATCGGGGAATTTAATTTAATTTGCTTAAGTACATAAGCGTGTTTAATTTTGATTTAATCAAACAAGAGTTAGTGGTTTTAGTTGAAATGGAGGTCATACATTAAAATTCGTAGAGGAAAATCAGAAACAAATTGCTAGCTTTTATTCGGGGAAATAAAAAAACTGAGTGGCTTTAATATTTTTGAATTAATTTTATTAAATCAAGCATTGTATGGTCGTTTTAGCTAGTCGATCTAAAAGTTTGTGCCATTAATAAAAATTAGTTATTCATTTATTCGTTGAACAGTTTGCTTATAAATCACATAAACATACAGACATTGATTAGGAAATTAGGATAAATCTGTATTTATTGCTGATGTAGCTGAAGCATGAGCAATATGTTTTCATTATCTGTCCGAATTGTTGATTTAAGTATTGTCGCATTTATAGTTTCTATATGTTTTTGTGTTTGTTTGTTTATTCTGATTATGATAACGAATTAAATTAATCGTTATGACCGTCACATTCACTAATAAAATTTACATTGCAATCATAATTATGTTTCTTTTTTTCACAATAGTCTGTTTTTTTGAGTTATAACTTTATTAAGTCAATTAAGAGATTTACTGATATTAACAGCTAGCTAATTAATATATATTATAATTGTTTTTAATTAAACATGTAAAACATAAATATATGTAGGCTTATCTTTAAGCTATTTGTTGGATTTGTCACAGAACAAATTTGATGTTTCTTAAGCAAAAAAAATAATTCCAGTTGGTGCAAAAAACATCAAAACACTTTTTTGGTGTGCTTTCAGTGTTGTATGCAAACTAATGAGCAGACTGTTGCTGCTTTTAATATTTCGGTTTTTTTTTTTTGCTGTTGTGTGACTTTAGACATTTCGTTTGTGCTGAACATTATTAGCTTGACATGAGCACTTAAAATTTTAGGCACGTTTGATGAAACCGCATAGAAGAGAGACCACAAAACATGTTTTGGGGTGCAACAGACAGTTTAAGCTGATAGCTGGACCCGGCAACCCGAACTCACTCCACTTCTGTCTGTCATTATATATACTCAAATATGTTCTCTACACTTTAACTGCCTCGACAGATGTCGCAAATAGCAGCCAGCCCCATATATGTATGTGTTTATTCAAAACTACGAGATGGAGGCAACGAATAAATGCTGTGACATTTGACAAAAGTTTGCTGGAGCAATCCTAATAATCCCCATGATGAATCGCCCTGAAATATATATACATGAAAACACTCGTATTTTAAAGGCTTTGCATTAGCTGAAATACTTAATATGGTCGCGTGCGTTGTTAAATATTTTAATTGAGCGTACATAAGAGATAGAGATTAGATAGGGTCTTAGCTCAGGTAACAGGTCTTGAGCTTTGCTTAAATTCAATTAATTGTCTTAAACGATTTAAGAAAATTTAATATTAAAGTCGATTGCCATACAACAAAGAAATGTTCTGATAATAAATAAAATTTACAGGTACTTAAATCTTGTACAAAACTTTGTATGTGGGAGACGGTTGCCTTCTACACCCTTACACTAATGTTCTCATACGTATGTGTGTATGGCGATAAGCACCTGCATATTCATAACTCAGATAAGGCTGTGGCTGTGGCCAACTTTGAGGCTTGATATTCTCTGTGCACAGTTCACACCGTTAACCCCCCAACCCCCACCGCCCAGCTGTCAGGCATAACATTTTCGGCAACCTAAATTCATGTAAATTATGCTAAAGTGCATACCCTCTAAGTCTGGGCCAATGGGTGTGGCAAGCGAGTGTGCAACTGCATGAAAATATGCTCAGCCATAGACGTGTGTAAAATAATATTTTTGCACATACTACTACGCCTCAAAGCCATAAAATTTTATAATTTATAAATTTGAATATCTCCCACACAAATGGCACAAAAAAACAAAAAATAAAGAAACGAACATTTGGGTGTGTGTGTAAAGAAATGGTTGTACTCTGTGTACAGGTAGCAGCCTAATCGCTTTGAAAAAAACAGTTGAAATACAATATGGCCAAAAGAAAAATAGAATATGAAATGTGATTCGAAAATAGGCTTATACGAGCATTCGAGCACAAAGTCATTTGTGCAAGAAATATTAAATTTATCTTAATGCCATTTGCTATTTGCTATTTGCTCGGTCGAATTTTCCTCTGAATATTCATCTTATTTATAAAGAAATCCAATTGACGGTTGATGCACAATTCATGAAAAGTCAGCCACACAAAATTCACTCAGAGCAAAAGACAAAAATATCCAAAGACTGAAATGTGGCCAACATGAATTCCAAATTTGGTCAAGCAAAAACTCACACAACAAATACTTGTCATCAAATCGTTTGCACAAGCAAAAATACATACGTTATATAAAATATAAATATTTCTTTTACAACAACTTTAGAAGTTAATCCGTCTTCTTGGCCTTATTGTGCATTGCGCTTTTAATTGATTTTACATTTTTGCTTCTGCCTCTGTTTTGTGGTCGAACATAGAAATAAAAAAATATTTAAAATATTTGAGCTTCAGAGATGAATGAAATATATTTGTTGAGTCAATTTGAAATTGTTTGAGGTAAGTAATTTTTAACGAAAAATATGAACATTGATTTATCTTTGTAAATCTTTGAATAGCTTAAATTTTAAAGTCTATAAAATCATATTAAAGCTAAGAAGCTTAAGAAATTGCCTGTAAATAAATATGTCTGAAAAATATCGAAAGAAAGTTAAAAAATTTTTTTTTATTAACTAACCACAACCCTGGCCATTTAGGTCAGAGTTCGGCTTCTCAAAAAATCCAGTGGTTAATTTTATAACCACAATTTTCCATCAAAATGAATCGTAAAATGTTTTCAATTTGTCACTATTTATCTACGGGTAACAATTTATTTTCTGTTTGCTAGTGTATTTCTAAAAATGTTTGTGGTCGGAAACGTTCTACACATTTTGTGGCAATATTAAAATTCTCTCGCGGCGCTCTCTCTCTCTCAATTATGAGGCGACCCAAAAGTGCGTACAAAATGTCACAGGAATTTAATACTATTTAGCAAACAGTTATTGCTTCAACCATAAAACGTTTACACTCGCGCAAGTGTACGCTTGTGTATATACCATATGCATATAAACAAAGTGCGAACAAAACTGACTTGATGACATTTGTCCTCATTTCTATATGTTTATATACAAATGTATATATACATATGTATATATATATGAGTTCTACCTCAATTGTACGCAACTTAAGAATAGATTTTTTCTTTCTTTGCTTTTACTCAATGTGTGGGTGGTAAAGTATTTGAAGTTAAAAGCAAACAGACTGCGCTTTTGCAAGACTTGCGATTCCGGATCCATGTACCGAAAGTGGTTGTAGTGTGGTGCACCTGGCTGGCTTTTTACCATTTTTTTGTTCGTGATGTCTTTCCGCTAAAAGCGTTTATCCTCAAAGGAGGTGAGTGTAGAGCTCTCAAAAATGCATCAAATCAGCGCTCGGCAGTTCGAGAAGCTGAAGAAATAGAAGGAGCCTTTTTTTTCATACTGGCTTTGTTGTTTTTGAGATAACATCTATGTGTGTGTGGGTGTATATTGATGAGGAACAAATTTGCTTCTTGAGCGATACAAATTTATTGTGTTATACGATCAACGTTTCTTTTGCACACTTAAATACGATTCCAAACATATTTGACAGCGTAATGGAATTTTTTTGTTGCAAACGCGACATGCGAAGACGCAAAGCTTCGATGAACTCATTGCGTCCTATTATGTTGTTGTTATCGGTATCGAAAATCGTAAATATGATATCGATAACGTTAGGGGGTAGAGGAACTCCAACAACGACATGGGAAATATGTTTAAGGGTGTTGCGTGATATATCCGCACCAGCAAGATAATGAAAGGTTAGAGCCATATCAATGTCCGATAGATTTTCAATGAACTTAAAGAATAACATGAACTCATCCAGCGATATTCCAAATGATGACTTCCTGTACTTATCATTGATGCGCTTCTGTGTTTCAAGTTTCTGGCTGGTTGTAATCGTTGCATATGTGAGAAGGACCTTGGCAAAGCACAGCTCGCTGATGGTATTCTCTCGCTCCTGTTTTTTCGCTTGGTGCTTCTTTTGCAGCAACTTGAACTCGAGCATAAGGACGTCTTGATAAAGCTTCCGTTTGAACTCCAGAAACTTGTTCAAACTCAACTTCTCATCGAGTTGTGGGCCAAAGAAATAGTAGCTTACAGCAGAATTGCTCTTGAAATACTCATCTCTACTGATGCCCATTAGCAATAGATTCATATCTTGTCTGCTCAGCTGCTCACTTCCCTGCTCATCGAACAGCGAGAAACCAATCACAAAATATCTTTCTGGCAGAGACATTAACATTAACAGATAAAGATAGTCCACAAAGGTGAGCAAACCATCTGATCGTAGCATATAGAATATGCTGTTCTTGTCCACAACCTTGAAAGATAGTTTGCTGGCATTTTCTCTGTCGATTTTGCGGTATTGGTCCAAGCCCAAGCTATCCGGCTGCCTAAATCCTGGCAGAATTGAGCGTAAAAAGTCGATGGGCGTCATATAGACTTCCCATTGTCCAGCTGCATTCTTTGTTTTGATCGTGGCAAAGTACCGAAAAATCTTCTCTGGTCTCGAATGGACACGCAATCGATTCTCATACTCACGTATTTTAATATCACGAAACGATTTACGATGTTTACACATGGATCGATGTGCATTCGATACATCTTTGCTATGTGTTTTTTCATCGGTTTTCTTTTCATCGGCATTGACTTGAAAGAATTTTGACAACTGGCTCATAAGGTTAGGTCTTTTAGTTGTCACATCAACATTATCTTTGCCTTTGCAGATACAGCTCATGAGTATTATTGCAAAATACTTTAAGTCATGCAATCGTTGAAGTTTGTTGCAACTCGAATACCATCTGCGGCATTCTTGATACGATAACTTGCCTTGGTGATTCCACCTGTACATGAAGATACAATGTGCATTGTGAAGAAATGTTTTCCAAGCCCGAAACATGACGCTTTCAGCAGCCCAACTGCATAACTCAAACAATTTTGAATTTGACTTTTGTGTGCTTTGCTTCCTTTGTATATTTTTTTTTTTTGATGTTTTCCGCACTGACATTCTTCGATTAGAGGCATTAAATGTAATCAGCAGCTCAAATGTTTGAACTATGCACTGCAAATACTCTTTCCACCCTTTTTTTTCGGCCAACCATTAGACCCCAGGGAAATTTACAAACATTGAACTGTGCCAAAGCCAAGCAAAGATGGAAAACAGGTCCATTCTCAGTCATCATTCTCGATTGGATTTTTGTACGAACTTCTATGCATTTGTAGGCAGCAGGACTTTTGTTGAATGAGCACCAATTGATTGTCGTAAATTTGGTTTTAGTGTTTGGTTTTGTTGGCCAGCAATAAGCATACATTACTTCTTTTTTTTTATGACGCTCCACCTATAAAAGAGGGTAAAAAATGATTGAAAATGAAGTTGTGCAAGTGTTTCGAGTAAAACGTACAGAAGAATGGCCTTAAAGGAATAATTTTTCTTGCATGGGTCAAACCTACTGCTGAGAATAAGCTAAAATAAGCATAAACGAAATGTGAAGTAAGCAAATATTGTGCGATTAATCAGGTGACACAAACATTCGCACACTTAAGTAAACATGTTTGTTTATTTGATTAAACACCAATTGTAAGCTGCAAGCGTATGTCAATATGGCAAAATAAGGGATGTTGCAAATGCTGCTGCTTCTAAAGGTGGCTGGCTTAAATGAAAATTAATCAACTACAAAAGAGGCTGATTTGCATATGCAAATTTCCATTCAGAAACATGGGGCATTATCTTTGAGAACACATAAGATTAGATGTAGGGAACTGTCACCTGCAGCAACTACTGTGTACATGGAACATGTATATTTGTGATTGCAAAAATAATCCTGTGCATGTGATGTATGTTAGCTATGAGTGTGAATGTGCGTGCTTGTGTATTTGTGTGTGAATGCGACCACAATCGATGTGTGAAGCTCTTGATTAACGGCTTTTTCGATCCCAGATTGAGCGTCTGCTGAATATTGTTGACTATTATTTAAATAACTTAATGAAAATCTAGCTTCCTTTGGGAGAAACTTCAGATTTGAATGTTATTGAATATATATTTTTAAGTATTTAATTTGCAGAGAGAACTTTGCTTTTCATATTTATGGTTTTTTGCAAAACACAACTCTCGATTGCCCTACTTCAACTTACACCCCGACACATATTGAATCAATTTGTAATCTTTGCCAGCCAAACAATAATTCTTTCTTATTCCTTCAGGCACATATGTGTTTGTGCTTGTGTAAGTGATTGATGGTTCCTTTGTACTTTCTCATTGCTTTGAAATGTGTTGCTTTGCTTGGGTGTGTCTGTTTTTCATCATTGTCGTCAGCTTAAGATTTTGATAAGCCATTCAAAAAGTGTGTCTATAAGCACTCAAACTTTCAAGTGGCATTCATTCACTCGTTCGTTTGGCCTTTGTTTGCGTTAACTAAAATGGCTCAATAGATTCTCATTTTTTACGCGACAGTTGATGTCTTTACACCCAATTCAGTCTACATAGCCACCCACTTTGTATGTGACGCTGTGCTGTCTGCAATTCCCACTTGACTTGATTTTTCTCGCTCACATCTTATTCTATCCTTCTTTTCAGTAATTTGTTTGGATGTTAATGCAAAGAGAATTATTGAAATTTGAGTGGACTTCAAAGAACCCCAAGCCGATTGCACAAATTGAATTAAAAGACAATGCAAAGAGGGAAACGGTGACGGAGACGGGGAGAAGAAGTGCGAATGCTTTTGGGTTCCGGGTTAGCATCCCAATATCTACTCGTAAGCACAAAGCGTGATTTATGTGACTTATGTGCTGACTTAGCCCCAGTCCAGATCTAATTTTCGAGCAGCTTGTTTGCCAAATACTCGAAAAATTTATGTAATCGCGCCCTTCTAGAATTTATCTAAAAACCAACCCTAAACAGCGGAAGAATACTTATATGTTTATATGGAAAAAATATCGTTTGCTAAATGCGTTGCAAAAATATGTTTGTTTGGCAAAAGAATATAAGCTAAGCGTTTTTGGGGTTGATGGCAACCCTATCTTAAAATGGGCGAAGATCGTTAATTTAAAATATATTAAAAAATGGTTGTTCTGTGTGTACTGCCTATCATTAAATTGCGAGCTTTGTTCTTCTAGCTTTACTAGAATTTCTAAGTTTTAGTATATTTAGCTATCAGAAATTGAATAGTTATTTTACTTTTAATTTTACCAAATTTCTTTTGAAACTTTAATTTTTTCTACTTTTTCTAAGCATATTTAAAAGTCGACTAGATTTCTGTCTAAAAAACAAAAAGATAAGCAATCTTTCATGTGCAAATTTGTTGGTTCAGTAAACACGCTTCCTGTTCCTAGAGTCTGTTGCAACCAAGAAGAATAAAAAAAACACTTTCTTTACGCCTGGTAATAATTCTAGATTTATGAAAATTGTTTTCCCGTTAATGTTTGCTATGTTTTCGACATTTTTATTGTTGTTTAGCCTTTCATGGCTTGCTGGTTATTGAACGCACCAAAGCCTAACCTAAACAAGCCAAGTGAAATTGAAATTTTCCCCTTCCATCCAATATACACAGAGAAAAAAAACCTGCATACAGTACTTAATATATGTATGTAAGAGACCTCAAGCGTCTAGCATGGCAATTCGAAAAATCTTGCCTTATTTTGATTACATACATGTACATCTGTAATGTATGTAATGTGTACGAGCATGTTTAATATAAGTGCACATGGACTTTGGGTGAATGTTGAATGGTTGGCATTCCGCAGCCGTGGAATGTGTGTGTGTGTGTGTATGTGTGTGTTTGCAGGCAGGCAGCAATTTGGCCATTTCTGTTGCGGTAATATGAAACTTTTGCCGACTAGACCGATCCCTGGCCTGCCCTGCCAGTCCCTCTCCAGCCGCTGGCTGTAAATTGCAAGTTTGATTTTTGTTTTCTTTTTTTTTTTTCTCCAAAGGGTTGCGCTTTTTGATTAAATTTCTTCGCTGCTTGCATAAATCTTGCCCCCAAAAACCGGAAGGGAGTTTCTCACTGAGTTTACAAGTTTATGGCGCGTATGCAGTTAAAGCCAAACGAGTTGCCCATTGACATTAATGACACAAGGCCTTTATTCCCAGAGTTGCTCTACGAATACGTATTGACGTATGGAGACTTGCCATGGCTGCCATCAATAATCTGCAAGAACGCCGAAAACTCAAGCAATGAGTGATAGCCACAGTTAATGGAGGATGGCTTTGCTTAGTTGGATAACGTAATAAATCAATTAGGCGCTTTCTAACCGGCTAACAGCTGCAGGTAATTGAACACATACGTACATAGACAAGTGTGTTTATTGGCTTAGTTAAATCTCAAAATTTGTTAGCAAACTCAATAGAGAGATACCGCTAATTAGTGTGTGAATGCAAATTTGATACAGAGAGCAACCAGAAACACAACAACCGCTGGCAGATGCATTTATGTATGTGAATTTAGCAGAAACCCAAAATTTTCAATTAATTATTTGCACAAATAAATACATAAATGTAAATACGTTTGATAATTATGCAAATCAACAGGCGGTTAATTAGAGTCAAATTTATGGTTTCCATATTGTTTTTGCTTTCAATTTGCATAACATTTAGTTTATAGACAACTGCACACTATTTTGATTGAAGTAAATTTTATTGAATTTGTATACTTTTAAAAAATTTAAAGACAGTATCTCATAGTCGTTTACTTAATGGGTTAAAAATGCAATTTTTGGGGGTAAAAATGAAACTTTTGTGAGTAAAAAGTATATATTTTTCTTCGCCATGGGGTAATATCAACTTACACATAAATATTTTGGTGTAATGATTAAAATAGTTTAAACAAACTAAGACTCAAAAACGGATTGAAAACTCATGCATAAAGTTCTACAACAATGGGCAGCACTCTTCCTTATAAATTTCCCCATTGTGCCAAAATAATGCCGAGTTTTCGTCGAGTTTTTGCTTGCTTTTGACTCAACTATACCAGGCGCACAGAATCAGCAGCAAGTGGTGCATAAATTCTCATTATATATATTTGCATACTTTTAGGATGGCTTTTTTATTCATAATATAATTAATTGTCCTGCATAATTTTGTAGTTAAATATTAAAACCATTTTTCTTGCTGCCTATTCTGTTCGCCTGGTACTTGGCGTCGGAAAAACAAAAAAAAAAACTCGTGGAGATCGCCAAAAAAATACCACCGAGCTTTCGTCGAGTTTTTGCTAGTTTTTACTAGTTTTTGACTCAAGTATACCAGGCGCACAGAATCAGCAGCAAGTCGATTGAATTGACTTTAATGTACGGCCTATGCCGTATGCAATGATTTTTTTCTCCTTTTTTATCATAACGTCGCACCAATTAAATATGAAAGATTAAGCGACTTGCCTAAAAGTATGTATTCGCCAAATTATTTTTAGAGGGTATTTTAGCCAATGCATCAACCTTATTTGTTTCCACACATGTCGAGAAACCGCTATGGAGTAATACCAGCCTAAACAAAAATATTTTGGGGTAATGATTAAAAATTTATTAATATTTTCTAAGAAAAACATTTTTATTTAAACATATGAACAAACGAGAAGCACCTTAGTTTATATGTATATTTAATTTCAGTCCATGTCTTATATAATTTTTAACAATTGATTGTAGATTTTTTTATTAGATTTTTTGGTTTTTGAGGTAAATAAATACGATCTTAAGCGATACGAGCAACACAAAAGTATCTTATTTTTCCTTTGTTGGGTGGGAATCGCAACCATCTTTAACTGCAAAACCGATGGATCCTTAATGATATTGGCGAATTTTGACCTTAAATGTGTTGTATTTTTTCTAAGCCACTTATGTCCTTACGGATTTTCAAAGGACATGTTGCGTAAGAGTTTCAAGGACCTACTCTATCGAACTGCATTCAAGGATTATGAGGTTATCTAAGAAAAAAAACACTTGTAAAAATTTCACTCTACGGCCGAGGGAATATAAGAAAAAACCATAGAAGTGCAGTTTTCTCGGAAACCACAAGGACGATTTGAATATCCTTTGGCCAGTTGGTAGCCCTGGTCATGACAAAATGTCTGACATAGGACACGTGCGAATCCTTTATGATTTGGCGGAGTTATAACCAATTTTCTGTTTTAAACATTTATCCTTTTATTTCAGCTGTTTGAATGACTATCGTCCTTCGTCCTACTTTGCTCGTATCGGCGGGACTAGGCCTACCTGTGGTCCAAAGGACATCCGGATACTCCTTAAATTAGCCGAGTTACAGACGATTTTGTAATTTTTTAAATTTTTTCTGACATACCCCCTGTAAAATTTTTCGAACATTTTTTTTTCGTGAATCCTGGAGATCCTTATAAGCAAATCGATAGATCTTGTTGCTGTGAGTTCAAAACTGTATTTTCCTTAGAGATCCTTAAGGAAATGTTGAAGTAATGGCCTAAAATCTAATGTCCTTTTGGCCGAAAATTTATTTATAATCATAAATCGGCCAAAACTTTACGGATTTTCAAAAACCATGGTGTGCTGGATCTGCATGGAAAACCTCTTTCGAATTGCATTCAAGGACAATGGGGTCATCTAAGAACAAAACACTTGTAAAAATTTCACTCTAGGGCCGAGCGAAAATAAGAAAACACCACAAAAGTGCGTTTTTCTCGGAAACCACAAGGACGATTTGAATGTCCTTTGGCCAGTTGGTAGCCCTGGTCAAAACAAAATGTCTGACATAGGACACGTTTGAATCCTTTATGATTTGGCAGAGTTATAACCAATTTTCTGTTTCAAACATTTATCCTTTTATTTCAGCTGTTTGAAGGACTATCGTCCTTCGTCCTACTTTGCACGCATCGGCGGGACTAGGCCTACCTGTGGTCCAAAGGACATCCGGATACTCCTTAAATTAGCCGAGTTACAGACGATTTTGTAATTTTTTAAATTTTTTCTGACATACCCCCTGTAAAATTTTTCGAACATTTTTTTTTCGTGAATCCTGGAGATCCTTATAAGCAAATCGATAGATCTTGTTGCTGTGAGTTCAAAACTGTATTTTCCTTAGAGATCCTTAAGGAAATGTTGAAGTAATGGCCTAAAATCTAATGTCCTTTTGGCCGAAAATTTATTTATAATCATAAATCGGCCAAAACTTTACGGATTTTCAAAAACCATGGTGTGCTGGATCTGCATGGAAAACCTCTTTCGAATTGCATTCAAGGACAATGGGGTCATCTAAGAACAAAACACTTGTAAAAATTTCACTCTAGGGCCGAGCGAAAATAAGAAAACACCACAAAAGTGCGTTTTTCTCGGAAACCACAAGGACGATTTGAATATCCTTTGGCCAGTTGGTAGCCCTGGTCATGACAAAATGTCTGACATAGGACACGTGCGAATCCTTTATGATTTGGCGGAGTTATAACCAATTTTCTGTTTTAAACATTTATCCTTTTATTTCAGCTGTTTGAAGGACTATCGTCCTTCGTCCTACTTTGCTCGTATCGGCGGGACTAGGCCTACCTGTGGTCCAAAGGACATCCGGATACTCCTTAAATTAGCCGAGTTACAGACGATTTTGTAATTTTTTAAATTTTTTCTGACATACCCCCTGTAAAATTTTTCGAACATTTTTTTTCGCGAATCCTGGAGATCCTTATAAGCAAATCGATAGATCTTGTTATTGTGAGTTCAAAAATGTATTTTTCTTAAAGATCCTTAAGGAAATGTTCAAGTTATGGCTTAAAAACTAATGTCCTTTTTGCCGTTTACGGCTTATGTCGTATGCAATGATTTTTTTCCCTTTTATCGTAATGTCGCACCATTTAAATATAAAAGAATAAGCGATCTGCCTAAAAGTATGTATGCTTTTTTAATATTATTTTCAGAGGGTAATTTAGCCAATTCATCAACCTTATTTGTTTCCACACAACATCGGTCGAGGAACCGATATGGGGTAATATCAACTTAAACAAAAATATTTTGGGGTAATGATGAAAAAAGTTCCCCGACCGTTGGCTTAACCCAATTGCAATATGCTAACTGGTCTTATCTAAGGTTTGCCTAATGCTTTTAAATGGCTCAAGTTACGACCGCAATCTGTTTGCAGTGTCAATTGGAAAAGTGAATCTAGTCTACAACGTCAATGACTCGTCGCTGCTCGATTGCTTGGACAAATGCAAATTTGAAACTTGCTGGATTTGCATACTATTCGTTCAGAAGCATTCAAGCAGCAGGCATTGTCTCCATTTACACACACTCACACTCACACACACACACTTACACAGCCTGGTCACTGACCAAAGTCTGTCTGTAACTGTTAGTTTATTTCTTTGTGCAGCTTCGACCCTTCTTCTTTTTCTTCCTGCCTTTCCAAATAAGACGGATATATATATATAAGTATCTATAGATTTTTGTATATTTTGTGCCTTTGTACTTCCGTTTCCGTTTGCTTGCATCAATTGTAATATTGTCTCGGTGTGGCCCGAAAATGACTTAATTGAATTTAATTTGTAATTATTTAATTCACAGCCGGAAACCAACAGAACACATACACACACACACACACACATCTAAATGAACCACAAGTGTCTTGGCCACAAAATTTCATCTAAACTGACTCCGTTGACAGTCATTTAAAGTTTGAACTTGTTAAAGTTACCTTAAAGTGCAAATTTGATACTTTATCTGTGCAAAAGACTTTTAAATTTTACATTTTATGTGTATAAACGTATTTATCTTAAGCATATTCTTAGCTGCAATTCTGATAAACATTTTTGCTCTCTCCCCTCGTTTTTTTGCTATTTCTTTTTACCTGTCGCAAATGCAAATAATTGGGGATTGCTTAAATTTTTTTCCCCAGTTGCCCACCAGCTGATAACTTTACTCTCTTTCGTCCGAATGCCATTTACTTTCTTGGCTCCATGCATTTACTACTTCTTCGTGCCCTACCTTCCAACTAGCCATGCTTGTTGTGACGTCTTGTTTCTCGTCATTCAACGAATATCCTTACTAGAGTTGGCTTCCATGCTACTTTCCGTTGCTGCTCGCACGTTTCCATGTTGCGTTTATATTTATGCAGTTTACGTGTCAGCCAGGTACACAGGTAAACTTTACGAAAAGGGTTGCCAGAGCTAGCGGGAGTAAGGAAGAACATTCGCAACAACATTTGTCATATTTGGCATGACGGTAACTACTTCCGTGTGTTGTGTACAACTTCGACTTCGACTTCGACTCGACTCGACTCGACTTGACTGCAACTGACTTAGTTCTGTGCTGTCTGCCTAGTGTGCATTTTCTTCGATTGCGCACGTCGCCCCGAGCAAAATTCTGCTGATTTCTGGCGACCTGAAAAACAGACTTGCAGCAACCTCTCTTTCCTTGCAAAAGTACGCAGCAAATTAAATTTAAACAGCTGCGACGTGCAAAGTCGTTTGGATGCAGCAGCAACATCAGCAGCCGAACGATGTGAAATTGGCCGGAAAGTTCCAACGCTTAAATTTTGTCAATAAACGACAATCAGACAGTTAGACAAGCAGGCAGAATGACAGAACACACATCCACACACATTTTTTAATAATATTCAATATATAGGTTGGAACATTAAGCATCAAAGTTGCACTTTATCATCGAAATGGTAGAAAATTGCAAATGTTAAGTAAAAGTGTCTCAAAGTGCTATCAATTTGTCTCTCAGTTGATCTTAGTCAACATATAAGGTGTCATAGCCGCAGCAGGTATAAATTTTAAGCACAATTTTACCAAAACTTGCCATTTATAATCGTCAGACACTGCTGCACATGGGAGCCAGTATAAATACTCTGTGGTTTGAGGGACTTGGCATGCACACACATACATACATACATACATACATATAGAGCTAACATATTTTGTGTGTTTTGTCGTTGGCAAACTTGGTCGATAATTTCCGTTGACGCGTTGTGGTAAACATCCTTGCTAGACATACGGCCTAGCGCTTTTGTCGGATAAAACTTAGAATTTACAATGCAGCTGCTTTTGTCTACAAATACAACAAAACAATATTAGTACGAGTTTAAGCGTAACAAATGCTTGTTCATTAAAAATACAATAAGAGTGAATATATAATTTACAAAATAAATATTTTGGTTACTGTATTAGGTTATTTATATGATTGATTTCTCCCCTTTACAATATAAGTTTTAATTAATTTTTGGTATATTGTTTTATATGGTTGGGCACCCTTTTTGTTTTTTGGATGGTTTACCAATTTGGCATTGGTCGCTTTTTGATTTACAATTTTTATTCAATACAATTAAAATCACAATATAATATTCAATGTGAATAATTTATTTAGCGGTTTATTGTGTTGCGGTGGATGGCAACTGCTATAAAAAGCTTAAACACAAACAAAAACAAGAGCAACAGAAACACAAACTAATAATCATTATGACAAAACCGGAAACGACAATGTCATACATGAGATAAATTGTTTATTTTTTGGTCAATCAATCAAAAAGGCCAGCGGCGAAAAAAAAAGTTCTTTAAATTTAATTTACACACACACAAGAAGGAGAAAAAAAATAAGTGAAGGCAATATTTTTCGGCAGGCTAATTGCATTTGAAATGCATTTTTAGCGAGAGAGAGAGAGAGAGAGAGAGTTTAGTGAGAAAGTTTGTGGAGTGTGAACGGAAATTCTCAATTAGTGGCGAGTTAACTCAGGCATTCAAGGCATTTGAGGCGCAACTGAGCGACTCAGGCACTCAAAACTAGCTTCAGGCACCTGCACCAAAAAATACAAGTCACCGTTGCAGCACATTCTACAATAAAGTTAGTTAGCCGGGCCGTGTAGACCGGACCGTATATAGACGATATAAACTAAAGTGCTTCGGCCCAGAGGCAGCTCTCGCATTCACACTCGCTCTTTGCATCTGGTTTAGTTCGTTGAAGGAAGCAGCAGCTGTTTGTGCTGGATTTTGGTGTTTAGCTTTTAGCGCCTAAAACTATGCTTTAGTGGTCAAGTGGATCAAACAATGGCAACAACACAACATGAACAACAGACGCTAACAGCGCCAACAACAACTAGGAAATTGTGTATTTGATGTATTTTTGGCAGAACAACTTTTGGTTACTCATTAAAATGCGTCTCGAATTGTATGGTTGAAAAATCGGATAGAACACATATAGCAGATTTGGTTGTATTAAACACAAAAAAACGTATGAAAGGAATAAGATTCAGATCACTTACTGCCAAAAATAAGTACAGGGCATAGCAAAAGCATCAAAACTATAAAACAAAACTCGTTCTTGCGCAGGCTTCAAAAGTGAGGCAACAAACAAGGCTCGTTTGGCCCGCACCGATCCAGGCCGTTTACAGGGTTAGCAAAAGAGCGGATGGTAGCAAAGGGAGCGGAGAGGTAAGCAGTAGGGGTAGCAACCGGTCAGGCGGGCTAATGGAGGGCTCACGTCTGGTCATTTGCAACATGGTTTATGTGCTGGACAATGCTTTTGCACTCAATGAGGAACACATTTGTAAATATATGTGTGTGTGTGTGTGTGAGTGACTGTTTGTTAGTGTGTATGGGAACATAAGTGTGAGTGTTGTTAGTAAAATGTCAGGCAACACTCATACGGTCATGACTTGCAGCTAAAAAGCTTTAATATTCAAATGAATAAATAAAAACAATAAAAGAACCACCCTAATAATATTGAGGTGACATTTAAAAGTAAGACAAATATTTCTCAACAAAGTGTTGTTGGCCTAGCTTAAATTGTGCTTAAAATTAGACTCTTTGTGGCAAGTTGAAATTGGTGTTGCCTCATGCAAATGTTTAAGTCGCTTCCATTTGAATAGATAATCGTGGCAATATTCATCTTTGTGAACTTTGTCTCACTGCTGTCCCAAAAGCAGGCGATGTGAATTGGGCATGAAAGTGCAAATAAAAACGATAAAAGATATTCCGATACAAAACGAGCATAAAAGAAATGCCAAACGCGACCAAAGTACAAACGTTCCCTTTTTCATTTTCCCTTTTTTTCGTTGAGGCTTGAGGCCAAAGGCAAACTACACTAGTGCAGATAATTTTGGCAGACTGTGAGCTATTGAGATACCCTGTAAGAGATATTGAACAGAATAACCTAACTGCACTAGAAAAAAAAACCAAGAGGCAAACTAAAATGTTTAAAATATACGTTTAGACGTTCTAAGCAAAAAAACAATAAAATAAATTGTACTTTACTTTTACTTTATTTTTCCCACAAAGTATTTAATTGTTAAAAAAGCTTTTTTGTAGTTAATTTTCTTAAGTTAAAACTTGAAATTTCAGTTTATTAAAGTAGTATTCTTACAAGTATTTTTTTTACCATATTGAGAGTAAGAAAAAACGACATTTTCAATTCTTTCATCCTGTAAATAAACATAAGTTAGTCCACGTATAAATTGTGTTGATATTTTCTGAACCCTTTTGAACTAAACACTTTAAGGACCATTAAGCCCTTCGAAAGGATGGTTTTAAGAGCATTTGCAGACTGCAGGTGGCATAGTTGGTCAACTCTGTCTAGCTTAAAATATTGCGTCTTTCATACTGGGAAGAGAGAGACAGACAGAGAAAGAGAGAGAGATATAGAGAGAGAGAGAGAGAGAGGGAGAGAGTTAGTCGTGCGCATTAGATTGTGTCTGGTCTTTGTTTGCACCTCCCTTAATCTTATATCGCTTAGTTGCAGCTTCAAATGGCCAGTTTAAAATCACATAAATGTCGTTTATTGCCAAATGAAATAATGTTTTTGGGGTGACTTTGAAAGCCATTTAGAGTCTATTGGCTCAGAATTCAACACTTACTAATAAAAACTTAATTTGAAATTAATTGACTTTGGGCCGTCAGACACAGTATAATTTCCGTACCCCAAAACCCCAAAAAAACCCCTTTAAACTCAAAATAAATGCAGTAGGGCCAATTTTGGGAAAGCCATATGTGAAAGCGAGATGAGCCACATGAGCCTCATGAGATGGTCATCATTGGCCAGCAGCTTTCCATTTCCGCTCCGACTGCTGGCGTGTTAATTGCATTTGCGTGTTACAAACGCTTGTGTGTTGAGCAGGAGGAGAACGGGGAGAGGTTTGGTTTTTTTTTTTGGGGGCTTAGCAGAGGCAAACAAGATTGTGAAAGCCAATTCAGATTCAAGCAGAAACGACTGGCACTGACTGAAGTGACTTCCGCTTATTCGGTTCGTCATTCAGAAGGAACTGGTAGCTGGGAACTGTGGAACGGGCAACTTGGCACAGAGACTGGTACTATCAACTAGGCTGTTTGTCAACAAGTCAGTCTGTCAGTCAGTCAGTCAGTCAGTCAGTTGTACTTTTGTGATTGTCCTTTTTGGGTTTGCTATGTCTGCTTGAAAGCTGAACCTGAGCAGAGCTCATTGCGTTTGGAATGCGTATGCAATGAGCTTCTATCGCTTCACTCTTGCTCAGTGCATATTAATTACCTTCCGAACAGCGCCTATCTACAAACTAATGAAAGCCTTAAGTACATGCGTATTGGAGTAATAATACCCTCCAGGCAATTGTCATATGTCACCAGCTTTCAGCCAAACAATGTCCACATCATCATCAACATCATCAGTGGAGGAGGAGGAGGCGGGAAGATGGCTTCGTCGTGTTTCTTGTATACTTGCCTCATATTTAGAGCCACACTGCACTGAAGCATGTCCTTTTTGTCTGCATATCCATGTCGTTACCCTTCTATCTACTACACAACTACATAACAACTACAATTGCTCATTAAGAGACACAATGTAAGCCAACTTGTATGACCTGTTTGCTTGGCGAGTTGCTTATTTACTAATTGGTGACACAAACTGCTTCAGTTAGACTTAATTGTTTTAAAGTTAGTGGAAACAGTAAAAGTTGTTGACGACGTTTCAAAGTGTCGTCTGCCAGATTCAAAATTGATTTAAATTATGTTATCTGCATGAAAAATCAGTCTGTGTTGCACTCGGAAAAGCTTTTAAAATGTTGCTTTGCTATCCATCACACAATTGTTGAAGACAAATTTTAATTAAGAGAATTATTACTTTGAAAAAGAATTCAGAAGTCATAGATATTTAAATGAAATAAAAATATGATTAAAACTTAATCAATAATATATTGCATAACCAATTTAATTTAACTTAAATATACCAAAAATCTTTCATTGCCTTTTTCGTCAAGTGTTTTTGAAATTTGAGACTCAACTACCTAAATCAAGTATGTAATTGTTGCTGCTTCAATGGCTTTGTTGAATATCTCACGCACATTAAAGCAAAAAACACGCTCACATACAACTCTACACATACACATATGCATTCACATAAGCATTGTGCTGATTTATTCAATGGCAATTGGCTCATTGAAGTTAAATTGAAATAGCTTCCAATACCGTATTATAAATAAATCAAAAGATGTGCCCTGAAAGATGGTTGTATGTGTATAAATACGTTTATGTGCTTTAGTGCTCTTTCAGCGAAGTGACTTCAATTAGGAATTTATTACTTTTCAATGTTGAAAATCTCAACCAACAATCCTTGCTTATCGCTGGGCGTATTGCGACTGCACTTTGTCTCTCAAGCGTTTTGCTGCAATTTGTTGTAGTTTCCGTTGGCTTTTTTCTAGCGACTTTTGTTAACACACCTTCCCACAAACACTCACACACACACACACACACACACACACGTACACCCACTGTGGAATACGTATACAATATCTCATTGATTGGCTGGCGCTGTGAACCGTTAGTAATGCTGCCATGTTCGCTTTTGTGTCTTCGTGTAACAGTGTCACTCACACACACACAAACACACACAGTCATACACCCTCTCTCACATAGATAGACAGAAGAAGCGAACCACCCATTCATTCATTTCATTCCATTCCACATCGACCTACGCGTACACCATAGCGTGGAGCCGAAACAGGAGCGGGTGTTGAAGCTGGTGCAAAACAATGCGTTTGTACCTTAGCAGCGTGCTCGTGCCGTGAAGTGGCACAGGTCTTTAAAAGTTAAATACGCAATTGAGGCACTTGGTGTGGCAACATGCTACACTTAAACAAAATGGGGGCACATAAATCAATAACTTAAACTTATTAAATTAGGCATCGTGGAAGGAAGAGATAATATTGTGATTGAGAAAATGCTGTTGTAATTTAAAGCAGAAAAATATAATACGATGACGATAAAGTCCTTTAGATATTTTTTTGGGGTATTAGCTCAAGTTACTAACTTAATATTTATATTAAAAAATTTAAAATTGTATCATTTAGAATTTTTAATATGTTTTATTTCGAAGGTGAAGTTAATACAGTTCTGTTCTATGCGGTTTGTTGTTTTCTGTGTAATAAACAAAGATTTCATCATTTTTACTGTTTACAGCCAGTGTGAATGTTTGGGTGGCCGCAACGATGATCGGAGGCGATAATATTCAGTACACGTAACATAAAATATATATAAAGATAAGGCTTGTGGTGGAAAAAAATGTGTGCTGTGTGTTATGTAACACCGCATACAGCAAATCATCTGCATTGCCTGTTTTTGGCTTTTGGCTTTGGCTGTGTGAATATGACTCCGTGCGCTACGCTGTCGATCTGGTAATATGGCAGAAAATTATGTTAATCAGATGAAAAAGCCAAATTCCGATAGCAAGTGCTGGAGTTGGTGTTGGAGGTTGATTTTATACATAAGCAGGTATGGAGCAGGTAGGTAGTGTGTGTGCTTTTGGGGGTGCTGTCATTTTATGTTAATCATACGCAACGTTGGCCGATAATAACGCGCCAAACAAGCAAACAAAATGAAATACGCGTGTCGCATGCGTAATAAATTTTTATCAGTTACCTGCGACTATATAGTCACAGTATTGGCATACGCATCAAGCCGTAAATGGGCGGAGGCTTAGTAGCTGATTTCAGTTTGGCTTAAGGCTAGCAATTGGTTATAGAGAATTATCAGATGAAACGTTTTTTATGTACACTTTATCGAAAGTGTGGGAGGAAAGGTTTTGAAGCTTCTGTTACTTAAACGGAAGTCTTATTGATTGCAATTTGTATCATTAAATTAAATACAGTGTAATCCAATAAATATATGTATACGTGTATATATATATATATTTTTTTTTATTGCTTACGCGAATTTTAATTGCAAACGGTGCACAGTACTAAGATACATATAGACAATTTGAAAAGAACATAAATTCACGTAAACTGAAACACAGAAGTCACTTGTCACACATACTTAAACATAATGTTAATTTATATACCCAGACACATACATACACACATAGAGAGAGAGAGAGAGAGAGAGACGATTCCAATGCCAGGGCAATGACTATGAAAATGGAAGCGACAGAGCATTGCTTAAGCCGGAAGCCGACAGCAGGCACAGCACAGCACAGCACATTTGAGAGTATCAAGTGCGAAGAGTGTAAACTCCTAGACCTCCAAGTACTGAAGGTGTGTGTGTGTGTGTGTGTCTAGGAGCAGAAGAAACATTTTAGCTCTGTGACAGTCATGGGAATCTCAAGTACATTTCACTAATTTTGTGTACCACTCTGTGCAACCACCCAACCCTCCACCCATTCAAAAAGACACTCATGCAAATGAAGATGCTGCCACTTGGAAATGGCTATAAGATGAAGAGAAAAATGGTGGGGGGAACTGTGGCTCAGGAAGTCTGCCTTTAGCTCTACCGATCACTTGTCGCAGCCGGGACAATACAATGTGCATATAAATTTTCCCTCGTGGTGACACTTGGCTGATAAATCTCTTTAGTAGATTTTGGAGGGCGGATACAATGACAACAACAGCAGGAAAAAGAAAGCTAAAGCTTTTATTCATGTGTTACCTGCTTTTGAATGAGCAGTTTTAGCGCAGCTGTCGCCTTTTGATAATTAGCCAACACTTTTTGGCCTGACAACAGATGAGGATTTTTGCTTTAAATTTCAAGAACAACAGCAAACTTGACCCTTAAGGCGGTTCTTGCAAAAACTCATTAAATCATTTTGGACGTCAAGCCAAAAAACCTTTTGTGTAGCCACAAGTCCCAAGCAAAGGGAAACAGAATATTGATAAAATATGGGCAACGGTTACTTTTATAGTCTTCTTACAATAATAGCTTATGCTTAAAACGGCGAATACTTTTAAAAGTCAAGTTGGCCAAAGGGTAAAAGGACACTGCATAGAGAAAATGACATAATAACTCTTTTCGGGAAAAACAATGGCAACATCAACATTGGCTTTAAAGCATACACAATTCAATTGTAAACTCTCAAATGAAACATTGTAATTTTGGCTTTAAGCTAACCAGTTCGAAGAATCAATTAACATGTGCGGCTGAAGCAAACTTTAGAAATTTGTGGTTCGCCATGAAATGCAATATTCAATCATCCGACAATTGAAACTCAAATATCAAAGCAAACTCAAAACAAGGTGCACATGTGTATGTTTGTATATTGCATTCTCTCATATGCATTTTGTACAATTTGCCGTTTGTGTGATTATCATAATTGCAAGAGACATAAGGAATGGTCACAAAATCTAATAACAGTAAGCTGCTGAGAAATGCTTGCTATGCATGTAGATGAAAGTGTGTCTGTGTTTCACCCCACACGTATTTAAATTAAACACAGGTGACTAAAGTTGCTCTGTGTTCCGTGTGCTCGTCGTCGTTGGGTTTCATTCAGTTTGCCCTTTGGACATTCTCCAACCTGAAATGCCATGCCAAGTTGACCATGTGCTGGACTAACCCAGTTCTCTTCAGTCAGACACAACTGGTAGGTAGGTCGACCTGTTCAGTGGTTGTTCACCACGCACGTGAGCTTCATTGCTCCTGGACTAGAGAGACAGAGGCAGGGAGTGGCAGTGAGCAGAAGTTCAAAGCTGCATTTATTATGCTCAACGCACGAGCACGAAGTGGAACATGTTTATATTTATGTCGCTATTGATTATTAACTCGAACAGCAAGTCGTATATGCAATTAAAGCACAGTTTAACTACATTTTAAATTACTTGAGGACCTTCTACTAATTCAAGACGCCAAAACGAGAATACATCAGTTATTAATGCACTTTCAGAAATACGTTAGTCAGGTATTCAAAACTGTTGCAGATTTATTTGTACTTACTCTTGAGCATTTTTCAAGAAATAATAAAAATATAACGGTTTAAATGAGCTTAAGATAGAATGAACGAAATTTAGACGACTTTTTGACGACTTTCTGTCTTGGCTTGAGGCAAAGCCTGCAGGTATGAAAAGCTAGGCTAACATAAATAATTTTTATATGGAAATTGATTTAAAATGTTCTTTGAATAACAAATCCTTTTGAGAGCTTACTAATCACAAGAGGTGGTAAAAATTCGTACCTTATTAATTGCGTGCTTATCAATTAAATTGGTGGAAATTTTCTTACAAGTCGGCTTCTAATGCGTAAATCATAGGACACAAGCTCGTTAACAATATTACCACATGAAAATTAATAGTATACATCACTTCTGGCCGCACTTACGTGTACATACAAAACAAGGACATGCATATGAGTTTTAAGTGAATTATCGTTGACTTTCTTCCCCCCTTGTCGCACCTTGTGACGTCATGAGATTGTGCTAGCTGTGGTCTTGCAGTCTTATCGGAATGGTTCATCAATGGCGTAACACGGCGTGTGCATGTTCTACAGCCGTATAATTTGCCTTGACATGCCATTAAAATACACACACACGCACACACACACACACACAAACACACGCACGTATTTTAATGCACTTCAACCTCCTTACAAACCAATGACTCCCATAGCGACCTTCGTATTGCAGAGTAATGTGTGTAAATCAATGCAGCGTGCTCATTAGTCGATTTGCATATTAATTAATTTAGCTTAATTGGATTAATGAGATACTTGGTTATTGTTATATATATGTTATTTTATCATCATTTGCATTCATACAAAACATTTAGCAATTGCATTTACACATTTAATTGCAAAAGGTTCACTGATTTACGTCGATAAGTTCGATAAAACTTAGTTCAATTTAATTGCTTTTTGACATAGCAGACAGATAATCACAGAGACTAGACCATTGTATACTTAACAATTATGCAATGCATACAGTAATAAATTTATAAGCTAGAGCTCAGCTTCCAATTCTATTGACTCATAAAACATTGACGATAAAAAGCTATCCAATATATAAAACGCGAATGTCGTAATTTTTTGGTCAAACACTCACAGACGAACACTTCGTTCGGCATTTCAATTGATTGCAACTTTTATTGCAAAAAAAAGAAATAAAAGAAGAAGAAGGACTTTTGCGTAGAATTTTTATGCGTTGTCAAGTGGGCAGAAGATGGAAGAAGAAGTCTTAAAAAAAAATGTCATCTATATAGAAAAATAGTAAGCTTTTCAAGTGGGTGGAGCAGTTAAAATTACAAATTGAAGCTGGCTATATGTATGTATATGTACGTTAAGGTTAAAACACTTTTGACCATCTAAAACTTTCATCGAAGATTGCGATTTGTTATGTTTACCTTCCGCTGCGATGAACTATTTACAAAGCTCGTATAGCAAATGCACTTGCTCAAGCATTGTATCTTTTTACAAATTAACAATACCCTGTAGTCTTAAAAGTTAAAAAGTATGCCGATTTGTTGACAGCAGCACCTATTTTTAAAGCATTTTCAAGAGTCAAATAAATGTTATTTTTATGTGCACTGTAAGGGTATCTGCTAGCGCAAACATAACCAAGAAGTGTTCTTATTTCCGCTTAAGGTATTTGCTTTTTTATAGCATTGACTTCCGCTGCCACGTAGACAAAAAGTTTTCACAGTTCACGTTTTGGCTTATTGGCATCGAAGCTTTTTGTTGGTAAAGCATATTGAGTCAAGGTATTTACATTGACATTGAAATAGTAAATAGTAGCAAGATAAATTGATAAAATCGTTAAGATTTTCAAGAACTTACTCCTCAATTTAGCTATATCAAGTATAGATACTTATAAGTGTAAATGAATACATCAAAACATATCAACATTAAAACGAGGTGAAAGATATTGATAGTTGAAGAAGTTTGTAAAATTTTACGACTCGTTTTCCGATAAAACTGGCTTACATGCACCCTTATTATAGTTTCCCAGATTAGTTTGCTGTAGTGAAATCTTAAGTAAATAAATCATGCGCCACATTTGCTGCAAAAGAAGTGAATTAGAACATGTTTATATATATATACAAAGAAGAATGCATGTGTGCGATAGAAAGAATCGCGAAAAATCAACAACGAAAGCGCTCGAACTAAAAACTTGTCTAAACATTAAACAATTAAAAAGTTTACTTTACCTTTTCCATTTGTCTACGGTCCTATTTACCTTTCAGCTTAAACTAACCATGCAGCATGTCTGTCTCTGTGTTTGCCTTTCGGTTCAACTTCTACGGGTATTGACCATTAAATACAATCAATATAAGGCAGCTTAATAATCCAGCGTTTAATTAAGAGCAAATTGCGCGGCTAACGGATAACTAGCACTTAATGTCTAACCCAATTAAACAGTTTTGTTCAAGTGGTAAATACGATAACGTGGCTTAGATGCTTAGAACTTTAATGGATAAGGGATTAAATAAAAATTAAGTTTGATTTTCAGCAGTATATTGTGTGCATATGCTATTTTATGTTCAAAATAAAGTTTGTGTTGTATGCCAAACAATTAAAAGTATCAGAAGACCCTTAAGGGCCAGTGCGAAAAGCCGTTAACTGGCCAACTTTGACTTCCACCCATAAAAAAGTTGCAATACAAAAAACACAACAAAAAAAAAAACAAAGCGTTTCCGCCATGAGAAATGATCTCAAAAGTGGGGTATGCCACACGTTCAAATGACAACGTTTCTAATGAGAAGGCTAACAGAACAAAAAGGACACTGGGCCGAGAATATTTGGCAGCACATTCCGATTTAAAATGCTGGCAACACAGACACATTTAAATCGAGAATGCGAGAGAGAAAAAGAAAAGCGACAATGTTTTTGATGATGTTGATGATGCACCCGCTGACATATATATTTATACATATATATTATAACATAGATGCGGCAATCAAGTTGGACGACAAAGTTTCAGTTGCTATAGTTTTTCACTTTGTGGTTGTTGTTGGGTGGTGGTAACAACAGTTTAGGTTTTTGGCCGAAGTTTACGGCTATTAAATACTTTTTAATTAGTTTGGCACGCACAAAGCTCAACATAATATTAAATTAGAACATAACCATATTGATGACCCCGTTTTTTTTTTTTTTTTTGAGTCGAGCTGCAGCTATCGAGCTAAGCAGCATATAAATCAGTGCACATATGTGAGCACACAGATGGTTGGTGGAGAGGACGAGGGGGAACTCATCAATATACGGAGGAGACATCATCTCTCTCTACTCTCTCTCTCTCTCTCTCTCGCTATTTGTCTCTCTCAATGAACTGCATAGAAATACAACCTAACTTTTTAGCGGTTGGCTCCGACAAAAAAACTTTTTCAATTTGAAAGCAGGCAAAACACAAATATTTATTGCTTGCGTGAAAAGTGCTGAGAGCGGTGATACCCTATAATGAATATTATGGGATTAGTTATATTGACACCTTTGACACCCTTTACGTTAAATTTTTTATTCATATCCATTTTTTTTATAAGTTTTTTATTAGAATAACAATATTAAATACATAAAATCAGGTGCTATATTTTATTTGGTATTGATTTTTATATAATTTTTGTTATGTTTTTGAAATTAATTTTATAATGTTCCTTGCACTTTATTATATTATTATTATAACTCTTCTTTTGAGTAGGCAAAAGTCATAAAATCACAAAATAAATAATTTTGTAGCTGCCATAAGATCTTTATTGTAGGGTATATGCCTAAAAACCAACGCAAACATCACACGCACACACACAAACATACACACACACAGTCATACACGAGCATTTACCATCATGTGGCCATGGTGTTCATGTGTGTGCGTTGGGTTCATTTAGGCTGTGGGAGTATAAAAGTGCGCTTTAATTTGCTGGTAAATTGTGCCTCCAAATCCAAATGCTATTCAGACAAATACAAATACGGCCATAAATTGGCGGCCCCTACGCAACGTGTTTATGCATGTGTATATGTGTATGCCCGTGGGTGTGTGTGTGTGTTGGTTCACACCCGCTAACTGTGTACTAAATACACTTAGGCGTTGTTTTTTTATTAGAACTAGTCATCGTTGGCTCCCTTTGATGGTGGTTAAGTGGTTTCTGCCACTTATTCAGAGACACAAAGAGAGAGAGAGAGAGAGAGAGAGAGAGAGAGAGAGAGAGAGAGAGTAGCGGAATATACAATATGTGCATATTTCTCAATTGTCTGCTAGTTAATTAGTTTAAATGAATGCGAATGTAGTGTTAAACATTCTTTAAACATTTCTCACCGAGTCTAGACCGCATTTAAGGTTTTGGCCAAGCTCTCACGGTTGAGTAGCAAAAGCATTAAATGCAATGGTAAGCCCTCAACTCATGCTGTGCATTAAGTAATCCCCCAAAGGGGTTTCATATTATCACCTTTAAGTGTGGCCAACTGGTGCTAAAGTGCAATATATCACAAAACACGGAGGCTTGTCGCTTGCCTCATGCCTGGCTTACTTTTGTATTCTTAAAGTGCTTTCACCTGGCTCAAAACTATGGCGAACAGCTTTACACAGACATACAGACATGGCCTTTTGCCATATGCCACGCCCCCAGTGTATATATATATAAATACTCTTGTAAAATATATATATATCTATATATTTACAACTTGCAGTGCATGCGTTTAATGAGCTGCAGTGAAGCAATGCTGCACAGTGCTGCCATTTTGTGGGCAGATTGGTTAACATTGAGAAAACCACACACACACACACACAGACAGACGCACAACAAGAGAGTATACTTAAGGAGAGGCCAGAAAAAGAAGAAGAAGAAGAAGAACAATGCACAGATAAGCAAGTGACAACGCTCAAGAGCCAAACGATGATGGCGCCAAGGGGAGCCGAAAATAAAAATACAAAATAAAAAGGAGAGCGAACAAAAGCACAAGCAAAAGAAATCGGCGAAAATGCGTGGAAAGTGTGTAAATGACACTGAGCAATTTACAATAATTGCAAGCAGGGCCAAAGAGCAGCAGCAACAGCATAGGGACAAGCAGAGGTTAAGGGGAAAGAAGCAATTGAAACTGGCCCTCCCTACTTTCATTCCCCTTGAAGTGCACTTGAACTTAAATGCTTGACGCAACCGAGTAGGCAGCATAAAGTTAAATGGTCAGAAAAAGAGAGGGAAACCCACAAACGCCCAGCTCCACACTCCCATTCGTTTAAGCGACGAACGATTGGTGAAGAAATCTTATTAAAACTTACAGCTGCAATAAATAAAATAAATTTATTCCATTATGTTAACCAAACACGATTTACGGATTATAAAGATGATTTATAATCAGAACCAAACACCGTAATCCACTTGCATAAACAGGCAAAGGCAGCAGCAGCAGCAGCTCCCAGTGTGGCAACGACGACAACAACTTGGCACAAACATGAAGCATAACAAGCAGGGTACGAAACCGCAAGACTCGGCCAAGCCAGGCCAAGACAGAATGAGAGAGAGAGGGAGAGCCAGTTGAACAGACAGGCTGCAGTCAGCTGGCCTTGGCCGGAGCGCAAGACGAAGACGGCTTATGAAAACCTGAATCGATTTCAATATTTACACACACAAGCGAGCAAAACAAGGCAAGGGGAAACGGCTAGAGGGCAAGGGGAGAGGGTGTTATTTTCAGGTAAGTTGGCCATTGGCAGTCAGCGTCAATCGAGCGTAAAGCAGAGCACAAAAGCGGAAGTGTATAATTTAAAATTGACCTCACGAAAATTCGAAGAAAACAAATCTGACAACGGCAAACGGTTTCAATATATATATATATAAATATATATATATATGTATTTTTTACTATAATAAGCTGTCATTTGGGTCAGCTAGTGATACGAATTGCATTTGATTAGCTTGCAGCAGCAGCAGCTATTAACTATCTGTGTTGTATCTGTCACACACTTGCACATGAAGTGGCCTTTAATTTCATCGTTTCGAGGTGCTAAAAATTGAGTGTGCTGATGGGTGATGGATGGATGGCATGTTGCTTGGCATGTCGCATGGTAAAATCACAACCCACACATTAATGACTTTGATTATCTGTAGTTTTACAACGAGCATCGAACATCATTGCAGCAACAGCAGCAGCACTGGGAATTCAGGTAATGCGAGTGTGCGATTGTGTGTGTGTGTATGTGCACATACTTATTTATGTGACTGTTGTCTGTTTCGCATCCACTATTCCACGTTTCCTCGTTTCTCCCTGTATCTGTCTGTGTCTGTGCATCTGGTTTCAACGGCTGACTGCGGCAGCTCAGCACGACTCAGCTGAGATTGAAATGGTGTTTTCTGGGGATTTTGGTGACTGGCTGCAAACAGAGACAGAAGGCAGTCCACACATACGCACACACAAACACACATACACCATCAAGCATATACGCACACACAGATGTTCGAATGCCAGTGAAAAGCGCATGCTATTTGCATATCATTATCCTGTGTGCGGGTGCAACTATATATATGTGTGTATGTGTACGTGTGTGCTTGTGTGTGTGCGATGTGCTTATCTGACTTTTGTTTAGAGCATGTGTATGTGTGTGTGTGTATAACGCACACACCTTTCCATCCCATCAAATCGCACCACTCGATAAATCACAAATCGATCAAGTTAAAAATTATTTGCAGCCAACTTTTATGTCAGCAGAACTACATTGATATTGGAAAAGCGGATTTTAGTTAGTGGTTTGAAAGTGGCATTCGATTTTTATTGGCGTCAGTTAGTTTAAAAAGTTCTTAAACCGAGTTTTGTGCTTATTTGCTTTGCTAAAGTTCAAAAAAAGCAAACACAACTTTTAAAATTAAATAACAAAACATTTGAAGTCTAAACAAAATGAACACAAAATTTATAGAATTTTTTGAGTTAAATGCACTTAAAATAGCAAATATAACAAACTTGAAATTAAGCAACCTACAACTTTTTTGCACTTTTGTGCAATTGAAAAGGCTTTAAACATGAATGCCAAAAGTTTGGATGACAATTTTTAATTAAAACTTATAACTGTGACTACGCGCCAATATCTTAAGAGCTTAGTTTTCAAAGTCAAACTTGTTTTGTGATTGTTCCGTCAAACAGTAAAACTTGCTGCCATGGAAAAACCACACTTATGAATAGAAGCTACAAATAACATTTTAACAATGCGTCATTCTATATTATTAAAATATATACACATCTGTTGGTATCTTTCTAAATGTCTGCTAAGTTAAATAAGGATAATTGATTGGCATCTCATGGTATTCACTAATTTTTCACTTATATTGAGTATAAATTAAAAAAAAATAAAGTATATTTTTTTGCTCATTATAATTCACATCCAATGTCGATTCTAATTAGTCAATTGGTAAAAATAACTATGAAAACAAAAAAAAACCACAAACCTTCTTCATTGATTATGCTCGTTAAGACAATTGTTGTAAAATCATTTAGCTGCTGTCAATACCAAATTAGTTTTAGCCCAATAGCAGTTGGATGGCCAAAAGCAGTTGTTGTGTATCCTAAAATTAGCCTACTGTGTGTTTGTGCTGTGTTTGCTGCTGGTTTGCTTCTTGTGATTTAATGAACTCATTAACATTATCTTAATATCTCATCAACTGTTGAACAAGCCAAACTTACAACACATGTATAATGTATATGTATATGTATGTGTATGTGGTTGTGTATGTATATATGTGTGTGCGTGTTTGGTATACTTGAGTTTAGTTAACATAACATGTCGTCGATTGGCTGCTTGGAACTGGGAAGAACTTAAACATGGCAGCAACAGCAACATGTTGCATGCAACAGAATTGATATGGATAAGGGCCGGAGCAATAGAACAATGAACAAATGAGTTATGCTTCCGAAACGGGGCTCATGTAGCCATGTAATTATTGCATTTCCAGCCAAATTAATAAACAGATTTGCGACCACATATACAAACTAGTCAATAAGCACATAAATTATATTGTTAGATTGGATTGAGAGAGTTGAGGACTGACTTGTCATAATCTTAACTGGGTATAAAAAGTATAATTGAACTTGTGCAATTGAATGTAACAGATAGAATGAAGTAACTTTGATCAAGTTAAGTAAATTATATGATCCTGACCAGCATTTACAGTACATGCTCGTTTGTCTGACTGTTTTCGAATTTAAGTTTTCGTATGTAGATGTATCTATAATTTAAATATCGAAACACTGAACACAAAAAAGAAATAAAACGAATATTTCTATAGATTAAGCTTTCGCAATATGTAGCTTGACAAAATATTGCTGGTCTGTGAGAATTTCATCAAGATCGCAACAAGTGGAAACATTTGTACTTTATAATACAGAAATCTTAAAGAACAGTACAAATTATTAGTTCTTGAAAACTTAAGCTGAGTGTATCTATCTAGTCAACCTTCTTTTACGAGAGCAACTTTTACTGATATTAACTTCATTTGACTTTCATTTAGTACCCATAAAATACAATTTGAGATATGTGTGCCCAGAAAAAGAAAATGATTATGCCATGTCTTAGAGGCAAGCGCTGTAAATCAAAGGTAAGCAAATTAAAACTCAAGCACATTAAAGCAATATCTTCAACACGCAGAGAGACAAGCACGAAATGAAGAAACTCGGCTAATAAATTTCGTAATCTACATAAAAAAACCGCGTGAGGAACAGGAGTTGGAAGTAGCTTAGCTGTACGTAAGTAAGTACATCGAGCTTAAAATGAGAAAAATACAAAAATTATTTGCATGGATACACTAGACAGGTGAAGGACGGAGATTGAAGCGTCGCCGAGGTGTATGAGTCTGAAGCGACAACAGCTTGTTGAATACAATTATGGCTGCTTGAGATTGAAACTCAAAACGCGCTGTCCGCGATGATGAAGTTGCCACTTAGCCAAGTAAGTAGAGGGCCAACAGCTAAAAGCTAACGGTACAATGCAGCACAGCACAGCACAGCTCAGCATAGCACAAGTGGCACATTAACAAGCAGCAACAGCAAAAACTTGGGACTTTTTTATTACCCTCTCGAGAGAGTGGGCTCTCTCTCTCGCTCTACTCCATCATGTGCTTATGTTGTCAGGAAGGGGGTTGCCGTTGGGTGGTGGGCGGTGGGTTGGCCAAAGTTCCACAGCGATTAAATTTAATTTCTGCGTGGGCGCTCAATCTTTTTTGAACGGGTAGCCGGTAGGTTCGGCCGATGCTGCAGCTGCGTTGAAGGCTTTCCTGGAGGCTGCAGACTCGCAGCCGTTAAAGTGTCACAAAGGATCAAAGCGAGCGAGAAAGACCTGTGCAGACTTTTATATGAAAAATTGCCAGCAGTATGAAGAAGGGACAACGTCGACTTCAACTCCTGCCCGCATACTGCGCTTAAGGTTCGTTCTACTGCCACTCTACGAAAAGTGTATCCTACGCGACAGGAGGTGCGTTAGCGATGAAGACAATAAGCGCATAAATTACACACGAAAAGCGCCCAGTAAATGTGCACAGCAATTTAACTCGTATATATATATATGTATATACAGCAAGCAGGACATGTACATACATATAAAAGCTGGCAGAAGGGGCAGCCTTACGACCAGGTGGCCTTGATCTTCTTCTTCCTTCATTTTAACAAACGTAATGAAAACGTAAATCCCTGCGTGGCATTTACAACTCAACGCAGTTTTTGTTGTTCTTTATTTTTCTTCCCCGTTTTCATTTTGTTGTTGTTGTTGTTGTTTTCGTTCACCAATCGCCTGAGATTACCGCGGCTCAGTTTTCTTCAGCTTTTGTGCGTGAGAAGGACTCAAAGACATACACATACACACATTTCTTTACATGTTGTGGCCTGAACCTTCACACTTACTTATATACAAATACAGCGAGCGATAAGAATAATGAATACTCTTGCAGAATGAAGTTCTTGTATGCCTCATGAAGATATGTACATCAGACTACTATTATTTTTCTTCCTTGCAACGGAATATATAATGTCTATAATTAGTTTGTAATGGGATGTGATTGAAAAATCTATTAAAATATTTTAAAAAACCTTACCTTGAATAAAATTAAACCTTCGTTATTAAGTGACATTTCACAAACGAATCCACAAACCCTTAGCAAGAGTATCCCAAAATATTATGTACTTACACATCCCGAAGTCTATCTTTGCTTGGGTCTGTTATCTTTTTTTCCTATCATGGTATTGCAATTTTTGTAAGGAGACCTGTGGAAAAAAACAGCAAAAACACCTTACTGAGCTCCTTGAATTTATTATGCGTAGTTTGTGGTTCAGAGGGGAAAGATGCGGAGAGAGAGAATAGGGATATGGATAGGCTTTCCATGCAAAGGCAGCGAAATAATATTTGGCAATGGCTATTTTTATTTTTTTTTTGCAAACGCAATTTTCCACAAATGTGGATGGGAAAGAATCTAGTCCCTTAGCCATAAAGACACTTGTCGTCACCATTCGTCATAACGATGGACACTAAAACAGCAACAACAACGACAACGATTTGATATATTTCAATGTTCATTTTGTATGTAGTACAAATGCAGGTTTTACGGTAGGGCAGTAAAGGTCGAGGGCATGCGTAAATTGCTGCAACGCGCATTTGGTGGCAACACCAAATGGCATGCGAACTTTGCCTAATTAGAAAATCACAGCAGCCAGCAACAAAACAACAACATCCTATCAACGATGTAATGGTGTTAGCAGCGGTATGCAACTATAAGCCGCATCTATGCTATGTAACGGCAGAATTGTGTTATGCATTTGCGTTTACCTGCCACACACTGTGGCAGTTACACAAAACAACATGGAAAAGAAAGCGAAACCAATTTTACATTCAACCCCACAACTGTGGTTATAATTAGAGATGCTTTTCCGCGAAATCGTAGAAATAGTTGTTATTAGTTTTCCGTTGATGTTTTCCTCTTTGTTTTAATTTTTGCAATTTTTGCTCTACAGGTTGGAATGCAATTAGTGAATAAAATGACCCGAAAGTCGTTCTAGTCGCCTCGTTTTCATTAACGACTTGTTAATTAAATAAGGTTGTAAGCATATGTTTGGACTTCTGTGTGCGCAGTAGAATAAAAACAATATCAACATGGAATGCAGTATAAGAGAAAATTGTTATAAAGAGATAAGTAAGTGTTGAAGTTGTTGGAAAAAAACAAGTATGAAAGATCTTTGAAATATAGTATAAAAGACGTTGTTTCCAAGCAATGTCTAATATAATTTAAACTTTAATTTATTTTTGAAGAAATTTTAATTTCCTTTTAATATTCTGAAATGGAAAAATAAATGGTAAGATATGCAAAAATATTAAAGCAAAGGATTCGGACAAAAAAGAAAACATTTCTTTGTCAAATTCGAAACATAATTTTAACTGCTGACACACCAAAAATATTTGATCCAGAGTGCTCTAATTATTTGGTTTTCAAATGTTTTTTTTTTTGTCCTTTCTTGTAATTACCTTTATAAAATATTTATTTTTATTAGGTTTTTGTGACTTTTCTTTCGGAATCTGTTTCTCTCTCTGTGTGCTGGCGACTGGCGCCTAATGTTAGGCAACCAAAATTTGTGTCAAACGCGACTGCGAAACGAAAAATTAATGTAGCCACGAACTGTGGCCTGCGGCATTCGGCGGTCATTTCAACTTGACATTAACGTGTTAATTGCATTTTCATGTTGATCTCAGTGGGCAGTTATTTGTGTTTGCAACCGCCGAACTTGTTTACACCAACCAAAAAAAAACGTACATAGACAGGATGCAAACACAACGTGGTTCAAAGACATAATGGGCTAATGAGCACGCTTCTATCTATACTACAAACACACATAAAAAATGTGACAGAGTGTGTGTTGGGTGAAGGGGGACTAATGGTCTAATCATACTTGTTAGCCATAATTTTGTTGTTATTGTTGTTGTGTATTACTTGGAACTGGAATAACAACAGTTGGCAATGTATCATTAGCTTGCTTGCAAACAGCATCAATTAAGTCTGTTTTCAACGATGCAATAGATTAGTCATGTTATCAACAAAATCGCATCGCCATGAGTCGTCCGTCACTTTCAGTTAATTGTAATTTTTGTCAACAATCTAAAATGCCCCTGGGATATTTGCCATGCAAAAGCCCAATAATAATCACGATAATCACATGGCTTTGCGCACAGATTTTATGACATTTTGCTGCCATCTGGTTGTGCGCACAGTCAGCAAAATTGGATTTAATGCTGATAATGACAAAAAACACACTTAAACATTTTTAAGTGCGGTTATTTCGTACATTTGTTTCTGCAGAGTTCTGGTGTTGCAATATGAGATTTTAAGAAAAAACATAAGCTTAACAAGTTTTTAGGACTTACGAAATTGTTTTTCAATTTCTTAGCTCAAAAGACAAAAAGCCTTTAAAAAGATATAAATACTTAACTTAATAAGTATTGAATACTCGTCCTATTTTTGTGAAGCTATTTCTTAAAAATGTATGTAAGTCTTTATTGCTGCTGTCATCACTTATAACATGAATTCTCTCTTACTCTACATCTCTCTAAATCAGGTTGACTGTGTGCTGAGCTTTGCTGTCAGCGTATTAAACACCAAAGAGGCTTAAGGGGATTTTATATTGACGTGGTTTTTGGTGTGCTTATTCGTTTTGATTCCGCTCCAAATTTATTTCGTTTCAATTTGAATGGAAAGTCTGACACAATTGTTGGTTGTTTGGTATTGTATTACATTATTGCTCGCAGGCATTTCAATCTGTCGTCCCTTTAATGACCTTCCTGAACTCGCTCTCTCTGCACGTGTGCTTGTTGTTTGCTTTCTTTGTCTATTAATTACGCATTTTTACACTGAGCACTCTCTTAGCAGCAAAAGAGGAAAGGGAATCTGCCAGTTTGTCAACTGGTTTCCCACTGTTTGATTAGCCTCCGCCCACCCGAGCCAAACAGCCCTCAATTGTCGCTCAATCAGTGAGTGTGCAATTTGAAATTTTAAATGCCTATTTGCATATGATTTGCATTTTAATCATCGCATATGTCACAAAAAAGCATTTTAATCAACAACACTTGTATTTTCTAGATGTATTTTAGACAAGTTTTCGGTTCGTTTAGCCTTTTATATCGTTTGTCTAAAAATTTTTTGGTTAACAGTCAACATTAATTTTTTAAAGGAGACAACTTAAACAAACGAAATCTTTTGAAGAAAACTTTTACCAGCCACCCAAAGTTTAAAAAGTCTTTTATAAAAAAGATTCTGCTCCTTACAAAACGTCATGTTGGATTTTTCATTGTTATGGGTTTTACTAAAGAATTTTGTGAGCTTTATTCTATGCTCTAAGGTATGACATAAGAAGTTAAATTTAAGGATGTGCTTAAGACGTTCGAATTTTACAGGAATATTTTGTACAACCGCTAAAAAAATAAATTTAAAAGTAAATTTTGTGTATGAAAACTAAAGTCTAAAAGATTTATTTCACTTTTGATGATTTACACTTGAAAAGTTGAATTGCAGATCGGATGTAACTTAACAGTTTAATAGCTTAGTTGACCCGTTGACAAAGTGTATATATTTAAAATCATTACCGAGATTCAACACTCTATATTGGGTGTGAAAATGCTACGATATTTGTGTGTGTGTGTGTGTGTGAGTAGTTGTTTTTATTTAGACAAATTTGCAGATGCAATCGTTCCTCGCTTGAACACCGAGTGCAACGTGAGCAACATATTTTGCTGTGGTTGTTGGTGGTAAACGACCCTGTTTGAACAGACACGAACACGAACACACACACGCACACAATCACATACATGTGTATGCGGATATTGAAGAGCAGATGAGAGAGAGTCAACATTTCAACGCCTCACTGTACTCGGTGCAATCAGTTTGTTTTTGTTTATATATTTTTCAGTTAGTGCTAATTGAAATAAATGATGATTGACTTATATTGCGCTGATATTATGTGTTCAACGTGTTTGTTGTGTTGTTGCTTAAGCGCAGTTAATAAGATAAAAGTCAGTGCAACGATTTACGGCACTCCAAAGCAAACCATTTTCTCCAATAAAATTCAGAACTTAAAACACACACACACATTTAAAGTGTGTGCAGTGTTTGGGTTGTGGGAGGTGCGGAAATTGTAGGTTGTCAGCGATATAAATTTTAAGAGCGTGCAAAATCGAAACTGCAAATTGGTAGAAAGGCTGACAAAAGTGCTTCAAAGTGGCAGCATATGTGTATGTTGCCAGTAAAGCCAGTGACAAGGGCACAACCCCCCTCCCCCCACACAACCCCTTGTTGACCTCCCCTTGTGCCCACGTTTCATAGTAGTTATTGTTGTCTCTGCAACATGAAGCAATAACAATAAAAGTATTGGCTGGATTTTCCAAATGGCTGCATTTCATAAGATTTCACTATACATCGTCCCCCCATATATATATATAGATATATCGACGATGTGCGTTGTCTCCCTTCTCAGACACCCACCCACCAACTCACAACAGGGCTGCAACTGTTGTTGATAATGCTGACGGTGTGTGTATGTATATGTGTATCTGATTGTTTTTCTGTTGATTTTACTTTAACAATTGCAGCACAGCTCAGCAGTTTAAAGTTATTGAAGCTTGTGTGTGTGCATTGCCCGCTAAGGCGCACTTCAGCGCGAGAGCTCACATTCAATCTGTAAATTGCTTTAATCACTGACGGTTCTTAAATACACAAAGAGAAAAATTTGTAACTAAATGAGAAGTTACCTTGAAGTGTATGAACTACTTTCTTTTCTAGTAAGCAATTCTTGACTTCTTAAGAGTTTCGTTAAAGTAACAGTAAAAGTACTTTTTAGACTTTATTATTTCTAGCTTTATTAACTATAAAATATTTAAGCCCAACTGACGACGTTTTCCTTTTATTTTGATTTGCTTAGAAAGCAACTTTCACAAAGTTGACACCATTCTATATGAATAGTTAAAATTCTAGAAAATTATGTCTTCAGATATAAATCTTAATTAGATCATAATAATTAACTAAAGTAGAAAGTTAGGGCACTTTTATAAGATTGTTTTTATTTTTATTTTTCTCACTGTATTTTTTATTAAAACAGACAACTTATCTCTTGCACAGCTCGCTGCTTCCGCTGGTACCTCTACCCTAACCCAAGTCACCCACAGACGATGACACTCCCCTCCCCTTGCTTCGACGTCTACTGATAGATTATTGATAAGCTGTGACAAAGTGCTGTTAGATAAGCTCTTGCTCACGCTCAGAGATAAAAATATTCAAGTCACCCTCCAAAAATTATATGTTTTTTTTTTTATAAACTCTTTTTTCGTATACTGCACAAATTTCAATTGGCGATCGTTTGTTTGTGATAATATCGAATGTCAATGTCAGTTTGGGTTAGCTGCAATCCAAAGACACAGCATGAAGGAGGAAAGCAGCAGCAGTTGAGCTTCGTGCTGAAGTTATCCTTGTGTCGATGTCGATGTCAATGTCGTTATTCTTAACTGATTTCCACGCTGTTATGTCTGGCAATTGTCAAGGAGTTGCACTTAATGCACGACATGCGCGACATTTTATCAGCATCGATGGCAATTTTCGAGTGATTTGTAAGCACTTGCTTTGGAATTTACGAAGGGAGAGAGTAATCGGAGTAATGCCTAAGCAATTTTAATCCACTTCTAAGCCAAACCCCAAAACAATTTAAGTTAATTTTGCAATCACTTTCATAATTTACGAACTTTTGCGTGATCCCCAAACTCTCGCTGCAAAAAGTTTACAAGCGCAACCAAAACCAGAAAAAGGCAATCGCTGGTTCAATTTCCATTAACATACACACATACACACAAGTTAGTGCTGGCCAATAAAAATAAAGAAAATATGCAACATAAGCAAATTTTCTGCGGGACTGGTGGGAAAGTCAGAGTTTTGTATTGACTGTTATTTGTTTTCTAAACTGCCGCCAAAGTTGCGCACAGGTGAACGAAGGTGGGGGGAATGGAAGGGGGTGACCGGCACGTACACCCAATGGTGTATCTGCACTTAAGTGTATTGAAAATTATTGCAAAAATATAATTGAATTGCCTCGATACTCGATACTCGATACATAAGCAGGAGCATGAGTCTTCCATATCGCTCGACTCGGCACAAACATATCCCCGAGAGTATGTTGGCTTTCCAACTCGTTGCTGGGATTAGTTTATGTGGCTTCCTTTTTTTGTTTTTTTTCGTTTCACTTGTTTGCCATGTCGCGCCGGCATTTGATTTATTTTTAAGGGAAGCATTCGCACACAACCCATTGGGAGGTAATGGGTTCGGCTTGGAGTTCGATTCGATGGGGCGTCTGGTTAGCTTACGTTTACATTTATTTTTCTACTACTTCTTGCCGTTGCAAAGTGTGTTTTGCTTTGCGTTTTAGTTGGCACCAGTGCAGCTAACCAGCCAACCAGTTAACAGCATGTTTGTTACCCCTTTTAGATTGAGTAAAAAAACAAGAAAAAATAGAGAAACCCATGCCAATCATCTAATGAAATTCAATTCGCACAGTCTATTTGCACACATTATCTTCATGAATAAATATACAATGTACACTTTGAGAAATATTTTCAAACACATTAAGATAGAATAGGTAATAAATTATATATAGAAACTGACTTTAGTTTAAAATCCTTTCGAAAAATATAGAAATTATTGTTTGTAAAACCTTTTTAATCATCTTAAACTAAAGTTAATCACAGATTATTCGCAATTTTATGGTTATTTTCCTGAAAATTAGAAATAGACAGAAAATTCTCTGTTTTTGTTAAGTTTTTCTTACAGTGCACACACGAATTCCCTTTAGATAACGGCAATTACAGCCTAGCAATATTGCTTTGCGATTTCACAGCTTACCTAGCACGAGCAAAAGATCATCATACAAAAAAATATATAAGAAAAACCCACACACACATCCATTGGTTGATCCCCCAAGCAGGGAGTTCAGCATCGTGTCTAGACTCTATGTTATTTGCACGTATTTGCTGTTGTTTGAAACTCTAATAATTTATGACGGTCGTAGCAAAACGGATGCGAGCCATAATTCGAGGGGGTTTTTACTAAGCGCAAAAGCGAACCAAGAAATCGTTCTCTAAATAACGCGCTCCGACCTAAAAGAAAAGGGTTGTGGGCCTAATGGCTTTATGAGCGCCTCGGGGCATTGGCAAAACGAGGCATTATTATGTTCGAAAAAGCGGCTAACAAACATATGATTATTTATATGTGTAGGTGGCGTTGTTAAATGAAGTTGTTAAATGAGTTGGAGAGAATTTTGTGCCGCTTCATTAATGGCAAGGTTCCCATGACGATACGTAGGAAGTTTTATTCGGGAGTGCTTGCACATTTTTCATTTATTGATCTAGCTAGAGCTAAAAAATCCATTCTATAGGCTATACCCATTGTTCGTGCTTTGCACTGTTATCACGCTGCTGCAATCGACGCCCTGTTCTTTTTGTATAAAGTTGTACTAATTTGAGTTTTAAGCTGCGAATAAGTAAGTGTGAGGGTGGACTTTATGACGATGTCGTGTACATCGCACATTCATTAGCACGGACTGCCTGTGGGGTTGACCAGTGCGCCACAAGCGCTAGCAAACCGACTCATTATTGTTGCTGTTTTGCTGTTTGCTTTCAATATTTCAATATTTTGACATACGCAACGAAAGTCAGTCATGGCGACCCTTTTGCGCCCATTTAAACACAGACCACACCCAGTAGTCATCCCCTTTTGTGGCAGTCCTTTGCTATACGTACTTGTAGAACCAACCCAACGCAACCGAACCCAACCCAACCCAACCCCACACCCCTTCATTACAACGAAGCTATCGCCGCGGGAGATGAGTGTTGTCGGCGTCTGCTGTTTCGGCTGCTTTTGGCTGCCCCATCTTGAAATTAATTTTAAGTAGGTGGACAGCAGTTCGCAGTTGCTATATTTCTTCATGTAACTGAGAGCTTGCTGTTGTTGTTATTTTTTTCTTTTCATTTGTTTCTTTTTTTTTTTTTCTTTTGTCGAAAATTTATTGCGGTTTCTCTTCCGGCATTTTGGTTTTCTCTTACGCTTTGCGTAATGAATTTTTATTGTGATGGCGCGTTTGGATTTACTTCCTGCCTTCCTGTCTGTCCATTCTCCCTCCCCTTTGCCATTGAGCAAAGTCGTTGCTCAAGTCGAAGAGCACTGCGCTTTATCTTTAGCTGTTGCATATTCATGATGACTTCCAACCCTCTGCACTCTGCACTCTGCACTGAACTCTCATCGACAAGAACGGCAACACCAACAAATAAACATCATTCATTTATGGTCCATACTAAAGACGCCCATGCGGAAACTCGTGCCTGAATTTATGTATTTATGTTTGTGCCAAGCATCTGGCATCACTTTTATTTTCTTTTCTCTTGTTTCGTCAGTGTTGGTCAACAGCATATGCGCTGCTAAGACATATGGTCCTTGAAAAACTCATAGATAATGTGCTTAACATAATTCAATTTAATAAATTGCTCTAGATGTTCAGAGTTTAATTTCTAATAGAATAGCTGGCAGTGCTGTTTCTATAACACGATATCTTGATACTTAATCTGAGTAAGGATTTTTCCTCTAACCCTCGTCTTGTAAAGGTTAATTTCTCAAAATGGCACCGAATTGGCTTTTGGGACATAGAAACAAGCCACATTGAACTCAGTTTTCCATATTATTTAAGCTATATTAATTACCTGGAATTCTAATTAAATGTTCTTGAAACTAATGAAGTTGCTTGAAAATCTAGACAAGACGAAAAATCTTTTCTATAAACTGTAATTTCGTAAACTTAAAGTTTAAATTTTAAAACCAACAAGTTTTTCATCACCAGCTTACAATAATAATATAAAATAAATAACACATACAAAGTATGTATGCAAATAAAATTCAACCAAGAATACTGAAAATCAATTTTACTTACATATCAATTACTAAAATGCTTTAGCATTAAAAAACACCTTCGCAATAATTAAACCGCAAACAAAGCATAGACAAAAGACCACACAAAGCAAAGTACTCTGTAAAATTAAATGAATCCCCATTACGAGTATAGAAATTGAAACAATACAAAAATAATCTGAAATTCATCTAGAACATTTCAAAACAAAAGAAACCTTGAAACCTGCCCTAAGGTTAGAATCAATCCTATTCGTTTCGTAATCATATTAAATGAATCCTTAAGTCATGCAAAACAAATCAAAGCAAATATAAATATATATACATTTTAGGCTTGAAATTAAGACGTGGAGAAAAATGTAGAAATTTCTCAAAAAGCAAACCAGACTTTGTTACAAATGAGGCACAAAACCATTCACAATCAAGGCCAAGTGGGTGGGTGGAAGGCTTTTTACGCAGTTTGGGGTGACGTCACGTGCCGCTCATTAAACGCATAACTTGATATTTTAAATTGTTATAAAAAAAAATCCCAAATCAACTGCGTTGCGTCGACTGATTGCTGACGACTGTTACCTTTTCGATACGAAACTCAGTTGTCGACAGCCAACGGAATCAGGGGATGGGTTCGGTGCGTAGGCAGCTTCTTAATTACTGCCTTTTGCGTGTGCCAAATCTGTGGCTTATATTTTAAAAAGGTGGCGGCGGGTGGGGTCGGGAGTACGGCACCACAAGCAAGCAAGCAACCCTTCTCAAAAGGCGACGCACGGTAAAAAAAACACGTTTAGACGTCAAGTGCGCTTGAGCGTAAATTAATTAGGCCAATTAAAGCGTCTTAATTGAGCTGCTGCTGTAGCTGGCGCAAGGACATGCCACAGCAGTCTTGATGTCCTCTTTGTTCCAGCTTTTTAGCTTTTGTCGCTAGCCTTTTTCCTTGTTTTTTTTTTGTTGTTTTTTTTGTTCTTTGTGTGAGTTATCTTCGCAGCCAGGCAGTTTGTCTTAACTGCAGTCGTTCATGTCGTTGTGTTTTTGGTTCAAAAATCTGCGCAATTCTTGGCACAAATCGTTGTTGGCGTTGCCATTGCGTACTGTCTGGCATTTATAGCATAATTGTCGCAACCTTGTTTTTAGAACTCAGCTTTCATTCCCCCAGACTTTCTCTGTCTTTATCTCGTTTTGGAGCTTGAACTTGAGCTAATTGCATTAATTGACTGAGCGTTTTGTTATGCGTGATTTGATTGGCCAACATTAAACAGAATGTCTTAAATACACTAACACACTTATGTGCAGTGACATGTCCTAAGCTAGAGTTGTGGCTACATTACGCAACATTAGCCACCGGAAGAGTTCTTCAAGTTTTCACTATCAATATCTTAAAGGCACAGAGACATAACTCCTGAGCAACAAAAACAAAAGAGTGAATGACTTGCAAACAAAGTTTGTAAAAGTCAAAGAAGCAACTGTAAAGCAAAGCGAAAAAGCGAAACCTAAAGTGGCAAACAGCATTGTAAGAGATAGGGAGTTGCAAGGAGAAAAAAAAACGTCGGCAGCCGTCTGCAATTCCCAAAAGTCACATAACTTCAACGAGGCAACGCAGCAAATGCAAAAGGAGTAAATTCTAGCGAATCCTTTTGGCCGCCACCCCTCTCCTTCACAAAAAAGGCCACATTTGAGTGTCTTTCTTTTGCTTATTCTTCTTCTGTCTTTGTGTGTGTAAGTTTGTCTATGCTGCTTCAGTAGTAAAAAATGGTTAAAGGGAACTTTTCACATTATTTTTGAGCCATTTCGACCTCATTGAAGCGCAACACAAAGCAGCACAAAGTGCCACCAAAAACCAAGACCGAACCCAATTCCTCCCCACCCACACCACAACAGCCACTGGCGCCGAAAGCAAAACGAAGGGAAAATCTATTTGTGATTTATACTTGGCCCTCAAAAAAAGGGAGTACTAAAAAGACTGGGTAGCCCTTACCCCAAAATGTTGTGGCTCTAACTCGAATGGTTGTTGGGGGAAGCAGGGAAGCTGGCTGCTGCAAGGTGTCCGCTTTGCCACAAGACCATGAAGTGCAGGTCGGACGCTTCACAACACCCAGACTCCATCCAGCCAGACTCGTCCACCTCTTGATGACGCCTAACGACTTGTGAAGCAATTGAGTTGAAAGCTGAGCTCACTCGGAGCATGGTTAAATTCCTTTAGCAACCGAAAAGAGCAAAAGCAGGCCAGAGCTAACCAAGGCGTTCACTTTATGCCGCGTTGCGACATGATTGCGTTTGCCATTTCTGTTTATGCAACTCAATAAATCAAGTGTGCCCCACACACAAACAGGTCTACCTTCTATACAGTTCTACCCTGCAATTGTAATCGTCAACGAAAACGAAAACAAAAAAAATAATGGGGCGTCCATTGCCGTGTCCAAGGTTCCCCGGGAAATAAAAACGCAAGAAGAAGACGCACCATAAAAATAGTTAAAGGCCGAAAGAGGACGATGAAACAAATGGGCAAACGAAATGAAAAACTGAAACTGAAACTGATTTCACGCCATGCGAATATCAATTTCAAATTTGCCAAAGGCCCCCCACAACAAAAACAACGATAAAAGGCGACTCCCTTTTCTCACAGTGTGGCAGACACACTTCAGCGCACAGCTTGAACCAGCGAGAAAAGGGGTTAGAAGTAAGGAGATCTCACCGTTCTCTCAACTTACTTTAGTTCTTGTTCTGTTCTGTTTGGTTCTGTTTGGTTCTGTTTTGTTCTGGTTGCCTGTTGTTGTTATTTGTCTGCCCTGCCGCGCTCTCGGGGCTTTTTATTACGCGGCTCGCCACGCGTCTAATGAAGTGCTGATTGTACGACCGACCCTCAAGCTTGTTAAGCACTCTCCGAACTCTTCACAACAGCAACACCAACAACAGCAATAAAATAGTTGTTCCCAACACAGTCGAGATGGCCAGCTGCCACACTTTAGTTGACCTTTGAATGAGATTCAAAATAAGTAAGTGTTTGCAACTTAAATCTGCTGCTTCTGTTGCTGCTGTTGCAAGCTGTTGTGGCTTCCGTTTCCATTTGTTGTCTTAAGCGTCATGTCACGTGGCTGCAACTATAGTATATTTTGCAAAAGGGGCGGGTCGCAGCATAACATTTATGTATTATCTGTGGCACAGATGGTTAACAGTTGGTATCTAATTCGCTTATGCGTACGTTTCTCGTATATGAATGGCAAACAGATAGCTGGTTCGGCACGCGTCGAACATATATATTTCTCATTGTCGTTTGCGTCGCCTTGACCTCCCCTTCCTTTCTCTTACTAGTTTTGAATATCTCATAAAAGAGGCGGAGGAAGTTTTGTTGTGAAGGAGTGAAGAATATATCTTTGAACCTCAGCATTAATAGTTCGATTAATAATAAGTTAAATAGATATAGTTATATATATGCTAGTATTTTTTTGTTCCAGTGAGAGATACCTAAAATACTTCTGTTTTTGAGGAACAGGCAGAGATCTAAACTATTATACGGACAAGTTCTTAGCATCATGTTATTAAAACATCTGTTAATCTCTTTTCGCCAGCCCTTTTATCACGGTCTGCTGAAAGAGTGTGAACTTTCGGCTTTCTGTATCCTTTTCGATCTTTGCATCTTTTTTCTTGGCAACAACGTAAAATACTAAAATCAGTTTCACATAAATTCAGATCAGACAAGTCAAGAATATATATTCATGCTTATTGTGTGTGCGAGATTTATGTGTCTGTGTTGCAACGATAGACAAAAATATGAACAGTTGATTTGGTTTTATGCTTTTCTTTCAACGTCTCTGTACGTCGTCGTTACGTACTTTTCGGCCACTTGCGCCCGGATGAACTTTGTTGGCCAGAAAACTTTGTCTGCGCCAGTTTGGGCCAAGACAAAAGCCCAACCACGCACTTCCGAAAGCCTCAGAACTGCAGACAACAGGCAACTGTTGCCAACAATTTTGGCTTGCATCCCATGTGCACGACATGCAATCATAATCATCATAATCAACGTCATCATTATCATCATCGTCGTCGTCGTCGTCGTCGTCATCGTCATTTTAATTATCATTCACATACTGAGGTTCGTTCCCATCATTGTGTTTTGATTTATGCGTTGCTGGCAGCTCTCCAAATTTAATTACAAAGCGGCGCTTTGAGGCGCCCAAAATGAGCAGAAAATTGATAAACAATGAAAATTGAATTGCACGCTTCGTTCGCAAGGGTTGCACAAGAATCTGTATGCCCCGCGTGTGTGTGCGTATGCACACACCTCTTTACCCCGTCTCTAGTTGAAAAAAACTTGTTAAAAACATAAACAAAGTTGTGTGCGCAACATCCCCCAATGGAAAGAGGTCCACCCTCTGGTTGAAAGTTTCGAATTGCGCAAAAAAAAGGAAAACGAAGCACATTTGACACCGTACACAAATCATATAATCGTCAGCGACGCCGTTGTCTTTCTCTTTCCACATTCAATAATCAAATTTAAAAATATTCTTAGCACACTTGGGCGAGGGTTCCTTCCGTATTTATCCTTCAACAGTTGTTTGTTTTGCTGCGTGCTGCGCATTGGATTGTTGCTCCAGCTCTGACCCCACTTTCTCCCTCTCCCTCTCCGTTCTTTCTCTGTGTCGCGAACTTTATTGAGATTTATTGCAGTTCATTGGCAGTCAACCCTGGCTGCTACTGGTTGTTGTTGTTGTTAGCTTCAGGCATGCAGCATCTATCGTTTTTAGTTCCCCGTAGAGTCGGTTATTAATACGAGGGTATCAGAATGATATCGAGCATACAGCATTATAATCTCACCTACTGTGATTTCGTTTTGCCTGCATGGTCTTCTATATGTCTATCGTTCTTTGAATAGAACCACATATAGTGTGTTTCTTTCTTTGCGCTTATTGTTCGATTTAGACTACACTTTAATAAAATAGTTAAGCTCAAGAGGTTAGGAAGTCGCATTTTGACGACAATCAGTAACTGAGTATACATTTAGCTTTGATTTTGTATGCTATCGGTAATCGATTGTTACCGTTATATGCGAAACTAGTGTATAATAACTGACTTAACACATGCCTCTTAAAAAAACGTCATTTTTCTATCTCGAACGTAATTAAGTCGCAGTGCAAATTCATCGTTGTCAGAAATTGCATATTTTGCCTCATTAGAAGCTCATTTGTTTTGGCATATCTCCGTCATGAACATAATACTCTCATATTATTTCGATTCGACAATACTGTGAGGAACGCACACACGTACACACACACACACACATCGGCACTGCATAAGGCAATGTTGTCAGTTTCGGATAACCCGTGGGCTATCAGTGTATTGGCCCACGTCCACGCCCAGGCAATATCGAATTCCAGTCGCGACTTCATTTGACTTCCCAACTGCCCTGTCATTAAGCACCGTTTCCCCTTGCCCCAAGCCTTGACCGACAACGACCACCGAGAACACGGAGAGACAATCATTTATCGCAGCCTTCATTAATTTTTACTCTTTCTCTCTCTTCTTTTATCCTTCACTCCATATCAAATTTTTGTGTCCTGTTTTCGACGCGTCTGCGAGTTTTATAACGCACTTGCGTGCCTTAGGATCGGGGAAAACCGAAATCATTTGTTGCTGTTGCGTTGTCTTCCTGCAGGCAAAAGCATATTGCATATTGCATTTGCTTATGCCACAGGGATTGTCATTGACGTCACTCGGCTAACTGCACACATTTCCTACTTCTTTGTGGGGTTGTACCTATTTTTTTTTTTTTGGCTGCTTCACCTTTGCCCCCTTTGGCTCACATGCAATAGTAATTTGTTTTCATTTAGCTCAACGCTTTTATTTGGCATTTAGACATGCACATGGTGCAGCAACAAGGGTTGCTACCTACCTCGTTACTGTTGCGGAACGTGTTTTCTTTTAAGCTAGGCCGCTTCATAAATGTCATTTAAGTTGTACGGTTCAATTAATAACATATATGTATGTGTTTTGTGTATTTTGTTTTTCTTGCGTGTCATTCGCTTTTCGTAGAACATTTTTCGTGGAAATTTCGTGTTGTTTGCTTAGACAAATGTAGCGCAACGATTTCTTAAAGTGACAAACATTTGTTTTACGTCAGCATTTTTTGTTTTTTTTGTGAGTTTTTCCTGGCAAGTTAATGAGAAAGGTTTTGTTTTTAGAAAAACGTGAGATTGCAAGCGATTAAGCTATAAAGTTAATTATAGTAATCAGCTATAATATAAATCTAAGATATATCCACACTTATACATAACTCCTTTGACTTTAACATTTGTCTAGGAAATTTTTACTTAACAATTATGAAATTATGACTAACACTTGGAAAATCATAATAACAAGGACAAAGCTGTCTGACAAAACTTTATTCGCAGCCGCAAAATAAAAATAAGTTAAACGACGAAGAAACAAAACAAAAAACAAAAAATTAAATAAGCTCAAATGTGACAAACAAAACGGCGCTAGGATAACAATGCATACTTGAAGCAGTTAGGAGACGGGATTTATTTATTTTTATATACGTATTCGCCAAGAACGGAAACCGGAAGTGACTGTTGTGTTGTATAATGTGAAGAAAATATGCGCAGGAAATGCAAAAGTTTTACTTGGTAGTTTTTTTGGTTTTACGTTTTACGTTTTATAGAAAGTTTCGAACACAATAAGAAGCTAAAGTTTTGGGCGAGAAAATCGTGAAAGTTCATTATGAAGGACGAGTTTATTTTGCTGAAAAGGAGATCTCAGAAAAGGTTCAATGTCATGTTTTGTTGGTTGATTTGCTGTTGCTGCTTGTTTATTTCTGTTCATTATCCATTGGCGTTGGAAAACAAAATAGTTCAAGTACTGTGTAATGCTCATAAAACTCGACCTCTTCACAAGTGTTGTGCATAATTTTCGAATTCACTTTTATGTCCTTGTGACCCTTTGGCAGAAGATAGAGAAAGGTAGTTGAGTGGACTCTCCTTTGCGAGTGTTATACGCATTTGACACGCATTCCATTTCGCCAGCCTTCATGACTCAACCTCAGCTAATCACAACAAGCCAACAACACCAACAACGTCACCCTGATACCAAAGATGAAAAAAAAACCTGCCGAATCATTGCGAAACAAGCATTCGCAAACACACAAACGTATCCTTGCCCTTGTTTTTTTTTTTACGTATATTTTGCACTCTACTGCAATCAGAGTGCCACACATTTGGTTGAGTTTCTCCTTTATTTTTTTACTTTCATGCCTGCCCAAAAGTCCCCTGCGGCATATTACCTTTTATGTTTATGTACCGAAGTCCATCCGAGATCCGTGCGGAAAAACAACCACAATTGTCGTCTCGCACCCTCTCGCACAATGTCCAACGTTTCAACGTTCCGCTTTTCCGGGCCGAGAGTTTAAAATGTTCAAATAACTGACAAATATCCATTATCACGCCACGTACTCACAGTTGTTGTTGTGCGTCAATATTCGTAATTTATAGTTGATGATATTGCAGAAAACTGACGCCTACCCTCCACCCAGCTCCTCCTTAAATATGCTACCGCATTTTTTTTCCATCTCCCACTTTAATTTCTGTCTCTCTCTCTCTCTCTCTCTCTGTGTCTGTCTCTATTTCGTTCTTTGCCGATTCAGCTTTCAATTCGTGATTGCTTCTTAACAGCAGGCTGAAGGACTCTCTCCATGTACTGTACTATATCTGCCTGCCTGCCTCCCGTCTTCTTCTTCTATGCTTCGGCTGAAGAAGTATCCATGACTGTCGTTTGACACAGAGTCCTGCACCCGCATTACTGCTTACGTGAGCAACACTTGACGACCCACGAATGACTCCACGACCCGGGTCGCCATGAGTTGCATCTTTTTTAAAAGTGACTCTGTGCCCCTTGTCTTTGTGTATCCTTTACGGACTGTCTGGCCAAACGCAATCTCAGTCCATTTCATGGGCAGAAAAAAAAGCTTCACATTAAGTTGATAAGATGGCGATTTTAATGAGAGTTGCATCTGTAGTACAGTCATAAGAAGATACAAAAGATGAGCAATGAGATTTTTAAAAATACTTAAGTAAAATATCACACATGAAAATAAATATATATGAAATTTTCAAACTTAGTTGACTATGGAAATTCAAATCGTGTGCTTTGTAAGCATTTTCTCTCACTGTACATATCCAACATACATTTACCACCAATCTATTTACTTCTGGTCACTAGAGGCTCGCTGATGTTGGGCAGAAAAAATAAAAATAAATATATGGAAATTTCTTGCTGTGGCTTCAGTTATTACAAATTCAACATGTGCACTTCTGCGGCCGTAGACACAAAACTAATTAAAGAGATATAGAGAAAGAGAGACGAAGAGAGAAAGCATAAAGTTATCCGCACGTTTTAATTTCATAACTTGCCTAGTGATTGCTTTGGTGTGTTTAGTAGCACTCTTGATACCGTTAGTTTGATGGCTTGCTAGAAACTTAATCATATATATCATGCATAAGTTGTCAGTGAAACAGAGGGGCAGTGTGTTCAATGTATTTACAACAGATATGAGGGAGGCGTGATACGAATGTGGGCGGTGTGGGAAAGTTGAGGATGAATATGCTTACACCAATTTAATTTATCATTCAGCTATGAGCAAAGTGAAAACTCACTCATCACGAACGTTCTTTTGCAATTCCCACATGCTATTGCTTTTGCGTATTGCATCTGCAAATCAACGTATACGTAGTATTTATGTTTCATTCCGAGTTTCCACACACACAAGGAAGCAAACAAGCAATTAGTAAATTCGTTTGTGTGTGTGTGTGGGCAAAAATCTCAATTGGTATTATTTTCTGGCTTCAGCAAGCTTGCGTAAATTTCCTTCGTAGTTATTGCAAAAGTTTATCTAATCTATGATTACCGATTTGTGCATTTCCCCCAAGGTTTTTATAGCAATTAAATATATACTGCCACTGCCCAAGGTACTACAAACAAATGGATTTAATGAAATCAAAACAAGCCCTTTGCAATATAATGCCCCTGCAAATTACAGACAATTTGCTTTGTGTGTGTGTGTAATTGTAGTTCAATTTAGATTCTGTATAAACAAACAATTCAACGAAGAGAGGCAACGAAGAGATTTTTCTGTGAAAAAAATAACATTTTAGAATTTTGGTAAGTATATATTTTTATTAGCAAAAACAAAAGTGCACTAAAAACATGTCAGACAAACAAATGCAGAACAAATCTTGATTTTTAAGATACACAACTTCAACTGCCATAACGGCCATAAAAAAAAAACAAGCAAGCGGAATAAGCAGGGCCACAAAAGTTTTGTGGCGGAAACCGTCGCAATATGCGCGCTGGGTAATGGAAAAGCGTAATCGCACAAAATTTGCCTTGTACTCTGTTTCTGCTTCTGTTTTCCATGATAAATGATTGTCATAAATAAAGAAAAGGCCCAAACCCGATGGAAATTGATGTTTAAGACTTTTTATCGCACGATTTTGTACGGCGCGACATTCGCCACATCCCCAAACAGATTGCCAAGGCAGGGGAAAAGGCCTTGCTCAAAAGTCATTAATCACAAATTGGCAGAGCAGAAAGCCAAAAACCGAATACCGAAACCATTTGTACAGTTAAAGTCGTTATTTTGAGGCTGCAGCAACAGCAGTATCTGATTAGATTGGCAGGTGGAGCACCAAACGGTTTTAATTATGGCAACGAAACACAAGAATTTTATAAGATAACTAAGAAAGAACTTCGAGAAGTATAAAAATGAACTGTACAAAATAACATTTAACTTATTCCTTAACGATTTTACAATAACTAAAATATTTTGCATTTTTATTAATAGCTTAAATGGGACTGCCAAACCCAAAGATATTTATTATTCACATATTTTAAGTTTCTCTTTTAACATGCCTGAACTTTTAAATATTTAATAACCCTTTTAGGTGTCATATCTTTTACGTTTAATTATTTCCACATTTAAAAATTGCATTAAATTTTGTATTTATTTAAGAACTTAATACTTTCGTTTGTTAATTGTCAACACTTAATAAATTCAGTAATCATTAAATAACATCTTTATTTAAAATGAAACAAATAAATTAAAGTATGCCATTGCTGAGTTAACATATTGTTGTTGATTGTTGATTATTTATGAGTTAAATACCATTTATATGTCAGCATGTGACAAACACATTTACACACAGCGTGTAAATGCAATTATTTATAGGTGACCAATAGTATTATAAACGTGACCAAAGGACCAGAATTCGCACACGTCCCTTCTTTCCCATACACCGTGGAAAGGAGAGAGGGAGAGACAGAGAGAGCGAACGAAAGCGGCTGGCTTGGAAAACAGGAAAATCATCTTCTTAATCTTAATTGCGGCACATTAGCACAATAAACCAAACGAATGGCCAAACATTATCATAAATAAAACAGCAGCCTTAGACGATGGCTCAATGCATGCCAGGAGGTCCGCCTGATTTCAGACATGTGTGCTGGGCGCATGAATATATGTTTGTGTGTGTGTGTGTCTGTGTGTGTAGGTGGTTGTGTGCTTGTGTTCATGTGTATGTGTGGTTGTTGGCTAGGCTTTTATTTTGCCGTCAAATTTCGACTCGTTTTTAGCTATGGCTTGAGCTAAGTGCTAAAATATTAATATGTGTAATATTGCATCGAGCCAGACACGCCCCTCAAGGGCAAAGAATAATGTGAAATGAGCGCACACTAAAGATTAATGCTAATGCATTTTTGCACGCCTTCTACAAGAATATATATACATATGTGCCCATACGTTTTATTCCAATTTCCGTATGCAATTAGTTTTGTGAATAATTGCGGCAAAACCTTTTGTTCGCTTAGCCATTTATGATGTGAAATGCTTATGAATTTGAGAAAGTGTGGATTAAATGTGTATAAGTATTATCTTATTTTATGGCTTTTATTTGATAAATACAAGATGACATAGCTTTGATCTATGCTTTATATTGCTATAAAAGTAAGCAATATTTTTTTAAATATTTGTTCATGGACCAAAAATTTATTTTATTTAATCTTAATTAATACCAAAGTTGTTTTAATCTCATATTACTAGACTAAAAAGGATTTGCTAAAAGATTTTTCCTACTTTAAAATTTCAATATCTTTACTATGACAGGAATAAAAGAATATTTTTATTCCCAACAAAACAAGTTCCTCAATTTGAAATTTTTAATAAAAACCCTCATGTCACAGTAAAATAAATTACACGTCACAATTTGTTTAAAAAAAAGAAGTCATTATCGTTACTTTTCCTCGTTTTGCCCATTAAAATAAAAAAAAAAGCCGAAACATAATAACACAATTACCACAAAGTACACAAACACACACACACAGAGTGATCAAAACAGAAACATAATTCTCATATGCACAGCCACAAATGACAAATCTAAGAATATAAGTTATTGGCTTTTAACACCTTTTTTTCCTTTCTTTTTGCTTGTGCGTCATGGGCTCAACATGAAGGGACAGCAAATGGTACCCGGGTGGATGGTTTACGGTCAACTCTACAAAGTCAGGGGGATGTTACATGAAAAACTATTAGCACTTTCAAATTTTAAGCGGATTAAGTTCAGTAACGTTTTGCAGGCACAAAACGTAACAGTTTAAGGGATATACTCGTGCACAACTGCAAATAGGCAAATAGGGGTGAGTGATATGGGTGGGTTTGGGTTTGGGTTTGGGTTTGCAGGACTGTTGTTGTCGCATCTGGTTTGGCCATTCGGGCCAAAACTCAAACAACAACGGGAAACTGAGAGCCGCGTCGGCTTTTGCCTGGAAATTCAACTAATTTGCGGGCACCCAAAACAAGAAAAAGACAAAATTAACCGCACAAAACAAAAAAAATTTGTGAGGGTATAAAAAAAAGTGAAAAAATATGTCCGAGTGGTTGGCTTGGGGTGTTGTCCGGTGGTGTTGCAGTTAAGTGAGGCTGTTTACATTGCAAAAAGCATTCGAGTGCAGCACAAACAACATTGAGCAACAACAAAACATACAGATTGGCCATGCAACAAGGACTTTCGGCTGCACGCATACCCTTGGCGACCTCAGTGAGAGAGGTATGTATGTTTAATACTATCAGCACCCGCTTCCTCTTAAGCCCACCACCCAACACCCTCCACCACTTATATTTGGAATGCTGCTCCTGATGCTGTTGTTGTGTTTGTTGTTGTTGTCCATGCAATTCAATTGTTTTGCCTTTTTGCGCAAATGTCCGGCAATCACAGCGCGGCATGTTTGTCTGGCGCTTGTTTATTTGTTTGCCTGTTTGTACTTTTACTTCACTTTTTTTTTTCGCTGCTTTCACCCTCTCACCTCCCCTCTCTTTCACCACCTATTGTTGTGCATTTGTGACGCCCCGTGACTTCCTGGATACGCATCTGGATCCCAGCTCCACCTATATATAATGTATGTGTAAGTCTGTGCATATATGCTCGAGACTAGCAAGTAAATTGAAACTGACATATACTACCATGCTTTCTGCGAGTGTACAGCTAAGTGCATCAACAAACATATTTCACAGAATGGAATATTGTATAAAAATCTTAATATACTTGAAAAAGTGAAATTGATTAAGAAAATAATCTATCATAGTATCATTTATTAAACCTAAGCCGATAATATGTAAATATTTCTTAAAGTCTTCAGTGTTGATGTGAGTTCGATTAAATTGTCAACCCCGCCTCGACAAACCTGTCAAACCTGCACTTGATGTTCAATTTTGTGGTCTAGGCACAAAAAAAAATAATAATAATTATAGACAAAATAGACTGTTCAGCCACAAAATCGTGTATAAAGTACTCGGAAAATGATGACTCGCACAGCTGGTCACCTTCACTGTTTGCGGCATCTATGACTTTATTTATGCAAATTTTCGTAACAAAACCAAGAAGGGAGATTCAATCTTCATGCTTTTTTGTCCAAAATACAAAAACAAAACGGCAAAAAAAAACATAAAAAGTCCAGCATTGTTTCTGATAAAGCGAACAGATATGTTGCTGCCCCAGCAAAAAAGCATAGAGAACAGCAACAGAAACAGGCACAGGAGCAGAAAGGTTGAAAATGTTCAAATTAATTTCATGGCGGCTTTTATATGCTGCGTACATATTTTTACCCTCCTTCTCACTCTTACTGGACAATATGATATTTTGCGTGACGATGTTTTTCCGTCGCTGTTTCTGCCTCCTTGCACCGTGCCTGTGCTGTGACCCATCCAGTGTAACAGACGTCGGTTTTGTTTTAAATCCTGACCTTTGGACTTTCTTGTTGGTGTTGCCATCATCAACATAATAACATACTATGACGGATAAAACAAAAACAACAACTACAACAAAATGCTGACAAACCGAACAAAATCACAATGGCGACAATTCTTATCAGTTTGACCCGTTGTGTAGGTGTAGTTGCAGATGTTGGTCTTTTACGGGGTCATCTCATCGCAGCTTCTACGCCTCTGTTTAGTTTTAATTACACGCGACTCTGCTTTGTTGGTCATGCTTCGTTATTTGGATTCAACGTCGCTGCTCCAACATTTGACAGCGAAATTGTGAAGCAGGAGCAGGATGTGAGACAAACAAATGGTTGGAAAGACAACTGGTTCGAAGCACAACCAGAATGTTCGAACAAACATGTTGCAGGCACATTTCGAAGGGTTGCAAACTAAACTTCCCCTCAGATATAGCAAATGAATTCGGAGTCGGTGAAGAAAGTTAACTGACTGTAAGAGAGAGACTTGTGTTAATATTTAATTTAAAAAACAAACAGCTTAAGCACTTAGAGTCTAAATTAGAGTCTAAAATTATTTTATTTTGTTTTGTTAGGTTTGATTTATTTTGAATAAAACAAATGAGATATCTTTGAATTTTGATATTTTAATATTTTAAAATCCCTGAAAACGATCTTCTTCAAGGACCTTCAGAACTCTCGTCATTGGTTGTTTGAACCTCTCCTTATTTTGGATTTTTCTCAGCTTGTTGTTTGAATTCGCCGCGTTGCCTTATTGAGAGCACAAGCCGATTGAATGCTGTTCGCTCGCACGACACGAGCCGACCTCACACGAAGCATTTACGACTGTTGAAACGAACAAATAACAGTAATCGGCAGCACGCGCTCAGCAAAAAGCGTTTAGTAGAAAGTGAACTCTTACACAAAGTTGACACGTTTCGCGCGCGTTCGCGTTTTCCAAACAGTTCCAAACCGTGCTGCTCAGAGGAAGATACTTCAAGCTTGAGTTGTAGACTCAGATACTTAACTTAACAACGGGCACCCTTCCAATAAGTGTAACGAAATTTTTGGCCAGGGTTGTTGTTAATTGTGTACAAATGTGTGATTCAAATAAAAAGGGTTAAGACCGTTAACTAATTGTGCTAACTTAATACATTTGGGATTACATATAAACATTACAAAGTGTGCAAAGAGCGGATATTATTATAAAGGAGTTCAAGCCATCTTAGTGCCAAAACTTATAATTTGGCTCTAATTAACAATAAGGTAATGCATTTTAGTGTAACATTTTATATCAAAATATATCAAATACTTGCAATATTTTTTAAACTGATGGCCAATAGACATCTTACTCAAACACAGACGCACTTAGAGCTCTTCCGCTTTGGTATCAGTGACAAAGTGCGAGAGATAGTCGTTAAATGCGCCTTGGCCAGGACACTGAATATCGCATTAAGGATATAAACGGTGTACGTGCTAAAGAGACAAAACCAGCCAACCAGCCAAACAGCCAAGTTGGCCAAGACAACCAACAGCGCCTACTGTGTGCCAGTGTTTACATTTTAGATTTTATGAGATAATACCCCTAACACCATAAACAGCAACCAGCAACCAGGAGAAGAAACAAAAATACAAATATTATGGACGGGGGGAGGGGGGGGGCTGCAGGGTGCGGCGGGGTGAGTTCGCAATACGCAAACCGCGAAAGACGCAAAAATTGTGCATTCCTTGCTACATTAACGGCTGCCAAATAAATACACCAACAATAACACGGGCAATAAAAAGCCAACGTCTTTGGCCTGGGTTTCTCCTTCTCGCCGTCTTAGCCACAACCTCAAAGTTGGCCAACAGCGGCTCCGTGCGAAAATATAAGTAAAAGTAACAAAACCAATTTTCATTGTTTTGCGGTGGCTTCGGGCACTTTTTTCCCGAAACACACCACCGAAACGAAACGGGCCAAGAACGAAATGCCAAAGCGCCAAAATGTGAGAAACCAAAAAGTAAAGCAGACGAAATTTTCCCATCAGGGAAACGGCAAGAAATTGTGCAAATGCCGACATGAAATAGGGAAGGCAAAACTTGAAATGAAATAAACACATGCGCCGACGTGTGAAAAGAAAGCAAAGAAATGAGCGAAAAATGTCTACTTGAATATGTCCATATGTCTGCCATGGGATAAAATATACATATCTCTTACGAATTTCTTTCAATTCGAGCACACAAAGGATGTTTGTTGGCTGAAACATTCTCTAACAGAGACATGCAAACAATTCCATTTTACTTATTGTATTTTTCTATCTTGTACGTGAATATTTCTATTTCTATTTCTATATGTTAATGGTAAATAAATGCGGCGATTTTGAGCTGGTGAAAAGAAAGCGCACAAATAATCCTTAATTATTATTAGGGACTTAATTTGAGCACGTGCTTGCTTACATCTCACACTTCTCCCACTTCTTCCCACACATCACACCAGCTTTGTACTGTGAATATTGGTTAGCCACCTACTTTCCAGCTCCTTTCGTATGTGGTGCATAAATATGTCGTTTGCAGCTGTGTGTGTGTGTGTGTGTTGGTTTGCCATTTATTTGAGTGCCCGATTAGGCCAACAAGCAACCAACGCTCGTCTTCTTACTCGGTTTTCTTCTATACGAATTGCTGTTGAAGCGTATCTCAATTTCGTTAGCCGCGGCGGCATTGTGTGCGCCAGTTTGTCTGTCTTAGATGCGGTTGCCTAACCGCACATTCATTGGACACCAACACACGCTCACACACAAAATATACACTGGTCAAAAAGATTTAGCAAAGAACATTGAAAATCTAGGAAAAATATATTCAAAAAATGATTTGTAGTTCAAAAAATATATGAAAAATTTTATTTGGGCAATGGAAATATATTTTCTTGGCTTAAGAACTTTTTTTATCTAGTAAAAATATATAAAAAAAATTTATATGGTGCAATAGTTTGTAAATAAACAATCAACATATTTCTTTATTTCAAAAATATTTTTTTGGCTCAAGAACATTTTTACAAACAAGTATTCTTCCTAAAAAAAAAAATATTTTTCCTTATGGTTTCAATTTATGAAGAATTGAAAAATAAAAGTAAATACAATGTAGTTTTTTTTTGGGTTGCTAGCAAAAAATTATTGAATTTTTTGAGAAAGAAAAACAAAGTTATTTTAAACTTATCATTTCTGACTTGATTAATTTATTGTTAATATTACACTGTTTCTTAAAGTTTTCTACATCCGTGTGATTTAATTTCGCTAAGTGTCGACAAACACTCACGCACAATCGACGGAGTATCTGTCGCTTAATGCAATTGATTTGTGTCGACTAATTCGGTTCTGGTCGCTTAATATTTTATTCTAGGAGACACTCATACACACACACACACACACACACACTCAAGCCACATAACCTCTTAACAAGACAGAGCCTGTCAACGCAACTGCCAGTTTTAATTCCATTAGCAGAGTCGTAGCCAAGGCAATAGAACCTCTTGCGATTCGATGCGATGACTTTGTTTTATATCAGCTTCGGCTCCGTAGCTTTTTCTTAGCCTAAATTTTCTTTTTCATTCCTTGTTGTTGTTTGCTATACACACACACACACACACACACACACAAGCACATGCAGTGAAGCTCCCAAAAAATTGATTGATAATCAATTGAGAGAGGATTTTCTAACGCCTACGGCTTTTCCCTTTACGTTTACTCGCACAGCGTTTTCTCATGGCTCTTTTGTTTGGCTGCGGTTTTTGGATTTTGCTGCTACATGATACGCTTTAATCTGTTCTGATGGGTGGTGCTGCCCTGAAGTGGTGCATATGTGGTGGTCACGCCACAAGTTGTTCTCTACTCTGTGTGTGTGTGTGTGTGTGTGTGTGTGGCTTTTCCTGTTGCTTTGCTTTGCTTCGGCTTTTGTTTCTTTGAGTTTGGCACATTAAGCGCTTTAAGTAATTTATAAACGCCTTTGGCTTGGCAAGAAACAATACAAAACCAATAACAAGTCTATTGGATTGGTTCTTTTTTCCGATACGTTCTCTCCCAAGACTTTTTCTTTCCTTTCTTTCTTTATTTATTTATTTTTATTTTTTTTTCAATCTGCTTTCAGCCTGTTTTCTTCAACAAGCACTTTGTGCATCGTAATTGTTTGGCTTTGTTGTCTGTCTGGCCGACCGGCCAAAGAGTTTTCTTCTAGTGCGTTAATTGAATACGATAAGTCTAAGTTAACTTGCTGCATAAAACAAGGCCAACAAATACTCATCCATGCTGGACTTAAAGACCAAAACTTTTTCATAGCTTGGCTTTAATTTTTAATGAACTGTTTTCAACGAAAATTCAAAGTCGCTGTAAGATTATTGTGTATAAGATAGTAAAGAAACTCTTGTTCATGACTGCGTATTGAACAAGTTTGTGTATTGAATCAAAAAGTCTACATTTCCATAGAATTTTTTGTTCTTTCAGGTATTTTATCTTGCAAATCCTATTCTACAAATCTTTTTCGCAAATTGGTTACACATTTTGCTTGCATCAATGCTCTTTGACTTTAACTTTTGGCAAGTGGATAATTAAATCTGTTTCTTTTTTGTGAAATGTTCTTGCATCCTTTTAAAAGTCCTTCTATGCATATAAAGCCGATTTGAGTCTTAGTTTCTGCTCACTACAAATTGCAAATTAATTAAATTAGTTTTAATGTACATCTGTTCTCTGGGCTAGATGTTTACATACATTTCTATTTCGACCTAACTTAAGGTTTAAGGTTGCGAATTCTCGAAGGCAATTTACATTTAAATCTATATTCAACTGTCGCCTTCACAGTCACAAAGATATTTCGTACTCATTTAAATACATCATTCCTTTTGCACAGGTGTATACTTAAGGTAACATTTTCGCGCATTTATTTAAACAGGTGCAAGTTCATAGCTCACGTACATGGTAAAGTTTATCAACAAGCTTTTGCGCCTACTTGTTCGATTCTTACTTGTAACAGGAACAGCATGCAGAAAGTACTGCAACGGATGCGACATTCATTTGGATCATACACACAAACATATAATCTTGTTCTGCTCTACTTTCTGGGTTTTTGTCATATATATTATATATATTAGTATATTTTCTTTGGGGAGGAGGATGCGTGCGTTAAAGTTCTGTAGCTGTTGTAGTTGTTATAAAGTTTTTAATTAAATTTTATGTTTGGCTTTTTGAACGTCTGCTCTGAATGTTTGTCTGTCAGCATTTCCTTCCTATCCGTTGCCCTTACTTCTTGCTTGAGCCTGCTCAACTTCTCATGCTTACATGCTGCTCTTGCTCTTAGTTATTCCTAGAAGAGATAAAGACAGTTGTTGGCAGGCAACCTATCCCTTTTTGCCTTGCTGCTGTCGGTCCTGGCCCCTTGGCTGTCATTATTACAATATTTGAAAATGCTCAACGGGCCATGGTGCACAAAATATTTAGTCGCTGATGCTTGTGTACCCAAAATATTTGTGCACAAAGTTAAAATGCTTGGACCCCACAAAAATTGGCATGTGCTCGAGCATTGAATGCCTTTAAAATGTTTAAAGTCGAAGAAATTGATATTCTTTAAGAATTTTTTTCAGTCAAGAAGAGTTTTGAAGCACATTATAAATCTTAAATTTAGCCATGACTAATGACTAAGGAATAAATGTGTCGAAAAAAAGTGTACATTCATCAAGTAATCCTTCGATAGCTGTTTTTCTTCTCTTCGCTATTTTGCACCAATTTCACGCCCAATTTGAAGTAATTTTTCATGGCTTTCCTCAACTTTCTACTAATTACGCGCCTTTCGTCAGCTGACAGGTTTCCCTTTTTCTCCCACTCACTTCACCCACAAGGCAACTACAACAAATTTCTACGCGAAAACTTTGCTCATAATACATATAACAAATCTTTGCAAGGATTTTACGCTCACCGACTGACTGCCTGACGGATTGGCAGGCGTTATGCCGTTACATCCTTTATTTGTTTTGCCTACAAGTAAAATTTATATATATATATATATATATATATACTATATATATATATATATGTTTGCGACTAATTCTTGTGCCATGTTTCATCTATGTAGTAAAGCCTTTTGTTTGTTAGCTTGGACGAAACTTTAAGAAATTTCTGTACTGTTTTTTGAGTTGAAGACATTTACATAAATGTAAATGTTGCTTTCTCAAAATATACGCAAGTTTATTTTTGTGCTTGTGTGTTTTGTTTATTTTTTTTGTTATACCTTCAATTTATAAAATGTTTTCATACAGCTTTTGTTGTTCAAACGCATTGTGTTGTTACTTGGAATCATCATGAAATAGTTGTGTTTGCATTAAGATTATTTTTTCGGTCAACCCACAAAAATTCTCATGCTGTTCCATGGGCCAACAAGTAGCTACGACGTATACAATTCAACCTTTTTTTATTTGTGCCTTTTATTGTGGGCTGAAATAGAAATAGCTGCTATTGTTAAACTTAAAGGTTTCTTTTAACATTCAAAAGAGAGAGAGAGAGAGAGAACGGAGTAAAGTCGGTTACACCCAACCTCCGCTTCGACTTTCTGTATGTGAAAAAGGTTAAGTTGAATAACAATAAAGAAAGTCCTTCTAAGAAAAAATATTAAATATTGATAAAAACCAAAATTTAAACATTTTAAAACTCGCTTTCTGCTTGTAGAATCTCGAAACAAGTTCGACAAAGTAATTTTCGCTTTGAATTCTTGACCTTCTGTTAGGAGAACATTCTCGGAAATTCTTCATCACACACACAAATATTGTATGTTGCCGAATATTGACTTGGAAACCATAAATGCGATAAACATTTTACAACAAAATTTCCAATAAACTTGGTTGCTTGTCAGTTGATAAGTTTTGCATTTTTCCAATTTAACATAACACGGAAAAAGTTTCAAGGAACATTTATTCGAAACAAGGTGTGAAATCAGTTGCATGGAAAAGCTTTTCCAATCATTTTTACTCAATTAAAATCGTTGCCTCAAAGCAACGAAACAATAATTTAAGTGGATTAAATGGTTTTCAACTTGGCATCCCCTTCTGGGCCGACTAAACTTTTATATGCACCGTTGCTTAAACTTTTCACATGTAACAAATATGTTTTTGAGTGAATTTCGAAGCTTCAATGTTGGTTTAATAAAAATGTGGAAAGATTGTCTTTAACAAATAACGTTTAAAAGTCGAAGACTTTAAGTTTCAAAATATACTCAACTCGGCTTTTAAGTTTGTGTGCTATTAAAATTCAAAATGGTTTCCTTTCTTTGCAAATAAATTTATTTTGATTTGCATGCAAACGATATTTTTATTATTTTTTATATGTTGTAGCTCTCTCTTTTTGAATGCATGCCATTTGTATTCTGATATGCATTGAACTCGAGTTGGTAAACAAGAAAATAATTTAATTGAGTGTACCATTCAAGCTAAAAATTGCCTCAACCCATTTTTTCTTGAGTTTTAATATCGATTTTGTTTTTTCTTTAATTAAGTTTGATGAGAATATTCTTTTTGAAAATTGCAGACATAAAAAAAAAATAGTCCCCAGAGTAAACTTAATTTTGTGTGATAATTGCAGCAGCAATTAATTGAAGCTGTCCATGTTTGTTGTTCGTTGACAGCTCGCGATGGGTTTCCGTTTATTGGCATTGTCGTTGATGTTGACGGGACACAAATGCGTGGTACAAGTGGGTGGCAAGTGTTGGTGTTGCGTTTCTGTTTGCACGGCGAGCAACATAATTAATTAATTGACTTTTCTCACTCCAGCTGCTTTTATTTGCTGCTAAAATAAAATGTATTTTTATCGTTATAAGAATAGACTTTAGATGCATCTAAAAACTACGAATGTTGCTCTTTAACATAGTTTCTTAATGTTCCTCAAAGCCGAACTGACTTTCTGGCATAGTTCAGCGACTTTTCACTCATTTTCTTTCTGCGTGAATTTAAATTAATTTGAACAACTTTAATTACCCATAGCAAGCTAAATTTGTACACTGTACATTATTAATTGCCTGAGTGTGCGTGTTTCTTGTACTTAGTACAGAGTACCCTTTCCACTCCCCAACACAACTCTACACACAACCTCCATCCAATGTACAATTGTATGTCCTTGCCTTGTGTCCCAAGTTTCGCGTGTTGTGCTTATTAATATGCAATATTAGAGCTTTACGATTCGTTAATTAAAACTCTGCCGTTGACAGAATGAAAAGCGGTCTCCACTTCAACCCACGTCTCGTATTTGAGTTCTAATAGTGTTCATTAGTTTTCCTAAATTGCATTTGACTGGCAAAGGCGTCTATTACAAGTCAAGTTGCGGATGCTTACATGCTCGTAATTTCATTAGTACTATTACAATGTGATACTTATGTGTGTGCCTAATTGCCACAGTATCGAAAGTTAGTCGTTGATGTGGAAACTTTCAACTAGGCCGTTACAAACATACATACAGACATACAATTTATTTTATCGATGCTGCCAAGAGAATGATACAAATAGCCATTTAGAAGCATTGCGCACATTCTTTCGATACACAAAACACATAACAATACAAAACAAAACAAAACCAAAAAAAAGTCAATGGTTCGAGGAGCCTTTGGCACAAAATCAAAAGCAATACAAGCGCATTAAGATTTAGTGATATAATTTGTACGCACTCAAGCGTACTTAAAGCGAAAAACAATAATAAACAAAGACAGCAAAAATGTGGTAAAAACTTTGGCAATAGATAGACGCGGCCAAAGGCACAGCACAAAAACACGCATAAATGTATGCTACAAAAAAAGAAGGAAACTTATAATTGAATATTAAGACACTTTGCCGTTTAATGTGGTAATTATAGTTAATAGCGGCACCAGAAAAGGAAGTCAAAGTCAACGATTCTTGCAAACCGCCAACGTAGGCCAAAGAAATATTTTCAAAAGAGAACAAAACTTTGTGCTACGTTGCCCAGCAGCATGCATTGTTCAAGAGGCTTTTCTTTCCCTGCTCTTTCGCCTTAGATATCCTTGCATGGTAACCCCTGCGGGTAAGGCATTAAGCCAGCGCCTAAGCAGCAAAGCAAGCAACAGCATTGTGCTGCCGTCACACACACACACGAATAAAGTTTAGGAAAAATACTACGAGCAGAGCACAGAGAGAGAGAATGTAGTGGGGCAGAGCAGGAAAAGCGTTTAGCAAGTGGCGCTGACAAACACGACAAAGTAACTGCCTCAAAGTTTTGTACCACGCACACAGTCACATAACATGCGAGCTTTAAGTTTGCCTTAGGCTGATTTTCTGAACTTAGCATATGGCTTACTTTCTTCTTTTCATTCTTTTCTTCATCAGCTTGTCTGAATCCGGCTCAGTGCAATTGAAATTTCAAGACACGATTATTAATTACGACCCCAGCGAACCACTAATTAGCTGTTTTCTTGTTTCTCATCAACATCAACATCATCATCAGTTGTCGTTGTTATTGTAAGCTGAATTTTAGAGAGCAATGCTCAATCTCGATTGCGGTTTGCATAAACAAGCTACACAGCCAAACTAAAGAATGAGCCAGAGATCATTTTTTGTTATTTATTAAGTTGGAAATGCTGAAAATGGTATTCCTTGTTTTCTTGTTAGACTTATCGAAAATTTCCAGATAGTTTATGAATCAATGTCTTCTGTTTTAAGTATAATACTTGATAATTTACTTTTTAGTTTGGTTAGTTTTAAACAACAGTAAATACTTATCTTTGTTTTATTTTTTAAATAAACACTACATTAAATAAATATTTTGTACTGTTTTTTCCTTCTTTAAAGTATGTCAACACCTTTTTCTCTGAGTGTGTACGTGTGTATGTACATATATATAGCATGTCAATCTCAGACATATCTACAAGTTGTTCGTCAACCTAAATAGTTGCTTTGCATAACCAATTTGTCAACTGTCAGAGAATATCGTGTACTTTGGTTATCGAGCTGTCGAGCTGCAAACAAAAGCTGAACATTTCCACCTGTCTGCCCAAGCAACGCCTCCCGCAACCCCAAAACTTTCAACCCCCGGTCAATTTGGACTGTCAGGTGTGACAGGTTCCGCGGTTATTGTGCAGGCCTCGTCGCTGGCCATGTGAGTTACAAACGGAGTCCACAGTACACAGCTGGATTTGCTTAAATTTCCCAGTGTTTTTTTCTTCTAACAAACGAAATTAAATACACACACACACACACACTGAGAATGAAGGATAGAGGAGGGAAAAAGTGAAAGAGAGGCGTCAAAGCAACGCCTGTCACTGAAATTAATGAGCATGCTGTCAACGTCAGGAGCAGCAAGGAATAGTCAGAGTAGTATGTGTTGAGCCAGATGAACTTATTTGGATAGACTGACTTGACTTGACTCGTCTTAGAGCTGTCTGTCCATCAGGTGGGCCATCAAGTTTAGTCAGCTAGTCAGTTTTGCTCTTTTTTTTGCCTCGAAGGACATTTATTTGATGTCTTCTTTGTTAATGTCAGCGAAGCTTATGATAACCAATAAATAAAATTAAGTCTGTTCTTGAACTCGCTTCATTGTTTTTTGTTTCTTTCTTTTTTTCTTTTGGTGCGGAATGAAACAAAATTGATTTGGACTAAAGCATTTCAAGCATAAACACATTAACATGCCCTTTTTTTGTGCACTTAGAGAAATACATGAGAATCCTTAGGAAAACCCATCGGTTTTTTTCCCGTTTCCAATAATGGTAATAATTATCAAATCATCTGCCTAAACGTAGCATAAAATGTTCAAAAATAGTTGAAAGTCTTAATAAAACGAATTGTGGACAAGAAAATAAGTTAGAATTTGTTTGTATTCGAATTGTATACTTTTTTTCTGAGTGCATTTGTCAACACAGCAATGTGTTTATTAATCACTGCCATGCGATAACCTAAAAGCTCTTAATTATGATTCCGAGCATGTCTTGCTGTCATCAAGTTCACATTAAGTTTGCTATATAACCAATGTGTGTCTCTTGAACTCGTACCCAAATTGAAATCTCCTAATACAAAAGTCATTTGGGAATCAGCTGTGAGTCATTTGGATCAACCGGGCTCTCTTCGTTAGGGTTGCTCAGTTCAGTCTTAGCCAGCTAATACCTGACCCATCACTGCTGCCAATAACATATTAGGATTGTCATTGTTGACTTGAACATCCGGTCTGAGTGTCTGGTTAGCTCTTTTTGTTGCTGTTGTTCTAGGTAAGTCGCACCTTTCTTGCCATTGTTTATTCTACATTTCATATGCGACATGGAAAACCTCGTCGCTACTTCGATGACAACTTTAACAGCAAAGAAAAACAACATATATAACAAATACGCCGCGAAATCCTTTCGTTTATTTGGTGTTCCCTTTCTTGTACCAATGTAAAGGTTAACGTCTCTCTGAGTTCTCTATAAGTTTAAGGTATTTTCTTTTAGATTGTTTTTTTGTTAGGTTTTTTTGTGGCACATTTCTTTTCAATATGATTTTCTCTTATCTAGCAATCAGATGTGGAATAAACACAACCCTCAATGATTTTTGTATAGTTCACTTTATCTCTATGTTGTTGTTTTTCTTTCCTCTCTCGCAAAACTCACTCATTTATGTGTGTTTGCTTAGCGCATTTGCTTACAATATTTGCTAGCAATATTTACTCACTTGTAGGTGGCAAAAAAATAAAATAAAACATTGCTTCGTGTATGTTTATTTCGCTCCCTATTTCAACTACTGTGTACTAGCTTTATATGCTGATTGTCATTCGATGCGGTTAGGCCTTTAGGCTGTTTGCTACACACAGCAGAAAAAAAAAAAAATGGCTCGGTTTTGTACACCCTAGTATAAATTTGGAATAATGGTTTTGGCTGCGGTTTTTATGTTTGTCAATTTTTCATGTTGTCATTTGATTTGATTTATGGTTATTTGTTTTGTTGTTGCTATTGTGCTCGCTATTTGTTGCAATTGTTGGACAAAGTGTATAAAGTTCAAAGCACTTTGCTAAACAATATAGAAATTTTGTATTTGCAGAAATATTATACTATTGAACATTCTCTGGTTTCAAATGGTTTTTTATAATTCTGATTTTTGTACAAAATTTAATTATGTTTTAGCTAAATATCAACCCAAGGAGCTTTGTGTCAAAAGAAATGTAGGAGTTGGAATATCATATCAAGTCTCTTACTGTCGTTTCCTCTGCCTACAAACGATACCTAATTGCTGTCCAATATGCTAGGATATAAGCAGAGATGAAATGCGTTCACATGACTTGCTTATGTACACAATATTTTTAAACTCTCGCATACATAGAAGACAACATTTATGCTGCCATGCGCATACTTGATTGCTTCCACTGCATGTTGATGACGTTGACATCAAATTGATGAAGGGGGGAGCAATGAAACGAACGAGAGAGGCAAAGAGGCAGACTGGTAAATAGACATAGACGTAGTTAAGCACAGGTAACAATAGAGGATGGAAAAAAATGGGAAATAGCAGCGCATGCTTAAATTGCAATCCCGTAGCAGCAAGGGATAATTCATTTCGGCATAATAAATAAAGCCGTAATTGTTAAGTCAATCCACAAGCTGAAGCCTACTAATACCAATACTTACCTCAACTACACAAATGCACTTAGAAAAAGAAATGACTACATTGTGTTACTTCCACATTACGAAAAGAAACATTAGTCTAAGACTTTTTTCTAAATTTTAATATAAAAGAATCTTTTAAGAACATATTTTCAAATAATTAAATGTTATATGTTATGCAGACATTTTTTTGCGAATTGTAAACTTACGAATTTAATGTTTTGTATTTGTTCATATTTGTTATGTAGTGAAAATATTTGAGACCCAGTTTCATCAATTTTGCATTTTAGGGAATTTGAAAATCCTCCTTCTTATACCCCAGTGTAAATGCCATAGAGGTAAAGACCTGCGCACTGCACATAACAGATGAGCTATGTTTGCTTCAGCAAAAATGCAAAGCATTAGCCAGACAGCTGCTTGCAACGAAGACATGGCAGTGGCAATGGTAGGAGGCAGGCAGCACGCAGCAAGCGTTGTTAAGGCAAACATCAAACGGCTAAACATATTTATGTTGAAATTATTATCATACTTCATACACATATGTATATATACGTATATATCAATCGATACATTGACCAGTGGGAAATAGATTTATAGTGTTGCTTGTATGCACAAACCTAAACCATTGGGAATACAGCATGAGTTATAGGTATGCACGTATGTGGCACAGTCCACTCCATAATTTGCAACATTTTTATATAAAGTGTATATATGCTCAATAGTATGTGTGTGCGGCACACACATGTTGCTAAGCTCAGCAAAAAATCCGCGAACTCAACTCTTCGGGGTACTTGTTATGGCTTTTGAAACTTGTCGACTGGCAACCAACTTTACAAACGCACATCTACTTATGCCTAAAGAGAAGTAGCAGTAAACGCGACGATGGAGACTACTGGATAACCTCTAAGACCCCTTCCATCCTAAAAGACATACTTGAAAAACCAGATGTCTGATGTTGCGAACTTGTGCCATTCGTTTGGAACATTTTAATAATCTTTTATCGAGCGCATCTTGGATCTTTTATATGAGAACGAAAAAAATGTTCGTCAGCTTAGGCTGGAGTATGTGTGTGTGTGTGTGTGTGCATGGTGAACTCAACACATTGTTGCTGTGTCAGGAATCTTTTTGACTGGGCGAACTTGCGGCCTGAACTTTGAACTTAGCTTTTGTCGTCGCACTTTAGAACTTTTCACCCTCTCTCACACACAATCACCCAAAGCCAGTAGCAGTCAAACAGAGAGAGACAGAGAAAAGCGTCGTTTTAATCATTTCGATTTGAACAAGGACAAATACTTTGGACTGGGCGATGTCCTTTCTAGCTCACGGTTTTCTGTGTGCATGCATACTATATGGCATATCAGTTAGCATTTAGAACAAATGCTTGCAAGTTTCGTATATTTGGGTTTTGGTTATCTGTATTCAAAATACGCTATGCTAAATGCCTAATGCTTGATTAAAACTCTGCTCAATTGCAGCCAAGCATGAAATGAGCTCTGCCAGCTCGTCCTTAGCAGAGACTTTTAAAAACTTTATTCTTTGCTAATTCTAATGATGCACTAACCTACTGGCAGAAGCTAAAAATATAGTAAGAACAAGGAGGACAAGGAGAATGAATCGAATTCGAAGCTGCTCCAATTTAGCTTTGTGCTGTACGCTGTTTAGCTCAGTTTGCTCAGTTTGTGTTGTTTGCCATTTGTTCGTGGTATAGTTTACAATGCAATTAACCCATTTTAAAGTTGCGCTTGTCGACCACAGCAGCAAACTGACAAAAGACGTGGCTTCTTCTTTTCATTACTTTCGCCGGGTTTTGTTGCGACGACGACGACGACGACGACGGGAAAATCAGTTTAAAACAGCACAAAAGCCAGCAAAAACTAATTGTGCAGCCAACTTGTAGGTTGGAAATTATACCGCAAAGTGCAATTAAGATGGCTACACAAAATGTTGCCCACAGGACAATGGACATAGGGTAGTAAGAGCGAGGTGAGCGGTGAACTGAAAGCGAAAGTCGCAATAAGTTAAGAGCTCCGGACTGTAGCTTTCAAATAACCTGGCTCGTAAAAATTAAAAACGGATGCGGTCGCATTATAAATAATTAAAGATGCTTCATTCGAATATTAAATTTGATGGCAATCTGTAGGTCAGGTAGATATACAAAAGCACTTACACACAGTATTTACTGTCACTCAACGTCAAGATATAACCCCAAAGACCCCCACCACCCAAAAAACAAACGAGACACTTTCCTAGTGTGCCCATTTTGTGTTCCATAAATAAGAGCAAAAAGGAAAAATTGTGCTCGCAGCATGTGGCATGAGAGAATCACATACAAACATGTACAAATCTTTAGGGCAAACAACCATAAAACTGATAACCTTGGCCAAGAACAACAGCACGAACTAATGCTTTGGTGCCTGCAAAAGATGACAATGGCCAATGTCTCTCCGATAGGCCCATGCCTAATTTTTTTTATGTGCCGGCCTGTTTATTTACGACTGTTTACCACCTACATGATAAAAGCCTTTAGCTGGCAGAGGCCAGTGCATATAAAAGCATATTTTATCTTCCGGCTGACCCGGCATCTACACTAAGCAAATAAATATGCTCGCAAATGTGGAAGGGAATATTTTTGTTTGTTTGAAATTCAGAACAAATAATTCGTAATATGAATAATTTTGTACACAAAACAAAATTGATCATATAAACTATACAAATAAAATTGGATTTTTTTTAAAATATATTTACAAATAGCTTGTAATAGCTAAAAGTTTTAGATTATATTGAAAGACATAAGTAAGATATTTTTCAATTAGCAGCAAAATCGGTTTGCTTTCTTTAAGTGTAAGTCACGACTTGGAAGCATCATTTTGAGTAATTACATGACCAGCAGCAGTGGCAGGCACCTACAGCAGCTACAGCTAGGACCCGAAGCGGACTCCCCAAGTCGCCAGTGTTATATAGCGTACAAAATAGATACAAATATTTTATTGCTCCTTGAGGACATGCGGCGAAGTAAGCGCACAACGCTACGTATACTTGATGTTACGACGAAACCCAACCCAACGCTGGTTAGCTGGGTAGCTTCTGTGTTTGGTTGCCTGTTTGTGGCAATAATGAATACGATAGATAATTATGCCCTCTCGAAACACGCATACATCCACAAAAGCAGAAAAGTCGCAAGCGCAGTGACTTTAATGGGTTTTTGTGAGCGGCATGAAACCGGATGGAAGAGTAATGAAGGGCCGGGAAGGGGGATACATGGCGGCAGAGGAAGTATCAAAAGTGCACCGCCTCCTTTCGACGGCTAGCTTGATGGCTTGGTAGGCCGCACACGGAAGTAGTATCGGCTACCATGGGTTAATCTAAATTTATAACTTTATTTTTCATGAGCGAGTCGCGGCTCGCCTTCGGCCAGCATGGCTAAAAAGGAAGGACACTGACTCTTCACACTTTATGTAGAAAAACCCATTTTTATAGCTTTAAAGCACAGTTTCCTTTAGTTTAACTTCTATTTTTTTTTTACCGTGTTTTGTGACTTGGAGTTTTTGCCCTGCACGGAAGTGATAATGAAATAATTTGAACTTTTCTGTTTGCTTATTTTTCTACGGCTTACCCGCAGCCAAGGGCACTAACATGCATTCACATACACACACAGACATACATATACATATACTGACCAGCTTGGTCCTTTTTGCTGCTTCGTCCCTCTCTCTTGTTCCTCTTCTCCATTCCCGGTTTGTATCTGTCTGCCCATTACGCAAGGCAAACTCATTAAATTATGTAAAACTTTGACTTTAAATATGACAGCAAGCAGTGTTCAGAATATAGAGTCGTGCTACGGCTTGCCACAAGTGTATATGTATGTGTGTGTCTGACTGTGTCCTTAAGAGCTACTCGTTATTTGCCTATGAACTTTAAAGTTACAGTTTTATTTACATTGGCCTTCATTTTGTCTCCTTCTTCTTCCTCACTGATTTTCAAGCATATTTCACACATAAATAGAAAACTATTAAAAAAAAAAAACAAAAAGAATTATTTGACTTCACAAATGATTGCGCATAATTGTGGTATAATTTTCAGTGTCAATAAAGTTATGCCTACGAAATTTGGGAAAATTACACAATTATCAACTTGCCCCCGACAGAGTCTTGAATGAGTAAGCGTTTAAATGGCATACGCTGAAGTGGCAAAATTAAAATTATATTTTCAAGTTCAAAATATAATTATTCTACCCCATATAAATGGTGAAATAAAGTAGTAGTGCTTTAAAAACTTTGTATAAGGTAGAACTTAATTTAAATTCGTTAACTTGCTTAAAAATAAAAACGTAAAACATAATGAAAATGAAAAAATACTTTAAAATTTAAACGCGACTTTAATGTATCTCAGAATTATTTTACTTACCTAATACTTCTTTAAGTTCATATAAAATAAATGACAACTAATTAATTTTCTCCCTTTCTGCATTCTTTGTATTTTTAGATTCTGCCAACTAAGCTGTCACATTTTAAAGTAAGCTAAAAATACAAAGCGGAAAAAGCAAGTCGTCAAAGAAGAAAAAACACGTAGGCCAAACGAAGAAAAAACGCTTTGAGCTCAGTGGTTTTTTCCAATTGGTGTGTTGAGATAACTAATCAAAAAGATTTGGAAACTAAAGAACAATCTATATAAATCGGACAAAATAACAGCAAACAAGAGTCAAGAGTACAAAAATTTGATGCAAAGTATGGAAGCGTTTAACAAATGAACACTTAAAGGGAATAAACATACATACACTTTCAAAGAAAGCTATAGTATACCACTTATACGAAGACACGCATTTAACGCCGCGACCAATTGAATAACAAAGAGAGAGAGAGAGAGAGAAAGCGAGTGCGTATACGTACCGTATACTGTACAATATATACTTTGTGCACTGGCGAAGTACAACGCAAAACAATGAAAATCATTTCACGTAGTATACGTCGCGAAAAAGCTGGGTCTGCTTCTGCTGTTGGTGTTGCTGCCACTTGCCGCAACCGTGGGGCACTGAAAATGAATTGCCCCATTTTGATTGTAATTAGCCTTGGGTGCCTGCTACACGGAAACTTGTATGCCGATGCCGCCATTTCAAACCGAGGTAAGTGATTCGCTTGTTGCCTGCACAATATATACCACGCAGACCAAGTTCTAGTCACAATTTATTTTATATATATATATATATATATATTTAGAGGCAGAAAAGTGTATATGTATGTAGCTCGACCGTTCAACAATGAACAATGAGCAAGGGCAGAGTTAAAAGCATCAGCCTGCAGGCATTTTGTGATGTTATTGTATGAGAAGCGGCGAAAGGAAGCGGCACGAACGATGCTGCTGTAGAGCTTATGTATTTTACTTGTATGCGTATTTCTCTCATATTTATAACTACATCGCATTCTCGTCAAGCTTTTTTGTATACCCTGCATCTATTAGAAAACGTAAGGTTTGTGCAGTTTAAAGAATTTGATAAATATATATAATAATATGATATGATGTGATGAGATATAATAATGATATAATCTGTTATGATATGAAATGATATGATATAATAAGATAGATACGATGTTATGTGTTATTATATGATATATATGATACGATATGAAATGATATGATAAAATGTGATATTGAAATATGATGTTGATGCTGAGTATCTTTCGTCAGTTCATTCATACTACTACTTGTTTTATTTAGCATGGCACTCAACGTTAGTTGCATATATTTAAAAAAAAAAAAAAACGGAAAGGGTGAATAGCAGAAAAAAACGCACACACTAACACTAACAGTAAAACTAACACAAAGGGCAATTCCGATTCAATCCCAATTTAAATGGCATGGCAGCGTTGCATAAATCCAGCCGCGAGGGTTCTCGGGCACGTTTGTCGTCAGTGTTTAAATGTTGAGACCTAATCTTTCAGCGTGATAAATTAAAAAAACTTCAGCAAGTATGCACATGCTAAGCTGCAGTTGGAGCACAAATTTAACTGACAGTTATCCGTTATCTTTAGCGACGCACCACACCTTCAAGAAATGGTTGAAGAAATTTAAAAGCGAAGAGAAATAGAAAGATATGGACACTGACAAATGCCTAACAAATTTGCCAGCCAGCTGGGAAACAAAGAGGGCAGAGATTTCTGGTCCATTTTGCTTGGCACAGCTGCCAAAATGCGATGAACTTTCAATTTGAAACTTTCTGCAGGGCAGACCAGGCGAATTCCAAAACTCTTAGACGAGAGTAATAGGTAAATGGAGGGGGAGGAGGCTATGCATTGCACAAATAGTTGGCTTATCTTGGGCGCCAGTTTATCTTGGGCCGTAGCGCAATTCATTCAGTGACGATGGAGACGAAGACTTTGCTTTTCTTCTATTAGGGCAATGAAAAACAAGAAATAAATTGAAAGTTCACGTGCCCCTCTCTCTCTCTCTCTCTCTCTCTTTCTCACTCCCCCTCTCAGTGTTTCACGGTACGAGCAGTTAAAGCACTTAAATCTGAGCAGAGGCTAGCTAACCTGGTCGTTCTCTCTCTCTACCAGTATAAAAACAAATTTCCACATGCCATTGCCATATTTTGTGCCAGAAAAAAACTCGCACCAAAAACCAATCGATAAATTTAAGAGCCCAACATTTGTCTCCATTATCGCAAAAATCCAAGGTGAGCAAAACAAAACAACAACAAACAAAAAAAAATACAAAAACATGTGAAAACTGCGAAGCGCATAAAAAGGACCATCGATGCGTGTCGCACCGTGGAATTGCCAATGTTTTCTTCTTATTTTTTCGACACGGAAGGGCGGGGTCTGTGTGAGCGTGTGTGTAACAATGGCATTGAAAAGGCGTGTACTGTGCGATAAAAAAAAACAACACAAAAAAAAAGTACAAAACCAAAACAAATAACAACAACAAAATCCACAGAGTAAGAGTCAGTATAAAAGTCACACAGCAGGAGCAGGAGCAGAAACCAGAGCAGTAAATGTATATCACAGGTGGAAATGTTCTTTTGTCACTGATCATAAATTTCAGCACTTTTTTTTTGGGGTGCACTCTTTTGTTTTAGCTGTTGTAGTCAAATGTAGAGGACAAACCAATAAAACCTAGCTATTGACATCGACTACTACACTGAAGACACACTACGTATGTATGGGTAACAATCAGGCAGAAGGACGAAGTACATTATTATTGCATTGCCTCGGGTGAACCAACGGTTTTAGCCCCTTTACAAATGTTTATTGAGTAGTCAAAGCTATTAGCTGAAAAACAAGTTTTTCTAGTCACGATGTGATAGCCAAGCTTTTCTCATATGACTGCAACTGAAGCCAACATATAGCACTTTGTTTGACCCATTATGCCAGTCATGTTCTGTCAACGATATGCACACACAAACAGCTGGTTACACTCAAGAAAAATATGTGACTACAGTATAAGAATTTTATAACGATTAATACTTTGGATAGATTTAAAAAAAAAAAGAATTAGCATTTATACTTTTATTTATTATTATTATCGTTTTATTTGGTAACCTTAGTTTTTCTTAGTGTAACGTTGCTTGTTCCAGATATCTGAATCTGTTGCACGTGTTTCCGAGTTGCAGCAAACCATTGAGCTGTAAGTACTTGAAGGATGCACATTAATATTACGGCTAGACAACATTTTTATAAACCGACAACGATTCTTTATAACAGTGAATGTGCAAAAGAAATAGTATTATGAAGAGCCTGTAACACACAAATAAAAACAACAAGCGAAAAAAAGTGCACACGTAGCCACCCAACAAATTTTTTCCCTACTTTTTGGTTTATGTTTGCCAACAACAAATACATTTAGAGCATTACCCCACACAACACCATGCCCCCCTCGATCATCTCATGCGCTATAGTTGTTGTTAAATATCTGCATATCCAGCAGTTTTGTTTGGCATTTTTAGTGATTTCACTTAAATTTTCATAACAAAACATGAAGAGTGCGTGCTTGCAGCTTGGCTAAGCTGTACACTATATACATACATTCTATATGTGTGTATATAGTTGTTGTAGTTTGCCTCGAAGGGCGATGTTCTATACCATGTTCTAGCTGTCATACTTACATGCACACTCACACACACACACACATATTTTTCAAACAGATTTTTTACAGATTTCTTAAGCGGCGAAAAGCCGCATTTTATATACTATGGTGTATGGCTTGTTTTGCTGATGCTTCTGTGCAAAATTTTTCATAGGTTTATACATATACATATACAAACGCAAATGCCCATCCATACACGCACACACACACACATACAAAGAAAATTCCACATACATGTTAGCATAGCAACGAGAGCCAGATATTCCACATCCACATCGAGAGACAGGGAACAGCATGTGGCTGGCAAACTGCATGACATGTTGTACGTGTTTGTATGCAGTCGATGCCTCAGTTGCTGCCACAGCCTCTGCTAACGCTGACGCCTTTTTTGCCATCCGCTCATCCGTCCAACAACTGTTGTTGTTATTGTATTTGTTGGTATACGCCCCGCTGTGGTTGTAGTATTATATTTGCGAATCCCTTTGGGTATGTTGGCAGCAATAAATTTTCATCAGTCCTCTGTGCTTGTTCCCTCTCTCTCTCTTCTTCTCACAGACAAAGCTATTTTTCCCACTTCACGCCACGACCGCGCCTCATCTCCATTAACTACAAAAACACCTAACAATCCCACACCCTCTCGTTTTCTCTCTAGGCTGCTGCTGGGTAACAAATCTCGGGCTCAGCTGGCATGTTTTGTTGGCCGTGTTGCGGTTTTTTGCCAAATACGTTTTGATTGTTTGTCATATTTTTACGAAATCGCTTCTATTACTATTGCTGTCGAATGCTACCGTCTTTGTTTCACTATGCTTTTGCAGACCATATGGCTGTCATTCTACACTGAAAGTGAATTTCTCGACTTCCAAACATTAACAGATATCGCTAGAGAAGGTAGGCCCACTGAGTTTGACTATGAAATGTTTTTGTGTTTGTTTCTCTCACTTTCAGTTTAGCTCTGTACAAATATATATGTCAGATACCAAGCACAATACAAAATGGTAATGGAAATGAAAAATATATCTTAACTCCAGGGGACTTACATTGACAGCGACAGAAGTTTCTATTAACAGAGGCTTGGCTGTACTGTGAGAACAAAATACAGCTCTGCAAACAAATATTCAAAGCATTTTGATGATTAATAGCTATGTCAAAGCAATGAAACAAATGTTTCGTTTCAAATTTGTATTGGACAACAGGTAAAGTAAAAACTTTATAAAGAGCTTAAAATAAATCGTATTCCTCTAAGGAAACATGTTGATAAGGCACAGTGGAAAGTCAGAAATTTGTTCATAAGCTTTTTTATGTGCGCAATTTTATAATTACTTGGATAAACAAATAAAAACGCCTTATCAGAAAACATAAAAATAACATTCAAACTGCCTCTTCTTGAGCAAATGTTCTTATGGCGTGCTCGAATCCATATAAGCTCGTTATAATTCCAAAAATTTAGCCAATTAAAGGCAATTTTCATATTTTTCTTGCCTGGCTCACTGGTTGACAGTGTCTAAGCTGCCTTGAGAGTGTGTCCCCCAAGGGAGCATTTGTGGGGGGTGTCGTGAACTGTGGGTGGAACTTATAGCGTTCACTAATCGCATTATTAACGTCTGGCAACATTGACTTTAACTTATCAAGTTGAGGTCTGTTTTAACTGGCAACGGACGGGTTGCCTGGATTATATATTTTGACTTTTGTACCAGAAGAATTTGCATAAGGATATTTTTCCCCCTATTTAATAATGGACCACGTGTAAGTTGGGTAATCGCCACCCTATAATAATAAATATAATATATGCTGTGTGCCATAAAGTATGCATTGTGAATGTGCTGAAAATCACAGTAATAATCTTAATAATTAAAAGCAACTTAACTGCCTTCATCCCCATCCCTTCAACCCCAACTCAACTGAAAATGAAGTCATTATCATGGTCGCTTGCTAGGGTGATAATTACCCGATATATAGGTTCTCAGTTTTCGTGCATTTCAGAAATGCAAATGACTGCAAAGGACACCACTGCATAACGTTTAATAGCTCTTCACTGAATGCCAAACCAGCAGCTGTTAAATATAAGGTAACTGTTGCCAGCAAAACGCGAGCCGAGGGAGAAACAAGCACTATCCATGCACATTCAAAGTCAATAGCGATTCATTTTTAAGAGAGAAAAATAGTATATCATACAAATAAATGTTAGCCCAAAATCGATAGCAGAAAAAATAGAATTAAAGTTTCACAGTGAAAACTTTTTCAATAGTTTTAAAGAAAAAACTATCTAGAAAAGTGTGAAACAAACAAAGCACATAGTAAATTAGTTGTATATATATATTTTATACACCCATACACAGAAAGTGGTATTATTTGTCCGAAGTGTTTGCGGGCACGTCACAAAAGTTTCCTGTTGAATTTCCGTTCATTTCCGGACCAAAGGAAGATTATTATATTCATTTACTGAGGCAACGTTAACAAACAGACAGACACAAATACACACACATATATTTACTTTCCGCCCACTGTTTACTCTCTTTTTATATGTAGGTATCACGTTCATTAACGCATCATTTGCCGAGAGGAAAAAAACTTTATTTTCGCTGAAACTCAAGTCTGCAAACCTAGACGTTGACCCAACCCAACACAAACAAAAACCAAAGACACTCAGACCCAGACCAAGACCCAACCCAACCCAAACACCTGACCATATCCTTGGACGTTCAGTTCAGAGCCTTCAACACTGTGTGAATCGACATCGTCATTGCCATCGCCATTGCCATTGCCATCGCCATCGCCATCGCCATCGTAATCGTGGCCATCTCGTATATTTGCATACTTCCGGCGAACGGCAAAATGATTACCATTATTATTTTTGTTGTTTGCTGTGGCCGTAAACGTTGGCATTATGGTTATTACACTACCAGCGGCACTTCACCAATGACTTCAACGTTCCATGCAACATGGAAAATGGCCTCCAAGCCGAACCGAGTCGAGTCGAGTCGATTCAACTGGAGCGGTTATGGCTTATTTGTGCAAATAAGCTGCAGTCCCTGTTTATTGTCAGGGCACAAAATGCAAATGATGGTATTTTGCCAACAAGAAGGTGCTGCTGACTTAATGTCTGCAAGAGCTAAAGCCAACAAGCAACAAGGTCAGTGCAATTACACACACATGCACACATGCACAGTACAGTAGCCATTGCTCTCTTCACCAACAGACAAGGTCGTTGCCCACTCGTTGAGTCCGTCTTAAATGACTTAAGACATAAGCTTCGGATTCGATTGATTGTCTTTTGATGCGTGCATACGACATACAGCAAACTTAATAGTGAGAGTCAATCGTTAAATAATACTATACAATAATAGATAGTTTGGATTCTTAAAAGGTTTTTTCATTGGATCAAATTATAGCCAGCTACTTTTTTATTCATATATAAACTTAAATAACCTTACACTTATAATCAACATACTTTATTTCCCATAAGCCACCTCTTAAATTCCCATCATAAACCTGTGTGATGATTAATTAATGACACTATTAAGAGCACACCTCTCTTGATATTAATAACTAATTATACTACCACACACCTCCACACATACAGACCAAACTGTATATTATTCACACATCAACATCGTCACACATGCCATTAAGGATTATGGTTATGGATTCAATCGACCGCATACAATTGCTTGTCATAATGAAAAAAAAAACCAAAATAAAAAAGCAAATACTTTAGTCAGCTCCAATTACTTTATAGTTTTCATTGACGTACAAAGAAAAAAGTTAAGAGTTTGTCATAGGAAAGAGAAAAAAACCACATAAAGTACATTAAAACTAACCCTTTCTTTAACTCATAATGTATTCACAGCAAATTGTGTTTCAGGTCGATTAACCTGTAAGTTATAATGATAGCTTGTTATTGGTTTAATCGATAATATGTATATATATATAGCAAGAGTACACATTATATGGTTTGTTGTCAATTTTTTTTGGTATTGATGTGGTCAACCCCAGACACATATATATTTGATATACATACGCTTTTGCATAAGTCAATTGGGTGTGCGTATTGTTTCTCATTTAGCAGTCATTAACATCCCGCACACAATCAACAAACGAGTCGTGCAGCTGAGCATGTGGATTGTGTAAGACTTGTTCCGTTCATAATAATACCGACTTCCGAGCTGTGCGAATCGTATTGGTGGTACTAAGTGCAGTTCCACTTTGAACTTAGAGTGTCCTGTGGCAGTTGCAATGGCGCCAAATGTTGTTTTCTATCTATATAATCTGGTGCAAGATCTTTACGATCAGCACAAAGATCCAAGAGTTGCACATTTACCACTAGCGGGCAACATGTGGAGTGCGGCAACAGTAATCATTATCTACCTGTCATTTGTATTACATTTCGGACCCAAATGGATGGAGAAACGGCAACCCTATGAGCTAAAGTTTGTGATGCAGCTATACAATGTTATACAAGTGGTGGCAAATTCAATAGTCTTTGTCTACGGATTGAGATATTCGGTCTTTCAAAAGGGTTACAGTTTGACCTGTCAACCCGTGGAACATGACAATACTACGCCACAAATGATGCAATTGGTCCATGCCAGTTTTGGATACCTTTTGCTCAAATACCTCGATCTACTCGATACGGTTAGTGAAATATACAACAACAAGGGGTCGTACCAGAAGCTAATGCCACTCTGTTTACAGGTCTTTATCGTGCTGCGCAAGAAGAACTCACAGATTAGCTTTTTGCATGTCTATCATCATGCTGGCATGGTCTTTGGTGTCACCGTCTTTATGACTTTCCTTGCTGGTTCGCATTGCACCATGCTGGGTCTGATCAATCTCCTTGTGCATGCTGTGATGTATGCTTATTACTTCGCCACCTCATTGGGTGCCTTGAAGCAGGTGCTGTGGTGGAAGAGACACATAACCCAGTTGCAGCTGCTTCAGTTTGGATATCTTTCATGCCATTTCCTGCTTGTGATCATTCGCAATCCTTGTCAGTTTCCCGCGTTTATTGCATTCATTGGATTCATACAGAACATCTTTATGTTCGCCATGTTCGGTGACTTCTACTACAAGACGTACTCACGAAAAGCACGACAGCAACGATTGCAGAAAACTTCCACAACAGCAGAGGGAGCAATAGCAACAACGGAGACGAAGAAACTTAATTGAGACTGCTAAGACTAAAGGCTAAAGGTCTTGAGTAATTTTGTAATATGTTAATTTTTAGATATATTCCATTTTAATTTGATGTTGTTGTTCAACTGATTTGAATAAACATTTTCGACTGCTCTTGACTTTGTCAAGCTTGAAATTTTTCTCTTTTGCGATTGTTGTTGTGTCGACAACTTTTTCAGTATTACATGAGTGTTAACGACGAGAGCGAGAATCAACATAACGTAGAAAGTTTACAATCAGAACGATTTGTGATATTGAACTTAACTTAAGCTAACGACAAACGATAACATGATAACCAATTAAAGCTGTCATGGAAGGAATGTATTGCAATCTCTGTAGAGACCTTAAATCAAACCAAGGGTTTCAGCTCTATGTTTATCTTACTGTCTCGTGTGTATGTAATATAAACTGGGTCATTTAACTAAGATAAATTTCGGAGTACCTTAATGCAAAAGCAAAGTTTAAATTTATGTAAATGTAGATTTATTTTAGCTAACTTTTTTGGGTAAAGACATACAAAAGCTTAGTTATTTAAATTTAGCATAAGTCCCGCTAACCCTGTCTTGTAAAGTTTTCACTTTTTCGCAATACTTGGAGTATTTTGGCCTAAGCCAATTGTTAATTCGGCCACAAACCAAGGTCCAACTCTGATTTACCATTTTAAATATGTATGTGTGCATATATATGTATGCTCATACTCAAAAACATACACACACAATGTAAGATGTAAAATGTTAAGGTTGTTTTCGTGCTGTTCTGGTTTTCATTCTGCGAGCCTTTTGCCAAATACATTAAAACTTTTCTAATAATAAAGTTCTACAGCCGAACCAAAGCGTCTATATTTAGAACGGATGCTCAAAAGATATTTTCTGTATATGCGTGTGTGTTGTGTTGTGTTTTGTAGTGTGCCTGGGCCAAAGAAGAAAGTCACACACCATCTTTGTAACAGAAATAACAACACATAAACTACTACAACAAAGTATTTATGATGCATATGAAAATATATATCGAGTGTATTATAGTTGCCAAAATAGGGTCAACAAAATGATCTTGTTTGCATTCAAAAATGTCTAAAATTGAAACAATATTTAAAGGTCGTTAGTTGTTGCTGTATATATAGTTTATTTCATGCCAATTTTAATTTATTAACACTGACAGCTGACTTATTTTTTTTATCTTTGGAATAAAATGCTTTCAACTGACAGTATATAGACATTTATTAGCACTGAAAATATGTCATCTCAAACAGTTTGTTTATCAACTGTAATTTGATTTAATTGCAATGATATTTTGCATTCTATTTAGATTTATCATTATTTTTAATACCTCTTACTTGGATAGTAATTTTTTAATTTACTCAAAAGGTGTGTCACATTAAATGTTTTTTTCTTCCCTTTTGCCGGGGCAATTTTGTTAATTTGTAAGTACATAGAATCGTTATTAAGTTCAATCTGTGACAAAACACGCAAGCAACAACAATAACAACAACAGCAGATAAATAATTTACAGATAAATCAAAGTAATTAACTTACCCACCGCAGTTTCGGGCAGCGTCGTGCAACAGGTCACTAGGTCGGTCACATATATAAATGTGTGTTTGTGTGTTTGTGTGTGTGTGTGTGTCTGTATGGGTATTTATTTATGTGAGAGTGACACGCACACATGTTGAAACTTATCTTTGGTCCCATAATTGGCGCAGGCACATGAAATGGCCAAGTCCGAACCACTTCTCTCTTTCAAACCCAACCAAAACCAGAACCAACACAATTAATATTGAGGTTGAATTGAGAGCACACACATAGAAACTTACAGAAAATTGAGCATGTACACAAATCAAACGGCTGGAAGCATTAATAATGCATCAACAGCTAATGCACTGTTAATGCTCAACGAGTTGTCGCCCCTTACTCAGATACTCAGATACAGATGCCCCACCTATATTACATACACAGCGACTTTGAGTTTGACTTTGACAAAGTTTTAAACCTCAGTTGTGTGCTCGGGCTCTGCCCACTTATTATTTGTTGCGCACTTCGATAAAGTCGCAACTTGTGACCAATACTCAATACTCAATACTTTATTTCCTCTTACTCACGAGTAGTCCATACTTCATTGAACTTTGAAGGGGCAGTCAGGACAAAGTTTTTCTCCTGTGTATGTGTGTGTGTGTGTAGAGCACACACCTCCTTCTCATCATAAATCAATACAGTACAATTTTTGTTGTGCGTCGTTTGCTTCTTCAATTCTGTGGGCAACCCGCACTCAAAGATTTCAAGTGCCTTCTCCCGCTTCAGTGTAACTAACTCCAAGAGGCGAATTTCAATTGCCTTCGCAAAAGGACTTTGTTGACTTTTTGCTTACCGTTACCGTGAATTTTCTTTGGAAAAAATACTTCGAATTTCTGCTTAGTGGTCGAAAATACAATTGTCCCAAGGTCTCAACTCAACTTTTAAGTAAGCAATCATTTTGTGAGAATTTAATTCGTAGAAATATTTTCTTGAGCTGATTTAAAGATTGTTTGTAATGATTTCTGTGAATTTAAAAACTTGAGAAATCTTGTCTTAATGCACGATATTCTATTAATGTTAAAAAAGCGTTAGAAATTATTTAACATCATATTGAGTGACAGAAATCGTTAATTTTTATTCCTCCCACAGATTTTAAACATTTGCAGTTTGTTAATTTTGATGACCATGTACTATGTACGAACTCAATATTCCAACTATCACGTAGCTCTTACCAGATTGTCAATTGCTTTTCCCGTCATATAATGAACGCTGAGAAAACCGTTAACAGCATCTGGCATCCTTGTTGTAGTTGTAGCTGGACAAAAGCACTATGGAACTGGCCCAAAATGGCTGCCAGTAAAACGAGCAACTAAAATAAATGCTAAAATAATATGCTTTGTTGTCCCACGTACATTCACATACAGATAGAGCAGCCTCCTTTTGTCATGAATGTTATTTGGTTTTATTTGCTCGGTTATTTTTATAAGAGTGTGAAACTACAATAAATGCAAGGTGTTATCGTGCCAAACGGAATTTATAGCATTAGCACATTTTCACAGTGCCAAAAACGAAAAGAAAGAAAAAAGAAAAAAAAAAACAGAAGTTGAATCAACAAACAATCAAACCTACTTAGCCTGTTTGTATTTGTGTTAGTGTTACAAGTGATATAAATAGGCGTTAAGTAGTTTGGTCAAAAGCAAAGAGCTATTTATTGGAGTTCGCATGACAAATGCCACAGAAAACTCGTAAAATGAAATAAATAAAAATAGAAACAAAAATGGTGAAAACAAAAAGGAAAGAAAAATAAAATGGTAATACAGCAAAGAACCGCAAATATTTTGCTAGCAAGCGCAACTGTAATAAATTTTGTACACGGCGGATGCAGCAGCTGCGACCAGAAAAACTAAAAACATACATACATTGTATAGTTGCTTAAATATACAACCAACTCTTACACTTTACTGGGTCTAGGCCACCAATGCAACTTTTTACTGAAAACAAAAAAATAGAAAAATAAGAAAAAAAATGTCAATGGTCTCTAGCACAAGAGCTTCGTTCAAAATCTGAACGTTAAAATTGTTGCCGCACGCCCGCATACACCAAAATGCCGTAAACATAAACTAAAAGCTAACTGCTCCACACACCCAATGCCCACAACAACAACAACAACAACGACAACTAAACACCACAAAACAACAGAGAACAGTTGCTTGCTAATAACTTAGTTTTTTCAGGGCTTTCTATATTTTTGTGCTCTGTATTTTTCTGCTGTTGTTTAAGCCACGCAACTGGGGGGCAAGTTCAAAACATTCAAAACCAGCAAAACCCAAACCAAAAGCGACCACTTTTCGTTTTGCTTCAAAAGCCCAGACTCACCTTTTTTTTCCACGGTTATATAGTATGTGTCAAGTATAGAAAATTATAAAGTTTATAATAACCATTAAGTTGAAGTTTAAAGTTAAAACAATAGCTTAAAAAGTATTCGAAACGCAATTGCCATTTAATTTAGTTCAAGCTAACGTTGTTCCACTGTACTACTCTCATTTTCACCAAACTTGAGTTATTGCTAATGTTGCAAGTGTTGTTTCAAAGTCGTACATTAAACGGTAAGGGATTGTGAACGATTTGACCCGTCGTAAGGTTCCGGTCCTTTAAAATAGCTCTTTTTATATTTCTTTCTTTTAGGTTTTTTTTTTTGGTTTTTGCACGTTATTTACTTTTTTAATAATTCACACGCCCGCGCGTAAATGAGATGAAGAAAAAACATTAAAAATACAAGAAGAGAGTGAAAGAATGAAGAAAGAAAAGGATTGCTCTGACAGCCTTACTAATTGCTTTGTTTTACTCGGTGACTCTAATTAAAAAATGTACTTTACGACATTGCCACGACGCTGTCGGAAGACAAGGCCCTACTGACAGACATCCCGGCCAACTGGACAAGTAAAAAATAAAAAAAAAAACAACTTACGAACTTGTTTGGCAATGTTTATACAATTTGGTTTTGGGGCCAAGAAAAAGGTTGAATTCTGGCTGGCTGGCAAAACAACATGCTGTAGGATATTAAAGAGTTGAGATGTGCCAACTAAAATATGATAAACCTTTATAATAACACTGAAACAGACACATTGCCAACACTTTTACCTTTTTGTGGCACTTTCTATGTACGTGGTTTCCTAACTTTATTTTCATCATCATCAAGCTCTGGTCTGGACTGTGCCAGTATAACATTAACTGGGCATACTGCCAAAAAATAATGTGTTGCCTTTAAAAAAGGTTAGCCTGCACAATTTGCTCATCATTTAGATGGCGATTATCAAACCACACTGTCCAGGATCAGCTGTGTACAACAAAATACACAAAAAAAGGCTCCGATGGAGAAAAGTGGCAAATGAGCGCGAAACGAGAAAAATGCTAATTGTGCGAAAATCGCTTTTTCTAATTTAATTAGCGTACAGCCATGGGCAAATTTGTTCGTGCACAGCGAGAGAGAAAGAAAAACAAAAACGACATTTTAAAATTAAATTAGCATTAGGTATTTGCAATTACAGTTAACAATGCTTTATAAAAGAATGAGTTAAGATCACAATGAGCACAGAAAAAACTTAACTTTGGCTAAAATATAGTATTCGAATTAGACTTATGTTAAAGCTTAAACTAAAGCCATCTTTTTACAAGATAGTCACACATAAACACAAACACAATTATATACTTTTTCGTTAAACATAATTATCCATTTCGTTTTAGCGACAGTATACTGAAAATTTGTTCAAGCTAATCTATAACAACAAGTGACGGCAATGCTTAAACTTGTTTTAACAAGTCGGCGAAACTTTGTTACGTCCCGGACGGCAAATACACGATCGGATTTGTGCCAGACGCAAGGCACAACCACAAAGCAGACAAGAATGAAACGAAAAAAAAACAAGCGAAGAAAAATAAAATAGTGCAATTTGAAGCTTTTTTCATGGCGCACTCTCGAGAAATCAGGCAATCGTTTCGAGCAGTTTCAGTTCGATTAGTTTGTTTCTCGATTTGGTGCCAGTTGGTGGTCAGGTCAGCATTTCGTCTGATTGCGAGCTTGAAAGTTTTATACACACACACACACACATGTACATACATATAAATAGCTGAATGTGGTTGTGTTAGTCGAAGCATGGACACAGGTGCATTTCCTGTTTGCCCATGTCTATGTATCTTTCTGTTTACTTGTGTTTTTCGTGGTCTCGTGTTTAGGTTTTGTGTGTGTGTGTGTGTGTGTTTTCCGAAATTGGAAAAGTTTCACGCTGTGGCCACATTTTCTGTTCATATTAATTTTTAAGCAAAGGAAAACTCTAGTTTCCTTCAATTGAGAGTCACATACCAGATAATACCCTTTACTCAGCCAAAGATTACAAAACGACTGCATCTAATTTAACTTAAAAACAATGTTAGCATTCGCTCTTACACTCTATAATGGCATCACTTAACTTCTTTCTCAGACAACATTCGGCAAGAGGAGACTTGTTTGTGAAATCTACAACGAAATAAGTGCTCAGATTGCGTGCAATTGTGAGTTAATAATTATTAAATCAACCAAATGTTAAGTTTTTGAGCATTGTAAACATTTAATTTATGAATTGCATTTGACTTTAACATTTTGACGGTGTATTAAATTTCATTATAAAAGGAGTTTCGACTAGATGATGATCTCTTTATCTCTCTCTCACTTTTGATCTCAGCAAAATAAGCATTCGCAAAGGCAATACTTTTTTCTTTGATCTCCACTTTCTGGCTCTTTTCATACTATTCATACTTTTTCCTTCCCTTGAATAAAATTATATAAAAAAAATATTGTTTTTAAAGCAATTATCATGTTTCCACTTGAGAAGGCATTTGCTTTTATGTTATTCACTTAGAAATTAGGCATTATATGTTTTCTTCTTCGGATATAATATTTAATGTATGTCCAAATCTTCCCAAAGGACACACAATATTTGCATATTTAATACACTTGTTGGCTCTTTTTCGACTATATAACTGTTGCACGTGGTTGTCCCCAAAGGAAACCTTTTCAGCTTGTGTGTGCTTTTTTTCATCTTAACTGACAGACAGACAGACGGTTTCAAGTTCAGGAAGTAAAAAGCCTCTTAAAAAGTCATCGACTTTAAAATGCCCTGTTGTGGGGAAGCTTATTATAAGTGTTGTTAACTTTAAAAAGTTCTTTAAAATACACATAAAAATGGTTTTGAGACAGAAAGAATTTGATTTTTTCCTTACCAGCTTCTCTGGGAGAAACTCAGCTTTACTAACTTCCTCAACACTTTCCAAAGGTCACACGTGTAGCACAAATTCCTTGAATGCGTTGACAGCTTTTTTTAAAAATACTTTAAATTGACTCAAAATTGGTTTCATGTTGCTTGTTTAGTGAATTTAGCTCAAATTAATTTACTTATTGACACACACATTTTCAGTTACGGTTAGGGATAAAAATGTCCTTTTTGCACGAGTCCAAAGTTTGGTGGTTGCTGCTTCTGATGTGTTTGTGGGTGTTTGTCTGTGTGTGCGTGTGTGTTGGAATGAAGAAGAGAAATGATATTAATGTTTACTTTGCCAAAAAATCAAAGCTTAAGTGTGGCAAGAACAGCAACAACAACAACAACGCCTCCAAGTCAAAAGCTGACGCACCCTTGGGACAGCCAAGGGGAACTGTAAAGTGAGTGCTTTCTTTATCAGCACGGCAAGAAACAGACAAAGCAAGAATGAGGGAGGGTGTGTGCGTGGGAGTGGGAGTGGGAGAGGGAGAGTACTACTCCAAGCGCTCCCAAACCAAATTAAGATGCTAAGCACCGCATTGAGAATTTACCTTTGCCTTGGGGGGGGAGGGTATTCAGGGTGTTCTTCTCTCTGCATTCATAGACAAAAGCCGTAGATGAATTACAAGGCATGCAACGGATGATAGAAGTTTGATAAAGTTTCCATTTCGTTTCGTCCGGAAACGAGTTCTGATTTAATGCTTAAAATCATAAAACAGCCGCCTTGGGAAACCCTAGGGGAGTGGAGGAAAAGAGACGGTGGCAAGGTATCATTGCTGTGTGGGCTAAAGATTGAGATAAGTCGCGAAATTTGTCGTGCTGCTGGATAAGCATTTTATTCTACAGATACAAGATGAACCAGATTGTTGTTGTTGCTTTCCTAACATTGATCCAAAAGAATGAAAACAATGCAAAACTTGACAGTGACAACTTGGCCGAAAGTCACACGGGAAAACTCAAATACCTCCACAATATGGCTCAAAGCTGTCAGACTCAGCTGCCTGGAAGAGATTCTTTTGTGCTTATGAAAAATGAGCTGTGGGATGAAAGACTACAAGATGAAGCTTATTAGAGAACAGTTGATTAAGAGCAAGAAAAGTGGTTTGGTTTTTTAAATACTACTACAACAGGTTCGATTAAATACCAAGAAGGTTTGACATATAAGCTCTTGAATAAAGTTCAAGGGTAAGTAAACTAAACAAAACAAAAAGTAGATCGCATTTAGTTCAACAGAAGCTTCAGTTCAAGCTTCAGTTAATAGCGAAAACAAAAGAAAATGAAACTAATTATGAATCCTGAGATGTGCTTTTTGATTTAAGCGCCTTTAATTTTGGCACAGCTGACAAATGGAATTCACAAAACTAAGAAGTGCAGACAGGAAAATCAGCATGGGGTGGAGTTTTTGTATGTTTTGGAGGGTCGGGAGAGTAACGAACGTGCCATTTAATATGCAGAGCACAAATTTGAATAATTTGTTGCCGTTTGCGTCGCTTTTTGGTGCTCTCAATACTCTGAGGCGCCGTCAAATTATAGCGGCTTATGTTTCAATTAAGCAATTTTTGCACATCAGGTGCGTTTTATGTGCGCCAGACATTTTCCGACGGTTAAACAACGGAACAAAACGGAACAGAGCAGTAAACAGAAAACAGAAAACAGAACAACAATGACAACTAAGCGCCTTTAATGCTCTCAGACGACAGCTGGTAGGCAAAAAGAACAAAGATGACAATTTTAAGGTAATGAGAAATTTTGTTGACTTGGTTGCGACTTATTGTTGTTATTGCTGTTATTGTTGTTAATATTCAAAATAAAAAGTGCCAAGAAATTGAATACAAAATAAAGTTTCTTTCTCTGTCAACCGGACAGCAACTTAAGCGAGAACTTTTCGGGACAATATCTTTTCAAATATAGTTACAAATTAGACATAAATCTTTCATTTGTGCTGACACTGAGACACGTATATATACATATGAAAAGCTATAAGAAAATTAGAATGTTTTGAACACAAAATAAACCGTCTTTCAGGTGAATTTGTGAAATTATCTTACCATAGTGTTCAGCTACGTTCAATATGGTTTTATTTCGAGCAAAGAAGAGATCGCCAACTCGAAAGCATTCAGTCAGTTAATAGGTATACAGCAGCGGTCGGGGAACTTTTTTAATCATTACCCCAAAATATTTGTATTAAAGTTGATATTACCCCATAGCGGTTCCTCGACCGCTGTTGTGTGGAAACAAATAAGGTTGATGCATTGGCTACCCTCTAAAAATAATATAAAAAAAGTGTACATACTTTTAGGCAGATCACTTATTCTTTCATATTTAATTCGTGCGGCATTATGATAAAAAAGGAAAAAAAATCATTGCATACGGCATATATAAAAGTATATTAAAGTCAATTCAATCGACTTGCTGCTGATTCTGTGCGCCTGGTACTTTGAGTCAAAAACTAGAAAAATCTAGCAAAAACTCGACGAAAGCTCGGTGAGGTTTTCTTTTGGAGACTTCCACGAGTTTTTTTAGTTTTTCCGTCGCCAAGTACCAAGCGAACAGAATAGACAGCAAGAGCAATGGTTTTTATATTCAACTACAAAAGTATAGTGGACAATATGAATTAAAAAACCAGCCTGAAAGTATGCAAATATATATAATGAGAATTGTCATGTAACTTGTGCAATGTTGTTATTATATTCGTTACAAATCGCGTGACCGACAAGTATTTGGATCTCTAGATATCGCAGCTATCCTTAAATGCAGTTCGGTAGAGCTTTTCCATGCGGATCCAACGCACCATGGTTTTTGAAAATCCGTAAAGTTTTGGCCGATTTATACTTTTTTATAAATTTTCGTCAAAAAAGGACATTAGATTTTAAGCCATTACTTTAACATTTCCTGAAAGATCTTTGAGAAAAATACATTTTTGAACTCACAGCAATAGGATCAATCGATTTGCTTATAAAAATCTCCAGGATTGACGAAAAAAAATTTTCGAAAAATTTTACAGGGGGTAGGTCAAAAAAAATTTAAAAAATTACAAAATCGTCGATAACTCGGCTATTTTAAGGACTATCCGGATGTCCTTTGGACCACAGGTAGGCCTAGGCCCACCAACACGAGAAAAGTAGTTCCAAGGACGATAGTCCTTCAAACAGCTGAAATAAAAGGATATATGTTTGAAACAGAAAATTGGTTATAACTCCGCCAAATCATAAAGGATTAAACCGTGTCCTATGTCGGACATTTTGTTTTGACCAGGGCTACCAACTGGCCAAAGGACATTCAAATCGTCCTTGTGGTTTCCGAGAAAACTGCACTTTTATGGTATTTTCTTATTTTCGCTCGGCCGTAGAGTGAAATTTTTACAAGTGTTTTTTTTCTTAGATGACCCCATAATCCTTGAATGCAGTTCGATAGAGTTGGTCCTTAAAACTCTTACGCAACATAAGTGGCTTAGGACTATTTAAAAAAAAATTCAACACATTTTAGGTAAAAATTCGTCAATATCATTAAGGATCCATCGGTTTTGCAGTTAAAGATGGTTGCGATTCCCACCCAACAAAGGAAAAATAAGATATTTTTGTATTGCTCGTATCGTTAAAGATCGTATTTATTTATTAATCTTAAAAACCAAAAAATCTAATATAAAATCTACAATCAATTATTAAAAATAATATAAGACATGGACTGAAATTAGATATACATATAAACTAAGGTGCATCTCGTTTGTTCATATGTTTAAAAACAAATGTTTTTCTTAATTAGTAAGGTTGATGCATTGGCTAAATTACCCTCTAAAAATAATAAAAAAAAAGTATACATACTTTTAGGCAAATTGCTAACTAGCAGAAACTCGACGAAAGCTCGGCGGTATTTTTTGCGATCTCATCGAGTTCTTAAGTATTTCCGACGCCAAGTACCAGGCGAACAGAATAGGCAGCAAGAGCGATGGTTTTTATATTCAACTACAAAAGTATGAAGGTCAATATGAATAAAAAGCAAGCCTAAAAGTATGCAAATATATATAATGAGAATTTACACATCACTTGCTGCTGATTCTGTGCGCCTGATATACTTGAGTCAAAAACTAGAAAAACTAGCGAAAGCTCGGCGGTATTTTGTTGGCGATCTCCACGAGTTTTTGTTAGTTTTTCCGACGCGAAGTACCAGGCGAACAACGAGCAATAACTCGGCAGTATTTTGTCAATGTGGTAAAATCTATAAGGAATGGTGCCAATAGTTGTAGAACTTTATGCATTTTGAGTTTAAAATTCGTTTTTGAGTCTTAGTTCGTTTAAACTCTTTTAATCATTACACCGAAATATTTATGTGTAAATCAATATTACCCCATGGCGATGAAAAATATATACTTTTAACTATATGAAAAGTTTCATTTTTACCCCCAAAAAATTGCGTTTTTACCCCATTTGGGGTATTTTACCCCGGTTCCCCGACCACTGGTATACAGTGAAGATTGTTGAAGAAACTGATAAAAAATTTCTTTATATATGACTCTTACATTTTCCATCTTAACCATATTTAAAAAACATCGTCTGTACAAAATCAGTTCTTTTTTTTTGCTATTAAGGTTTCTTTCCACTTTATTTGGGTTATTTTTCTAATCTGCTAAGCTCTCGTTTAAGGGAAGAGTAGCACATGTTGTCCAAACAATTCTTCCAGTAGCTTCATCAAGCACAAACAATGGCCACTTCTATACACAACTGAAGTGATGTTGAGAGGCTAAGAGGCTCTATATATAGCAAAAGGACTGCTGAATTCAGGAGGGGAAGGGAACTAAGAAAAAAAGAAAAAAAACAGAAGCAGAATTGTGAAAGAAAAGCATATGAGCAAAAGACTACTTAATGAATAGCCCTGGGTTAATATTTGCCTGGCATTCTTCTTTGAACCAATTCTCTCATCTCTCTCTGTTTTTTCTTCTCTATCTTTCTCTGTCTTTTGCTGTTTATTGTTGGGCATGAAAAAAAAGAAAAATATTGAAGTTTCTTGTTAGACACAAAATACACAAGGCGCATTCAGGCAGTCGGCCAACCAGTTGGCCGAGATTGACAAACACAAAATGGCTTCTGTTTTTTACAGCCATTTTGAGTGGAAGAGGGCTGAGCTGTTAGCACGAGCAAACAGTTTGGGTGGTACACGGTAGAGGTGATGCTGCAACAGCTAACAAAAACATGCCTCAGGTCTCAACTTCAAAGTGCAGCTTTGGGACATATACTGGAGAAGGGGGAAGTAATGGGAAATGGGAAAATGCTTAGGGGGCATGATGAGAATCGTTTAGCTGAGCGAACAATGTCTAATGCAATTTATTGCTTATAAAACGATACGAGTTGTATACATAAATACAAATTAATCAAAGGGAAAGAGAGAGGTAAGGTTGTGTAGAAAAAAGATAGATTAAAAAGAATTAAAGAAAGAAAATTTAGAGTTAAATGAACTTTATATCAACCGAAGGTATGAAATAAGTTTGGGGTTATTGCTAAGAAATCTTGTCTGAGTATTGTTTACGAGAAGTTATATTCCAATAATGAAGTATCTTTGCTATACTTTCTAGTTTGAATTGATAAAAAACAAAAACCCAGCCACACTGTCATATAAATCTAACCACAACGCTTAATCTTATTATCTTGTAGTTTTAATATTAAAACGTAATTAACCACAAGCAAAATCGTATCATCTTATTAGTTATCTTATCTGATTGCAAAGTTGACTATTTGCATAAGCCAAGTACCTTAACTTTTAATACTAAATATACGTGGCGGCATTTTAAACCCACTTAACCTACATAATCACAATCGCATATGAGGGGAAAGGTAATGCAATCATTTTACAGGCTTACCTCAAAGCATATTATTGTAATACAACATTTGTAACGCTGCTTAACATAATAGTTGTATGTGACATGGGCTTTAAATGTGCGTCACACGCAGACGACTATCAGGAAACCACCCAACCACCCAACCACCCACCAACCCTTCAGGCCATTATGCTGCCCTACTTGAACTACAGCCGCACCCAGAAGTGTATGTCAAGTTGTGACCAACCCACCCATCTCCCCGCTCTCTATACAGTTTTTTATTAATCGACGCGTGTCACTTATTAGCCGCAGGATTTCTCATATGCATTACACGCGCACAAAGGCTTTACACACTTACACACACACACACACATAAGCAAACACAATGTGCCTGCTTTACCAAAGGGGAACAAAGATTTTAACCCTTTGATGGCCTGCACCGTTTGAGCTTTGATAAATGGCAAGCACACACACATAAAACGAGCTCTAGTTGGAAACAGTCCAGAACATAATCGTGCCAAAAAATCAGCCTATGGCCTATACGGTAAAAAAATACAACAATACATTATATTTCTCCATTTTTTTCCGTTACAAATTAAGCGTGCATGTTTAGAGGAAATATTTTATAGAACTATGGGGCACAGCAAAAGGTTAAAGGTACAGTCAAATACAATTATAAAGAATATTAAGTACAAAAGCAATGGGCAATGTGTTTGTCAAATGGAACTCTGCGAATTTGTTTGCATTGAATGGAAATTATGAAATAATATTAACATTGCAGTTAAATAATTAATAAATTTAATTAACTTTGTCCTTTTTGTATGTATTTGTTTTTAATCACGGCTATTCATTCGCCAATTAATTAATTGTATATATTAATAAAACTTAAATATTATTATTAATCCAGCTGGAACTGTGATATTTCTTACATACGACGCTCGTTTGCCCAAAAGCACACTTCATTTAATTAAAACAAAAATAAACACACAAAACAAATGCGAGCTTACGTTATTTATTATGCATTTTGTAGGGGTTTTTTTTTTGTCATACCTTAAATGAAAATATACAGCGTCGAATTGACACGCCCTGAAAAAAAAGAAGAAAAAACATTGTGAAACACAGACTCGTTAATTAAAAGTGTAATTAATTTGCACAGATTGTAATTTATTTAATAATGTACTACTGTTGCTGACAACCTTACAATCATAGCTAAAAATCATGCAATATATATTTATGTGTAAAGTTAATATTAACACTCAAAATTTAATGAAAGCTCACACCACATCTTAAGTGTTTCTGACATTTTAAGCCACAAACTTTTACTCACTAAATTCCAAGCAGCCAACAAGCAAGCAGCCTTTAACAAAAATCAATAATGTTACTTTAGCAAACGTTTCCATTGCTAGTTAAACTATTTCGCTTCCGTTGTAGCCGACTTTAGGTTTCGTAAAATATATATCGCAGTTTGCCGCTTGAAGTGCAAGCTTGTCGCTTCCTGTATTTAAGTGTGTATATAGATAGATACATTCTATATATACATATGTATATATATATATACTTGGTATATCTATAGGTAAGCGCGCGCCATTTGCTTGTATCTATATTAGTGCAAACATTTGGCGCAGTTTCGAATTTCATTTTCTCTGTTGAATTAAAAGCAAAGCGCACTACTGAAAGTGTTGCGCAGGATAACGAGAAAATACACTTGGGAAAATTAAATTTGTGAGAATTTTTAAAAATATATATTAAGACAAAGAAAGAAAGAAAAAATACGACAAACAATTTTGATAACTTAAACTGAATCTTTTTCCGGAAAGAAAGTAACAAAATATATTTGTATTTTTATAAAAATAATGATTTCACTTCTTGTTTTAGTTTATTAGTATCGCATTAAAGTCATAAATATTGTTTATTTAGTTGTCAACGATTTCATATATTTTCTTGAGTGCATATTTCAAAAAGTAGTCAGATGTGTAATATGCCTCTCGTGTAGTACATATAAATCAAGCAAGGTACGAGACTTGAGTTAACTTAGGGAAACGGAGGCTGTTGCATTAAACTTAAACTCAATTTCTTCTCTCTATTTCTTTTTGGCTGATTGAAAGCCTTGAAATGTTGGACTTGCTTGGTAGGGACAATCTTTGGGTGCTCTGTCTGTCTCATCGAATGGCGCGCTTGCATCCTTCCTTTCGACTTATGTGCACAACTTGTTTCCGCTTCCTTTGCAGACAACATTTGGGTTTGGCCTGGACTTGGCACAGTCGCCATTTTAGCTTTACACACTTCCGTTGCACATGGGCATGTGTGTGTTTGGTTGTTTGTATGTGCGACCTACTTGTGACATTTCGACTTCGATTTGATTGCCAACAAAAATTTGGTTTTCTGCTTTAAATCGAAAATAACTAAAAACTAAGTTTGCAACATAACGACATTGACATACAAGACAACCCTTATACTAGTCTCTGTAGTTGTTCTCTTTTTTACCACTTAAAATTTGCTTAATATAGAAGATCAGACTACTGTCAGTGACAAATCATCCATGTAACCACATGCAAACTTACACACGCACACAGAGAGGAGTCATTGACAAAATTTGCATGCTTGCTGCAAGCATCAAGTGATTATTTTTGAGAAAAATTGAACTTAGTTATGGGCCGCTTGACACATACACACACAGATAGATATAGAGAGAGAGAGAGAGAGATAGAGGAGTCTGTCAAACGTTTTTCCAGCCTAATGTATGCGTTGCAGTAAATAAGAATGTTTTGTGAGACAGAACGTGTTATCCTTGCAGATGAAAAACTGTCTACCACTTTGTTTTTCTCCACACAGACATGCATTTTCAATTTGCAAGTATTTACTTGTGTGAGTGTGTGTGTGTGTGTGTGTGCTTGCGTGACTGGCATGTAAGCCAACTAAACCGCAAAATTAAGTTTAAGTACATATTATGCTACTTGCGTATTTGCCTTTTATTGATTGCTTTGCATTTAAATCATTAAATGAAGCTCCTGCTAATTGCACACACTATGCAACCGTTGAACAAACACAAGACATATATACATATGTACAGTGGGGTATGATAGAAGTGAACTTATCTTATCAGGAAGTTTTCACAATGTACTGGTTGTTTTTTTCTATCAAAGTTGACGTTTGATTAAACTAAAAATATTTGCAAGATACTGTATACTATATATTTAATCAATATAGGCTTCCTTTTCGTGTGTTTCCTTTATCAAGACATTACTGTTTAGACAACAACAACTTTCATCCTTTTTGCTGACCCTGCTCATTAAATCATATGCGTTGATCCGCACAAACAGACCACAAATTAAACGTTGGAAATTCTTTACAAACAAAACGGCAAAAAAAAAGTTTACAAAAAGACAACGAGAGCTAAATATGCAAATCAATTTAAACCTGCAGAAAGTTAAACAAACAGCAAAAACTGTAAACAATACAAAAAAAAATTAAAGTAATTTGTTTCACATGTCTTCGATGTTGAAACATAGCTAGAAAATCAATGTTGAGAATATTACATTTGGTTCTTACATACTAATTAATAAAAAAAATAAGCACAAGCAAAAACACGTTTAAGATCAAATTGCATCAATTAGAGCGACAAAGCTGTGATTTTCATGCGAAAATGTCATAAAAATGTGTATCAAGACAAGAAAACGTAAAACAGATAAAAGTAAATTGATTTTTTACGCGCCATAGAAGACGACATTGCAGCAGCATCAGGAAACAAAGCCGCAACGCTGCCAGATGGGCGAAACGATGAAGAACAGCGGAAATAAGACCAAGAGCCAAGACGAAATCGAGCGAAGCAACTATCTTGGAGCCATGTAACCAGAGACAGGAACTGGACATGCGGCGCGGAAATGTCCTGTATAAAGTGTGCTACAAATGTTTCACGACAGCAGCAGCGAACTGGACTGCCAAGATGAGAGAGGGCAGGCGCGAAGAAGTCTGGGAAAAGTTCAAAGACGTCGCCGGTCGGGGCAACAAAAATAAAAAGAGAAGACAGAGAAAAAGCGGAAAATTGAATGCCCAGCTAGTCCAGCACAGCCCAGTCAGGATGATGGCTATTATACTTTATGCAAATGCTGTGGCAGCTTTAACAACCCAGGGCGTGTGTCCAGGGGCATGCAACATCAGCAGCCCCCTTTAGCCCAGCCTCAGCCAATTGTAGCTTGGTCCTTCGTCCTTCCTTATTCCTGGAGCCAAGCTGAATCAGTGGTAAAAAAAAACACAGAAGATATACCAACCAACCAAAGCTACAATCACATACACCATGCATTTTAATTTAATTAATTTAAATTCTTAATGCGATATCTTATGTCCGCCTGCGCAACAACGCAACACTGCCTCCAACTAAGTATGTGGCCAGCGGCACTTTTTTGAAGCCGTTTAAAGCCGCTTTTCACAGTATATATAGTATATTTTAAATGAGGTTGCTTCTTTTTTATTCTCTCTGCTCATTTTTCGCCGGCGCTGCAATTGTTTAATGTTGCGTAAACAATTCTTAGGCGTGAAAACGGCCGAAGAGAGGAAAGCAAGAGGCTGGGCACGATGAAGAGGGGAACAGACTGTAACGGCACGGAAACTTGACTGTCGAAGTCATTAGAGGCATTTTCCAACCAATTTCATTTGAAATGTTTCTCTACAAATTTTGAAAAGCCGCAAAATGGAGCTACGTATAAGTATAAACAAAAAACATATGAGACAAACTTTATCAAAGATGGGCATATCCGTACAATGAACAACCGCAAATATTCGTTTTTTATGAGTTACATTCACTCATTACTTTGATATGCAATAAACGCAGAAACGAGAAAATACTGAAGATAATTTTCTAATAAATATTTTAAACAAACTGAACATATCATTTTAAAATATTTTTATATTGTTTTCTGTCAATTTAAATTACAAAAGCTTTACGAAATCGGAAATGGTAGCCAAAGCTAAAATGAACAAAAACAAGTAGCTTTCGGCTTCGCCGTTGGCATAGACCGCATTAACAGCAGCTAAAAAAGTTAATTGAAACGCCAAAATGAGAATCAGAAATTGCATAATTATACAAAAAATGAGGGAAAAAAAGATTTAACTAGGCAAAAACAAAAACGGGCTTAAAATGCAGCATACAGTTTCAGGTATAATCCTACAATTGGCTCAGTGATGCCAGGAGCACATAGTACCAACACAAAATAAAGGGCGTAAATCAAACTGGGATCAGCACGACAAGCAAATGAAGTAACTGTCAGCGACAGCGAACTTACCTTGAGCATCAGGCATCAACCGCAGTAGCAGGAAAGCAAATGCAAAAGGCAAAAGGCTTCCTCAAACCATTGACGAACCGGATGCAGAGTAAGCTGCCAAAGTACAGTAAAGAAACGAATCGAGAAAAAAACCATGCGAAATTCCCTTGCAGATTTATGTGGAAATGAAAAAAAAAAAGAGAAAAAATAAATTTAATGCGCTGGGCGGATGGATAAATAATGTTATGCAAATGATATGTGCATAAAAGTCAACAGATTTAGCGAAGCAAGCCACACACACACATAACACATACACATAAATACAAATACAGTGCAAAATGAGTGACAGCTTTCCGATGTGAAACCAGTTAGAAAGATGAATAGATTGACTATCGACAAGTGAAAAACGCTTGACAGGTTCACGCCCTGCCGTGCCAACAGAAACGGGGCTTCAAGGAGACTCCTTTTGGCAGAAGAAGCTCAGCTTGGCAACATTTGCATATGTGCAGATAGCATGTGTGTGCAAGTGTGTGCGAGTGTGTGTGTGCATGCGAGTGTTTGTGGCTGATAGGTGAAAGGCATTCACCGGCTTTTGAATGACATTGCACACTGAGGTTTCGCTCGAATGTTGCAGCTGAAAATTGCCGGGAATTGCTTAAAAAGCCGCCAACGGCTTCTGACATTTTTGTGCGTTTTTTCCTGCTTTCAAGTCGACGGGCGGCGCATCTGAAAGCGGATTTTGATAAATGCTGCGAACTGGTTGAACTGACAGCCTCCTTTGTTATGTCAATGGGCGTGGCCTGGGCGATGCCATAGCAACTTCCTCTCTCCAAAAGAATTGCTGCTAATAAAAAAAAAAATTGGGTAGGTGGCAAAAGAAATTGAGTTGCGCTTTAAAACAGAAAGTGAGTTCCTCCTTCTCCACGCATTAATAATTTCCATGCATTAAATATGCATTTGCAAATAGCAACAGGAAAAAAAAATATATGCAATATGTTGCAAGGGGCAGGCCGATGTGTGTGTGTGTGTGGCAATTTAGCTCGCGGCACTTGGCTCCATATGCATGGAAATCTCAACTAACAAGCAAACAGTTTGCCTGCAAGGAAATGAACAAATTTCTTTCTTTTTTTACCTGTTCGCGCATTTTTTCGAGAATACTCTAGCCAAGAGGTTATTTGACTACCTGTTGTTAAATTAAACAAAAAATAGACATTATACAATGGACAAAAATCTAGGCGCAGTTAAAGTTTTTATATATTAGCAATATAGACTTGCTTTCTTGGTTTTCTAACTGTTATTTTTCTATTTTAAATTTTTAAATAATAAATTAAGTTGCGGATTTCAAGAAATATTTAAGAAAGAGTATGTTATCTTCTTTGTTCCTGTTAAACCAGGAATCTATTTTTTTTCCTTTCTTTTATTTTTTTGTTGTTGCTTTCTCTGTTTCGCCTCGTGCATTATTTAAAAGGCAGTGTGGAATATATATGAAGAAAGAGGAGGAAAGTAGGAAAATGGAAAAAGGAAGAAGGAAAGGTGTTGCGATGTTAAATTGCAGAGGGAAAGGTAAAGAAAAGTAAACACTAAACAAATAGGAAAACATGCAAAGATGATGATCACAAACACACCACGTTATTTAACCACATACACTCACACACACTCGCGTACTCACCACATGTGGCCGAAGTTTTAATGAAACAAAATGTGGCTCTTACTTGTGTATAAGGTTTACATAGGTGTGCACACACATACAATCACACAGGATGGCACATGTAGGTGCGTCTTGTGGGCCAGAGCATTGCCCATGTTTCTGGATGGAAAAAGGTGTTGTGGCATGTAAACTCAACCGCAAAAACCATACAAAGTTGTGTCGAGTGTGCCAACTGCAAGCCAGCCAACGGAAATGAGAAAAGATACAAATACATACAACGTAACGTTGCAATATGCACATGTACATATACATATAAGAATGTGTGTTGATGTTGATGCGTGCAACTAAAATGATGAAGCAAATTCAGCGTGCTTCAGTGCTCCAGCGCGTTGCTTGCAACTGCTGCTGCTGCTAGCTGCTGTTGTTGTTGCTGTTGTGTCCTGTGCACAAATAAAACGACAAAACGTATAAATCTCGCATATGACAATCACATGTCGCATGAAAGTATATAAATGCGGTAATAGGAATAGCAGTGAACAACAATTGTACCGCATCGAATTTCAGAGAACAAAACGAAATTAAACGATATTTAAGCCATCAATGTAGACGCAACTGATTAAAAAAGGCAAAATGCTGGTTTGGGGTATGTGTTTTGTGAGTAACGAAAACATTTAAAAGCTTCAAATTTTATGTTCAATATGGACAGCAGACTGCAAGCGTACAATATCATACAAAAGTACTTGAATCCCTTTTTTTTGAGTGCATTTTGGTTGCAGCTATGGTGTCCAATCGACACGTGTGGCGTTCGCATTGAAATCAAATCAATTTAAAAGTTCTGAACGTTAACCACTGATGATGTTGTTATTGTTGCAGCTGCAGCTGCTGCTGTGGGGGAGGAAAAAATAACCTGTAGCCAAAAAGAGAACGCCTATGCGTTCTATTTACAAATGCAAGCGCTAATGCCACAGCCGCACATTTGCACATACCTGCACCTCATCTCCTCCACACATCCCAGCCACGCTCACTTAGCACAGCACTGTGCTACGTGTGTTGGGTAAAACAACAGAGCTCTGTGTTGCAGTGATGCAGTGTTGCAGTGATGCACTGTAGTAGTATTTGCCTATGAAACCACAGCCTTCAACTGTGCCTTCTCCTCTCAAGCCTGGATGACACTTGAAAGCGTGAGAGAGTGTGTGTGTGTGTGCTTTCGCGATAAATTATTCAAGCAACAACTGCGCTTTTTTCCAAATCGAGTTTCTTTTATGGCGTCGCTCTAGACACCATTTGTGGTTAAAAGACGCGCGCACACACCAAACTTTCTGTGTGTTAATGCATTGTGTATGTTTGCAAAATATTCTCTCCAACACCCGATTTCGCGTGTGACATAGTTCCAGTTATAGTACACACACAACAAAACTTTTGCAACTCATTCTTCAACAACAACAAAGAGGCATGAAGGTACTACTTCGTCACTAAAGTTATTAAAGAAAGAGAACACGCGTCTGGCGACATTCTTGTATCGGGCCATCAGAAAAAAGATGTGGTATATAACCAGATATTCAGAGAGAGTGCATTACTGAAATTAAAAATGCCTTGAGAACACAAAAGAAATAATAATTTTATTTAAAGCTGGTGCAAATAAAAAATATTCTATGAAATAAATTCGCCTTGGGAAAAGCAGAATAATATTTGAATTTAAAGAAATATATTTTGTGTCAGATAACATTTTCTTTATATTAAAAGCCTTTTTCTATCAAAAAGAAATATATGTATATTTGATCATTTTTGGAAGTATTTGTATTTATTTATAATATAAAACTTAGACTTCGAAAAATGTCCTCTAATAATATCTGTATGAAATTCTTTTAAGTGCATTTGCAATCTTTAAAGTGTTCCATACTATTATTTGCATGGTTGGCAACGTCAGCTTGAAATTTGTGCGAGAAATTAAACTTTTTTGCCAGACAAAAACAGCAACAACAGCTACAACAACAAATGCAAAATTCTAGATTTTTCGTTTTTTTCACACTGCCAACACTTTGCAGAGTCTGCAGACTTAAATTGCTTGGGGTGCCTTATGCATTTCATGCATGCAAGTTAATGCTGCCTGCATAGTATTTCAGCATTAAGGAGAAGAACAATATTCAACATACAGCAACCGACGTATGCCGCTTTTGGGTCGCTTGACTCAACTGTCCATTTTATGAGTGCGAGTGTGTGTCTGTGCGTGTGTCGGACGTGATGAGGAGCGAGGGGCGTAAAAACGGTTAGGTCCTTAGTTTTGCATAAAGTCTAGCACCTAGAAATACGAGAGAGAGAGAGAAAGGGGAAAAATTTACAATCACGTTCTGTGCAATAACATAGTGAGAGATATTAGTACTGTAGTTAGTTCGTATTTTGGCAGAACGGAAATGAGTGCTGAGATTTAATGTCACCTGCTGAGTCTTTTTGTCCAACAAAGACACCTATGTTAGTTTTGAGTTAGATCATACAAATGAAACCAGGCGTCCTTAAATACGCCATTGTTTTTTTTTTTTGAAGGAAACTTTTGTGAAATACTTTTCATTTGATTCTACAGATTTAAAAATAAATTATTTAATTATTTTGAAAAAATATATAATTTAAATCGAACAAATCTTTGAAATGATTGATTGATTGCATTGTTTAAATTGCATTTTATTCCCTTACTCCATTGTAAGACAGAGTATGCAAGCTTTATTTGTCTGTAATAGATCTGAAATTAAACAAAATTCAGAACTTCCCTACCGGAAAACGACAGACCGACAGACGAATAAACAGAAATGCAGGAACCTTGCTTCTTTTACTGTGCTTACCTGAAAATTGTCGACAAATTTTACGTGCTGGTGACAAAGGGCAACCGCAGAATGACCAAAACTGACCAAATAGTTGTCGTTTCCTTTTGTGTTGTGCGCCATAAAACGATGACCCGTAAGTATCTCTCCTCTGGAGTGCAACCGCCTTTTCGGACTCGCCTTGCCGTATAAAGGTTAAACGCACTAACAAACACACAAGAAAAAAAAAGCGAGCAGACATCATCTTAGATCTTGGAGATGGGCGTGGGCGTGGGCGTGGGTGTGAGTGGGTGTGCGGGCGTGGGCGTGGAAGGAGCCATGTGTCTGGCCATCATAAAAATTCAAAAAGTGCAGCTTGCACGTTTCTCTTGCTCAAACTTAGGGTAAGCAGTTAGCTTTTTGCTGATGTTGCTGTTTTTACTTTTGAGTACCGGTCTGCCAACAGTCGCCAGTTAGCCAGCCAGCCAGCCCGCCAGCCAGCTCCCTGGGGCGCCTTTAAGAGGGCCAAAGTTTATTGTTGTTGTTGTTTTTGTTGTTATTGTAATCAAATTTGTTACGCTGCGTTGGCGTGCCAGAACTAAGAAATAAAAAAAAAACAGGAAAGCAGCAACAGCAACTGCATGGAGTTCTTCTATATATACTATACGTGAATATATACATTTTAGACGTTAGTTTGGCTCGCTGCGCTCATTTGTCGCCAATGCCAACGGCGGACATGAGTTGGCTGGCATCTTAAAATGTCATTGGAACTGGCTTTAAGACAGCATTTCCTGGTTGCTTCCCTCCCTTCCTCATTCCAAGTACACACCAAACGATGCCCCAAGGAAACGAAAGTGCGTCCAAACAGACTTCTAAAGAGTCGTGCCACCGTTGAGTATGCCACACACATACAAACAAACAACATACGTCGGTATCGAGTGCTGGATATTTATGAGCGTCCTGGGACTCATATGCATGTGTGTGTGTGTGTGTGTGTGTTTGTGTCTGTGCTGAACATATAAAAGTCAATAGCAGCGTGCTATATTTTTATGCTAATTGAAAGTCATTCGAATGAAAACAAATTTTTTGCTTTTTGCCTCTAAGTAGTCGTTGATGCGTACCTTGATAAGGACTCGCCCACTTTGTAAGCACTCACTTAGAAAAATAAGTCTTCAAGAAAAAGGTGTCCTAAATCTAGGCTGTATTATAAATGATACTAAGTTTATTTTAAGATGTTATTTTTTAAGGGGTTAGGGTTACATTTATGCTAGTTTCTCTGTGTGTACCACTTTACCTAAATTTATTTAAATAAATATTCTGACAACATTTTGTTTTAACTTTTAACTTTTTTCAGGTAGCAGCAGCCATTCACTGACCAATGCACAGCAAACAGCTGCGGCTCCTTCCACCTCGCAGGCTGTGCCAGCACCACGTTTTCTATCCCGAGGACACACCTATCGAGCCGTGGTCGGTGACACGCTCGTCCTGCCCTGTCAGGTGGAGAATCTGGGTGAGTAGACCGACCATGACAGAAAATTATGAATTATGCTTTGGGGTTTTTGCGGTGTGAATAACTGAAGCATAATTAATACAACGAAATTAATATTTGCATGCGTAAGTTTGATAACAAAAATTAAGCGCCAACAAAATAGAAGAGGTAGGTGTGTGTTCGTGTGTGTGTGTGTGTGTGTTTGAAAATATATTATGATTTTTATTTTTTGTTATATTATCGACAAGCCGCAGAGGCAACAAATATTATGCAAAATAAAATGTAAATATGTTTAGGCAAAAATGTCTCTCCAAATAAATTTTATAAACACCGTCAACAACGATGGCAGCTCCAAAACCAACAGCTGTCAACAGCTTGTCGTTCGATGTGTGTGTTTGTATTTATCGAAAATCCTCCTATCTCAGCATTCTCTATACACCCACACATCCGTCACAGCCTAACCAAAATATTTATCAAATGACATTTATAAATTTGACGCCAAAAGCACGTTGCATATGTTTACAATCCCACACACACACACACAAACACACACACACATAATAGAGGTAAATAAAATTGGACAATTAACGCCATGCGAAAGCCTCATCTTGATTGTGCTCTAAAATTATTTCAGCTCACTGAAAGCTTCATTTGAACATACCTAAAGTGTAAATAAAGTTTATGCAGCATACTTTCGTGCGTTAGTGTTAATTATTAAGTGTGTAGTTTCAGTAACAAGGCACATATACAGTTCTCAACACTGCTTAATGTTATCCATGTTAGTTAGACTAAATATATTTCGATTTTTGGTACTTAACAGAACTGAAAAATATACTTAAATAATGATCAATAATCATAAGGCTTAATGCCGCTTAACGTGACCTAGTTGTAAAAAGGGGCAAGGGCGAAAGGGGTGGGTGGGGATGAAAACTTTGCCAAGAGCTTTAATTGCTGCTGCTGTTGACAAGCCAATAAATAAAATGCAATTACCCGTTTAAAATGAAAATAAATTGAACATTGACGACAATGCGACCGAAATCTGTGCAGTCTGTCAGCAAAACTCTTTTGTTGTGACACTTTTTATGTGTGTGCGTGTGTGTGTGTGTGTGATCCGCTATTAACTGTAGAGAGCATGAATTTAAAAATAAAACAAATTAACTTTTTCGTAGAGTCAACTAAGAAAAGTTAAGGTTTGTAAATTTCTTAGCATTTAACCTTTAGCTTCCAATAAATTATAATAGCTTATAGTTACTATTTCATAGTGTATGTACAACAAACACAACTTTTATTTATTCTCAACAAAATAATCAAACTAATGGGCAAATAAACAAAAAACAACAACGAAAGTGCCTGTAAAGTGGAATGGGTTTAGGGCAGCGTTAAGTATACAAGTAATATTTTTATTGCAACTGTTTGTCCATTGTTCATTTTATTGCCCTTCTCTCTCAGTGTCTGCCTTTAATCCGTATTAGTATTTAATGACTGCGGGGCAGGGAACGGGTATGGCAAATGTGGCGAGTGTTTGATTGCAGTGTTAAATTACCTATTCGCAATAAAAGTGCCAGGTGAGGGAGGTAAATGCGAAAAACATCGATTAACTGGCACCATTTGAGAATACGAAAAGACAAAGGGAACACACCATTGGAAAAATAGTTTGAAATCCAATTAAAGAAATTAAGTATCAAATGGTCTGTCTATGAAGCCATTCAGTATGATACAAGGCAGCGAAAAAGAAAATGTTGGATTTTTTTAAACACCGAACGCAATAATAACTGCTTAAACTTTCAACATAAAACTACCATTAAAATCCAATCCGTTTTATCATCCGGCTTCAGCCTCAACTTCCCCAAAAAGGTAAATACCAATGAAAAAGGTGTGCAATTTGCTAAGCTGAGCCCTTTTCGAATTCATACGTTAAAATTGAAGAGTTGTAAAATACAATTTTTATTGCTCAATGCATAAAATTGTTTTGGCCCGAGCAGCTTAATAATATCAATAACAACGTACGCACAACCATTAGATTCGCATAACATTTTTGGGACCAGGGGACAAAATGTGACCAAAATAAAACCTCCCCAAAAAGGCAGAAACCAAAATGGGCAACAAACACTTGTATATATGCGCTGTACAGAGAGAAAACTCCGATTCCGATTCAATAATAATCGAAAACAATAAAATGATGATTGTGTGCGTTTAAGTTGACTTTATGAGCGACCAATGAAGAGCGGGAAGTACGGAAGGGAGGGAGAGTGATAGGATGAATGCATGGAATGCTTTTGAGGATATTTTCAATGTGCCAACTTTTATCCTCGTTTCCAATACCCATTGAGTATCTATATGTATGTACGTGATCCCATAATACATACGTATATATATATGTATATATTCAACTACTTTATACAAATGTTTGTGGGCAATTTAAAATGCTTGTCAGAAGCTGTTATAAAGGACAACTTCCGGTTAAATGTTCATTCGAGGGTAATTCAGACTTGTGTGCAAATTATTTAAGATTAAAACATTGATTTACTGATTGGTAAACAAACTTTATTATTAGGTTAAGTTAAGTTTTTGAGTTAATAACCGGAAGACAGCAAATATGTGCTTTTAAGGGTATTAAGTGAGCGATATAAATAATTAAATATTAAATTTCATTATGTTGCTGTGTGTGCAAAATTCAAAGCACCCAAGAGAATAAAGCCATTTAATTTAAACTGCTAGTACTTATGGGAGAAATGACACATTTGTCAATTATTTATGCTTTATCAGTCACAAAAATCAAGTCAATTCACTTGTCGCTTTTGACTGATTATAGAGTATTCCATAGTCTGTTTCAGAGTAACTAAATCGCCAAATACTAGCTTGGAAAGTATATCTTGTTAAATTTCATTTTCTTTTTCTGCCATGCGTCAGAAAGTCTGTCTCCTGGCACTATATCTTTAATACATATTCCACGCGTTGAGCATATAAAATTAATAAATATGTATGTGTCTGTGTATGTGTATGTGTATGATGCGGCATGTAATTCCGTTTAACAAATTCACGTTTGCCTCTTGTGGTATTGGCAATAAAAAACGTAAGTTGTCTAAAATATGCAAAAAGGAAAAAAAATTCGAACAAAAAGAAGGCGAAACAAAATCTGCTGGCAACATCTGCGAAATTATGTCATTTATATGAGCAAACAAACTAAAAAATAGATGAAAACACCCGACACACACACACACACACAATCACACACTCAACAAGAAGGAAGTTTCGCCGGCAATTGGATAGCCAAACAAGAGGGAATCTGTAGAATGTTCACAGCTCAGCAGACAAACAAAGTGACATGGGGCCATTCTAGGCGGATAGCATTTGAGATAGATAGTCTTCTCTCTCTATTGGTGTGTGTGTGTGTGTGTGTGCATAGTGTGTGTCTGTCTGTGTGTGTTTGTTTGTGAAAAACTCCTTGCCTGCCTCAATGTCATTTATCCAGCTTCTTTAGATACGTATATGTATGTATATTTATATAAGTTAGTTGCTGTTTTATATATATATATTTGTATTGTGGCAGTTTTACAATAAATTTTACTAGCTAACAACAAGAGAAAGACAGAACAACATATGCAGTCTGTTTTTGAAACGAAAGTTTACAGCTTCTTTTTGCGGTTTTTGTTTCGTTTTGCAGGCAATTTTATACTGTTGTGGCGCCGTGGCACAAATGTCCTTACCGCCTCGAATATAATGGTAACAAGGGATGACCGCGTAAGTCTGATAGATGGTTATAATTTAGAGATATCCGATTTGGAGCCACAAGATGCCGGGGATTATGTTTGCCAAATCAGTGACAAAATAAATCGTGATCAAGTCCACACCGTCGAAATATTGGGTAAATATTGAACAACAACAATATTAATGCAACTTATTTAATGCTTCATTAAAAAAATATTAAAAAATTATTAAAAATCAATTCAAATAAGTCTTTGATAAAATGTATTGAACTATTAAGAAACTTTACATGCTTAATGTTCCACCTTATAATAGTGCCTCCCAGCGTTCGTGCCATTCCCACATCTGGTCAACTACAGGCTCGCAAAGGTGGACCCATAACCTTAGAGTGTAAGGGTTCGGGCAACCCAGTGCCATCTATTTTCTGGACCAAAAAGGTAAATACCAAACATCGTTTAAGGAACAGTTAATGAACCCAAGAGCAGAGTTTATGCAACCAAAAATCAAGCCTGCCATACATCAAATTCTCATTACCATTGAGTTTACATTGACATAGATAGAGAGAATACCAAACCAAACACTGCATATATGCATATATGCTAAATGGCGTGATTCTTAAAAGTGTACACTGAAATCGTTTCTCATATGCATATGTCGTACATCCATCTATCTTTCTGTAGTTGTGGCCAAATAGTAATTAATGCGTTGCCTAGATAGACATTCAGAAAAGCTGGCCAAATGTCAAACACAAATGACCTACTATCAACTTCAACTTTACAACACAGAAAGTTGGCAATATTTCAATGAAACAACTGCTAGACAATATATATGTGTGTGTGTGTGTGTGTTTCTCGCCTACCTTTTTCGATGCTTGATATTCAAACATTCTGTGCTTTTGCCTTGCTGCACTTTGGCGCATTTGACATTTCCGTTCGATTTGTTTGCCAGCATTTGCTTTGCACTTGACATGGGCCAAAGCTCAACCCTTCTCTATCTGTTGACTTTCAAACGTTTCATCAGACAGTTGTATGTCATTTAATTTCGCTTCAATCTACGCCCATTTCCGCCTCCCCCAAACACACACACACTCAGCCGAATGCAGAGCAGACATCAACACGTGTTCTTTCCCTTTGGCGTTCACTTGGCTCAACCTGCCTGTCTTTCCGCCTTTCCGCCTTTCAAGACAAGACGCTCCTAGATGGAGAACGACTACAAGACATGACTCCCACTTGGCCCTTTGTGACTTAAGTGCTAGAATCTTTTGCTTCCTCTTCAATATGGTTGTGTTCTCAATTTTTGTATGTTTACACACAGTTTTGTCGTTGTGGAGGACAACTTCAGGTTTAACTTTTGCACTGCATTTTCAACAGTCAAAATCTGTCTGTATGTCAGTCCCGTCCTCACTTTCATCGGTTGCCAACTGCATTTGACTTTTAACATTTTCTACTCCACCTCAATGACTTTACTCCTCTTTTTTTTGTCTTTTATTTACCAACTTAGAGCGGCACTGGAAAATCGCCAGCAAGAATTGGGGATGGACCCATCCTCACTCTCGATAAATTGGAGCGCCAGCAAGCAGGTGTATATCAATGCACAGCCGACAATGGAGTTGGTGACCCTGTTACCGTCGATATGCGTCTGGATGTTTTATGTGAGTATAACTTCTGTAAAGAAACAAAAACTTGAGAATGCAACATTCAGTTAGATATTTAATAATCAAAGATATAAGAAGAATAACATATGATGAAAGTGTACGAAGTTAAACAAAAATATAAGTTACAACGTAAGGAAAAAAAAATATGTTGAGGTAGTGACAAGGCAAAAAAGGCACGTTTGACCACATAAATGAAAAAAAAAAAATTAAATATCTAAAAAAAAAAACCGTAAACTGTATACAACCAAGCTAAGGCTCTGAGAAATGTTTTTTGACCAAGAAATTAATTTACTTAATCACTTTTTAAGTGTCTTTATTTAGAGAAATCTCTCACTTGTGTTCAAATAATTAGGAAAGTGTTCTTCTTCGCTTCTTTCTTTAAACAGTGAACTTTAAAATATAAAGCCGGACAAGGCTAACATACATATATCATAAGCACCTACAAATACATACTCATAAAAAAAAAAAAGATTTTTCTAAGGAAATGCAAAAAGTTAATACAAACATGAAACGTTCTCCATTAATGTATTTCCCATTGCAAGCTAAACTTTTGCCTAACCTTTTTTTTTAAATAAAAACGTATTTATATGATGAAATCGGCATTTATGATGGATGTCTTACTGGCTGACAATGCAAACAGATTTAACATAATGATTTTCTCTTTACGTCTTTTTCGTGACTTGTGTGTATGTGTGTGTGTGTGTTTACGTGCGCAGATCCACCGGATATTCAAGTGGAGAAATCGTGGATACACTCTGGTGAGGGATTTGAGGCGAAACTCGTTTGCATTGTTTACGCTGATCCAGTCGCAACGGTTTGTTGGATTTTTTAATGCTTTGTTATCGTTTCATTTTTGTAGTTGTATACACTATATCCAGCTTATATATATATTTTTTTTTTTTTTTTTTTTGTGCTTTGTTTTGTTGTTTTTGTGACTTTTAAGATTGCAATAACACACTGCTCTGGTGTGTTTTATGCAACGACCTCGTTTTTCAGGTCACTTCTTATTTCTGGTTTATTTTTTGATGTTGCTCAACTTTATTTATATCGTTTTTTTATACTTTCTGCTGCAGGTCTCCTGGTATCAAAACTCATTTCCGATACAGACCACTGACAGGCGAATTATGAACACGAGAGCCAATCGACATACACTTACCATACGTCACATTCAGCAGGAGGACTTTGGCAACTACAGGTAAGTGAGCTGAATACAGACAGAAACTTGTGTAGTAGACACAGTAAACCTTCTACGAATGAACTTTTTACTGAAGAACAACAACTAAAACAACAGCAACGTCGACTTAGTCAATTTGGCAACTTTGGCGAAACAACTTTATTTCACAACAAATAGGTGAAGGATGCCCAAAGCTCTACCTGAGAGCTAACATAATCCTTGTCGCTATCCCTCTCTCTCTCTCTCTCTCTCTCTCTCTCTCTCTCTCTCTCGCTTCTCGGTTATTTGTTAGATGTATATAGTTTAATGCTTTCTCGTGTCTTGGCCAATATAAAATGGGCAAACAAGTTTTCCACATCAATGTCAATTTGTCCGAAACATATTAAAGAAGCTGAAGTTTTGCCACGTTGACACAACATTTCATGCACAAAAGTTTTTTTATTTTAGTTTTCTGTTTTTTTTGCCGGTAACAACAAACTAGAGAATGTTGAATGACCCCGAGACCCATCCATTCATCCATTGCCACCAGTCTGTCTTCTCCCAACGAGCAACTAGCTTCTGGCATAGACGTGTTTTCGGTTACTCTTTTGTTGACACTGACTTTTTTTGTCAGCCCCCCTTACTGACATAGTACGCTACAAATCCCACGAGACTTGTCTGGCTAAAGTTCTGATTAGCGGGTTAACTGTGGCAACGAGGAAATACCGCTATGTAATGCAGAGTTTATTTAAAATATTATTTGATAAAAAAAAAACTTGAAATTAAACTTTTAATTTAATGCAGCTGCGTGGCTGATAATTCTCTGGGACGTTCTCGCAAGTACATGGAACTGTCAGGTCGCCCGGGTCCTGCTGAGTTTTATTCACCCAAATGGGGTCGCTCCTCGGACAGCTACAACTTGACATGGAAAATCGACAGTTATCCACCATTGGAAGAAGTGCGACTACTCTATCGACGAGTGTTGGTAAGTGTTCAATTGCCATTGCCCTAATGACTTATTTTACCTCGTCTGCTGACAGTCTTAAGCATGATAATAGTCCAGCTGTCAGAGATTATAACAAATACTTATCATATAATTTCATGCTCTTTTCTCTTTCAACCCTTAGATGAACGACACATTCCAACAGCCTGGCAGATGGCATGATTTTATACTTACACCCGAACATCGTCCAGCCTCTGAGCCCCTAACACATATCATGTCCTATACCATTAAGCATCTACATCCTGGTGCCTATTACGAAGCAATTGTGCAAGCCAAAAATCGTTATGGTTGGAACGAGGTAAGTTTCGACTACGAACATCAAGCGTTTGAACATACTTTATATACTTTATCTTTATTAAATTTAACATGCTGTTCTGTTCTTGGTTCTCTTTAATCTTTGTCTATGCAGGTCAGCGATATATTTCAATTTATTGTGGCCAGCAATAGCATGGAGATTGCGCCCGAGGATGCCGAAGTGGTTGCCAGCTCAAAATCACGTAGCAACAGTGGTGCACTCAGCAGCTTACAAAATGCTTTGCCCCACTGTTTACTGCTATGTGGTGCATTAATGATTGTCTTCGGTTTGCGCAATACTCAATTCAAAAGTCTCCGTTTGGGCTTGGGGTAAGCGGACAATGTCACAGATTTTTCCGAAAATGACGCAATGTATTCGATTGGATATTGGCATTCAAAAAAATACGAATGCGATCTGTTAACTTATTTGAATATTATTTAGATACTCTCAATCCATTTCTATGCTAAACTTTCAATAAGTTAAGTTACTTTAAACCTTAAATTTCTGCCTTTAAATTTAACGCACGTTAACTACAGTAAAACTTAAACCAAAGAGAGCAACACAAAATGGTTTTTGTGCAAAATAAATGTAAAAATTATGCAAAAACTCTTTTAACAAAAAAAAATATATATATATATATTTATATATATATATATATATAGTATATCTACAATGTACATAACTTTTCAAGCATTTTGTCAGCGATTTAATTAGCGTTTAATAGCGCTGGGAAAAAAACAAAACAAAAAGAATTCAAAATGCGACTAAAATAAAACGAGAAATATGAAATGCAAAGTGCGAAATGCGAAATTCAATAAACAATTACACATACACACATACATACATGCATAGATATAATGTACACACATAAATATATTAATAAGTGCTGCAAAATGCCATGATATATATACACTACAATAAGCCGGTCGAACTAGGTCATGTAAATATGCATTAGATATTTGAAAATAATAAATAAATAAATATACTTACCAAATATATACATATGTATATGTATATGTATATCTATATGTATGTGTATGTAAATTAAGCAAACATTATATAGTGATATTATTTAGTTAAAAACCCGAAATGAAAATAAGAGAAAATTCATAATTACCGTTGAAAAGCAAACACAACCGGAAAACCACTGTAAAATTTGTTTAGCTATAAGGTATTTTTTAAAAATATATACACGTATGCATAAAACGTATTCGTATGTATGTGTGTGTATTTGTTTTAATTTTTGGTTCTTTATTTCGCTCAACATAGTTTTATAAGCGCACCACGAACATCAATTTAGAATAAACGTTTTCAATGTATAATTAGGAATTAAGCAAAAAACCATGTTGTACCACCAAATAGCAAAGAAAAACTAAAACTAAAACAAAAACTAAAAACGAAAAGCTAAAACTAAACCCTAATATCAACTACAAATATAACAACAAAAATAAATACACTTACATTTAAATGTGAATTTTCAAGCAAGTACACATACACATACGTAATTTAATAACAGTATCTATATATATAAAACTTGTACTTGTAAGATACTACAACAACATTTGATCAGCTTTCTGCACCCCTAAACATTCTACTTTTAATTTTCGTAAAGCCACAAAAAAAGTAAAAGACAACAAAGCTAAGATTTAATTTAGTATGAGAATTTTGAGAATACAAAAAATTCAAAATAGACAGAAAATAAATGTATATGAATGTAATTGCTATAGCAAATAATTGACAATTTACAGCTGCATCGAATGTTAATCGGAAACGTATGAATATTTACATTAAGACTGTAAATGTAATGACATAAATATTTAACATACTAAATAGCAAATGCAGACATGCAAAAAGTTCATCAAGACGAGTTCTCTCTCAATATAAGGTCGTGGCCATCAAAAAAACCAAATGAAAAACGTATTTACAAACCAAAAACTAAATCCATTAATTACTAACTAACTAGATAATTATGGTGGTCATTGTATGAATATTGCGCATAAGAAACATTAACGATAAACAAACAAACAAACAAAAAAACATCTCTAAATTATTCAAATACAAAATAAAGCATTAGATGTAAAATAAAATATGCAAATTGGTTTTCTTTTTTATTTCGAGGTACGGTAATTTTAAAATCTTAATTTTTGGCCGATGTCAATATGTTTGCTAAGTATTCCCAATGCTTAATTCTTCATTCATATTCTGTCCATGTCAAACTTTACTCAAACACCTTCAAATGATTTATTTCTTTTTGCAGTATCATCAATAGTTACCAAACTCAAAAGGAGCCTTCGTTCTAACAGCTGATTAGCATTCTCAACCATGGCATATAAGTAGTCGCAAACTGTGGGACATTAGTTTGCAACAGTTTTAAGCTGATGTTTTTTTTTTTTGGTGGAGTCTGAGTGGACATCGCATACGTGCCTGGCTTAAATTATAGAACAAAAACTTTTGCATTTGGCCCAAAGTTTATGCATGAAATTTTATAGAGCGCACAACTACTTGAGCTCCATTTTAGAAAAATGCATTAAAAATATAAAAAAAAACCAAAAAAAAGTAAAGACCAAAGCCAAAGAAAGGCCGACGACTGACGTTGGGTGAGATTCCTTGTGCTCCCCTGCCCGTTCCCGTACATTTTCTGTTATTTGAAGTTGCAACACAGCGAACGTCGTTCCACGCTCTTTCATGCCGGTATTTGCATATTTAGTGCAAGGGTATATAAGTATAATTGTGTGTGTGTGAGTGGGTGGGCCGAGTGGATGTCTGTGGGTGGAACAGGAAGTTGAAAATGGGCGCAGCACACTTGACACAAGTTTGTGAACATTTCAAACTTAGTGACCATTATGCATGCAAGTCTCAATATATTTCACATGAATTTTAATGAAATTTGCGTATGCAGCTGGTGCAGCAGCAGCAGCAGCTCGTTCTTTGAAGTCGAATTTCTAGCAAGTCGTTGACCGAACTGTAGTTAACTGGCAGAAAAAAAAAGGACTTGGATTGTGGTGGAAATGCATTAAAAATGTTTCCACAAATCGCATAATGCATAATTGCACTGCCACAAGCGACAATTTTAGCAGGCATTTCGGAGGCGAAAGTTTTTGGCGCATATTAATTAGCTCGTTTATCATTTGAACACTTTTCTGACAGCCAACTCGCGACTCGCAACTCAAGGCAATGTAAAATTAATTAAGTTGTGCTACAAGCCAAACCAAACCAAACCAAACCAAGCCCAAGCCAAAACTCTCTCAACACATTCACATGGACTTCAGATGGATGGCAAAGTAAAACTAACAACTGAAAAGTGAAAAGTGAAAAAGTGAAGCAAAGTGCAAAAATGGAAATCATAATTAATATTGGTAAAAAAATTGTTAAATTGGCAAGGGCAAACCAAAACGTCTGCCAGCAACAATTCACAAATGAGACGCATTGTTTTCTGCTCTTTTGAGTCAGTTACAGACTGACAGACTGACTGACTGAATGACTGACGAGGGAGTCGACAAGCCGAATGCGATTCAAACTTTTATAATTAAAAATTTGCATCTTGCTTCTTTTTCTTCTCTTTTTCGTTCTTTCTTTCCGAGCTTTAGTAAAAAGTAAATGCAAGCAAAATTATAAGGCTACATGAAACAAAAATCGAAAGAAAAAAAACTTTGCGTGCGAATTAAATTAATTTTCAACTGATTTGATTTTTCTTAAAAACTGTTCACTCTCGAATTTAACGCAAGGGAATTGAAATCGAAAGAAGAACATTTAACAAGCTGCACTGGGTGTTAGTCCTGGTAATAATTCAGTGTGCACAATTTACAAGCATCGACCCAGTTAGTCAGTGGCCAACAAAACAACAACTAAAACGAACAGCAAAAGGGCAATGCTATGGCCAAATAAATTTACATAATTTTACAGACCAAAAGCAAAAGCTAAAGCCAAAGCTAAAGCAGTTGAAGAAGTAGAGGAGGCGTCCTGATATTTATGGGCCTCAGCTTAATGACGGTTTAAAATGTTGTACGTTAGACCAGAGCAAAGATCCTCTCAACAACAAAAAAATGAAAAAAAAAAAAAGGAAGCAAATCGACACACACACAAGCATACACGCACACTTACACCCGCAAGCGTTATGCTAAATCAAATCTACATAATTTAGAAGCATGCTGCCAATGAAGGCAGAACCGAGAGTAAAAAGAACCAGACACACACACACACACACACACATTCGTAACGGCCTAGTGTTGCCCCACTCATTTGGGGGCACAAATCAAAAAGGCGGCAGCCTCCAACAGCAAATTGTTTGCGGATGTTAAGAAGAATTTGTACATCAATCGATTTTGTTTGATTTTTTCCCGAGACTGGCAAACTCAAACAGGACAGGCAGGCAGGCAGGCAGGGACCGTAACGTTCGTGACGTTAGCCGCTTGAGGTTTACATAATTCATAGGCATTGCTGGTTGTGTTAGATTGAGTGGTTTTGGGCTAAGCAAAAGTGATGGTTGGTGTGGATTTCTCTTCTCTTCGTTTTTTTTTCGCTTTTGTTTTTTAGCTTTTTGCCTGATTGCTCACAGTGGCAACACATTTGACGCAGACGTTGCAGCAAATGTTGAGTAAATTGAATAAATAAATACTTGAATAAAGTTAAGTTATAAAATTTAAAGCCAATATCTATTTGTCTGGTAGACAAAATGTTCTTCGTGTGATTAGGCTATAACTTAAGCGTAAATTTAACTAAGTTTACCAAAAAAAATGGTGAGTAAATAGAAAACTCAATTAACCACAGATAACTCAAAAAAATAACAATAGAACCCAACTTAACTTTAAATTCAAATAAATATTAATTCTGTAATGGCTAATGCTTTGTTCCTTTCATTGTTGAAGTCTTTCTTATTGTTGACCAACGCAGCATGAAGAAAGAATGGAAATGTACAAATAGAAAAGTCTCAAAAACAATTTACGAAAGTTGGCCACAGTTGGACTGTGCCAGTCAGATTTGAATTATGCTAAACTCATGTTGATAAAAATATGTGTGAGCGTGGACAAAAAACAGGAATAGTACAAAAGTGAGTACCATTAAAAAAAAAGTGTATATAATAATGCCAAAGCAACAGCAATACCCGGAAAAAAAATTATATATAAATAAAGAAAAAGCAGCGAAAAAGAGAGAAAGAGAGCAGAAGCGGAGACGCCACTTCTCATCGCTGACGGCAAAGTTCAGGCAGAACAAAAGTTTATCTCGTACTTTGTTTGCGTATACAAAAGGCCAGCAATAGATGTGGCAGCTTAGTGGGGGAAGCGAAGCAGAGTTTTACACCCCATTCCCCATCTCCGAACATTTCACTGACAATCGTTGCATAAAATTCAGCGCAGGATCATGCGACGGAAATCGTTGCGTTGCCTTCATTCTAAAACAATGACTCTAATGTTTTGTTGTTCTTGTTGTTGTTGAAAGGAACGCCAGGTGGTAAGCATTGAGTAAAGCGTTTTCTTTTCATTAACATAATATGCCAGAAACACCCAAAGAAGACATCCTTAAATTCATGTCCAAAGCAGCTAATCCTTTCGGTTTAACATTCATCTTACAGTTTGGGCTTTTCATTACACAATTACAATTTCTCTCTCCCACTTTCTCTCTATCTATCTCTCTCTCTAACTCTCTATCTCTCTCTCTCTCTCTAACTCTCTATCTCTCTTTTAATTCTTTGGGGAGGCCATGTTAAATTATTTACAACACCAAAATGACTTAAGCCGTGTGCCTTTGTGGTTTTTCATATTTTATGTTTTGCGGTTAATCGTCCCGCTCTCTCCGTCTTGCTCTCCCTTTTTCTCCCTCCCTCTCTCGTTTGCAATGTCACGCTCACTTCCGCGACTTTGCCTGAGTGGTGCACATTTGGCAAGCACATTGCATGCTTCACCTTGCAGCCAGCAAACAGTTGACCAATGGCAGCTTATCAGGCGAGAACATGTTTCTACGGAATTTCATTAAGCTTCAACTACGCCCCAACCCAACCCAACCCAACTCAACACAACAGCCCTCCCCCCTGTTTTTTATGTGACCCACGTCACCATTGTTATTGCTTAATGTCCGGTTGTTGGCCCCACTTTTTTACCCCCCGTTTGTGTTGTTGTTCTTTTGGTTGTTTTTTTTTTATTTGGTGTGCCGTTATTTGTCGTTTGCGGGCCGTGGTAGCTAATGGCGTTAGTTCGTTAGTCGTTGCGATAAGATTTAAGCCAACTTGCAGTGTGGCAATATGATGATTGTACAACGATTGCATATACACATAATTCTTAATAATTTGTTAATGCTGTAAATCAATTGTTAGCCACAAAAGTTTATTAGACTGCGACATGTTCAAGTTGCCATTAAGATAAACAAAATAAACAAAAGAGGAGGCAGGTAGCAATTATTTGTTGACGATAAAATATATTTATAATATTATTTCTTTCCTTGAATATTTTACTTATACTCCAAGAAATCATAGCTAGTACAGTAATAATACTTGAACAATAAGAGAAGAATATATTATATATTCTTTTTATATATATTAATATATTATAGAGCATACTTAATCCCTCAATATTTATATAGGCTCCCTCCTTTAGGCTTAACAACAATCATTGTCTTAACCAGATAGGTATATAAATGTCTATCAAAAGACTCACGTTTACCATGTTGTTGTATAACAAACATTGATGCATACAGAAAAATTTGTTTAGATTTGTCTACATCAGATGCTGACTGGGAGCGAAGGAAGGGTGGTTCAACGTGTGTAGAACTCAGTGAAGTGTCTTGTAATTGTTGTGTATATGCATAAGTATATGTTGTTAAGGGAAAGAGAGAGCGCAAGCTGTTACTCAATCAATGCCGCAATCATGGCCGCTTGTCACGACAGAATCTAATTCGAATTTAAGTTCAGCCAAGCGGCTTACACACACACACAATATACAACGAGTACAATCCAATCGCATAAAAGTCTGAAGCACTGTACGTCTGTCGCGAGTCTAAAAAAAACCACACGCAACTGTCACGACACGAACTTCGGTTCTCCCCACCCACACCCCACCCAACGACAAGGCCGTGGAAACCATCATTCACATTTAAATTAACATTTCCCAGCAACGATTATCCTAATTGGGCAGCTAGCCTAGGCTAAGCATAACCATCTAACTAACAAATATACAAACAAAATGTTTGTAAAATTTGCATTAGTTGCTTCACATTTGTTAAAATGTATTTAGTTTATACGTGTATAGCATTTTTGAGGGCACACGCGAAATGTTTCGAAAATTAATTTGCCAACCAACCAAAAAAAATAAAGCACAAAAACGAGAGAAATGTAATGAAGATTAATCAAATTAGCATTTCATACAAAATGCCAAGATATTACCATCGTTATGGCCATAATTTGTTAAGCTGCTTTGACTCTCAATGTCATAACAATAGTTACCCAATAAAATTATAACGAAATACGCAATATATTTTCACTGCCAAAGCAACCAAGGAAATGTTTCTCCTACAGAAAAAATCTAAAGTGGCTTCTTGAGTGTAGTTTAATATTTTATTTCGTGCTTAAGAGCGTGTTCTGTGTTCTGTATTTTAAAGTTGTGTGCTATATAAATAAGATAAAGCTATTTGCCTAACTTTTATGTTTGTGCAAGCCGCATACAGCAAGACGTATCAGAAAAATGTAGCGGAAACAACACAAACCAAAGAATGTCAATGCTCTTTTTAATACCCTGAACCCATTGAAAATGGGTAAAAAGGGTATAATGGTTTTCTGCAAATAAAACAATGTAACAGGCAAAAGGTAAGTATATATATTCTTGATCAGTATCAACAACCGAGTCGATATAGTCGTGTGTCCGTCTTCGTGTATGCACGCGTCGATCTCAGAGACTACAAAGGCTAGAGACTCCAGATTTGGAACTTAAGCTCGCCTAATCCCTAGGCGGAACAAGTTTGTTTAAAATGTTCGATACCTCTACCCGTTTCCGATATACACATAGGATTAAAAACAACAAAATCTTAAATATGCAAAACTTTGAAACATTAGACGAAATATTGACATTTTGTGAAATTATTATTGATATCGGTTGAGAAACACCGAATATATGGAACATTGAAGTTAAGAAAAGTATGCACTATACTTGTACACACACACACACGCACATACTTTCAAACACTGACTGTACGCGTAAAGTACAGGGTTCTGGGTATCGTCTAGTTGGGATTTCTCGACTAGAGCTTTCTTACTTGTTTTAGTCAAGCAGAGTCAATAACAAAGTCCTTGTCCAAAAATGTTTTGTTCTATTTTGTATTGTGGGGGGTGTGTGTGTGTGTGGGTGTGTGTATGTATAGCTCGCAAGTCTAGTCTCGACGCAAAGGTTCAATGTAATTTAGAGCCCCGTCTCCAAGCAATTTATTTGTTGTTTTGTCAAAATCAAAATCAAACACAAAACGCGGTGCACTGAAGCAAAGGTCGCGTCGTCGCCGCCGCCTTCGCTGAAGGTGACAACAGGGCTAACAAATGGACATGACACGCATACTTAATATGGCCTAAACACATGGCCTACATCTAGTTAGGGTTTCCACTTTCCCTTTTTAGTGGTTTCAGTCTTGAGGTTGGGGAGGGGGAGACGCTGTCACGTCTGAATGCTTGTTATGATTTTGTGCTGTCCCTTTTTGTGATTTTATTGTCAGGAGATATATTCACGATATGAGATGACATGATGTGTGAATATGTGACACATTATTCATGATAAGATTTTGTTGTCTTGCTTGACGCTGAAAAATCTCTAGCGTGTGTGTGTTTGTGCTCTGATTTTGATGAAGCTTATGCGTCGGTGTTGTGTGAGTGTGATTTTGAGTGTGTTTACAAGAGTTTTTTTTTTTGTTTGTCAAAAAGTATATGTTAAAGTAAATATCTATTATTGTTTTTCAACTGTTCTTTATTGATCCAACCTACTCGTGCATAACCTATCCCATTTATCAGCATAGCCAACTTAACAACAGTTGGAAAACATTTCGAACGAAATACATAGGATAATTAGACAAGCTTCAATTGTACAGCTTAATGCTGTGGCAATGAAAAACGCAAACGCTAATGAGGCCAATAACTCAATTGTGGCCAAATAAATCAGTTGGGATACGAAACAAAAACGTCCTTAAACGTTTACACACCATTTAAATCAAAACTAATACCCAGTCTGAGCTTTGCAGGACACCTGCTTCCCCATGAGCTGTCCCCTTGAGTTATACTCCCGCTGTTTTCTCCTTGTGAGTGCTTCGCTGTGTTTGCTGTGTTTTGCACTGTTAGCCAAGTTGAAATCGGATCGTTTTAGTGACCGACTCAAAGTTTCCAACAAACTTTTTAATTGCAAACTTCAATTACAATTAATGAGCAAGAGACGAACCAGAACCAAAAAAAAAACACTTCAACATGAAGGGCAGCAATGGTTACCGATAGAGAGAGAGAAAGAGAGAAATAGACATATAAATCGAAAAACTCATTTTCACGGTATTTTTTGTTAATCATGCATTAATTGCATTAAAAACAGAACACAGAATTAAACAAGCTCAACAAACTTAGAGATAGTATCTTAATTGGTGTTTAAATCAAATGGAGAATATACTTAAAGTATTTTGAAAAATTAATACATATATACGTGTATGTTATTAATAAACGATAGTCTTTTACAATAAAAGTGTAAAAATAATTCTAACTTAGTTACAATAACTTTAAATTGTTTCTCGTAGCCAATACTTCATTCTGTCATATGGGCTAAAATGTATTGTGTTTTTTGTTTTCAGCTTTCTATTGTTGTAACCGTATGTATGTGTATGCAAAAATGTGGTATAAGTAATTTGCGACTCATATGGCTGCAAGAAATTTCCAATTTCGTTTTAAATCACTTTTCCAGCCACGATTCTATTCAATTTCGCCAAACACCAGCCAATAAAAATAACAAAAATAAAACAAAGAGTGAAAAAAAATACAAAGTTGTCCTTCTTTTATGCATATAGTATAGTATACCATTTAACGGAAAGGAAAAAGGAAACGATGTGAATGCAAGCACGACAATGCATGTGACCAAATGTTAAAGTCAAATTCAAAATGTTTTCACCTGAGACACTACTGTACAGGTATACCACATTTATTATACTTTACAACAAAACAACCAACATTGTCGCGACAGTCTGTCGCTTCATCATCAAACAAACCGCAATATGTGACAACAACTTTGCATGTCATACCAATATTTGACTTTTTGCACTTCGTGTTTCGTGTCAGCTAGTTTGCTCTCTCTCTCTCTCTATATTATATCAAAGAAATATACATGCGCATCCTTTTCCACCTTGCCACACTTTGGTCGTGCGAGGAATATTCTAACTATTCCTTTGTCAAATAAGTTTAACGTTGCATGTACAAAAAGTCTTAACAACCAGATTCGTAATAGAGAAGGAACTCAATATTGATATTATTTGCACACAACGGAAACAAAGCAGCTCAATTGAAAATAAAACAATGCTTATTAATAACTCAGTTCAAGTGTGTAAATCATTTGTCAAATATCTAGAACTTGGTACACTTTTGACTTGCAAATAATCACTTCTCGCTGTTAACAACAAATTGCATTTTCAACATCTGAAAATCAGCCCGTATGTAAAATCCTTTGCTGAATCAACAACATACAAAAAATAAACCCGAAAGCTTCTACAAATAACGTTCACAAACTTTTTGAAAAGGAAGTTTCGAAAAGCAAACTTAGCGATTTTTAAGAATTATATGAATAAATTGGTACACAGTTCAAATCATAAGCAAAGTGTTGCAAGATCTTTTAACAATCCTTGGAAAACGATTAACCTTTACAATGAACCAAAGATTTTTGGAGACCATTCTTGAGCTGTGAATAATTGGTAAGTGGAGCCGATGTTCTACTCTTATTAGATTAAAGCTCATTGTTGTTGTTGTTGTTGTTTCGCAGCCAGTTCAATAATTTGTGTTTTCCCTACTGCCAGCTGGCAGCTGCCAGTTGCCAGTTGCCAGTTTGCCCTTTAGCTGAGCGACAATTAAAACAATACCTTAAGCAAATACAGCTCGGCCAGCAGCAGAAGCAGGCTCAACTGTGCCGAGGACCCATTGTTGATCATGTGTGTGGGCGTGGGTGTGTTTGTGTGTGTGTGTGGGTAAGCAATGGCAAATGGACCAATGTGACGTATACGTAATATTTCATTTCACTTGTAAAACACAGCTGGGTGCTTCCAATTATGTGTTTGTGTGTGTGTGTGTGTATGTGTGTGAGTGAGTGTGCGTATGTTTACTTTACGATTGGTATTGGCATAACAAAGGTAAAGTTGCAACGAAACGCCTACAAAGGTTTACGTTTACGTTCAACACCGTTATTTATTTAATTGCATTCAGTTTGCGGTTAATTGTTAAACAATGGCCAAGCGCATTGGGGCACACACTCATCCCATTTCGTTTTCATGAAAGGAAAACCTTAAGAGGACTAGGAATGAGTTTTACTACGTTCGCTCAGCTGGTCAATCGAGTGTGTGTGCGTGTGTGTGAGTGTTTGTTGTGCAAACAAATACAAATACAAGTGCGGTTTTAATTGAACTCAAGTGGCACGTCCTGCCTCTGTGCTGCGCATTTGCTTCAAGTGCCTTCTGATTTTAACACGTGCGCAAAAAGTGCCAGAACCTCATGACCCATGGCCAAATAATTAAATTAAAGCAATATACATACATTGAACATACGAAACGTAATTATTATAATTTAACTAGAGAACCTTACCAATAATAATCAGTAGTAAGTAGTCTAGGCATTTGTGACAAAATTCCCAAATAAATTGTGCTGTAGCCGATTAAAATAAAGCAAATAACAATTTTCGTAAACAAATCAGTTTCACACTGACACAGCCGAGAAATAACAATAAACTCAATATGATATGCAAAATTAGGCAGGCATTCCAACTAGTTTGTAATTGCTGTTATCGCCACACGCGCACACATTCCGGGACTGACCATCTAAAATTTCCATTCAAATTCAATGTGATACAATTTGTGAACATTATTAAAGGGGCACTAATCGCCGAAAATTGGTTGGGCGTCTGTGTTTGCATGCAATTAAATTGGTGGCTAACGTGAATCAAGATACAAAATACACAAAAATACATGCATAAGTACTGCAGGTACTACAACCAGCTACCAGCAACTACACAGATACACTCAATTCAAACTCAACACACATTTACACACAAAATTGGGAAAACGAAAATGATTACAAGCGTTGGGCGGTTATACACTGCTGCTGTTGCTATTGCTGTTAGAGCTGGTACCATAATCCATTGAACACGTTTAGGGGTCCTTGGGGGCTTTAATTTGCCACCCACTTAAGGATATGGCAACCAATTGGAAATCGATTTTGTTGCTGCTGCTGCGGCTGCTGCTGCAGGTTTTGTTGTTGCTGTTGCTTTTTGTGGTTAAGCACAGCATGCGAATTATTAATGTTTTTTTATCGCCAATTCAATTCGATCGCGATTTATTTTATGTTATTTATTTTAGCAATTAGTAACGCAATTTAGTGACCACTGAACTGCAAATTATAATCACGTTCCTCAACAACATTGCATATTAAGTTGAAAATGTGTCCACATTTTAACACAAATTTTTGCATATTTAAGCTGTTGTCAAGCACGATTGCATATAAATGTTGAAGCACTTGAAGATAATCTCAACAGAAAGCACATCGTGTGAAATGGAACGGATGCACTACCTTGCTAACAAACAAACACTTGTGTCAAGTGTCGATTCTCGTTTCCTAGTCACCTGCCAACAGTTATGTGCAAGCTTAGTCGAAATTCGATTCTATGCCATATCGAAATCAAGATTCCTGTGTGTTGGCAATGAAAATAAATTCCATAAAAAAACAAGTGCATAAAAGTTATCAAGTACCAAAGATTTGCAAAAAGTATTTACAGTGAAAAAACAATTCGGAGCAATTGTATGTGCTATAAATTCAATAATAAGAAGAAAAAATTTTAAGAACTGGTTAGACTTTGAAATTCAACGAGTATTTAATGATAATGCCCTGAATATTGACTAAAAATTCATAAATTAAGTCAACAAAATACGATATAAAACTTGACATTTATTCATAAATATCTGAATAAAGTCTTTTTAAAAATGATACCACAATAATACAACTAAGTTTACTTTTTCAAATACAATATATATAAAATCCAATTGAATGCTCCTTCAGTAAGTACAAATGTGTTTATTTTCTTTGCTGTGCACTCTCAGTTAAAAGAAAACTCTTCTCTTTGCGCTGCCAAAAACTAAACGAATAAACACACACACACACACACACACATCGGCGCGACAGCCATTGGCAAACGAATGCTTATAGCACTAATTTTATTTATTGAGCTTACAATATCAACAAAAAAAACATCAACAATAACAAAGACAAGAAGTGTGTATGAAACTTGAAACAGCAATTGGGTGGTGGAGAAGGGAGCAGAAGCAAAAAGACATAGATAAGAAACATAAAACTTATACGACATCTAGCAAAAGAAAAAAAAAGGCAACAAGCTTTGGTGAAGCAGTTGGGAATCTTGTGAAAATGTGTCACTTCATTCATATCCTTATTCGCGCACTAACACATCCCTAGACTAAAGCACAAGGAACAAGCAAAAATGGGCCAGAGAACAAGACAACTTAAAAACACCCTGTACTTACTGTATTTACGTTAACTGGAATAGTTCATGAAGAAAATTTTGAACAGAATAGAAAAAAAAACTTATTCAAATGTCAAAAAAAAAATGCCAGCCAATGTATCGTATATTCTCTATTTGTTAGGGTATTTTAATCTTGCTTTACACTTGCTTAAAATTTTAACAGACTGCTTTGAAGATAACTAGTATATATACTATATGTTTTTTGTCACTAAATAATTTTTATTACTGTCAATTTTTGCCTGTGCTTTAATATTAACTTGAACGAGATTATGATCTGTTTATTGGGCTAAGAAAAACAAACTCGATTTAATATATATATGTACGCTGCATAGACATATGTATTTAGGTTGAATGTGATGTGAAATGTGTCGTTGCTGATAAGATGATGTAATGAGATAAACATAAATGAATAGCATTGTTTTATGGCGTTTAAGCAAAAGTCCTTGATACACTATTTAACTATTCGTAAATGTTGGGCAAAACCACTTTAACCTTGATACACACACACATTGAATGCTGTTTGTGTGTGTGTGATGTTGAACTTCTCACACCATCATCCGAAAAGAGCAACAACAATTGAGCTCATTTCCGGCGGAAGTATCAGTGTTTGGCAATTTCCGGTCTGCTAGTGCTTTCGCATCAGGGTTTTTCTGAGATGCACAGCATCTGCTCAACAAATGGCAATAAATGTTAATACTTATTATAGGCACATGACTTCGGGGAATACCGGTCAGCAACTTATTGCCAAGAACATCAACAAAAACCAATAACAACAACAACAACAATAACATAAGCTCTTGTCATCAATTACTCGAAGTGAAATTAATGCCAAGTTCGTCGCCTTTGTTTTCTCGTCCGCTCACAAATTTCCTTTGTTTGGTTGGTTCGGTTAGTTAGTATATTCATTAGTTTGGCATAATCATGATCAATAATCTTATGTTCTTGTTCATGAGCATGCAAACGCAAAATAATTTTGACAGCTCTTCGATACAATTAATTTCAATTATTCAAATAGTTTAGCTGCAATTGCAGTAATCCCACTAAACATCCACAAAAGCCAAGAGAAAGAGCAGCAGCAGCAGCAGCAGTAGCCTCAGTGCACATTTATTATGCTCCATTGATAACGTCATGAACATATAATTATTATTGTTCTCAGGCAGAGAAAGCGCCTCATTGCCTTTGCTGGCTGAGCATTTATATTATATTTATAGTAGTGTTTTCATATGTTGGCTTACGAACAGAATCAGCAAAAGCTATAGAAATTTATGTTATTTGTGTATCATAATACTCTAAATGACGAAGATTAAATTCCCTTGCCAGATATTGATAGTTGCTGTATTTGATGCGATTCGTAAGACAGCAATCAATTGTATTTGTTGTCGAAATGGCATTCAAAGCACAACGAAAGTGGAGAGCTATAGCTATATAATCGGAAATGCCATACATAGTTTTATTACAATTTACTAGAATAGGGTATAGCATAACAATTCTTAAAACAATACAAATAAATACAATTTGAATCGAATGTTTGTTTGGGTTTGTTTTTGTCTGAGGCGCACTGTCAAAGGTTATCGCCAGTATTGATAACAAATCATTTGAGAACACTTGGCTGAGTCTGCGGCAAGCTCATTTCCAAGTCGACAGCTCTAAGCGAAAGCAATTCAAAAAAAATATGAAACTTTTGCTAATACTATTAACGCTATGTGCTGGCATTTTGCTAACTGCTGCAGAGGGTGGATTCCTTAGTCGCCTGCTGCATCGAGATACAACTACAACTACAACAACAACTTCAACAACAGAGAAATCACACAGATCACTTTATATAAACAACAACTTGCCAGATCTGGAACCGAATTGCATTGCCCATTATGCTTGCAGCAAGAAGTTGACAAATGTGCCAGCACCTCGTCCCTGTGTTAGATACTGCCTGAAGCGCACCGATTGTCCCAACAACGTAAAGATACGTGCCAAAGCCAATCAATGTGTGGAACTGGATGAGAGCCAAGTGTTGTCGGAGTACGAATCAAGCACAATAAGACCATCAACAACGTTGGGTGGTACAACCACTGAGAAAATCATGGAGGTGGCCATGATTGATTTTCCCTGTCAACCTGGCTTTCTGCCCGACAGTCGTGGACGCTGCCGTGAGATCTGGTGAAAAAATTGACTGTTAAGCTGTGTTTTTTTTTTTTTTGTTTTTTTTTGCACACTCCAATTAAGAGTTAATAATAAAGCTTAAAAGAACAAAACATCTTTGGAATGTGTTTTATGTGTTGTGTCGTGCAGCTCAACTATTTTGTCTAAACAACTCAAGGGACACAAAACCCATAAAAATAACTAATTTACACGAACAAATAACTATGTGATGTTAAGGCATGTAAAACTTAACTATAAACTGACCGCAGATTAAGGCAACACCCAGGGAGTAAGCATGTTGTTAGTTAGTGTCTGTATTAAACATTACCAAATGACAAGGCGTAGACAAAAACTAGACTTGAAAACAGTTTCACATCACGTGTTTCGAACACATTTCGAGGCACCAAAAATGTTAATATGGTCAGCTTAATATGACCAAGTGAAATTTTATGTGTCTTCGTCATGTTAATTGTTTAGTTTGTTTTCGTTTCTTTCGTTATAACTCACAATTTGAACGCAAATAAGTTTTATTAATTGACTGCGCAGAGCTGTGAGCCGAAACTTTGTATTTCTGACTTCATTTGTGGTTCATTCTTTTTGTTTTCTTGATTTTCGCTTCCGTCAACGACGACTTTACCCGTTGTGCTAGCTGTTTATGGTAATGAGGCTCAGACCCCGAAACACAGCCACGCCCCTAATACGCTGCCTAGCCCACCTGTGTGTCTGGGCAAACTGGCGTGGCATTTGGAAATTAAACCGCACCGCACAGCCCTTAAAATTTTATAACTTAATTTTTGCGTTTTCTTTCTCCCTCTCTCTCTCTCTCTATGTGGGTTTATTTGTGTTTTTTTGTTTTTTTTGCTCCGTGCTGCTTTTGGCATATTTGTGAACTTTTTGATTTGATTTTCGCCTTCTGCTTTTTACTCGGTACTCGGTTTCTGTTTCTGTTGCCATTGTTGTTGTTTTCTGAGTGCGGTATTTGTGTTATTTGTGCGTTGGCTGTCTTTTTATTCCCACTGAGTGTGTGTTTGTGTGTGTGTGTGTGTGTGTGTGTGTGTGGGTGTGTGTGTGTATACAGAGTACGGCAGTTTTTACAGGTGCTGCATGTTGAGCTTGGGGAATTTTGGCATGCGAATTACAATAATAAACTGCTGGCATTTTATTTTTATACAGCAAAATACTTTTGTTGCGCTGATAAGCTTGATCTATGGGCAACACAACGGGCCAATTCGAAATGTGCCTGCGATAAGGCTAATGATTTTTTGAAGGATTGCGCATGCCAAAGGACCATTTGACTGTGATTGAATGCAAAACATAATTCAATTGCTTAGCCTTAGCCTTAACTGCACTCAATTTTAAATGCTCTCTTTGTGCACGCTATTTTGTTATCGTTGGGTTTTGCTTGTTCAAATTAAAAATACATTATTTTTCGCATAGTGAAAGAATGTGAATCTATTTTATACGCATTTTCTAAGTAAACCGCATAACATAAATGTCAAAGAGCACCTGCTGCTGGCAAGTCCTGTCGAGCGTTAAGGACCGTAGTTTTATTAATAAATACACAGCAATTAAAAAAAAAATGCAAAAATTAAGCAAAGAGCAACAACAACTATAAATACAACACACACAGACACACAGACAAAACGGCAAAAAAATGGCAACGAAATGAAACCAAAGAATTTTCATTAAAATTCTCATTTAGTTGCACAATTATTTCTGTGCAGCAATTTTAATAACACTAATTTACCTTTAGTTATCAACTCGCTCGCTCGCTCGCCCGCTCTCTCTCTCTCTCTCTCTCTCTCTCTCTCTCTTCCATTGCAGCAAAGCGGCACAAAAACGAGCAAAAAATAAAAAAAAATCTTTTGCACACCGAAAAAAATATATCCTTGATATAGATGACAGCTTTACATGGAATTTTGTCCTTAAAAACTTTTTACGATTGTAATATCTTGAGAAAATGTCTTTCGAGCATTTCCTTCGCACATATTTTTATTTTTTATATACTTGGCTCCTCGTACTTATTGCAAGTGTATAAAAGACAGCACGTTCGTATCAACGCAGCTAAAACTAGCAATAAAAAGTGAATAAAAAAAAGGCTTTTCTCATTCTCTGATGAATTTCTTACTTGCTTTTCATTTACTCAACTGCTTTGTGGATCCAGAAATCCAAATGTGTTATACCCGCTAGCCGCAGATGAGCAAGCTTCAGTGTTGTGTTGGACATCATGCAAGTGAAATTAACAAAAGACAGCAACAACAACAACAATATGCCATTGCAATATTTCTGTGTCGTTTGAATATTGGCAATTGAGGTGGACGCAACACAAAGACATTTTTCAATTAAATAGCCATTATGTATTCTCTTCATTTGTATGAACGCATAACAAAAAAAAACTATTCCAATCGAAATGTCTGCAATCACTTTTTGATTAAATTGGTTCAATCAATATTGTGTGTAACCTTTTTGAACTCAAAGGCAGGAGACATTCATGGGTAAATATTAACAATAACTAAACGATCCAAACCTTTTGAATTTAGCAGAGTATTTGAAGGCATTAGCAAACCGTTTATCAATTCAATCTTTTCATTGTTTTTTTTTTTGCACACTAAATCAGTTAAATGATTATGTTATCCCATGTTGGTCCACATTTTCATTAACAACAACAGCAAAAACATCAACGAAAAAACATATTTATTCATTATTAATGTTGAGGACAAAGGCAGCCCGCACAATCTATATATATAATATAAATACACACCAATGAATTCGCTGACAGAGCCAAAAGGATCTTAATCCCTTTAAATTAATTGAAAAACCAATTCGTAAATCCCGGTCCCAGATTAACACGCAAATCTCGTCATAATTAGGTGCCGAAAATTCAAAGCCCTTAAATTGTCCGACGATTGCGTATACTTGATAAGTTTCTTTTCTATTGTTATTGTTGTTGTTGTCAATACTGTACTTACTTGGAGTGCTTTAAGTCTTTTAGGATAAGTGTTAAGCTTTTGGAATTTAAATAACTTTTATACGAGACATGATACAAAAAAAAAATGTATGAAACTTTTCTATTTTTATTTCTCTTGTACAGTTTAAAGTAAGAACAGCTCGGAGCAAAATGAGTTCCAACAAACAACAACACAGCGCCCTGTTGATCCGACAAACGTATAATTGAAAGTGAAAAATATACGATAATTAAAAGTGTGATACAATAGATATATACGATATTTATAAGTACGCTTTAATTTGAGAACAATTTAACTTGCTTCCTTAAACATTTAACATAATTCAAATAAGTACATAGTATGTTGTTAATAAGTACAATTCATGTTGTTAAGTACAAAGAACAAAAATGCAATTAAGATTAGAATATAGAAAAAGGACTTTGAACTTCAACTCTTCTCCAATACGTAGGTCTATTAGATCTTTAAACAATATTTAGGTTACACATAAGATCTATTCACTTTCTTGCACAGCTTTACTTTACATTCTTCTGGGTATTCACTGCAGTTAGTTCATTCGAATTGTTCACAGGATTTGCTGTCTCAGGCCTCTCAGCTGTGTCCACTGTGTCGCCATGCTTGAGCCAGAAGGGCGCCAAACGTAGCATCAAAATGGCACCCAATGGCGCTGTGAATATAATGGCTAGCACCGAAATGATGAGCACATTGTTGGCCAATGATAATACTTCGATGGAGACACTCGCAGAACGTGCCAAATCCAAAGCAACGGGACCCAAAGCAGCCTGCAAGAACAACAAAGATATGTCAGAGTTTTGTGCTACGCTGCGTATACTTAATATTCTGTCTCTTGCGTTATAATTAAATGTTAATTTAAAAAAAAAAATAGGTGGACATTCAGAAATGCACAAGCAGCGTTATGCAGACCACATATAAGGCAACAATGTCCGAGAAATTTGGTTTAATTTAACGAAAAAAAACTTGCAGAAAACCGCCGAAAACAGCAGCAGTCGCAGAAGGAGAAGCAGTAACAGCCGCAGTAGCAGCAGTTTGGTAAGTTAGCAAATGTAACATTTAAATTTCCGGCTAACCGCAGACGGGTAGCGCAACAAAAGCGCGTATGCCGCAAGGCACACACACACACACACACACAGTGTCTCACACACACTTGCGACAGCAACAAAATGTCCGCTTGCGGTTCAACTGCAGACAATTGTCGAGCGAAAGGACGAAGAGAGAAGGAGCAACAAAAGAGTTGAGCCAAAACAACATGATCTGCAAATACAAGTTTAACTTTGGCGTTTGAGGAAAACAACATCACCCAAAACAAATGTTGGCCAGCAACAACAACGAAAAAATAAAAAAGATATAGAAAACCAGTCTGAGCCAATGTTCATGGAAAAACTGCAAATATAAAGTTGCATTTGCCTCGTCTAAAACGAGTACAAGGACATATGGTCAAAACTTACTTGGACGGTTGCTTTGGGGAAACCGGAAATTGTAATGTAGGCACGTTCCTTTTTGGACAGATTTCCGCCATATGTGGATAAATATGCAAAAGCCAAACGAAACTGCAACGAAACCAAAACAGAAGAGACAGAGAGAAAAGAAACATTTAGTATTTTTGGTTGGTGTTCGCATTGTTGTTTTTCTGCAGGTAACATTTCGAATTGCGGCTAAAGAACATTTTAATTTCGAATTTTTTCCTGCTGCGAATTGGCTGACTAAGCTGCTCACTCAGACAGTTAGCCAAGCCACAAAAGTTGGCCTCTGGTGGCCAGCAAACAAAATGTTTTCATGCAAAAGCAAACGGCAAACAGTTGACAGTTTGGGTATTTTAATTACCAAACTGCCGAGCAACACCAGCAGCGCTCCATAGCCGATAACGCGTCCTTCAAGCACGGCAAAATTGATTTCCTTGCCAATTAGTGCAAAAGATACTGGTTTCAAGAATTTCCACAGCAAATCCAAACGCTTGGGTACAGTGGACTGAAAACATAAATAAATGAACAAAAATATTATTTTCGTCGTAAAAAGAACGTTCGATATATAACATACTATTTGTTGAGCTTGTCGTTGCTCTGGTGTCATTTTATCCTCCTCTCGCTTCCAACCAATGCCTGCTATAAAGGCCAACATAACGCAACCCAAAGCACCGGCTGAGGTGTAACCAATAACACGGCTGCCCATCACTGCAATTGTTCCACCCAAAATGGTCAAAACAAAACGCAATCCATTACAATAAACCTTAAAATGTACAAGAAAAAAATCTATCATATCAATCAATTATAGTTTATTTTTTTTAGTTTTTAATAATACTTTAACAGAATAGTATTGTCGAAGTTGTATATTTTTGATTTGGCGGACTTCTTAATAAAATTTGTTTTAGATTTCCTTTTTTTATTTTGCTCTAAGAAACTTTAACCCAACCGAATTGTATAAGAGGAAACTTGCCTTAGCTTTTCACACAGCAACAATATCAGCTTTTGCTTTCAAAACCAGAAGTTGGCAAAGCTATCTGAAAATCAGACTCACACCCTCATTTAAATCCGAACTTTATGCCTTGCAAGTTAATTAATTATTCATACATTTTTTTCGTTATTATTTTGCGCTTTAAAATACAGCAAAAAATTGCAGTATGCGTGACAACAAAATCACAAAATAATATCGCACTATAATTATTATAATAAAATAAAAGGCAAAACTGGTAATGGCGGACCAAAAAAAGACACACACACACACCCAAAATAAATAGCATTGGGCTGGGCGTTAATATATGCAAGGATAGTGCGGCAGCAAAAGATGCAAGGATGCAAGGATGCAAGGATGTGGCGCGTCTTGAAGCGAAGCACAGCGTGAAATTTTTCGTACAGAGTTTTGGCGAGAATGGTAGTACTTGCAGGAGGAAAACAAAAGTTATGACTACTTCACGCATATAGTGGTGTGTGTGTGTGTGTGTGTGTGTGAGGTTGTGAGGGTGTGAGTTCAAAGGCATTCAGTGCCACCCATGGCGTTTGATTATGCGCACCATTAGCGGTGTAAGTTGCGGCAATGAGTTTTGTGGTTGCAACGAAGCTAGAGTTCCCTACTAGCATCCTTGCATCCCTGCATCCTAGCTGTCATAAGTTTCCATGGACGGCGGCAGTTACTGTCGTCGCAAATGTCGCCAGCTTCAGTGCCAAAGTCGATGTCGTCGCTTTCCGATGTATGTAAGTGTGTTTTTATGCAAAATGCCGCACACACACACACATACACACATAGAAGGGGAAGGCGAAGGCGCGTCTCTCTCTCACTTTTTCGCATGTATGATAGCTTTTGTAGCCTTACACTATACGATGATACTGTAGTGCGAGCGCGGGCGCGAGTTTTGCGCCATTAAATGCGCTGATTGAGTGTACAAGTGTTCACTGAATGCACATTTTTAGTGGCTTGTGCGCCCAGAAAGTATGCTTCAATATTTACACACACAAAAAAAAAGAGGTTGGTTACTCGGTTCGAGTAGCATCCTTTGTGTTTTTTGCTTTATTTACTATTTCGATGATGTAATAAATGTATCGGAGCAGAAATTGTTACATTTTACGTAAGAGCAGTTCATATCGGATCCGAATATGAGAATTCGGTACACAAAGATAAGGAAGTAAACTTTTATTGTGTGGCATTTCTTTCGTTAGCGAAGACTCAATTATAATAAAGATAAATCAGAGTTTAAGACTCTGATAGACATTTTAGTATGTCTATCCGTTTAATAAATTTACGTATGGACTGTAAATAGAAATATTACTTGAGTTTTTAGCTACGAAAACTCTGATAAAACCTTTCTAACCAACATTTTGTTACGACTAACAGCCTAGTTTTTTCACATGTAGAACACGGTTAAAGCTTTTCCACTGCCAAGAGCTATCTCATAGGGCCACTACAGTACTTGGGTGTGTCTTTCTTTTTAATGCTTACCGCACTTCGGGATGGCAAATAGTGCAGCATCATGCCATAGAGATAGCCAAAAACAAGTCCAATACCAATGCCAATGGGTCCTTGCAACACTTTTTGTGTCAGCGAGCCTGTAAAATCGTAAGTAAGAGTCACACAGCAGACATTCAGTTGTTGTTGTTATTCTTGTGTTTACTTTGAAAAAGAGAGTAAGAGGCACGTACTTGTGGAGAATATGAGGCTGATTGTGACGCCAAACATGAAGATGGAAACGACATCGTTGCACGTGGTCATCGCGTAAATCAGCGTGTGTATGCCACTATTCAGACCCAAGCGATCCTCTTTGAGTTTAAGCATCACTGTGACAACAACATTAGGCGATACGGCTGTTATAACCAGACTAAAGTACAAATCACGTGATTAATTAACATCATCTACAGACACTTGCACATTTACTCACCCCAGGGCAATGCCCCAGAGCCAGGGCATTGAGAGCGTGAAATAGGCTAAGACAGCGATTACGGTCACCTCAGCGATTGTTGGCACCAACGTCAGACGCATAATCATAAACCATAATCGTTTAAATGCGCTGCCATCGAGACCCAAACCAGCTAACAGCATTATATTGATTAAGGCCATCTCTCTGGGGTTAGAAAATCGACATTCAATTTAAATCGCTTAAAGAGCACTTTTAAGACTTACCTCAAAAACAGTTCGAACTTCTCGTAACCTTTAAAATTGGCCAAGCCAACATTTGTATAGAGTACACCAAAGAATAGCATGCCCAGCATATCGGGCAAATGGCACAAACTAGCCAATATTCCAGCTATATGGGCAAACAAAAATAGGAACAGTATACGCATAATGGTCGCATCCGGTGTTGCATAAGTCGGAAGTAGAGCGAACGCTAAAGCCCAACACACCAGAAATATAACCAGTAGGGCAGTTTGTTCCGAGATAACAGACCAATGGAAAACCATGTGACGCCACCTTGAAGGAATGACAAAGAATGAGAAGAATATTCGTTAACGTTGAGTATTCAGCTTTAGCAGCTTATGACAATTAATATCTATTAAGTCAGCTCTAATAATCGATGGTGTATCGTATTATTAGCAGGACATTTAAATATCTATCAGGAAGTTGTTGTAGCGTGAAACGCATACATTTAATAAGTTGGAAATTATGTACACATATAATGAAATTATTTCACATGAACAAACGTTTTAGTAATTAGATTATATTTTGAGAAGTTGTGTGACTTCAAAAGTTCAGTCCTACATAAATTATCCTTTCGTGCATGTTGCCTAATTTAATGCGCTTTTAATTGCTGCCTCAAGTTAAGTTGAGTATAAAAACATAAAGCATAACCCAAATGCAAAATAGAATCAATCGAAATGGAAAACAAAACGCAACGAACTGAAGCCATCCGCTTTAGCCTAAAAGTCATGAAGTTTTGTGGAATTTGGCCCTGGTTCCCAATCACCAAAGACGACTCCAATCTTTTGATTTTCTTCAAGAAAAATCATCGATATTTCTTACACTTTCCCATTTCATTTACATTTATTGGACTTATGTGGATAGAGGCGTTTGTTTCAAGCAATTTGGAGCAGGCTGGACAGGTGAAAAAATATTTTAATTCTTTACACAATAAAATATCTTATTCTTACAACCATATAAAATAGGTTCTATACATGTCCATCACTGAAGCTGCATTGATTATAAAAATCCTAAATATTTGGTATCAAGGCTCAACTGCGTGGCAACTAATGAAACATTTGCAGGAGTCGCCCGATTATGAGTTGCAATCGGAAGAGGAGCAAAACTTTTGGCAAAAGGAACAAAGCGCCTTCAAATGGATATTTCATGCTTATCAGCTTGTTAGTTTGGGCGTTGTCTACAGCAGTTGCATTGGCGTCCTGTTCCTCAAGGAATATGTGCTGCCATTTGCGTACTTTGTGCCATTTGAGTGGCAGAATGAGCATGGCTATAAATATGCTTATGGTTACAATATGGCTGCTATGACTCTAACATGCATCTCAAATGTAACCCTAGATACAATTGGTTCTTACTTTTTGTTTCATGTATCTATGTTATATCGTTTGCTGGGCATGCGATTGAAAGCTTTGAGCGATATCCATGATGAGGTGAAATTTAATCAGGAGTTGAGGAAGATCTTTAAGTTGCATGATCGGATACGCAGGTTAAAGTGTTAAGATTTTAATTTATCCTTGCATATGAACATAATATTTGTACATTTCTTCACAGATTAACCATCGAATGTCAGACTGTAGTTTCACCATATATCCTATCACAAATCATTTTGAGTGCTTTTATTATCTGCTTCAGCGGATATCGCTTGCAGCACGTTGGAATCCTGGCAAATCCTGGCCAATTTATATCGATGCTACAGTTTCTCAGTGTTATGGTTTTGCAAATATTTTTGCCCTGCTATTATGGAAATGAAGTAACTGTATACGCCCATCAGCTGACCAACGAGGTCTACAACACCAACTGGATAGACTGCGAGAAAAGAACGCGCAATTTACTTATTGTTTACATGGAACATCTCAAACGACCAGTGAAAATTCGTGCAGGTTTTTTCTTTGAAGTTGGACTGCCTATTTTTGTTAAGGTTCGTGGAACTCCACATTTTTTAATTATATTAATCATATGTTTATCTTATTCGTTTACAGACCATCAATAATGCATATAGTTTCTTTGCGCTTTTGCTGAATGTCTCAAAGTGAAGAGCCTACGTTACCTACGTCATTCAAACATGATAGATTGAGTTATTGTTGTATTGACTATATTCAAATTGTATACAAAAAATCACTTACATAAGCATTTTTGGGCAATAAAACCGGATTCAAGTTTAGGAAAAATGCAGCAAAATAGTTTTTTTAAACGCTGAATAAGTAAAACAAAAACAAAAAGGGATAAACAATTTATGAGAAAGTTCAATTTTTTTTCTTCCAGAAGAGTTTATTCAAAAATAATCAACTAACAAAGAAATTAAAGATCAGATAGGTTCAAAGATTTTTCCAGCTTTATATAGCGCTTTTCAAAAAATATTTGAGCAGTTTAGTATAAATTCGAAGAAGTCTAAATAGTTTTAGGGAATAAATAAAAAAAAAAAAACATAAGAAATTCCAACGCATTTAATGACAAAAAGAATTTTATATGTTTTGAAATGAAGTTGATTCGATAATTAATCTAACAGTGATTAGAAAAAAGGGTTGACGTGTTTAGAATCATTTTTGTCAACAATTGCGTGACATATTCAATCAAAGAATAAAAAACAAATTAAGCTAACAATTATGTCAGCGAGTTAATTATTGTAATTGCTTTGGTTTAAACTTGTAAATATGAACACCAATATGGTAAAACAGACCACAGCTCGATTAATTAAACACAAATAATGAAAAGAATTAGTTCCTTTCGTCAACAAAACTATGCAAGCAGTTGTAAATTATTCCCATAACCAAGTTCTTGGACAGCAGAAAAACGACCCAAACTAAAAAGCACGGTTAAAATATCAAGGAAAAGGGGAGGGGGAAAGGAAATAGGTAAGAGGTAAGAGGTAACATTTATTACATACTTTCTTGTAAGTATGTATAAGAAGGCACTTATAAAATTTTTATGAATTTCTGTTTTGGAAAAAGTCTATAAAAGCAGCGCAAATTTGACTACATGCTTATTATTCAGTATCGGTAGTTACAGTTAAGATGACAGAGAATAAAAATAAGGATATGCAATCTGCCGTTAGTGCATTAATCGTATTACAACGCTGGCTGGGCATATGGAGATGGAGTGACTCGCCCGAAAGTAATGGAGCCTGGAAGCTTCTCAAACGTATCTACCCTTTCGCATTGCATTTGCCACTAACATTTACGTACATCGCCCTGATGTGGCTGGAAGTAATCGTATCCAGTGACCTGGAAGAGGTTGGAAATGTTTTGTACATGTCGCTGACAGAGTTGGCATTGGTCGTCAAGCTTATCAATATTTGGTATAGAGGAGAACAAGCCTTCAATTATATGGATGATCTTAATAACTATGCCAGGTGTAATTTGAAGAAACAAGAGGAAATCATTTTCTGGCAAAAGGAACAGAGAAATTTCAAGCGTATTTTCTACACGTATTTGGCAGGTGCTGTCGGAGTTGCCCTTACGGGATACTTTAATGTATTCTTTCTCGAAAAATATGAACTACCGTTCAGTTATTATGTGCCCTTTGAGTGGAGGAATCCCGAAAGATACTTATATGCCTGGGGCTACAATATCGTCGCGATGACTGTTTGCTTTCTTTCCAATACCATGCTGGACACAATGGGCTGTTATTTTATGTTTCAGATAGCGCTGCTCTATAAATTACTCAGCCGTCGTTTGATTGCATTGCAGGACGTAAAGGAAGAGGATAAAGCTCAACGAGAATTACGTTGCATCTTTCAGCTACACAATCGATTGCGCAACCTAACAAAGCAGTGTCAAACCTTGGTCTCTCCCTACGTCCTTTCTCAGGTGGTGCTCAGCGCTTTAATAATCTGTTTCAGTGGCTATCGTTTGGTTCAGATTGGTTTTCGTAATCCAGGTCCTTTCCTCACCATTGTACAGTTTATGGCCGTAATGATTGTTCAAATCTATCTTCCCTGTTATTACGGCAACGAAGTTACCCTACAAGCTAATCAACTCACGAATAGTGTATTCCACACCAATTGGGTAGAGTATTCAGTGCCTACACGCAAGATGGTCAACTGTTATATGGAGTACCTTAAACGACCTGTCCAACTAAGAGCTAGTGTCTTTTTCGAAATTGGATTACCAATATTTATGAAGGTGGGTATACGATGAATAATCATGTGAATTGTAATGAGTTCATGTCTTTTTGTATTTGTCAGCAGACGATCAACAATGCCTACAGCTTTTTTGCTTTGCTTATCAATTTGTCAAAGTAAGAACATATTTACCATTGGGCATATGGGCAAATGACAGCTTAGTAGCAAGGATTCTCTTAAGGATGCTAAGGATATGTGAAAAAATGTTACATAAAACACTAACTCGTATATCACAGCACGATTTACAATAGACCCCACAAATAACAATAATAATAATAAATACTTCGCACAATTTGATTGTGGATGCCCAACAATCAAACACTCCCTGCTTAAAAGAATCTGCCACACAAAAAGGCTAAATAGACAGCAAAGCGAGGCAGTCAGGTCGTATATCAGAGTTGGTGTCACCGCTAAAAAGGAGCCCCCACTAATTTAGCCTAGACACTCGCATAGACTGTGCTTCCTTCCTGTTTGCTGTTTACTGTTTGCTGTTGACGACTGTGGCCGTGACGTTGAGACATTTTAAAACACATAAAATACAAAACACAATGCGAAAAATGTGTAATGTAGAACACAAAATAAGCAACAACAGCAACGGCAAAAACAACAAAATAGTATATGCGAAAAATGCTTGCAATGCAACGAAGGATGTTAAATGTTCAATAGGGATGGGGATGGGGATGTCTGCTTTGTCTGCCATGCCGGAAATGCATTCAAAGGGTTAAGCAAATGTGCATACGCACACTCACACACACACTCATACTCACTCATACATGCATACATAAGGGGTGCATTGCGCAGCCAAAAAACGTGTGGAACCCGCTGAAGCCCCTATGTACAATTCACTTACCATTTAGGTCCTTTGTAGTGTGCTGCTGGATAGCCTCGGCCATTGTTGTCTGTGTTGCCCTTACCATTGTTGTTGTCGCCACCGGGAGCATTTGGCGGTGTGTTTGTTAAATTTAATGATGTCGGCGTTAAAATTATTGTTGTTGCATTTTGTTGGTGCTGGTGTTGGTGTTGTTGGTGTGTTGTCTCGCCCACATTCCCGCCAATGACTTCAGACGACCCATTATTGTAGTCCTCCGAGAAATTGTGTATGTCTTGTTTAAAATGTGTTGCTTTTGTCGGATTACCAGTTGCAATGTTGCCGCATTGTGTCATTTTATTCTCACTCTGCCCCAATGTGGTGGCTGATGTTGTTTTTATTGCAGTGTTGTCGTTTAGCTGCAGTTTTTGTTGCTGCTGTCGCTGCTGTTTCTTGGCTGTAAGTAGCAAGCAGTGTTAAACGTTTTAAATACTTGAAAGGTAACGATGCACGACAGGCAGATGTTAAAGCACACTTAGAGAAAAAGAGCCGAGGAAGATTTAGGTACAATCGGAAGCGATTTCTTTAAGGTCTTGTACCTAAACTTGGTTTTCCATAACAACTAAAACACTTATTCTTAACTCTGCTTTGGTTGGATTTTACAACTTTAATATTGTTAACATGTTCTGAATATCATAATAAACTAGGATAGTTATTGCATTAAACACAAAACTCTCCATTCTTAACTTTAGGTGTATGTGTGTGCTTGAATGTTTGTTGTTAATTGCCGATGGGAATCTTTATTATTTAGCTTTTATTGTTGCCGCTTTCTTCCTGCCTGCCTGCCTGCCTGCCTGTCTGCCTGCCTGGTTGGCCAATTGGTATACATCTATTGTTGTACGTAGGTGCCAGAAAGTAGCATTTAAGCCATTTTGCATTCTTCTGTGCAGGTCATGCATAATTTAAGTGGTAAAAGCATCGACACCTGCAATGTCAAAAGAAACATCCTACTTCCCCCCAACGTGCATGTATCAACTTTAAATTGTAAAATGCAGCCGCAGCAGCAGCTGTTATGCTCGGAACTCAAGACGTTGCCTGGAACATGTTGTCGCAACGACGACAGCTTTGCTGATGGCAAACTAAGGATTGCAACAAAGATTGACGGTCGCTGATTGCGTAGAAGTAGCGACAGCTGCGATGTCTGCATCGCCCGGGCGCAAAGGTGACAAGGACGACAACGACGACAACGACAACGACAAGGACAGGAAGATGGTGTCGTAGATCTGATTTTGGTTTAAAGTGCACCAATTGACGCACCTGTCGCTCCAGTTGTTGTCGCCAAACTATAATTGGCATTTCTGTTTGCAAAACGACAACTTCTTACATAAATATTGCCAGTTAATGTGAGAATTCAAATTCCCAACGATAGATAGACTTCTATAAACTATATATAAACTATTTACATTTTCATATTTCCCACAATTGTGTAATTCCATATTTTTTAAGATATATTTTAGAACTGGTTTTATCATTTCCCATTTGCCATAGCTCATCTCTATTTGATTTGAGCCAGAAGAAAATAATTTGCTCGACATTTGTCACCAAGCAACTAGCAAGATGTTAATTGTTTGCAAATATTTGGTGTCAATTATCATTGAGTTCTTGATCACGTGTCAAAATCAACAGATATTTTCTGACTGAATGCCAAGGTAAATTGATTATCATAGTTAGCGCATTTTGAACGCATCAACAGCAGCAGCAGTAAGAAAACAAGTATTTGTTTATTAAAGCTTATAAAGCTTTAATCGCTTACACAAATTGTGAAATTGCACGTGTTTTCAATTTCTAGATTATTAAATTAATATTTTATTGGTATATTCGATCAATTTATAAACCAATTTTCAATGAATAAACGCACAAACTTATTTATATTATATATATTAATATATATATTATTATATACATAATTTAGCGTATTCAAAATATTTTCACACAAACTGAACATTTTTTCTTTAAAATTTAAAAAATTATAATAGCAACTAGTTATTTAATCAACTCAAATTTAATCAAGAATTTCGCTCGTTCGATAATGTTAATCTGTATTTGAGAGTATTAAAAATAGTTAACTCTTTGGTGTAAACATATAAATTTGATTTTAAACTTTTCACTTAAACACATTTGCATCAATGATTTTGAAAACTTTAAGTTGCATCTTTCGGAAAAAAGATTTCCTAAGTTCTTCATTAAAGATTGAGTCGTTTGACGTCCCGCAATCTAAAGCTTCTGTATTGATTCTCAATTGAAAGAGTTTACTAGAAAATCTAAGCACTAAAACACTTTCCATTCAAAACTCACTTTGCAAACTGCGAATTACGAATGACGTTCTGGTGACCTACCGCGTCGAGACGATAAGGTTTAATGAACGAATAAAATCTTACTAATCTTGAAATCAGATGCTTACCGAGTCTCCGAGCGAATTATTTGTATTTCATGGAAAGCAGCCAGCACTCTACACACCTATATGGATCTGAGAGAATTTGTTTTGCTCTTTACCGCATATGTATCTTTTGCTTTAAAAAAAAACACAAGCAATAATAGTCAAGTTCTCTGTCTTTTTCTTGCACGCTCTCTTGCACGTGTGCCAGAAGCATATTTACTCTCTTCAATTTGTTTAATTAATAAATTAACGACAATGAATAACGAAAAAACAACCAGAACACGATTATTATGAATATTTACAACAATACACGATCCAGAATAAGTTATCTTTTGTGTGATAATTGCGCTCAAACAAAACTATATACCCTTCAATTTTTTACAAGTCGTTTAAATATTTAAATTAGTTTGTTAGTTGATATAAAAAGCAAAAGAATAGAAGAATATTAATGTGTATTGTAATTTACTGTTTAATACAAAACAAAAAACATTTAATTTTGTTGTTTTTTTCAAGTGTACAGCGGTATTAACGTTTTTATAGACCTAAAGTATGGACAACTAAGATTTAGCCGTCAATTAAGATATGTGTTCTACGATTAAAAAGAGAATTCACACTAAGCCTGTCGAAATGAGAATGAGCCGTGAAAAGTAAAATTTAGAATTTAAACACATAATTAGCATAGCAGGTTAATTTATGCTTAAATAAATTAAGCATAAATAAATAAATACAAATATATACATATTTATGACTATAAAAATTGGTTTGATGGTAATTAATTGTAGATGCTGTTTTTGGTTGTTGTTGTTGTTGTTGTTGTTGTGGCATTGCAAAGAGCACAAATATCCGTTAAAATGATGTTTACAAGCATTTGCTTATCAATTAATTAGCCATAATCAACAGTCAATATTTACCAATTCAGTATACGGTTCAGTTGAATAGAGCTCTGCTTTGCTCCGTTTGTATGTACATCAAATATTTACAAATTCAATTCGAAATTCGCGTTTGAAGTGCAACAAATATTTAACATTGCTTAATTAATTTTAAATGTCTCCGACACGCTGAATATTGTTAAGGCCAACTTTCAATTTAATGCTCCCCCTTTACCACAATTCACATTTATTAATAATGCGGCGCAGTTGAAAGTTTTGCTGTAGCAACGTTCTCCACAATTCTTTTTTTGACCATAAATCGCACAAGGTGTCAACATAGATAGTGAGTGTGGCAAGGTAGCACGGAGTGTCCCATGAATCAGGTAAGATCTGTGTGTGTGTGTGTAAACCGTGTGATATTTCATTTTCTGCAAAAAGATTGTTATGTACTTTTGGGAGCGTTTTCTGCAACTCGCCAAAGTCATTAAGTTTTTTCTGAGGCAGCAACTTTTAGATATACTACGCTTTTGGTATTTTTTTGGTAGTTTACCTATGCAAAGTGTTGTGGAAATTCTTTGATTATTACTTTGGACAGGAGAACATTTTAGTTTTTTGATCATTTTCAACTTCTTTCATTGTCCACAAAAAACAACACCAACAACTGTACGAAGAAACTTTTTGCATAGTAACAGAAATTTTTGGTTTCAATTATTGCTAAACTTTAAACACACACAGACACACACAGTAATAAAACTAATAAATGTTTATTAAACAAAGGGAATGGAGAGAGAATAGTAGCAAATAAACGTATTTGGTTTGGTTTGTGGAATAAATTTATTGTATATATATTTCAAAATGTTTTGCTTGTAGGAAATAGTTTTGAAAATCTTTATGATTTAATCAGAGACAATTTCTGTCTTCAAGCTTAATTAAAAGCAGGTCAAATAACCAGCAAGGCATGTGTATATGCATAAATAAATAAATAGATACACATTTAACAAGAAACAATTTATAAAACAAAAAACCATCCAAGCAAATAAGCAAAATGCGCTCTTTAACCGTTGCTTAGTAATTGCCTGGATCTCGTAACACACGCTTTGTGCAGGTTGTATCTCATATGATGCTTTGATTCAAGTGAAGTGAAGTGACTTGGGGGCAAGTTGAAAACAAAAAAAATATATGTATATACAGAGCTTATATGCGGCATGCACAACGATACAGATAGTACTGCAGGGCTTGAAGACAAACCATCAAAGTGAAACCAAGTTGATATGTACATACGTATATATATATATATATATATATATATATAGCTGGAGTATTTACAAAAGTAGCACGAATGCAATTTAGTGTGCCAAGTCAAATGAAGCACCGTCGAGGCAGACGCCTTGACACTTACCGCAGTTTCTGTGAAGGGTTAGAAATTGTCCCATTCAGTTGGCATAAACTATACCAACAAGTAGATGAAAATCCCCTAGTCATTTATAATTGTTGGATGCTGCGTATACGTTATATATATATGTGTGTATATATAGAGGTATGTTTGTGCTTATGAATGAGTCGTTGCGTTGCTGCGTTTCATTTATCAATGGTAAAACTGGGTGAAAGCAAATCGTTTTTCTTGTTGCGCAGATTTAAGTAAATAGGAATGTCACCATGGTTTTTTTTATCTTTTTTACACAGCCAGCTGCGTACTTCGGAGGGTGGAAAAAAAGTTGTTCACTAGTGCCAGGCGGTTGGAAAAATTGCATTTAAATCGGGTTTATTAATTCATACATAAATACTTTACTGGAGTGGTCTGGAGTGAAAACTATCTTTCATACTTTAATCATTTGTAGAACGCAAAAAAAAAAAGTTGCTTCTGCTTTAAATTGAATTTCAATATCTTAATGGTTGGATAACTGAATAACAGCTATAGAAATTAGGAAAATAGCATTTACTATTTTCATTTGACGCACTTTCTAGCAAGTTTTTGTGCTTTATGCCAAATGTTGAACGAATTGCAAATGTGGCAGCCAAAAAGGAACTAAAAACACCCAAAAGTTAATTTTTCTAAGGCATAGAGAAGATTGTACACCCTTAAAGAGAGGTTTAAATGTTCAGATATTTAAATTAAAAAAAGTAACAAGATTGGTTTATGTTAGTAAACGGTTTTTAAGTTTTTTTGAGGAAATTCTAGATAGCAAAAAGTTTTTTTTACAAAGCTAAATACTTTTATAACAGACACAAGGACGAAGAAAAATATTTAAAAGCATTTATAAATTCAATTTTTTTTACAAAGCGCTAACTTATTTCTGAGAAAGTTTGTATACCCTTGTGCAAGGGCATATAAAATTGAGATGCGAATGCAATGTTACAATAATAATAATATTTGTTTTTAACAAAAAACAACAAATGCCTAACTTTGTTGATGCACTGAAAATATGCGCGGCTGTTACAGCAATCATAACTTGAACCACAAAAAATCACAAAAAAAGACAAAAAAGAATCAAACGAATATGATTTTTATTTTTTTTTTGTATAAAGCACAACTAAAAGATACTCATTATGTAAGCTTCTTTTAATCAGTTTTCAAGTATTTATACTTGAAGCAAATTTTAAACCTATCACACCCTCAGCAAAAAATAGTACAAATGCAAAGAAACTTGATGGAAAAAGCAGAGCCATTCAGTCGGTCTGCCGACTTAATGGCGCCAATGTAAGGGAATCCAGCTTTTTGAGCATCACGCTCGCTTTACCCTAAGTCCCTGTGTATGCAATTTTGCTGTTAAATGTGAAGCACACTAAAAATCGGAACGCCCCAATCAGCTGAGCTGCCAGGCGGTCTAACACACACACACACACGCATGGTAAAGTCAAGGATCAGACTCAATTTGCAGCACTGGCTCAGGGAGAAGGACAGAGAGAGAGAGAGAGTGAAAGAGAAACGAAAACTTTAAATAAACACTGTGCGTTTGCTTTTGCATATGTGTATATGTGTGTGTTTGTGTGTGTTGAAACCAACATCAGTTGATGGCCAACAACGGCGTAAGCTCTGACATCGAACACAGAGAATGTCGGTTGTCTGTTTCGCCTTTTGCCATTCACCATTTTTCCAGTGCCATCCTGGCGCCGATGTCTTGTTTGTAAGCACCAACTAGGAAAATCTCTTCGCGTGTGTGTGTGTCTGTGTATGTGCATGAAAGTCATTTCCGGGTAAAAATAATTTGGCTTTCGCTTACGCTGCTATGCGCTGCATTCCCAAAATAGCAACGAACAAACATACAAAGTCGCTGCATCCGCTTCTCGAGCTCCGCCTCAGATGAACCTCAAAGTATTTTGAACTGATTTGTTTTTATTTTTTTTTTTTAGCATAGACTGAAAAACTTAACGAAATCTGTGCGCAAATTAGGTGTGTACTATTGTGTATAATATCCATAGAAGGTAAAAAACTTCAAAGACACTTTTTATAAACCTTTAAATGGTTATTTTTTTCATCAGACTCTTTCGGACAAAGTGAATAAGGTACAATCTGATTGACTAACTGAGCTTTTTTCATCTTCTTTCATTCACCCGCGTTTTGGGATGCTTTAATTTATTTATACAACTGCAACCGGCATAACAAAATGTATTCAGATAGACGTATGTATGTACATACATGTTATGTATTACATTAACTTTGATCTTTGGTGTGTATGTAAATGTTAAGACATTAGACAATTAGAGAAATACACTCACCATTCACATTGCCGTTTCCACTATCATTATCATTGAGAGTGCTCGACTGTCCCTTAGCATTAATGGTGTATGATCGTGGCGGGGGTTGGGGACGCTTAGTAGTCTCATGTTGGGTCCACACCGGACTTTCGTCACCCAACAAATGCTGCGACTCTGGCTCCAAATCACTGAGTATGCCCTGAGTGACAGTTTCACTGGCGCGACGCAATAATTCGGTATGTGGTGCATTTGAATCAACTTTTTCTTGTGGTTCCTTCACAACGCCAAACTCATCGATAGAGTTTTTGCGATAAGCTTGCAAAGTTGGCCCATCCTCGCCTGCTACAATGTCATGGATATCTAAATGTACCAAAAGTCATGTAAAATAAAAGAGATTGTACACATAATCGTTTGTATGTATGTATGTAAATGCATTTAAAAGAAATTGCATTCTTATTGGTATTCACATCCAAACAGCTGGTTTCAGTAAAAACCTTCAATAAATTAACTCACCACTTTCGCTATTCGTGATCATGTTTATGGTTTATCTACAATATTGCACTCGAAAAAGAACAACAAAACACGAGCACATATATACAAACAAACAAACACGCGTACATATGTACTTATCAAGTTTGACGAATGTGACGTTGTCAATCGCCGGCGAAAAAAACAAGCTGACCGTTGGAGCAAACGAAAAAGAACCAAAACACAAGGAGACAGACAACAAATGAACTTAACGACACAAACGGAGCTTCGATAATGCAATATAATTGTCAGCTTCAAAGCTTTGCTACCAAGTGTATTTTGTAATATTAGCTCACAAGCGCTCTAATCTTTCTAAACAAATTAATTACTGGCCAAACTCAAACAAATATCACTTGCACAAAATTAAAAAATATGTACATACTTATGTGTATACAAACTAAATATGCGTACACATTTATGTATGTAGGTACAAATGTACCAAAGTCAACAGACACAAAGAACGCGGAACAGAGGTGACGGCAACGCTCATCGACAAAAACTAATTGGCAAACACACCCATACAAACTACTTTGGAACAAACTCAAGAATAGAAAAAATAAAAGAGAGCAACAAAAAATACAACAAAGCGAATAGTCGACTAGGAGATACCATGTTCACAGAAATTTTATCAAAGTGTTAATGTTTTAACCATGCAATAGAAATAATTTAAAAATTAGGCAAACATTTTGGTGATTGAATGAACACGTACACAAATACTTACGTATATAAACCTAGTTTTCCAATAACCATGGATCAATTGATTTATCAACTAAGTAACACTTATTCAACAAAATAAACTTACAGGGTATAGCAAGAGAGTATAAAAGTCTGACGCAGAGTGGAAAATTTAAGCAGTTCTCATGAGAGGCAATCGCTGTGAGTAAAGCAAAAGCTTCGGCCTCTGTGGACGGCTACCGGTTAAAAAAACAATAACAACAAAATAATCTAGTAAATAATTAAATATTGAAGTAATGAGTCCGGCAACGCCACGGAATGCATCTGACAACGCCACTCATCCAGAGTAATCGATAGTCCAAAGTAAAAGGGCTTCTTTGATAAAACAGAAGCAGAAACTATGACGCATAACTTATTTTTATCATTCAACTATTTGTTACAAAACAACAAATAGATATAAAAAAAAGTTGAATGTAATTAATAACAGTGGCAATAAAAGTATTTATTAATTGGTAAAAAATTTTAAATTGAAATTAATAAAAGCAATATAGACTTGAACCTTAGATTCTTTAACAGCTACTTTATAATATGTAATAAAATATGTTCATGTTAAATAGTTCAATTTTTGCACATCGCTCATATATATATATAATATTCAAATTGCTATATGTACATATTCTGTTATGCCAAAAAGAAAATTATAAGTAAATTTTTCTTACTTAAGTTCTCCTTCCATCGATTGTGCATATTTGTATGCATTTATTGTGTAAGTAGCACAAAATACATTTTCAATTTTCACTCATGATTTTTTCAGTCAACATTTAAATAATAATTTGACTGCGCGATTTCTGTTTTTTTGTTCAAACATTGTTTATGCAACGTTCTGCAGTTGAGAATTGCTTATTTTTGTCAAACATCGAAGCAATTTACACATTCAGCTACTACTGCAATCATCACATCTGTATAAATATATAGTATATATATACATATATATATATATGTGCCGTGAAAAATAAAATTCATTTGCGTGCAAGTCAATTATCAGGCGGCATCGGCAAGCTGCTCTTATTGTTGTTGTCGCTTGTTGGTTGGTTTATGCAAATATGATGAGAAAAAAGTGGTTTAAATAATTCTGTTGAGTGGGAGAGTTTCGATGGATGTTTGGACGATTATAGTTCAGGGTTTGGGTATTAAGTGGAGTTTTTTTTGTTTGGAACTCACCTGCCAGGCAAGCACATTTCTAAATGCTTTTAATAATTAAAAATTCCGCTGATTTAACACATTTAAAATTGCATTCACCATATTTGAAATAAAATTAAAATATACCGTGGCCCACAAAATAAAAAATAAAATAAAAATGCAAATATAATTTACAAAGCACACAAATCGAAGTGGTGTGTGTATATGTGTGTCTCTACAAAAATCAAATTATATATAATTTATGCAAATTAGTTTTAATTGATACACATGATAAAAATTGATTTATTTCACTCTATTTATCAGCTAACAAAAATCAGTACATGCATATTTATTTTCTTTTTGTATTAATCTATTTAATCATACTTCTTAAAGTGGCTCTATCTTTGCTTTATATTAATATCAAAGCTGTTGCAGTTTCTAATACTCCATTTGAGATATTCGCCAGTGGCGCTAATCTCTCTGCCCAACCATTTGACTTGACTGCATTCCGATTCGATGATGCTTTGAAACTGTTACGAATCCGACAGGGCCTCTTTGTGCAGGTGGCACAGGGACAAAGCATAGGCATCGTTCTCGCCCCCATCTCCGATCGCTAAAACTGCCAAGTAAAATGTATGCGCCTCATTCAATCGGAGACAGGCTGGACATGGAGACGTTGGTTGAAGGTTCCGGAAATGTGTTGCTGAGTTTTTATTGATGGCTGCCGGTTCGCATGCTCCTTCTCTTTATGGTTGCTCGCTGATAAGCTTGGAAATGCAATTTCACTGCAATTCACTGCAGCCGGCAACAACAGCGACAACGAACGATGCTTTTCGTCGACCGCTGAGTCTGTGGTGTTGGTCTCTTGCTTGACGGTTGACAATTTGTTGCGAAGTTTCGCTTGGCTGTTGCTGCTGCTGTTGCTGCTGCTGTTGCATGATTTCCCAGTCGAGCAATGATAATTTTGATATTGCTGTTGGCCTTTGCTTGGCTTCAACACCTGCAACACACCCTCTTGTGTTGCCCCCACTGTTCGCTGTTGGCCATTATTTATGTTTGCAACTTCATCGCTGTGCAATTCGTCTTGATCTCCTCGGCCTGTAATCTGCCAACTTTTCTTACTCAACTTTAACTTTGGTTTAACGAGCATATTGTTGTTGTGCTGCTGCTGCTGCTGCTGTTGCTGTTGGGTTGCTGCTGTTGCTGTTGCATCGTTGACATTATTTCTAAGTATTTGTACACTTTGCTCATTTCCCTCCGGCCTGACCCCAACTTCCTTTACGCACTCTATCACTGCTGCCCGCTGCACCGCCCCTCCAACTCCTTCAGCATCATTCACAACTGAAATCACGGCAGTATGCATTTGTCTAGATATTTTTCTGGACTTTTTTACATTATTTGATTTGGTCAGTGACATTTTTGGTTGATTATGATATTCACTAGTGCCTTTGTTGTTATCACTTTTGTTGCCGTTAGTGGTTGTTTTGTTGTTGGTCTTGACTAGAATTGAAAAATAATAAGGTTATATATAAGTAATAGAAGTCTTTTTTAAAATTGCAATTTCTTATGCCACGCACTTTGCAATATTATGTTGTTCTTGCTGTTGGCCATGTAGTAGTATATAAACAGAAAAGTTTCGTTGCAATTGAAATTGTCCTTTAGCCGGCAAGAACTTGGCGAATGGATGAAAAACAAAGAGCACAAAGTACATATAAAGAAATAGAAACATAAATTTAAAGAGTAACAAACGTTTATGTGTGAAAATATACTTTAGAATCCACACTTAATTATATATAATAGAAGCAATACAACGCTCTAAGTGCTGCTAGAAAAAACAAAAAAACAAAAAAACAAAAACTACCAAGAAAGTTCAACAAGTAAAACAGACAACAACAGAAACAGCTATTGTTGTTGCTTGTTACCTTAGGTTGTAAACTTTACATTATCTGGAGCAGCAGTTGCCAACACTCTGCTGCTGCGACTGCGACCCTTTATGGAAATACCTCAGATTGAGCAGGAGCAGCAGCAGGAGCAGAAATACGGCAAACTTCTTTGACAGATAAACTTAACAACTTTTGTGCTGTAGTCGGAAACTCGCTTGAGTCAAAGCAACCATGTCAGCAGCTAACTAAATACTATACCCTACATTTGCATAGCAAAAAAAGTTTTTTTCTGTAGATAAAAGTACGCATAACATGATAAAGGTATTTATGCTGTCATACACAAGTATTGTGCATTACAATACTTGTTGAGTTTATTGTATTCTAGTCCGTGCTGGTCCCTTCTATTGTTATAGGGTATGAAAAGCAACACTGACATCTATGACAACAACAAATGCAATGTTTAGTATAAGCACCTTGGCATCCTTACAGAGCATAAAGCGTAAGAAAAAACTTTAGCAACTTATGCGTACATAATTATGCCATAAAAACGACAAAGTACAAGAAAATCAACAACAATTGCGAACTTAACATAATCGTTACTTAAGCTTGAACTCGTAGCCAATCAAAAAACTTACATTATTTTTATTAGTATTCAGAAGGACTATATCTTTAAAAACACTAAAAAAAAAGGGTAAGAAGGCAATTGAGAACAATTTAATAAAAGGTTTCTTTATATAAAATAAATGAATTAATTGTAATTGGTATGCAAAAACAGTTTCGATCAGATTTATTTAAGAGAACATTGAGGATTGGAATAAAATAATACTTAAGTAAATGTCAGGTTATTTCTTATTGTACAATAACAATAAAATAAATACAAGCTTAAACTCAAATGTGCTCAACTCGAATAATATATTGCTTAACCTCACCTCAACTGAAAAAAAAAAGTTCATACTACCTATTTTTAATTTTACTTTTAACAGCTGTTTGTGATAGGTAAAACTTTTGCACAAAGCAATTGACAAATGGCTCAACCTCGAACTTCTATTTATTTGGCCAAACTTGAAACTTTTGGTGAAATTGAAAGACATTTTCATTCGCTTTTAGGCCCATAAGGGGACCCTACTAATGACAACGCTAATCTTAGCAACATTTAAGCCAGATTACAGCACAGAATAAGCCCCAAAAGTTTTGCGTCCAACACACAACTGACGCACTTGAAGACATATTAATAGCTTGAACCCACAGCAACAACAACAACAACAACAACAAAACTTCTTTGTCACTTTACGGTCATAAAATAGGGAATGGTAACGAGTACTTACCACCATCACAGGGGAAATTCTCGGCGAGCAGCGTAAATAAGTTATCCGACAGCAGGCAGCGTCCACGCGGTCCCAAAGGTACTCGGCAAACCGGACATTTTACGGAGCGGTTACGGCAATTATTACAAAGCACGTGTCCATTGCAGCATTGCCAGCTTGGTGGCTTAATAACCTGATTTACCAGTGCAACATATATATATATATGTATATATAATATTCAACGGACCAGTTGCAAAAGTCAGCATCAGAAAGCCACGAAAAGTTCATTAAGATATGAAAATATGCATAAAAGAGAAATTAATTATAATTAAAAGCAAATAATAATGCTAAAGTTGACAGGCAGAAACTTTAATGTATATACGTTCTATTAAATCACAAATGAGTTAGCTTTCGTGGAAATTGACAAACTAGCAAATACTATGCCAATACTGATTTTACTTTAAGAATCATTCTTTTTTTTCAACTTAACGAAAACTTTCCACAAACTAACTTTCATTTATTTCATAACTAACATGAAAATCTCTTACTAAATTTTTGTTGATTTGTTGTGAAAAATACCTCTTAAATTTAAGGAGGGGAGCGCTCAAAAAGCGCTTCAATATAAATTGAATATAAAATTGAAAATATATCACAAGCGGATTTAAAATAATACAAACGTATTTGAAGCGAGCACAAAAAAATGAAACAGTTTTAGCGCTTTTCAAGCCATCAGCTTGAACATACAAAAACGTGCAATCTTCCATACAAAACACACCGACAAACATTGGGGATTGATACAAATCTATATAACAAATTCAATTGATGCATTTTTGTCTGTATGGATTCATATGTATGGATCGTTGTGCTCGAGGGCAGCAGCAGCTATAAATATGCAGCAATAAAGATACAATTTTGTTGTAGAACAGCTTGGAATTGTTTTTTTTTGGAATATTACAAATGTAAAGCGATTTGCCAGCAACAATTTTCTTTCATTTTTTGTGTGGTTGTCCTGCAAACAACAATGTTCTTAAATTACATGAGAAAAAGTAGTGAAAAGATTACATTTAACTTAAATATATATTTTTAATGGTATAAAAACAAACAAAGTTTAAAGAATTAGCATATTCAATTTGAAAACATTTTAGGCAACTTTTGTGTTGATAATTTCAAAAGTTTTGTCGAGCATCCAAAACTATGCAAATTTATGCATATTTAATTGAATTCCAATTTAAAGTCAATAGAAAACACAACGAGACACAACGAGACAGACCGGACAGACATAGACGGCCAATTGCACACGGTTAACTCAATGCGAATATTAATATGTCAAGTTTAGCATAAGAACCAGACATACTAACATAAATATATACTTACACACAAACATACATTCCTACATATACATAATCGATTATGTTAGTGTATGAAAATGCTTTTATGGAGCTATTGTAAAATCTGGCAGAAGAAAATCCCTTAATAACTTAATGGACTTGTCTGTTTGCATACGCAAATAGCATAACCAATCGACACACACACACACATGCACATATACATATCCATATGCTGGCCATATAATGCCATATTCGTGCCGTTGTAATAATTCCCAAATATGATATTGAAGGTTCAGTCTGGCACAAGCCAGCCGCTAGCTAGACTGAATACATTCATACTTTTTGCTGTCTATCTTTCTCTCTTTCGCTCTTCATATCTCTCTCTCTCTCTCTCTCTTTCTCTGCCTTTTTCTTTTGCTTTGGCACCCACTCGTGTGAAGGGTGTCCTGCATAAACTGATTTAAGGTTAATAAACAAATTACGTATGCAGTGTTGCAAAAACAGGAGCCAGCTGTCCTTTCAAGCAATGCCTTTAGCTTAGTTGACAGCTGCGTTGCTCCAATGGAACCGGCGTGTTACAATTAGTCACTAAGGCACTGAGAGAAAAAGTCTGTTCTAGACTGACATAATTTTTATTTTATGTCAAGTTTAAAAAATACCTTATAAACCATTTTACCGATCAACTTTAATCGATTATTGTCGAAATTCTAAATTAGGGAGTTCTCAAACAGCATCTTATATATTTTGATATTTAACACAAAGTAAAAAGTAAAGAAAAATAAGTCAAATTTTGAAAAAAAGACTTTTATTTAAGTTAGATTTCATACAATTTAAGTTTAAAGTGTATTTTATATTTTTAGTAGAGTTTTTTGGTTATTTCCTCTTATTTCCCTAAGTTGGTTTTTCTGAGTGTACCATATGTGTGTGCGACCCTTAGCAGAGCTTTGTCCAATGCCGAGCGACAATTACAACTTTGGACTGTGCGTCTGACGACTGACAAATTTGCTTCCCAGGCTTACGCTCTTTTGCTCGCAGCATGCTTTATTTATGGTCACAACACATACATATGCTTATTAAAGCTAACACCATAGATAACTTTACAATTAAAATGCCAAAAGGGGCAAAAGAGAGCAAGAAAAAGAAAGAGAGAGAGAGAGAGAGAGACGCTGCATTTTTGTCGGTGTCAAATTAATTAAAGTTATGTGTTTGCTGACATGGTCGCTATTAATAAATTAAAAGCTAAGCGCAAAGCACTTTGCAATTTGGCCACTGGCCACAGCTTGAATTAAAATTCAACAGCTTGAGCGATTCGTTGTGTTTGTTTGTATTGCGTTAATAGGGTAACAGCTACCGCAACCAAATGAACGATTGATTGAATGAAAGAATGAATCAATGAATCAATGAATGAATGAGTGAATGACCTAGCCATTCAATATTCCACATTGCCCGTCATGATGCCTAATCGACAGTATTTGACTTTCAAATTTCGTAATCAATCATAGCCAAAGCATGCTCGATATATTTCGCCAAAATGCTGCCGGGCATTCAGGACAAAGCTAATCAAATCACATGCAATGGCAAACATTTATCAAGCATACAGAATATATATATATATATATATATATATATATATATACGCGTTAATACTTTATTCATATGAATTTCGTATATGCTGCATGCATAGAAAACTGAAATGTTAAAATGTTATAAAGATTGCTTGCCTAAGCGATACCCTAAAACTATATATCGTTGATTCTAAAAGCTATAGGTTCATTTCGAACTACAAGACATTGCGGAACGGCAGTAGTAAGAAATCGATGTTATTGCTAATAGATTGTGTTATTGCTAAGTTACCAAAAAGCATCACAATATTACATTCAAACTGTGCTATTTTTTATATATGCTCAATAAGCGAGATTATACACTCGATCATTTTATTTGATCTTTTTAACATTGTAGACCCCTTAAACAAATGAAATTTTGATGCTAGTATTTCTAGATGTACATACTGCAGGTTGTAACAACCTATCGAAATTTTGTGATACCCCATTCAGTCATGTTAAAAGGTTAACTGTTATAAAAATTAGTTACAAACATTCGCTGGTTTGTATGTATTTGCAACAAAACTAACGGGTATTAACTAACAGAATCGGCATTTATTTGTAGTCATGACAGCGTCAGGCTGTGAGTAATTGTGTCAACAAAACTACAGTAGCAGTAGCAGTAGCAGCAGCCGCAGCATGAACATACCTGGAGAAATAAAAAGTGGGGGTGTGTTGGGGGAATGAGGAATGGGCGTGGCCAACGCAATCACTGAATACAACAACAGCTCGACGTTTCAACTTTCAACACGGTCAAGTGATTAGCAACAAACTTGCGCAGCAAAATCAACGCAAAAGCCGGAAGAGCAACAGTGACACTGGGTAGGGTGGGGTGTGGTGGTGGGGGGGGGGGGGGGGGTAAGTGGGAGTGTGGCAGGCATATGGCATATGACGTTGTTGATGTTGCAGTCGGCTCACAAAGCCAAACAAGCGTCCAACTGGCAACTAAGTTTTAGCCAACAGAGTTTGAGTTCATCGTTGAGTTGAGTTAGATAATGACGAACTAAAACTAAAAGCCAGCAACTGGTAACTAACAAGCCACGTTGCAAGCCAAAATAGCCAAACGACGACAACCTCATCGATATGCAACTCACATGTACCTAGTAAGTAGAACGAACAGCCGACTAGCATTAGCCAGCATCATCCACTTACATAGTACCTCAAGGCATAATAGAAAATAAAAACTTATTCGTTATATTGTTGTAGGTAATACTTACATCGCAACAAACAGGACACTCCAGTAATTGGGCAATATGTTGCAGGCATGTTGCAAACTTTTGCAGTGACTGTTGATTGATGCCATGCTGCTGCAAAAAAGAAAGTAAGAAAACAAAAGCGCATTTAATTAAGTATTGCGTTTAAGCTCTGTTAGCCATTAGGCATTAGGGACACTCGATACACAATAAAGTATGTATTGAAAATCAAATAGAATTTAATCAGTGGCGATATTGCGGGCATTTCGAATTTATGCACAAAGATTCGAATTGGACTAATTTCAATAGAATATGCACATGACCACACAAAACGTGCAAAATGATTTATTAATTTATACAACCAAACGATGGCACCACAAAAAAACATAAGAATAGAATTTGTGATTTCATTAACAGGCAAATCCGCATTGAAAGCGAGTTCGGAAGGGTGGTGGAAACAAATGCTCGACCTAGTACTGATTGCATATAAATAAAATGCACACATGCCAATTTGGACACATAGATTTGTACTTGAACAAATAGATAGATAAGTCCCTTTAATATTGATTGAAATTTATTTTAAAATATATATACACGTATATGTTGTGTGTGGTGTGCAGATAGTGAGTGGCAATTTTGTCACAAACAATTTTGGTTTGTGTTCGTGTTTACATCCTTGGCAAATATTTGGGTCAATTAAATTTGTAATGATGTACACGTTTGCATATAATGTGTCAAATTTAATAAAATGCTGAGTAATATGAACGACAAGAAGAAGAAACACCTAAGGGAGTTCAAAGGACAAGCACAAAAGAAGAGAAGCTTGCAGTCATTAATTATTTGCAAGTTTAGATACAAATTAGTAACAATATTGTTGTGAAATATTCAAGATAGATAAATTAGTTTCTTAATGGGTGTCCAAGTGCATAACAAGCTAATTGACAGCTGGTAATAATTGCTTAAGGCAGTAACTGAACTGAATAAGTTAGGTTCATTGCATTTTGCAACATTTCGTTTGGCAGCAAAAAACTTTAATCATACTTACATTTAAGTCAATAATGAACTAAGTGAGAACTTGACTGCATTCGTCATTGTTAAATGAATAATTAAAAAAGGTAAAAGGTCAGTGTAACGAATCAACAATGCGCATCGAGTTGCTTGCAACAAGCCACTTTAAACGGCAATCAAAAACGCATCGTGTACATAAAATGACCCATTAAAATAGTTTTAAAACAGTTACGAGCTGAAGTGTTGTAAGTTATAAACAACGATGAAGACAGTCTCACTTGCTTATAACTGGATTATTACAGTATATACTAGCATAGAAAGACACTAAAAAAAAGATTGAAATCTAGTACTTCAGTGAACAAAAGTGATTTTAAAGAATATTGTTTTATATTAAAAAAAATATGAAATGAGATTTTAAAGTATTTTCCCTCATTTTATCGAATTTTTTAACAAGTTTTATTAAAGTAACAACAAGAAAAATTCTCGAAAAAAATTGCATGAATACGAAAATGCATTTCCCAAGGCAAAATCTTAATTTCATATTTAAAATTTGTTTTTAATAATATGTTAACCCCTGTAAGTACTGTCCTTAAACAAATCGCATGCAGGTGCATTAGTTCTAGGAACTTTTCTTACTTACCACAGCGTGGGCTGCCTCAATGGGATCATCAGATGTATCACCGGACAGGCCTGGATTGGGCTCCTGTCGCCACATTATAAGTGTAACGTGGTCAGCGCCAGAGAGCCAATGTTCACGTAGTCGTGTGGCCAGCTCGCTGATTCTCATGCCAAGGACATCGCGGCCATTTAGCTGCAGCAGCGTGTCACCAATGCAAACACCACCCAATTCCGCATTTGACTTTGCCTGCACACCGCTGACCCACGGATATGGGTCCCAGGGTGCACGACTCAAGTTTAAGCCCAAGGCGCCATTGGGTGCTTTTATGGTGCATTGCTGCAGCATTATTCTATATATATATATTTATATATGTATTTCTTCAACTGCATGATGGAGATGCATGGAGAGAGGGAGAGAGAGAGAGAGAAAGCAAGTTTAATATTGCAATTTTGATTTCAATGGAGATATTTCGTCATGGTACATTGTGTTGACGTCTTCAAGGGCGCACGTTTCAGGCATTTCAAGTAATTTATGTCAGACAAAAGCCTACGCACGCACACACACACACTAACACACACACTATCATACACACGCACACTGTTGAAGATGAAGCTAAAGTAAAGATGGATAACATAAATTTTAGACCACTTTCAACACTGAGATGTGTGCCAGACGTGCACACACACATAGTCACAAACATACGCACACACACAGTCGCACATGCATATGTAATTATTAACATATATTCACACTCTTACATGTTATTTGTATGCCCTGTACACATTTAACATGGGTAAAGGAGGGACAGCAGGGACATCTTTCAATCCACAGAGATATCAGACCAGCAAGGCATTTGGCAGGCACTTTAAATCTTAGATCTTGGTGTTTACCTACGATTCATATGCTTTCAGTTCGCAAACGAATAAATTGTCTAGATCTTAGCGTTAAGGCTGTGCATTGATAGCAGTCAGTCAGTTAGTCAGTCAGTATGTTAAAGTGTGTTAATCAGAACAAAGAGCTGTATATAAAGATATGTGATAAAAGTCACTATAAACAAGATAAATTCATACTTTTGAGTACAGAGTATACCCAAGTCTACTCTCGCTCACGCCTGTTGAACACTCTCGAGCTGTTAAAAATTGGTGGCAATGGACTACTTATAAGCTAAATGGGCGTTTCATCGGCAAGCAACATACTCAACACATTCCAAAAAACCTCACATCCAAACAACAACCCACCCTCTACAAGGTCCACCCTCTCCTCCTCCTTGTCTGCCTGCCTCCTAGTCTTTTGCATGCTTCGCACGTACGCATCGCTTAGGAAAAAAGCGCCGTCAACGGCTTTGGTTATTTCTTGTGTGAGAAGGGCACTGGACTTTGATATTGGCACTTATAAAATGTTTGCACCTTTTGGCTGCGATTCTTTTATACCTTTTCTTTTGGCAAATAGCGTTCGTTGTCGAAACAAAATTAATTAGCAGGGTGTTGAAAGTTGCAGCGGTAGCAGCTGCCAACATGGGCACCAAGAAAACTTTGCGCCAACTGTTTGTAATTAAGCATATACACACACACACACACACACACACACACACATACATACATACATAAGTCGCGGGTTCAGCAAGTTCGCAAGCAAAACAGCGTAAAGTGTTCACATATAAATCAAAAGTGTTGGTTGGCAGCAAACTTTTAACATTGCATTCACTTATACAGCCCAAAAAAAAAAACGAAAAAAAAACCAAGCAGCGTCGAATTAAATCAATTAAGATCACAGCTATACATACATACACATATAACAGTAGAAGTTGCCCACAGCCGGAACTATATGAGATTCAAACAAAACGACATGTAATTTCATGAATGAGTTGTGCGTTCAACGCAAGTTCAAGTACATCAAGTATACGCATTGAGGCCGTGATGCTGTGAACAATATACGCCATATCCGCGATTGCTTCGTTATCGTTTTGCCATGGCAACCTTAAGCGACACTATTATAATTGTGTTTGCACACTTTCATTTCATTAATTTCATTTTTGTTGTCAAATTCGAGTCCGTGTTTTGTGCAGCTCTCACTTTATGGATTCTCACCAGGTGTTGTCATCTTTTTGACGATTTCAATAATACATTAATTAAGACAGATACTTTCGTGATTGATCAACTTTGGTGGTACCCTGTACTAAGTATTACATTCCAAAGCTTGCGAAGAAGTCAGCTAAGAAATAATTTTTTAAAAGTATGCCCATAAGAAAGTAAGTTAAGTAGAAATATAATATAAAAAATAAGATTTTGGTATACTATAGTATAGAAAGTAAAAAATATAATATTTAATAAATCTTGTAAGAGTTTTAAACATTTTTAAGCTTTAGATTATCGGACTTGAAGAAATCAAAATACTTTTCATGACTCAAGAAGTATTTATGTTATTTTATTTATCTATGTATGAAAACAAAACAAATAAAATTTACTTATGTTATTAATCTGCTTATGATCGAACTTAACTTTGCGCTCTCTTGTGTATTTTTTAAATAAGTAAATATAGGGTATATCAGTTCGTAGCATTTTTGAGTGCGTATCTCACATCCGTATAAATGTGATCGCAAGTTGGGAACTTATAATTGATGCTGATACATACTATCCAAATTCATATTCACACACACACACACACACAAACACTCACACATAATGAACTTGATTACAGTCAAACGAGCGACCACTTCACTTCTGACTTGGCATTGGCCATGAAATTTTGTTGTGTGACGTCGACAACATTAAGTATCCGGAGACGAAGTCGAAAGGTAAAGCGAATGGCAACAAAAAAAATGATATCAAACGTAAATGAAGCACAAAGAAACTAATACCATATCATTTATTTATTAATTATAATTAATTATTTATTTATTAATCATTACAAAACTCATTTAATGCACACACTATTAACTATTAAAGCCAATAAGAAGTAAGAGTCGAAGAAAAAACCTTAGTCAAAAGTTGAATTGCAACTTTAAATTGTTAAAGAGTTTTAATTAACAACAATAAGTAAGGTAGTTTGGCTACCATCACCAGTTACGTTATGCACCAATTGTGCATTTAATTATTAAATATTGCAACATTTACCGCTTTTATATGTATATGTGTTAAGACTTTAATCACAAACTAACTTAGACGGAACGCTTTATTCTTGACTTAGGGAAGCAATAGCTTCGTTAACCGTACTAATCATAAGCGCGTGCGGATAATCACTAAAAGCGCCAGATACTCAAACACGCGCTTAGCAAAAAATATCAAATCAGCTGTGCGCTTTTGCAATGCATAATACACAAAAACAACAACAACAACAACATATTTTTACACGAGTGCATGTACATAAGTACATTAGTGTGTGTACAAATGTACAATTAACACTGGTTTTTTTTGCGTGCGCCGCTTTCGTTTTCAGCCAATCGTCAACAAGGCGAGACAAAAACAACAACACAACAACAACAACTACACACACACACATACACGTGAGAATTGCGTCACAATTACACAAATGCAATACCAACAACAACTCAACAAAGAAACGAAAACGTACGGCAGAGACCCAGAAACCCCAAACTCAAAAAGACAGCCGAAAAAAAATAAATAAATAAAACCGTTGCTGCGCATGCGCCACAGCAATCGCTGCCCAAAGCAATTACATACATACGTTTACTTTTATATGTAGATATTCGTATATTTGTTTGTAAACAATCAATTTTATAACACCAACATAGGAGGCAGTCAAACTTCTCTAATTTGCACTTCCTAGAGTTGAGAGTTTTGTGTAACTTAATATTCGATTGAATGCCATAAACATATATGTATATATGACTATATAACTCCAACAACAAATTGTATATATTGTTTGGCTTATTAACTGAATAAGCATTAATACAATAACTCAATTTGCGATTGCCTCATGGTAGCAAACTACTATCATATGGTTTAGGTGTTTTGTTAAATTTTTCTTTTCATTTGAACTATCTTTGAGTCATAAATGTTATGGCAAATAGTTCGGGTTACCGATACGTTTTATTTTGTGATTACTTTTCAGCTCTCTGTTAAATTTGCAACACACACACACACACACACACACCATCTATTGCATTTAGCAATTAGGCTCAGGCCAAAGATTAAGCACACACCACAGCTAATTTGTGTATCATCATTTTTGTAATTTGAAATTTTTTTTAAACGACAAAAGATTTTTACAATGTACTTCCTAGTCTTCAGGCTTCTGACAGTGTATTTCAGAATCAATGCTTTGCTAGATTTTTATACACACAATAAATCATTATTACAATAGTACTTATTTTAAGCAAATTCTCTTCTTTTTTTTTTGTTATGTGGTTTGGTTTACTAGAATTGCGATTTCACCGCTGCAAGGTTGTTTAAACTTAATTACAGACCATCGCATTTCTCACTGTGTACCTTTTGTGTCTGGCCCTAGCCGTAAGGTCGTTTGAGCCATTAAAAATTACACACATCAATTTAAATGGTTCGCATAGCATTGAAGACTGGCAAATCGAAATATAGTTATGCAAGCTTAACGCCCAAAAAATAAAGCTTAAGATATGCAAAAGCTGTCAATGGCCCTTCGTCACCTTAAAGCATTTAACTTTAACTTACTTACAATAAATGGACTAGGTATATTAAGTATCGATTAACAGACGGCACAACTTAAAAGCTAAATGCCGGTACCGCACTTCCACTTCACGCGATTCACGGAACTTGCGAGCGGCACCTGCGCAAACTCAAAGAGCTCAAAGCAAACTGTTGCTTCCAAAAGTCACAATTGACAACTAAAGCTAAGCTGGCTTAAAGTCAACAGCGCCATCTACCGCAAGCTTCAACAAGCGTGCATTGTGCTGAGCTTTTTAAGCTAGACATTTATTGTAAGCGTTTAACAATTTTAAAGTTCAAGTGTTTGTTTACTTTTCTGTACTTTTTTAAAATTAAGAGTATCGACTTATTAGGGTTTCTATATATCACTTTAGTTTCAAATTCAAATAAGCTAAAAACTCTAAAGGAAAAATCATCATGACTGATCAGCAAAAAAGCTAGTAGAGCTTCTTTTATTGCTTAGAAGTATGTTTAAAATTTATAGAAATATAAAAAAAAAATAAAGATTTTTTGATTTAAAGCTTCATGAATGGCCCTAAAGTTTGTCTTTTAGAAAATTTTACTTACACTAAAATTCAATCATTTAATATTTCTTTATAAGCAACTTTATTTACCTTCTGGGCAAGTATTTGGGTATTAATGGAATGAATAAATACTCAATGTTGTTGTCGTTGTTGTTTGCTTGTGAGCCATGAAGCAAACGTTTTGAACTCCATTCAACTCAACTTGATACACTAATTGAAAACATGAAATTTAATGTTATGAGGCTTTTTAAGTAGCTGTTATTGTGTTTGACAGCACCAACAATAAATATACAGCTTCCGTTGGATACTACTTTCAAGGCAATTGGTATTCGAAAAGAAAACATTTGAGTTCAAGTTTCTCGATTAATTCAAAGCAAAGTGAAATTGAACAAAAATGAAAATGTTAAGTTCAAACTAAATCTAGCTGCGGCCATTTAGAAGCTACCTTTGTACAATAATGGGCAATTTAAATGTTTTGTGTAACTAATTTTGTTCACGAATGCTACTCAATCGAGACCCAAAAGCAATTTGTTGGCGTATCAAATCAAAAAGTCAATGCCAAAAACAATGTGTTTTCGTTATTTACGATTCGCAATTGTTTATTGTTAGGTAAATACTTGCCAAATAATCCAGTATTTATTTATGTGTGGTGCTACAAATCGATTAACATTAAGCTGGCAATAAAAGTAGCTAAATGTGTCAATAAGCACAGCTATAAATGGATATTACTTTGATTTTGAAAAGCTTACTCACAAAACCATTATTAGAAAACAGCTTTTAATTAAGGCTAGTTATAAAACTCACTTTGTTTCAAGTTTTGTAAGAACATTTCTTAACAAATGAACAAAAGAACAGCTAAGAAGGCTCTAGTCGAAAAATCCCGACTAGACGATACCCTGAACCCTATACTTAGCGCGTACAGTCAGTGCTTGCAGTATGTGTACGCTCATACTTAACTTCAAAGTTGCATATCTTCGTTGTTTCATAACCGATTTCAATAAAAATTTCTCAGATTGTCATTATTGTGACTAATGTTTCAACGCTGTCAAAATCTGTAGTCTATACAAAATCTGTAGTCTGTAGTCGACTCGGCTGTTGATGATGATCAAGAATATATATACTTTCCTTCTGCCTGTTACATACTTTTGCACAAAACCATTATACCCTTTTTACCCATTTAATGGGTTCAGGGTATAAAAAGCATTAAAAATTAAGAAATTAGTTCCGCGTCGAATATGATTTATATTTCTATTAGTTATATATATTTAAAAATCATGTTTGACGTAAATTTTAGCTTTTTTTGGTTTTTAGTTATTACTTTAAATAGTTAAGACAATAGTTATAATCCATTGTTAGTTCAGTAATTTATCGTTATTACTAGCATGACTAGCAACAAAAATATATATCCATTATATACTTATCTTTAAGCATATTAACACAGCTGTTTTCTATTTTTTGCAATGCGCAATTTTAATGATGATAAAAAAAAAATGTTCTCATACAAAGTGGAAAAAAAAAACAAAAATATACAAATGCACTTAAGTGTCCAAAGTACTTTTAGACTTGGTTTATTTTTATAACATACACGTCGTTATTGATGTATTGATCACAATAAAACACAACATGCGATACAATCAGTCCAATTGTACAAATAATGTCTACAACACATTTGCATAAAATCGAATAAATTCATAAATTAATATACCGCATAACGGGCTTAACGTTTCTTCGCTGATGCTCTTAGCCATTATTAGTTGAAAATCACTCTTAGCTGCTTTTTTTTTTCATTAGCCATACAAAATAATCTCCAAAATATACACACGGCGAATGAGCAACGCTGTGGATGCTGTGAGCGTGTGTGTTTCAGTTATTTAACTTGGCTAAAGCCAACAGAGAGACGGCTGTCGGCCAACTTTGAAAGCCGACAACGAAGCGATCGCTTAACGTCTGAAATATTCTATGCCAGTTTGTTTGTTGGTAGCGCGCGTTAAACACGTTTTTTTATTTTACTGTCCGTCTGCATATTCCGCAGCGCGAGTTCCAAAAAAAAATAAATAAAAATTACAATTAATTTTAATTGATCAACGTGTACAATGCAAGCAAAGGAGAGTTATGATGATGAAGATCGAAAGACATCTGTTCGGCTTTTAAGAATACCAAAAGCTGCACCCAAAATTGAAGAGTACGGATTTCGTTTGACGCGCAGCAAATGGGATCCATATCCGTGGGTATGGCGCCATGCCAAGCCATTCTCTTAGAACTTTTTCGACTTACATATTACATTTTGCTTGAACCAGGTCAGTGAAGTGGCCGTGGGCACACCTGCCTCCATATGTGGCCTAAAGTCCGGTGACTGCATTTTAAAGGTCAGTTGCTTTTTTGTTTTTGACAGTTCTCTTTTTGGTTAAAAGTTTCTAATCTTATCGTCGAAGAGAGTTTAATCCGTCTTACTTCCATACAGAACTATAGCAAATTCCAATTTCACGCTAAATTGCAAATGATTAAAGTGTTTTTAAGTTTATTACACTTGCATGCAAGTCATAGCTACTATATACATATTGAATATCCAAAAACAGTTGTCACTGCCAAAGAGAGAAGAGACTGATTAATTTAGTTTACACACAAGCGTGCTGAGCATGTTCAACAGTCAATACAAAATTTGGGTTAAGCTAACAGTGCAGCTTAACATAATTACACACTTAACAGTTTTCAAGCAGTGCACTGCTTGCCATGCGCTCTAACACTGTTATTGCTTTCGAACAGGGCTAATGATATATCTGGTTTGTTTGCTGTTCGCTGAAAATTACTTTTTAATGATTGTAGTAGTAAACAATAAGAAACTGAACCAAAAGCGGATATATCATTTCAATCATTAACATATACTATCTTTTAACTACTTTATAAATGAAACTTTGAAACAAAAAAATTAAGAAATTTAAACACAAAAGGTCAAGCTAAAGATTTTCCTTTTTCAGGTTAATGGCATTGATATACTTGGTATGCGTATAGTCGAAATAGCTGAAATTGTTAAAAGCCAAAAAGATGATGTAACATTTTTGTGCTGGAGCAGCGAATGTAAATTTGACTGTGATGAAAATGTAAGTTATTTGAAAACTAACAAACAGTCACAAATAATAATGTATATTTTGCAGAGCATCTGCTGTGTACCCATGCCCATTACCCTTAAGCGTCTTGTCATTATTGTGGATAGTATTCTTAAGGTTATTGAGTGTCCTGTTTGCAATGTGACAATAACACCTCCAGTATTGCAGTGTCAGAATGGACATTTATTATGCCTGGATTGTCGCATCCGAACCGAAAGCTGTCCAATTTGTCGGGGCTTCTTTACACCCATTCGATCTTCCGTTGCCGAAGAGATATATTCGATTATTGTGGCGGCTTTCAAACATTGTCAATTGGCTGGAAAGTTACGTCAAAACCTATTTGGTGATATGGCCTTGGTTAAAGTTCAATCCTATAATTCCTGTCTGATGGGCAGCTGTCTAAAAGATGTTAGGCAGCGAAAATCTTTGTTACCAACCAACAAACTTCTTAACAAACTATTTCAATCGCGATCTGGCACGATTGAAAATGAGAAGCAACTAAATGCATTAGCATTGCTAAAAGGCTCATATGAACCCCGAAAAATGTCAATTGAAGACAAAAATGAAAAGGAGCTACAACTACAACCAGCAGAGAATAGTCTTGAGAATCGCAAGCCTGACAATTTGACAGCACAAGACAATACTTGAGACGAAATCAAATCTTCATTTATGCTGGTTACATAAGTGATTAACCCGCCGGTCCATAAAAGGAATACAAAAAATCGATGATTTCTAACCAAGTTGTTCAACTTAAATAAGTATAATCTTTTCCTTGCAAAAAGTATGCCTCATAAAAGGGTGCCAGCAAGAATAAAATAACTGATTACAGTTTGAACTTATCGAATTCACCTTACAAAATTCAGCCCTATTACATCTTATGGTTCTCGTCACAATTATCCCAATAAACAAGACAATTAATTTGTTCAACCTAAACATTTAAAAAAGAAAAATTGTCATTTCAAGAAATATATATACAATATATTGATTTGTGGGTATTGCTAAGTTTAATTAAATTATTAGTATTTTTAAAGCAAAATAAAAAAAAAACTAAAAATAAAATTAACAAAATACTTCAAACGAACAAATATTGAAGACGTAAGCTTGAATCAAAATTAAATACAACTTTATTTAAATCCAACTCTTCTCTTAAAACGTTTCAAACAACGAATTAGTATAAATAAATTTATTTGAGGTAAAAATGCTTACTATCTTAAAAGCCGAATTAATTATAAGAGTTGATTTCAATTTACCATGTTTTGTCTGCTGTCTATCGAATTATCTGAGCTGATGAATTATTTGCTTTTATATATAGACCAATTTAATTAAATCTAAGTTGCATTGGGGTTAAGTTCCTTATCGCATCACCAATCAAACAACTACTGAAGCATGCCACAACTGCTGTCCAACAACTGGGCAAAGTGTGCACAAAGGCAAATGATAAAAAGCTCGTCTGCATTGAAGGACTGGCTTTATTTGAACTATGCGCTGCTCAAAACTCAACTCAAGTGCAAATTTCTTTCCTTTTTAATAAAGTCCAACGCGAACGTGAAAACGAATTAATTATAATTTGTGTAAGTAAAAAGTTTAAAAACATAATAATGATACACACACTGATTTGTACATAAAAAAGTTTCAGTTTATTAAGTTTGATTATGTTCATGACCGTTTATTACTGTTAAATAAATTTACAAAGAAATTCTTTATGTACAAAAGGTTTTATTTTTAGCATAAATGTTTTTTTCCAATTTTTATCCGCCGCCAGTGACGAACTCATTAAGACAACTAGTATAAAGTGCAATCTTCACTGCTGAGAAAAAATAATAAGATGGTAAAATGACATTAAGGCTTGGGACATTAAAAGTAAGTGACATCCGATATGAAAGTGTCAAGGAACCAACAATAAGGCGTTGCTGTCAGCAACAGTCCTTCCGTCCGTTCGTCTGTGCGTCACTCACTCTTTCACTAGATTGGAACTGGTCGAGCGAGTGGACCGCAAAATGTTCTATTATGCCTGCCTGCAGTGCAGTTGAGGCTGAGATTAAAACGTCATCAAAACCGGAAGTGGCAGTTTAATTTAAGAGCGTTAATTGAATTCTATTTTCCAAGCATGGCGTCATGATGCGGGGATTGATTTTCTGCTGATGCTTTGTGATTAAGTTGGCTTTTCCACTATATTGTCGTAATCATTCCCACTGGCGTCGTCAACACGGTTGCATTCGACCGGCTTCGACAAACTTTAATTACACACTCTCTCTCTCTCTATCTCTCTCTCTCTCTCTCACAAACACTCTTTATGTGCTTTATTATGCAGGCTTACTACGTTTGCCGTACAAGTCGATGAGCTCTTCAGGGATATTTGCTGCTGTTGCTGCTAGTTCAATAGTAAATTACTGTTATTGTTACATTTTTGCACAAAGTATTTCTTGCGATTTTTGCGGGAAAACGGAAAGCGGAAAACGCTTCTGCCATCTTCGAGTAGTCGTTTTCCATCACTGTTCATAAGTATGAACACTTCCTAATTGCATTTCATTATCAATTAAAAATTGTAACTATTGAGTTACCGCGACTTTAAGTGTTTTTACGCTTGCCAGCTTGCAATTACTTTGATTTCTTTGGCTGCTGCCAGCGTAATAGGTCAAAAGCAATTCAAATCTGAATTCGAATTCATATATATATTTTGCATCAAGTGCATTTAAAACGAAAAAGAAAATATTTTTTGCAAGATTTTATGCAATTTATATAGTTTGCAAAACCAATCCGGAACGTTATATTGAGTATTATTAACTTGGTGTTTGTCAAAGTTAACATTTTAATTCAATGCGAATAATATAAATCAAAGCCATACTTCAGCAATTCGGGTTTAAGAATTCTACTGTACAGAAAATTTATTTCATTAACTGTTTTCTTTTCAAACTTTTGAGGTATTTCCTATGTTCAAGGAATATTTGCACAAAGTGTTTGCTAAACATATAGTATATTCGACATGACCATAATCGGTTTCAAAGTAGCAAGCTTAGCTAAGCCTTGTGAAAAGCAACAGCAACAATGCATAAACAATATGAAACTTGCAACACCGCAGTTGCACGGCGCTTCAAGTGATTATGAGATGAGTACAACAGTCTAAGGGTTCGGTTAGGTAAAGTAAGTTACGTGAAGATAAGGTGAGGTGAGGTAAGGTTTGGTTGCTGTACTTTAAAGTTTTTAAAACGTTGTGGCTAGCGTGCACCCCCAAAATTCTTATGGACAGAGTGCAACAATTTTGTGAATCTTTTAATGACGCAGCTGTTGCCTAAATGAGCCAACACACACACGAACAAACACACACAACTAACCAACAAGAACAACAACAATCTTAGGAAACTTTGTAACGTCTGTCTCGCCTTTGCCTTTCCCTTTGGTTATGGCTGTAAGTTGCTCGTTGTTGTTGTTCCTGGTCTTGAGTGCGACAGCAGCGAACATGTGCGGTTGTCATAAATTTAATAACAAAAGAGCATAATAAGCGCACTTCGCCCATCAGCCAGCCAGGCAGCCAGCCATTCAGTTTCGTAAGCCTTCTAATTGCGCCAAGGGAGAATAAATTTTACAGTTCGACATACGTAAGAAATATGCATTTTTACTTCAATAAACCAATGTACAAAAATACATTTTATTGTTACATTTAAATCGCATATTGCAAAGGTCTCAACATTCAATGTTGTCAATGGAAAATCATTTATTTAATTTAAAAAATTAAAACGTGCCCAATTATTTTGTTTTGCTTAAAACCGACATATGCAAAAAATATTTTCGATGTCAATGTACAAACTTAATTACAGGTGTTGAAAGCGTGTTATGCCAATATTGTAGCCATCCCAGACACATTCACACTCAGACTTATTCAATTAAAATACATTAATATGCCATGTAAAAAAAAATTCATATTGCGTATACGCAGCAATTCGTTTCATAGGGACGAAGTGCTCAATGAAAATTTGAGTGACATATTTCATTTGGACATGTGTATAAAAAAAAAAGTGAAAACATATTTATTAATTAAATCATTTGAATTTCTACGCGAAAGATTTGCAATCATAATATCCATTGTTCGACAAACTGGTAATCTGATTTCACTCTATTAATTATAAAATTTCTGACGTTTTCAAATCGAATGAACATTTAAACATTTTTAAACATTTAGTGCGATTAGACAGACAGAGAGAGAGAGCGTGAAAGAGAGAGAGAGAAAGTCTGATTCTAAAATCCACAGCGTCAACATAAATTAAAATTTCATTGATTAGAAAATTGTAAATGCATGGAATTTCAACGTATCATGATGTGGCAATCTGTCGATTTGCATAATTGCCCCAGCGAAAACGACAAAAACGCATAGAAAATACCGACGACGACGACGACGACCAACTGCCAACTGAGGTCAGTTTTGTCAGTTGTCCGCTACGGGAGTTTGTTTGTTGATGTAGGTTGCGGGGTGTTTCAGCCGTTGCAAGTCGAGGCGCCACATAAATATCGAACATACCCAGGTGGGCGGAAGGGTGTTTGTTGTTTGGGCAAAAAGGATGAATTGTTGCGCCAGTAGCCTTCGTTCAGCCCTAGCACCACGGTGTGGTAAGACCGTTTTTAATTAAAATAGCGAAAACAAACCAACAACAAGTTAGGGAGAACGGCTCTTGTTGAGCGAGTAATCGACGGGCAAATTGCCTGTAACGAAACTTTGTTAAACAAAATTCGAACTCATAAGTTGAACTTTTTTTGTGGTTTCTCGTTGTATTTTGCTTTCCCTTTGCCGATCTCATGAATGGAACGATTAAATATACATTTCAGTCTAACACCAACCTAAATCACAATTATCTATCAATTGTGCTTACTTTTTCCGAAAAGATTGGCGAACAGTTTTCAAGGAATACTCAAAAAGATCATCAACAATGAGATTAAGCATAATTCTAATGGTAACTGGTTACTGAAACGCATCAGCCAGTCGGGTCAAAATAGACTGAACCATCCCAGCATGGCTGCTTAACAGAGCGAACCATTTAACATAAAGTCAGGCAGGGAACATGTGTATTTATTGAGCGTGTAGTTTATGGAACGTTTGCTGATTAACAAAAATACAATTTTAAGCTCGTTTGGGCATTTAGCATTTATTTACCACCGCACTGCACAGCTCGCAGTCTTCGACATTTCCATAAAACTTCACGACCTCAACGCACCGAGAGACCGAGTATGCTGTATGCAATGGGACTGCGGATGCGTGTTCGTAAATATTTAGCCCCATGGAGTATTAATAAATAGTACAACTGCATATGAACACACACCGATACACACACACATACAAACTTACATTGCAATTTTTGCACTTTAACCTCAAAAACAAAATTCACCAAAAAGAGCATTCAGAGAAGGTTGTTATGTGGTGGAAGGGTGGAAGGAAGGGGGGGGGGAAAGGGGGGGATGTAAAGCTTAATCGTTAGCCACTTGTAGCCACAGCGTGCAGTCCCGTTACACACAGTATTGTATGAAAAGCGAAAGGTCAAAATTGGGCTGCTGCTGCTGCTCATGTTTTATGGGTATATTCGTTTTGTGCTCCATGTTTCTGCACTGAGCATTGCTTTTAATTGCTTTACATTTTGTTGTTCTCATTCACTAATTCTCTGTCTCTTTCACTCTTCACTCTTCTGTGAGAGTGGTTTGTAATGAAGACCAGTCTCGGTCTGCATATTAACTGACACACTCGCATCGCTTTTAAATGCATAGTGTGGCTCTTTATTCACCACGCCCACGCCCACTCCCCACGACCCCTCCTAAGCATATTTAGTGTTATTGTCGTACAACGAAAGCAGAACAAGAATAACTGTGAATCTGTAAATGTTCTTGTTTTTGTTGTGTTGTGTTGTGGAATGCTTCAAATGTAGGCATATTAATGTTGGCGCAAATTTGGAGCAAGGCTTTCATTGTCTGTCATAAGCATAAATGGTTATTAATATTAAAGTTTATAACAGTGTAGGGATTCCGCAGAATGTGTGCTGGTCCAGCCCACAAAAAATTACTTTCCCGACCCTTTTATCATTGATGCGTCCATCCATTAACAACTTATACGCCGTGTTGGACGTAGCACAAAAACCGAACATGCTGGCAACAACATTTAATGGAATTGCACATTTGAGCCTTATTAGGTAAGAAAAACTTCAACTTCCTGGCAACAGTACGCGTAACAAGGAGTAAAAAACGTGACAGTAATCCGTGGAAATTTGTAAGAGCTGAGAAAAAAAAACAATATGCACGCTGGAATAAAGTTGAACACTACATTTGCAGCTTAATTTTTTGTTCAGAATGCGAGTTGATAAAATCTAATGGCTGCATTTATTAACAATACAAATTATTTTAATAAATCATTTTATAGCTTTTACAAAAACTAAGTAATTAAATTCCGTTTCTGCAGAAAATGCGTTAGGCTAAATATAGAAAAAAAACCTTTAAGAACTATTTGAAATATGAGTTTAAGCTTTTAATGTTTTTATCTGCTTCATTTTTGACTCGTTAATTTAAAGCATTTTTTCTACATATATTTGAAATATAAGCATAGCTTAGATTAATTTTCATTGGGAAGACGATATTTCATAATCACTGAACATTATCAAAGTGAGGAACGTTTTCATCGTGTCTTAAATGTGTTTACCTAGTTAAGGTTCAAACTTAAACATTAACAAGTACAACAAACGTACTCAAATAAAGAATGAGCTAATATTTAACTATTTACAAATAAAAATATAAAACTTGTACTTAACGTTATTAAATCTGAGATCTTTGGTACAAATAAGAATATTTTTTTTTTTTGGCAATCAATCTCACTTAAAATTAAAACTATAATTTAATGCCTCAAATAAATTGAATATCATAATTTTCGAAATCATTAACAAGCTGGGAACTTGTAACTGGGCTTTTTGGTCTGTCTGTTATGCTGGGGCACGATTCGAATGCATCTGTGAGATACCTTTGCACATATTCAAATGAAACAAACTCATTCAGGTGACATTTATCGTGTGTTGGTGTTGTGTTGCCATTTTGTATTGTTGTTGCTGTTGAGTTAAGCAACTGTTCCAAGTCATTAAATTTATGTATACTATCATGATTGGCGCAGTCCTGATTGTTGTGGCTGTTGCCACCTCCGCTGCAGCTGCAAGTGCTTAACGTATCCGTTTCCGTAACGCTATATATATTATTATTAGCACAGTCGACTTCGCCAACACGATTCCTGCCATAATAGTGAAACCCGTCATATGTTTTCGTCGTTGCAATTGTTGTATTATTGTATCTATTATCCTGGTTGACAGTTGTTGTTGTTGTTGGTGCTGTTGTTGTTGTTGGTGTTTGTGTCGCCTCGTTTTGGTTTTGCTCAATGATGACAATGCAATTTGACAACTCATTAAATTTTATTGAATTGTTATTAGTTGCAACAACATTCGCATTGCTGCAGACATAGCTGTGGTTTTCTACTGTTGCTCCCACCATGTCCTCATCCTGCACACAACGCTGTTGTTGCAGCAACTGTGCTGCCTCACTGCAACTACTGCTACGCTGCGGACGTTGTTCAGTTGTTTCAACTCCTGCCCCTGATCGACCCTTTGTTGATAATGCCGACGATTCGGAATGACGGCGTGCCTTGCCCGATTTTTTGCTGCAGGGCGTTAGGGTGGCGCCACTGCTCGCTGATTTACGGCGCATAAGTCCATGGTTCTTGACATGTTTACGCAGGCTCGATGGATCCGTATACCTTTTGGTGCAACCAGGCAGTTGGCAGGCATACGGTTTCTATAACGACAGGATATGAGATTATTATTAGTTGCTTGATTCAATTGAAGCTCTATCTAGTTGCATCCTAAAAACATGCAATGCATTTTCATACAGTTGTAGAAAGTCACACACGTACACGCACATACACAGGTACACATAATCATATTCATGCCCTTGAGCATCCGTTGACGCAGCATATTTCGGGGATCATATTTGCAATGGCGCATGTTGTAGTAGCTTGCTCAAGGCATTAAGCAATATGACAGCGCACTTTCCAACACTCAAAAAAACGCTCAAAAACATCTCCCTTGAACCTATAAACTTCTTGTGCGTTTGTATAAAATTATATTGCCTTAAAAAATATTTAAAATTACTATATTTTACTGATAAAAGAAAAAGGTTTACTTAAAAAAATTTTTAGATTATTGTTGTTAATAATATTATACTAAGACAAAACTATATAATACAAATATTTATTTATTAAAAAATGTAGCAAGCTGCAAAATTATTCCGAATTCAAACTCTATCTTCCTATATATTTTCGAGTGTATTAAGAACAGTAGCAACAAACGGCTGCCCAAAACCGCACGCTCACAGGCACACACACACACATACATACAGACAGATGCTTTTCGCGGTCAACGAATCGTTGTGTGCGTCGGATGCATGAAGCATGAAAGTAACTCGTTTAGATTATTCAATTTCTGTGAATGGCATATGCTGCCGCTGCCGTTTGCTACTATTGCTGTTGTTCGCTGTTAGCCCATTTTGGATATGCATTTTTTTTGGTTGTCGAGGTTGCCAACGGGGCTGCAATTGCAACAGCCGTTCTGGGCCACACACAGACACAAGTACACGTAAGAACTATAAATCAATCAGGCAACAAAACGCGAATTGTGCACATGTCAAAGAGGCAACAGCTTCAACAACCAAAAACAGCTGCGCAAAAATCCGTCTTACGGTTTTATTTTTTTTTTTAAGGTTTGTCCTCAGCTTAAACTTAAACTTTAAGCTGCTGTTGCTGCTGCTGCTGCTAGCCAATGACGATGAATGCCGTTGGCTTGCCAATTTCCTTTGACATGAGCCCCAAATTGCTTACACACACACACACAGAGAGAGAGAGAAAAATAGAAATGAAGAAACATAGCGAGAAAGTGAATACTGACCGTATCGTAGTGTGTTCTTTGATGTTTCGCACGATCCGAGCTATTGCTGAACGCTTTGAGGCAACCTTTATATTGACAGCCATAAGGCCGTTCGCCTGTGTGCGACCGTTGATGAATTTTCAAATTTTCCAGACGTGAAAATGCTTTATTGCATCCCGGAAACTGTAATGAAAAGTGGTAAAAATTCTGTCAATTCAATGTTTGTGTTTGCTGCCCGATGGTGAAGGGGAGGCCCAAAAAATTGCTTGTGCTCGCGGCACGCATCTGATATATAGATAGGCTACACAGCTACAAGTGATACATATTTTGCAAAGTTGTAGTAGTTGCAACACAGTCGCCAGCTGTGTACACTTAGGGGAAAAAAGATAACCCTTTTGCAAGGGTACAATGTGGCTTATTTCTTCAACAAACCTAATTTATTTATTTCCAAATCGATAAGCAGATTATTATTAAATTTGCTAGACATTTTTAGCGAACACAACTGCAAAATAAAATCTTACTTTACCTCTGACCTAAGCAAAAACTATCTTTCTTGATGTTCCAAGTGTAGCCATGAAAAAAACTTAACAGCTAGGCGAATCTTTTTAATTGCCACTCGGAAAGTGTTGTCCTATTTCCATGTACCTTAGCAAAGACCAATAATTTTTTTGTCAGTCAAAATGAACCAACATAAAGAAAAGGGAAACCCATTTGAAAGAGCATATGGTACAAGCTATCAACAACGAGCTCGTATCCTGTGTATGACTTTTTTGGGCCTTTACATTATTATTATTGTCGTTCGTTGACAGCGCTATTTCAAGTGGGTCGCAGATACATTCGCTGTGAAATGCTGCGTGTTGGCTTAACAAAGTAAAATTTTAAATGGAAATTCTATTTTTGTTTATTAGTTTCAATGTAAACAATAATATTTGTTTAAATAGCGGACAGTGCAGGATGTTAGATTTTTTCTTAACAAAACATAGCTTCAAAAACTGTAACGTAGGGGCTTGTTGATAGAAATTGTTAACTTACCGGACACTTATTAGGTTTCTCGCCGCTGTGAACGCGCATATGGATAAGAAGCTTGTAGCGTGCATTGAAGGGCTTGTAGCGTCTAGGACAATCCAGCCAGAAGCAGGAGAAATCCTCACCCTTGCGCACATCCACATGGCACTTTTCGATGTGCTCTACAAAAATTTGCTGATGTGGAAACTCTTTGTTGCACTCGGACCAGCGGCAGATAAGTGAACCGGGCTGCTCCATTTCACCATCTATGGAATCGGCATACTCAGGTCTGTTCTCCAACTCGGCAGGTGTGGCAAACACATCGTCATTGATGTCATCTTCATCTTTATCATTATCATCGTCACTAATGTTGGAGGACAAAACTTGCTCCTCGTTAAAAGTTTCGATTGTTGCGGGCTGCAAATTATCCAATGAAAATTCCGGCTTAACAAATTTTGATTCTGTGTTCTGTTGATCATCATCATTGAGTACCAGGGCTGCATTAAGTTCATCCAATTCATCAATAGTCCATATAACTTTATGCTCCCGATTTGGTTTCTCAATGACTTGTGAAATGTTATTTTGATAATGTCCCGACGTATAATCATTTATGTTTCCATAGACTCCTTGATTGTTGTACAGATTGGGATAATCGCCGTAAGTGCCACACATGGGCGTACATTTTGGTGTACCAAAAGTTGAGTTCATTGATGGCAATTTCTGCTGAGCTTGTTCCTCTTTAACATGCACAAGTTGTTGCTCGTAAATGTTGCATAACTTGGGTGAGGGATCGCGTGCCGTCTCCTCAGAGGATATTTCGCTGAGGTTAAAGTTCAACCAGGCATCCAAATGTGGCGACGAGCAGGGTGATTGATTTTTTGATTGGCAATTAACTTCGTCATAATTAAAGTAATCAATATCCTGATTGAGCGTTGTGCACTGTTCACCGGCTTCAGCAACCTGTCCGTGAGACAGGACTCCCATTTGAGTTTGAACCTGGGAAGTGCAGGGTGTAAAGGGGGTTTGAGGCACTTGCATTAAGCCTGCATTGATGTCAGTATAGGAGCCTCGATTCGCATTTTCTCCTGTTAAACGGGCAATGTCCTCCGGCTCGAAGCGAAAAACATCCTCACGATTTAACTGCGTGTACTGACCCTGTTGATAGGGCATTCCCGTTTGTGCCGCACACACTATATCATCCCTATCCTGTTCTGATGTCGTATAGTTGTTATAATCACTGAATACCGAGTTGGGTGTCTCTGTGGCAAAGCATAGATGTGAAAAATCCGGAAATTGCAGTTCCGAACAGGTGAAATTCGTATTATTATTCGGCGCCTGATATTCCTGATGTCCTTTGCCAACACTGGCACTTAATGGTGGCGACATGAAGGCATCGTAGCAAACATTCTCATTGTATGATTTAGTTTTGCCAAACATCTCCTCGCTGTGGTTGGGAATGGATAGTGGAAGTTGCTGTGACTTCATTGTGGAAGACATTTGTATTTCTATATATATTTCTTTGATCCGTTTAAGTTTGCTGTTACATTTAACACTTTCGACACATACGCGCACTCAAAGAGTCTAAGAGTCTATTGGCCTCTCGGCCAATTGCCAACAAAATTTGCGGGAAATCCCAAAACACAGACACACACACACGAACACGCGTACAAACAGAGAAAGAAGACGCCTATGTTGAGATTGAGATTTTTTTTTTCTATTTCAATTAGATTTTTACTCTCGTGTATTTATATATATGGTTCTTGTGATGTTCACGCCACCGCGTTGTATCTGACAATAACCCGCAGTTCACTTGCTGCACGATATTTAAATGTCCGGAACGGTACATTTGCTTGCTTGGTCCTGAGCACTGGGGCTCTGCTCCCGTCGCTGCTCCCATCTCTGCTCGCTGTGACACCCTGTCATGATCGTCTTGTTGTTGTTGTTGTTATTATTGTTTGTGTAATGTCGCTGCTCTTTGGATTCTTTTTTTTTCTCCTTTACACGCACATGTGCGTAGATTGATTTTTTTTGTTTTCGTTATTTTATTTAGTTTTTTCTCTGCTGCTGTCAGTACTTTTAGTAATTTCCCTCTCTCCAATGCCGGCGCGCTCTAGTCTCTGATCTTTGCACGGGCATATAGAAATTATGCGTGATACACTTAAAAAAAATATGTTTCTCGGTAAGGAAAATGTATAAAGCATATTAAATGTTTTCGGTATGCTTATTTATAAAAGTGTTTGATTTTAATAATCAAATAAATAAAGTTTTTTGTGCAGAAAAAAAAAGATTTATTCAGGTTTTGTGAACTCTTAATCCGTAAACAGGAAGGAAAAACTTTATCCAAGGTGTCAAGCCAAAATGTTAAAACCATTTTCTTGCCAAAGACAATCTAGATACAAAATTATATAAATAGTTGTACAACAAACGGTTCCTCAAACATATTTTAGACTTTAACTTAACCATATATTAATTTTCTTTGTGTGCAGAAATTATGCGTAAATTGTGTCGTGTTGAGGAGCTATGAAATTTCGCTGGATTATTGCACATGTGCTAAAATGAATTTGTAAATATTCATTACCAACAAACAACAACAACAAACAACAAACAGCATGCAGCAAGTTATGAGAAGAGCAAGAGCAAGAGCAATAGCCTAAACTGTATACACAACAAATTTATATTTTTACATTAACATACTATATCCAACTACTACAGCGCGTGACCGGGGACCTTTTTTGTTCAGCATCAGCATCAGAAACAACAATTACAGCAACAACGTACTTGCCGCTGGGCACACACATGTTGCAAGTGTGTTTTAGGTTCCAATTGCCTACTCCACACTGAACATTTGTCGAATGTTTTAGCACTATTTTTTATTGCCACATTATATTATATATGTCTCTCTCTCTCTCTCTCTCTCTCACTCTCTCTCTTTGTCTGTGCACTCCTACGGGCAATGTGCGACACAGGCACATTAAAATTCAGAGTAAGACTATGAGGCTATATTTATTAAGGCAACTCATTTCCCAACAACAACTATTTCATCAACAGCGGCGGCATGAGGCAAAACAGATACATATACAGATACATATACAGATACAGATACAGATACAGACTCATGGCAATTTGGGAGAAAGAGTGTTGATGCTGATCACTTTGGCCTGTCCCTGGCCTCAAGTGCATGCGGCATCTCCTCCTGCTCCTCCTCCTCCTCCTCCTTCGCCTTCAGCGCCTCCTCCCACTTTTCACTGCAGCTGCAACTGCAACAGCCACTGCATATGTGCATAACTTCAACTGCACTCTTATATTCTTTTCTTTTTTTTTGGCTATTTTTAGTATGTGCATTATAATATATCCAGCAGAGGCAAGCGGCTTGACAATATGTTTTTTTGCAAAAAAATGCATTTGCTGCACTATTTTTGCAAAGCGAAAGTTTTTTTTACTGTGTTGAATCTTTTGAAATGCTAATTCGCAATTACAAAATGAAGCGGCATGCATTTTAATATTTTATTGAATTGCATTTTATAATTAGATATCATTTTGATTGTGCATAAGTTTAATTTAACTTAATTTCTGATATTTTGATTTTTGTTTTCAAAATATAAATAATCCCAAATTTAAACATAATTTCCACTACATGACTCATTGATATCAATTTTCTAGTAGTCAAAAGTCTAAAGATAAAGCCAACATAAATTCAAACAAACATATATATATATATATTCATTAACGTACGTTTTAATAATATGAAGTTTATGTTTTTTGGCACACATCAAATTTTGGCGCACGCTATTGCGTCCAATCAGAGCAACAGCTGTTCTTGGCCCCTGTTTGATGCGTATTAAGTCAATTGAGAAAAACGTTTAACACCACACAATATTTTATCACTTGAACATTTGTCATATATGTGCAGCATGTTCATAAGACGCTGAAACGACGCCAAGACGACAAAATCGTCAGACCAAAAAGTTTGCGAAAAAAAAAAACAAAATTGGGCGAGTATCCAAGAAAATGAGACACTGCGAACTGTGAAAAGTGCGACAAGTTACATCATTGTTAAATTTAGTGGACGCCGTCGCCTCAGAAACGATCCGAGTAGTCGGAAGCCACTTGTCTTGAAGTGTTGTGACTAAGGTGAAGATTGGTGTCTTTTCAATATACCCTGTACTTAATAGGTATGTGAAAGGTGGGCTATCGTTTTATAAATTTTGATTGAAGTCACATTATTGTTCTTTATTTCATTAAGTTAATGCGTATCATATTGTGAACTACAATTATTTGCTTATAGAAAAATCATGTCAAGCAATTTCTAAAAAGGTTTCTAAAAAATAAAAAAGGTTAACCTTTTTATCAATGTTTTAAGCATATCAACCAATTTTAATCAGGTTTTCATGCTCAAGATTAGTATCAAATGACGCCTGATACATTTACAGGGTATCGTTTAGTCGCACCGCCACTCTTAAACTTTCCTACCTAATTTTTTCCGATTTTAGTGAATGACGCGCATCGATGTCTGGGTTTCTTGGGAAAAACTAAGCCATTTCCGCTGACAAATAAATAATTTTTTATTCAATAAAATAGAGGGCAAGTTGTCTTTCTTTTAAAGCAAAAACGTCTACAGATTATAGCCATTATAAATTGAGTGATTTACAAAAAACCATTAACATTAAATAAATAAATACACTAAGCATAAGCCACACATGCACACTTTTAAATAAACAAAAGTTTTTTGAAAACAATCAAATTAATTAGGGAGATGAACAATTTCCACTGCAATGCTCCTACAAAAAAACGACGATGACGAAATATTTAACGCAAATTTAATATTTTTATGCAGTGCAAACACAGTGAACAAAATGTTAACTTTTATTCATTTTCATTTGTGCAATAAGCGCAGACCACAGCTGAAATTCACTGTTTGTTTTAACTCAACAACTCTAGAGTTTGGGGGTGTTGATGTATGGGGTGGCGTGTGGCGTGGGGTGGTTGTGGCGGGTATTTGGTGCCACGCACAGTTGCTTTAATGAAAAGTGGTAAATAAAAGAGAAACAAGCACAAAAATGCAGTTGTGCAAAATTTTTTAAATCCACTACACCGAAATATACATTAAACATGAAGCATGATGGGTTGTATTATATTTTCAAAAGCATTTTTGTCGAATGTCTTTAAGTAGGAAATTATTATGTGAACCTTATATTATATTAATTTATATTATATTAATTATATATTAATGATCAACAATGATATGAAACTGTCTTTCTTACAATTACGAGTCACAAACTACTCATTAAAATGCCTATTACAGGATATATCAAACACCATCAACTACATCACTTCAATTTGTTTATTGCAGAAATATTTACTTGCAGTGAGTATAATGTAAACAAAATAATGAGAATTCCCTGCAACGTTGCTATAATTTAAATGTCCCTTAATGAAATTTTTTGTCAGCAAACTATAAATTGAGTGGACACCTTGATTGAATTTGTCAAAATCGATGTATACAAGATTTTCACCTGTCAACATTATTATGATTCAATGTGCATATCAATAAATGTTGACAAGAGACATTTCTGTAATAAACAGTTCATGATCAGATAAGATTTATGTTTATAGCTTAACAGATGTAGATTGTTTACATAGCTACTTGACTTGAATTATCGACCCCTTAAACTCGAATAATATGAAACTCTCTCTCTCTCTCTCGCTCACAAAAGTCAAGACATATAGAAAAGAAAATTGTTGTAATCTGAGCTATGGACTAAAATTTAAACAAGGTTCATAGTAGTTTTTTTTACTCACGAATATGTCTGTCAAAATGTCAAATGATTGCGCTGACATACGTGTCATGGTCGTTGTTTTTACTCGCTCGTTTGCTGCTTAATTTGTTTGTGCACAATTACAGTTTTTTTTTAACATTTTCTCTGTTTGCTCTCACTCTCTCTCTCTTTTTTTTACTCACGAAAAGTGTCATTCTGTCAGACAGATCGCACTTGCATACAGACTGGTGCTTTGACCTCTTGACATTTTTACAACTCGCACAAAATGAAAATGAGCTAAGTAACATATGTGACTAGTTCAAAAGTTGACAGCAAATTGACTGTATTTATAAACATTTTAGTGCCGCACAGCATAACAAACGGTATTCAAAAGATCGCTGTGACCAGACCATGTGATACCCAAAACACGCCCCGCTCAAAAATCAATTTTAATATTTCCAGTTTTTATGATCGTTAGCCTAAAACGCCTAGATGCAAGGCAGTTAAAAAAAAAGACTTTACGATTGGGCAATGCCTACTGTTTGTCTTTTTTTATTATCCCGTCAGGACAGCCTCCAGTACAGTAGTAGATCAATGTGTACACTTAAAAAAAACAAGTGGAAAATAGAAGATTGCGATTCTAAAATATGTTTACCCAAATTCTTAATTAACATTTTTATTTTTTCTTATCAATTGTTTTCTAATTCATAGACAAAAGTTTCTCTTTTTACAGTTCTCCCCTTCTTTTTTTTCTCTCTCTCTCTCTCTCTCTCTTCTTTAAGTTCCTTACAACCAGGTGAACTGAGAATCTCTGTGTTGCCCTTCACACGACCAATGGGTTAGAATATTCCCACGGCTGCTAGTTGCCAACTATTTACGCCTTCGTCAACCAATTATTGTTGTATACTACATAGAATGTCTCCCAGTTGGGGATATTGGGTCGATAATCAGGAGCGGAAGTTCTTCATTTGTTCGCAGCCCTTTCATTTTTCCTTTTTAAATTAAAAATTACGCTTTAGTGTTAAAAGACAAACAAAACGGAGGCGCTGACAACAGCACATTCGAGTTTTCAATCAGGCAGCCATTGAGGCGTTCACTGTGACACGTCTGGCCATAATACTTATACAATAACACACAGACATATGTATGTATGCGTATAGCATGCATCATTAACGCCATTTCTATAGGAATAAACGCTGCTGTTAATTTGATGTTGTGTGAGTCTTGTTTGTCAAAGATTTCCCACAAATATTTGAATGTGATTGAAGTTCGAACACATATCGTTAGCATAAACAAATACTACAAACGATTTTTGAGTCAAGGTGTTGAGGTTTTTATTATTGTTACAAATGTCTTAAACTCGAATTGGGTTAAGGTAGAAGTCACAATAAAACCAGTCTTAGTAAAAATATAAACTGAGCAAGCAAGTAGAAGTAGACTTAGGATTATTTCTTATCTTTTTTTAAAGCTTACAGTTGGCAAGGCATGAGAAGAAATACCTAGAAGCATAAGAAGAATATATTTTATACAACATTTACATAAGTATAAATGCTAGAAGTATACAGCAAAGTCCAAAAGAAAGGTTAAAAACGCATTCATATGCAAGAAGATGTAAACATATGTAAGCATATGTATACAAATCTTTAAGAAAAATAAAAAGAGATAGAACACTGTATGAATACACTTTGTTGGATCTCATATAAAAGTTGCAAACAAGATTTAAATGTCAAGAAAGTGTGTTAACAAGCTTTAAGTTGATAGAATAAGAGAGATTAAGTCTTAATTGAATTCAAAACTTTAACTCAACATCCCAATTAAAACATTGTAAAGTGACCTCAATACTCTTCAAAGCGGTACGTCCTGCGTATTACAATTATAAGACCCCTTTTGCAAAGTATATAAAAATCCAGCTAAAGCTCTTTGGTAACGAACGACAACAAACGTTTGACGACGACAACGACGTTGAGGAGGGTGGAAAGTGTTTGCAACATTTTTCTTAATGTGTTGCATTAACTCTGCTCGCATAAAGATACAAAAATGCAAAGCGGATGTTGCAAGGCAACTGCACTCAGATGGATGGCAAGCAGACGTTTCACAACAAGAAGAAAAAGAAAACAGTTATTAATGCGGTTGCAGCTAGAAAAGAAAATCACTTTGGCTATATCACACAAGAAAAGAAAAAGCGGCAGTGATTTTGATAACATACTTTATATATATATATTTTTTTTTTTGCAGACATTGTATTTAATCTTGTACCCACAATGCAAGGCACTTAAGCTCGTTTGGTAGAAGTTGTTTGTGGGAATGAAGCTTTAAAAATTTTTTTCTATTGCATCTTAAATTAAATTAAACGCCTTTGCGTATGCTACACAATTTTGCAACACATATGACAACAAGAAGAAGAGCGACAACTGGTTGGCGGAATTAACACAAGCTGCGTCAACCATTATGGGTTCATCAAATTTAAAAATTGCTTGCTGCGATTATACACTGTTAAGTTTTAAGTGGTTTTAGGGGATATTTGGTACCTAAGAGTTTGGTTTAAGGTCAAACTCAGACATACTTAATACCAGAACGAGGTTTTAATAAACTTAAACTTAAATATAGTTTTTTTTTCAATAATTTATATTTTCGAATACTACTAAAGCTATTATACTTTTTTAGTCAATCCAACAACCATTCAAATACTTAAACAAATAATTTAAGGTCAAGAAATGTATTCTTTAAGGAATTTTAATAACACCAAACACGATTTATCTAACAGCCTACAGTTTTAGAGTCATTTATGAAATGTCACAGGGGATTTTGCAGTGAATTTAGCAGTCGCTGCATTAAACTGCAACCGCAACGTTTTAACTTGTTAAGCTTTTTCATTTTGCTTAAACATATATAAATCACGCACCCTCAATGACCCCATAAAAGCTGCATAATGAGCAACCCGCACACAGCACGAGCATATTGCATCCAGAAAGAATCCATGCAGTGCAGGAAAAAGTACAAAAAGCAAAACGAACGAACGAATGAACAACGAACAAACTCGGCTGCTAACAAGTTGATTGCATGTCGCTGCATTTATTCTGATTCTGAATTTAAACGCAGCGGTCAACTGATAAATGCAGCAAGTGACCAAAAACTGACCAAGCCACAGAATCGTTGAAATTGGTTTATATGAAAAGATCCAAAAAGGTAGCATTTAAACGATACTTAAGAGTAAAATTGTATATGACAACGTTTTAAGTATGAATAATCTTACCTTAAAGTGTTTTTAAATATTTTAATTGTTTGTGGAAAGATATTTTTTTTAATGATCTACAAAAATATATTCTAACATTTATGGACATTTTCAAGATTGCATATCACAGAACTTTTGAAATTGCTTGTGAGCTATAAAGAGCAATAAGAATTCCTGCCAGCCGATTGGAAGTAGACTAAAAGGCAAAATAAAATAACAAACTTACATTCATAAAAAAGCAAAAAAATATTAAAAACTTACAAAAAAATTCGATAAAATATGGCAAACAATCCAGGCAAAACTATTTCACGCTCGCCACAAAGCATCCCCTGAACTATTCGACGTGCAGCAGCTGAACCACTTATCAACGGATAGAGATAATGAATAAGCGTTTGTTTAGATATATCCAAAACTTCATTATTCGTTTTAAGAAACCAGGGCAAAGCAGTACAAACGTGTATATCATTGTACCCCTCAAAAGCCAGCTCCATGCGTAATGCTCTCATATGTCCAGTAACACCAAACTTGGTGGCCGAGTAACAGGTGTGAAAGGGTATCGGAACAATGCCTCGAAGTCAAGGTAAACAACAGATTCGATAAAAATTAAAGATACAGATTGTTTTCTTTTTTTGTGTATACTTACCACTCAATGAACTAATAGCAACAATATGTCCCTTGCGCAGCTTTTTCATTGTGGGCAAAAATACATTTTTAGTCTAAAAAAAAAGAAGAAATAAATCAATAAAAACAATCAACACACCAAAAACTTTAAGCTCACCCAAAAATGTGACGCTAAGTTGACGGCAATCATAGATTCTATATCTTCTGGTTCGGTTGACTTGTTTAACATAATTCCAGCGTTGTTAACCAGAACAGTAACCGGTCCAAGATCATTAGTAATTTGTGATTTCAGTTCATTAATTTCTGTATAATTGGTAACATTCACCTACGATCAAGTCTATGTAATTAAGTGCAAATATGTAATAACGGGTTTTACTTACTTTATATGCCACAGCGTGCACTTTGTAATCCTGTTTGATTTGCTTAACAGTTTCTATGGCACCATTTATATCAATATCTGCAATGGCCAAATGGCAGCCCAATTTAGCCAATTCTAGAGCTATATCACGACCAAGCCCATGACCAGCGCCTGTTACCTTTATATAATTTGAAACAATAATTTTTATCAAAAGCAAACCAACTTATGTTTATCAACCTTCTACGGGTTTAGTTGAGTTAAGTTTAGAGATTGCGGGTCAATTGAATAACCAGTGACATTTTTATCAGTGCTTGCAAGTATGGTTTGTGAGTACAGAATACAGCAAACTTTAATTAATTTCAATGTTCTCTATCTCCGGTGTTTCTTAACAGACTTTAATAAAATAAAACTTCACAAATTGTCATGCTTAATGTCTTAAACGCCGTCTCAATGTTTTCCAAAATTTAAGATTTTTTAGTTATCGATCACATGTGTTCATCGGAAACCAGAAGAGTTATCTAAAAACTAAAACAAACTTGTAGTTCTTAGGGATTAGGCGAGCTTATGTTTCAAATCTAGAGTCTTCAGCTCTTATTGTCTCTGAGATTGACGCGTCATACATACAGACGGACGGACATAGCTGTATCGACTCGGCTGTTGATGCTGATCAAGAAAATATATACTTTATGGGGTCGGATAAACTTCCTTCCACCTGTTACATACTTTTGTAAAAACCCGTAATACCCTTTTTACCCATTTTTAATCGGTAAAGGGTATAACAACAATTTGAAGCTTTTTCAATTTAAATTTATTCTAAATTTATAGCCTTAAAGCTTTCCCTCAATCACTTACCAATGCCACTTCATCTTTAACACTCTTCCTGGGCTTAACAAGCCATGTGTGTAAACCTGTAAAGATTGTGGACAATATTGCAGCCACTAGCAATATTGGACTGGTGCATATAAGCAAAATCAGCGCCACTACAAACTGTAGTTTAATCAACGCACTACTTTTAAACATGTTTTAACGGCTAGAGCTCTTTTTAGACTGACTAGTTAACGATTTGTTTTTTCGTAATATACTAGACTGGTGCAAAAAGCACATATAAGTAAGACTGACACTGGTTTGTAATAATAGCTTAGCTTAAAAAAGCAACTTGAATGTTAATCTCGCTGACGTTAAGTTACGTGTCAATGCAAATTTAAGTAAACTTTCCATTTTACCGATTAAAATTATATTATTAATTAAAGCAAAGTTATTAATTGTGTGCCCTTTGTTTTATTTATTATCAAAGTGCATTTGTTTATGACACATGTGTAACACCTTCTTTAGGAATGTTTAAAAAATAACCTCCTGCACAGATGTCAATGCGTTAGATGTTGTTCGTTCAAACTGTGTACAGCAAAATTAACAGTAACAAGAAGCAAGTTGCTGGCCTCAAAAATACCCTGTTAACTTTCTGTAACACAATTATATAAAACGATTTTTTAATAAATAATAAATTATTATTATAAGATTGTAAAGTTCAAGCAATAATCTTAAAACATATTGTATTTATTTGTTTTCTTTATTTAAATATTTACTAAATGCCTCTGTTAACTTTATTTTAATGTTCCCAAAAACACTGTTTTTATATAAATTCAACAAACCGTTTATGATTGTACCTACAAAATTCAAAGGCTATGATTTATTTAGCAAGTCAAACATTAAGTAAGTTTTTTTCTCTTATTTTACATGCATTTGACATTTTTATGATTTTCGCTTGCATATATAGAAGAAAATATGTCTATGGTATGAGAGTACGTATGGTGCAACATTTATGAGGTGCTCTTCGGTAGCAGCAGGCTAAATCCAATTGCAACACTTTGTCACTTTGCCAGGCAACATTAATTTATCTTACCGCACACACACACACACACATATACATACGCATACACATACAGTTGAGTGTTTGGGATGCAACAGCAAAAGCAGCAGCTGGCTTTTCTGGCTGTCACATTTCCAGTTCACCGCAAATGGAAATTATTAAACGCATTTGTGAGTGTCAATGCCTCCGCAATTGCTGTCTTGTACGTTGTGCTTATATGTTAAGGCGACCCTTTGTTTATCTTTCTAATAACACAAAATTCGATTTCAGTTTCCTCTTAAGCGCTCGGTTTTGATCTTATAATATTTATGCATTGCACTTGATATATCTTATAATTGCTTCTACATAAACCATTATGTCATACCTTTGAGTGTTTAGATAAAGTTGCTGCACATTTGAAGACAAAAATGAAATAACAGTTGATATTAAGTGTATTAGAATTTAATTTTAAAACTTTTTTCGTTTCAATTTAGGTAAAAAGGGTTTTTTGTTTCTATTTTAATTTGTTTAGCATCAAACAATTAAAACTTTTCTAACTTAAACTAAACCGAAAACTTTAAAAAATCTCTGATTTTTCTATATTCTGCTTATTTAATGTTTTTTATTTACTTCAAATAATGTATATTCCTTAAACACTAAAATTGCATTATTTTCTTTTAAGTAGTATGTTTTTTATCTAGTTTATAATTCGATTAAAGCCTTAAGCATTAAGTTCTATTAAACCTGATCCCAAAAATTTCCCACGACCATCAAAAAAAGAGTTGCAACCGTAACAGCTGTTGCCTGCTGACAACAAAAAATACATAAAGATAAAGTGTTAAAAAATGTTTAGCAAAAGTGCTTAGAAACTGAAATCTAAATTACCTTCTTTGAATTTTCATAAGTAAGAAAAAATATAGAGCACTTAGAAAAGCAAAGAAAAAACTGCCTTAAGGGTGAGGCAATTTCTCAGCGTGGCTGTCAACACCAATTTAAAGTGCTAAAGCAGGTCACGGGAAGTAACAAAATAAAACTCTCACAAAGGAGCTAATAAGAGCCCTGTAAAGTCCTTTGAAGCAATATTTTCTGTGTTGTATTAAAAAATTAAGAAATTACACATGTTTCAGTTTGAAAGAAAAGCTGAAATACACATTAAACGAAATGCCAAAAGTTAATAAATTAGCTGAAGCAACAAAAGGAAAACAACAACTACTTAGGAATCTGAAACCGATCCTGTTCTGAACGAAACGACAGACACACATGCGAAGAGGCAGCCGAGAAGTAGCTGCAAAAGGAATAAATGCTACTGCACCGCACACTTGCAGCATACCCAAAACAGGACACATGCAAATGTGTATGTTGTTGAGATACCAAGGATAATATTTTCTCACGCAGCAGCAACCAAAGAACGCAAAGAACCTGCAGCAGCAGCAGTAAAGAAGCACTTCAACTGACAGTTGCATGTCATAATTTAACAGTTTGAAATGTGTGGCTTGTTGCAAGGATATTCAAAAATACAACTGGTACACACAGCTCCTGTTCACGCTGTTTATTTAGCTGGTGGATTGCCCTTTTCGTCTCTTTCTCTGTTTTTGTATTCCTTTGTCTTCGACAGCAACGCGTTAAAAATTGTTATTGACATATTTATGTACGGTTCAAGAAACTCAATGAAATTTTTCGTATCGTATGGATCGCTGGTAAAAGCGGTTCACTAATTCTGGGTAGATAAATATTTGGTATAACACAAATAATCTGGAATTTAATGAGAAAAGACAAGTATATAACACCGAGAAAAGTTTATAAGATATTGGAATAAAAGTATAATAAACGACAGTTACAATATAGCTTAACAAATCCTTCAAAAATTCTATAATGTTTTTTAACACCAATGTTAACACACAGCAGAAGCTTAACAGGAAGCACAAACACTTGAAGGATACGCTTTCAACGCTCCGCTTAGTCTCTTATTAGCATGGCAAACACTCACACTCGCATACACACACACACACACACACCAAACAAACACACATATACATACATATATAATCCTGTCAACAGCAGCTGCCTATGCACAATTAAAAGCGAAAAGGATAAAAACAAATAAATGAGCGACTACACAAAAAAGGCAGTCGTCGGAGACGAGACAATAACTAATTGTGACCGGATTTTAAGACTTTAACATGCTGCAAGTCATATAAAGAAATCTTCAACAAATAACAAAAAGCATTTAGGGCGTTGTGAAATACTTTCAAAATTTTGAGTTAACTTTCATGTCCTTAAAAGCTTCTTTTTTAAGAAATAAACAATGGAAGAAAGTTAATAAACTGTTCAATTTTCAATAATAAAGTTAACTCTTATATCATGTCAAAGCTTCTTTTTCAAGAAATGGAAGAAACTTAATAATTTGTTCAATTTTCAATCATGCTGGAAGTCATAGAAAGAAATATTCAGCAAATAACAAAAAGCGTTCAGCGTTTAAAAATTTTATATGTTATTTTTCATGTCATGTAAAAGCTTCTTTTTTAAGAAATCTCCAATGAAACAAACTTAATAAACTTATCAATTTTCAACCAAGAAAGTTTTCAAACGTCTCGCAAGGCTTCATATAATCGAGCAATATTGGCAGGTGAATTTACTCTACTATTCCAACTTAAACATTAACAGTAACTCAATATTCATTGCTTCATTTCCAACCTTACATGCCGGATTATTGGAACGAGTGTGTTAATTTATTGTATCTTTAGCTTGTGGATACCGCAGTATGGGGCCAAATTGATTCAAACTACGGTTGCCTTGTCGAATGCCGTGTCCTATTTATAGTGAGCATTTTTTTAAGAGTTCACAACCAAAACGCACAAATCAAAAAAAAACCGTCTCTCTAAAAATGCATAAATATTCCATTTTAAGTTGACAGTTTGACAAGTGTGTATGAACATTGTAAGAGGATAATGTAAAATAATTTCAATACAAATCATTTTCAAAATAGATTGAATTTTGTTGACTTGGATTAAAAGTAAAATATTTTCGTTCTCGTAAAAAAGTAAAAAATGATATTAGATTGAGCTCGATAAAATCAATTACAAAATTATTAAAATTGATATATTTCTTTTAGATCAATTCTTTAATTGACTTTTGATGGATTAACGCTAATGCGTTTCTATCTAGGAATATCAGTTTAAATTCCTTGCTGTTAAGCCACAAAAAAAAACATAAAAAAAAAACTAAATAAAATAAAAAAAATCAGCTTAACTATCCTGAGCGTAGGGTTGCGACCACATGGAGCGACAAGCAGACAGCATCTCGTGATCTTCGATGCTCAAATATGAGCTGGAATGAGATGGTTGCAGCAGACCTAGGAGGGCATTGAGTTCTTTCAAAGCAAAAGAGCTTAAACAGAAGAAATGACAACCACTAACAAAACAATAAACAAAATACCAAAACAGTGCAAATCAAACACTGTTTGGATAAACAGACACACACAATACATAGAAATCGATGATATGGGCAAAGTGAACTCCGCGGGGGCAAGAGCACTGAAAAATACACATAAATGCCGCTATAAAACACTCGACAGGCCCCCGAATGCCTGCAACGTAATGCAACAAACTGTAATTGTAACCCTAGCACATATGTAATTAGTGCGCTTTATTTATGGAACTATGAAGTTACGCATGCGTAACGCACACACAAGGGGAAGGACTGGATGGGTAAGGGAATGGGGATCAGTTTTTATGAGTGCATGTGCCTAGAATGTATGTGTGTGTGTGTGTGTGTGTCTTCAGGTGCCTTTGGGGGTCTATGGATGCATCAAAGAGAACCCGAATGTCATAAATGTAATTAGAATTGAGCTCTGAAATGTTTGAAGGTTTTGTTTTTTTGCTGGTGTGAAGTACACTGAGAAAAAAATTAAACCGAATATTTTTTTACGATATTTAAACATTCATTGATTTTTATAACTAAATAAAATGCATGCGTGGTATGTTAAAGTCTTGCATGATTTAATAGCCCTGGTTTTTTTTTATGCAGATGTCGCATAACATCAACATTTGAACATTTCAGCGTTCACTAAGTTACAACATTGCCTGGCACTTGAGCCTGTGCGCCATATGGGGGGGTCCTTTGCTTAATAAATTTAAATGGCATTTGATAACCTGTTGAAATTTCTTTTAGTATGCGCCACACTGAACTTGAATGTAAACATTAAATACTTATAGTAATTTTTTTAGTAATATTATGATAATGTATATAGAAGACGGTGTTAAAAACATAATGCCATGAAAGACATTTATGTGCAAAACTAATAATATATGAATATCATTAAATTGATTTTAATTTCGATTTATAGAAATAAATAAGAACATAATGCTTAAAACTATAAATAATTATGCTATGATATGTGTATTGAAAACGGTATAAGACAATTATATCAATTTTATCAAATATCATATGACTCAATATTCAATATTCAATCCTTGCGCTTCGATTTATTTCCAGTAAAACAAATGTGCGCTACGCACATCGAAATGATAGAATCGTAACAGCATATAATCTTGCCATTTAGTAGGCAACAATCTGAAAGATTATTGTGTCAGTAGGAGTATAACAAATAACAATAACAAAAAAAAAATTACCTGAGGAGCCAAACATTTAATGCAAATATTTTAGGCACATAGATCATACGTTCATTTAATAAAACACCCTTGACAATTTTTGAGGCTACATACGGTGTGGATAGGCCGGGATAACTGCTGGATATTCTACAAAAAGTAAGTATTATTGAGTTGTTTTTTTTTGTTACGATTAAACGATTTTTATGCTGATCTTAACATACCCCGCATCGCTTAACAATGGCAAATCTCCGCTGGTCTTCATCAAATACGCATTGGCTACTGTTGTTCTCACATAATCGCAATCGGAGAGACGCAGTTCGGCACGTAATGCTTCCATGAAACCTAAAACGCCATACTTGGTAGCTGTATAGATACCAGCGCCGGGCAGCGGAACCAAACCTATCAAAAATATAAACAAAAGTTGGTTTTTTTTGGGGGGGGGGGGGGGGGGGAAGTTTTTTTAGCTCTTACCTGCCAAAGCATTAACTGCAACCAGATGACCTGATTTTCGTGTTATCATCTTTGGCAAAAATTCTTTTGTTGTCTGAAATAAAGAACATTGCAATCCAACGAAACAAATCTGCAAATTAAAGCTACATACCATAATGTAGGAACCCAGGTTAAGCTGTAGTATGGTATCAATTTCATCGCTTTTCAGATGCGGCGTTGAGGTCATTGGCATTAGGGAAGCATTATTCACCAATATTTCGACGGGGCCCAACTCTTTCTCCACTCGAACAGCCATTAACTGCAGTTCACGTGGTGAGGACACATCGTTCTATAAGATAAGATATGGGCAGAGCTATAAATATTATGCCATATTATATTGTCATGCAAATATTAATCACCTTATAGGCCTTTGCCGTGCAACGAGGAATTTTAGATAGCAGCTCCACTGTTTCATAGCAGCCTTTCGAATTCACATCCACAACGGCCACTTTGCAACCTCTTCTGGCCAGTTCTAGACAAATTTCACGGCCCAAGCCACTGCCACCGCCAGTTACCTGTAACATTGATTAACACAAAGAAAGAGTTTGAAATTGCATTTTTCGTAAAATATGTACTGGAATAAATAAATAAAAAACCAATCAAAGTTAAAGTTTTATTTAGATTTAAGAAGTAAAACGGCTCTAGTTGAGACAACCCGACTAGACAATACCCTGAACCTCATACTTAACGCGTATAGTTAGTGCATGCATACTTTACTTTACTTCAATGTTCCATATCTCCGGTGTAACTCAACCGAATTCATTAAAATATTGACGGATTGTTAAAATTTCGCTTAATATTTAAAACGTCGTCTCAAAGTTTTGCAAATTCACGATTTTGTTGTTATCGATCACACGTGTATATCGGAAATGGGAAGAGTTATCGAAAATCGAAAACAAACTTGTACTGTCTAGGGATTAGGCGAGCTTATGTTCCAAATCTTGAGTCTCTAGCTCTTATAGTCTCTCAATCTCAATTTTATTATTTAAGCCTGTTGCATTTGTGTTGTAATTCAAGAAATACCTTAGGAAAAAAGAGTACTAGTGTTAAGAAACAGCCTTATTAGTTTCAAGAGCTGAAAATTTATACATTTTTCAAGTATATGCAAATACAAACAATGACTGTGTGTGCTAGTTAAGCCCAATAGTAAGTAGCCTCATAATGCAAATTAGTACAAATTAATTGGCTTTATATGAAAACAATGAACCACTTACTAATGTGCATATTTAGATACGTCTGTGTATGTGTGTGTGTTGTTTGTATTGTGTACCAAATGTACAATAATTGAGTGACTCTTGCCCATAATTAAAATGATGTGACTCCAGTGTGCTTAAGGGTCTTGAAACTGAATTAACTGTAGAATTTATGTGGTTTACATAGTGGATTTAAAGGGTTGACAAAAAAGATAGATCTATCAATACGCGCAACTCACAAAAGCACAATACAAAAATGTATCTATTATCTGTATTTCCTAATACATTGTTTACTTTTCACCGTGACATTGCGAAGCTGCGCCAAACGTCACCGATCTAGATTGTTTTTTTTTTTTTTTTTTGTGTAAAGATAACATAAAAGATGTTTGTATCATTTCCAAAAAAAAAAAAACCTGTTTCGTTATGCAAGTATCTGTGTGAACAATCGACAGAACATTGAAAACAAACTGCGCTTAAATGACGCATATCTGTCGGCATGTCTATATATATATATATATATCGTACACACCTACACAATGCAAATGGAATTTCTACCAATAAAAAATAAAAAATATGCCATATAAGTAATACTTCTCTCTCGAGCGCTCTCATATATTATCACTTTTGGGCATCAATGTTGACCTTATCAATTGACTTCTACGAAAAATCAAAAAATCGTTTCAGTAATTCAGTTTATATGTTTGCATGTGGGCACACTACTAATAAAGTGGTTTTGCCTTTTTAGGCAATGCATTTTTAAAGCTATATAAACATTTGTACTTAAACAGAATCCAACTCAGGCAATGGCATAAAAAAAAATTTGTTTATGGTTTGTAAGTACATAAACAACCCGTTGACGGTTTTTGGCGTAAATATTTGTTTAATAACGAAATGAAAAAAAAAAAATGCTGGGTAAGCGAGACAATCGAGCCGCACCCATGAGAAGCCAACCACTGGAAACTGGTAAAGAAAATTGCGTGACTTTTTTTTTTTCTTCTTTTTATGCTTAAAAAACAAACAAATAGACATACATACAACATGTATGTAAATATGCTTGAAACCAACAAGCCAGAAAGTAAACGATTAATGAACATCGTCAAGATAAAGATAAAACAAAAAAGTTTGAGCTTGGACAGATAAACAAGTTTAAATATAGCATTTCTCTTACCAATGCCACCTTGCCGCTTACATCCTTCTCCTTCAAGCCCAATGCGAACAGATAGTCCAAAAGATGTTTTAGCCCAACAGCGAGTAAAACAAAAGGCAACAACAGTAGAAAGACAAGAATTTTCAAATTGAATATCAGGCGTGTTGTCTCATCATTGCGTTGCACCAATGACGCTGTGGGCGTGGCTGGCGATGTTGCTGCTTGTGCAGCTGTCGCTGGTCCAACATTGCTCACTGGCACACTGACGGTTGAACGAGTTATAGTTGTTGTGGTTGACGTTTCCACCATTTTTTCACACACAACAATTGCAAACTATAGCAATGTTCGTAACGTAATGTGTATACAATATACTCTATATAATCGTTTTGTTTTTTTTTTTCGAAAATGTTTCCGTAGTATATTTTGCGCGTGCGTTAACCGAACGATATCAAAAACATAACTAAAGCTACGCGCCACGATTTCCGTTTTCATACTCTTTTTCTATGCGAGCTTGGAGATCGCTCTCAGCCAACTTGTTGTCGTCGTCGTCGTCGAGTCATCTTTCAGACTGCAATACAAAAATGAGAAGCTATCGTGATTGTTGTTGTTGTTGGGAGAGGTGTGCTTCTCCCAATGCCAGTAAAATACTTGGGCGCTTTTGCTTTGAGTGGAATTCAAAGGCTGGCAATGGAATATGCCTATATGTATGTCTGTACTGTATAGTAGTATGTGTGGGCAGTTTCACCTGACGTCTTGACTTAATATGCAACATACATGCATAAGTAGATAAGTAAGTAAATACAGCTAGCTGTAAAAATAAGTAATATAAAGTCGACGACACCTTGTTGAAATTACAAACAAATAATAAGCAGTTAAAGTGGCTTAGTGCAAAGTGCTAGACTTGAAAAATACTCTGTATAAAAAGTTTTTCTCGGCGACGTTGAGAAAAATTAAGAGAAAAGAGTAATAAACAAATTTATTTATGAAACACAAAGTAAAAACTCTTTAACTAAGCAACACTTTGTTTAGTATTTCATTGTATTTTATTATAATAAAATAATTTCTTTCATTTTAAATACTCTATGAAACATACTTGCTTCGGTGTTAACACAAAGCAATCTGTACAACTATTTACTAAACATAATAATGTACCAAAATATTTAATTTTTCTTGTTGATCACACCCAAACAACTTGCTAACCCGCTTAATCCTTTTCACTTAAAGCAGGGTATAAATAAAAGCGTCAACTCAAGATATTCTCAGATTTGAGTTAAATTTTGAGCGCTTTCTTAAAGTCGCTCTTCGTCGCACACCGAAAAACCAGTATGCAGCCGCAGTCTCGAAAACTTGCAAAGAGAAAGCCGTTAAAAATTAAAATTCCGCTTGTCAGATTTCTTCTTCTTGTTTGGCACTGTCCTATGTCAATGGACATATGCGTAGAGTAGGCACATGTGTATGTTTGGGTGGCGAGTAAAAGTTAAATATAATATGCTTGCTTATTTTGTTGATAAAAAAGCATGTGGCAGAAGAGAGAATTAAAACATCTGCTATCTGATCTTTGCCATTACGCACATGTGCACAACTCCACATTGAAACGGAAATATGGCGCACTGCTTTAATTTTTTTACCATTACGTTCGAAGAACAAAATACAAATATGAATATCTTGACATATTTTCTGCGTTGCTGCATATCTAGTATGATAATAAGCAGTAGCATAGCAAAAGTGCATTGACCGTAAAAACAAACAAACAGATTTTAACTCAGAAGTAGCGATTAGACATATGCAAATAAATTATAATTAGTTTGTTTATTGAACCGGTTGAATCTAGATCACTTTAAACATACTTTTGTCTTCATAAAGTTTCTTATAGTTAAAATAAGCAAAAAATACTCTTATTCTTCAAATCATTAACATAACATATTTTTTCGATTAAGGCTGGTTTAGTTAGTGTTTATTCATTAAGTAAGAGGTAAATTCCTTTCTCCACGTTATCAAGACCTCAATTCAAAAATAATACAGTCTGATACAGTTAAAAAAGTTTTAAACTACATAAACATATTCTTGAACAAGAATTTCATTCTCAAGTCTGGGATTTATACTGATTATACATTGATAATCTAACAAATTGTTTATATACTTTCTTAAAGTGTATCAGCTTATTTCAAATCAAAAACTCACTATACTTTTCTAGAAAATACTGAATACTTATTATGTTAAATATTTTGTACTTAGTGATAAGGTGATAAAGTTCAAAGACTTTTTTGAACACGTCAGTATAGTATATTAGTATATATTGTATATAGTATATGTATTAAGTAAATCGACATCTTCATGGAATAGCTTTATCACATTTTCAATTAGGGCAGCTTATGTGCGATTTCTGTAAGAAAAATAAATAATATATTATACAATTTTTAAAAATATGTAAAGTACTAACTTTTTAAGTTTAGCAAATGCTTTGCATGTTGTCGTGTTTTTGTATTTTGTGGATTACGTATAGTCTCGGCAGCCGTCTTCTCAAGCATGCCCTCGATGCTGTGCAACAGCAGTTCCTTATTAGGGATGTTTATGACTAAACGATACTCGCCATCAACAGTATGGGTGACTTCCCATTCAGATGGTACAGGTTGTATATCTGTGCTATCATTGCTCTCGGGCTCGTCTTTGACACCGGTTGGAATGGTACGACGACTACGCTTTGTTGGGATGGCTTCATCATCTTCCGATGCACCAGAAAAAGGCTTACATTTATTACTTTCCAAATGGCGTTCATCTTGATTGCGATCGCGTTTCGGGCATGTGCATATTTTAAGGCACAAAACTTGTTGTCCGAGTACATCGCCACTGAAAAATAAAAAAAAGAGTTAAGTTAAATAACGAAAAAGTTTATGAACTCAATAACTCACCTGCTGTTCTCCAAACAAAATACCAAACAGGTTTCCTTGCGTCCAAAGCATGAGTTCTGGCAGGCAAAACTGAAGGCGAGAGTTTGGCGTACGCATCCGCCACCTTGATGGCTGGACCGGCTCATATTCAAAGGCACCAGCACAGAATATCTCTCCTCAATACTCTTGCCTTGGCTCGTTCCACAATAAGCTGTATTTGGATTGTCACAGCGCAGTAGACTTTCACGCATACTCTGATTGTCCCGAACTTTAAAGTGAGATACAATTAGCAAAGTCAAACGTCAAACGTTTTGTGTATCTGATCGTTAACTTACTCGAATCGGTGCTCAAGTGATTCTGGCATCGTAAAACAGGTCCACTCACATCCTTGACAAAGCACAGAAATGCACGCAAGTTAAGCGGTTGTATTGGCATTTTTGTTTTGAATTTCACATCAATGTTGAATGTTTTATTCATGCGTATGTAGAGTTTGTTCAATGGTATTGAAAACATCCAGTGTGATTTAGGTGGCTCCTCGAGCACCATGCCAAATTGATAGCCGCCATTGTTGTGATTTATTAACTTGGGCAACGAACTGATCTGTGACTTTATATCCTGTAGCATCATATCGCGCAATATGGATTGCTAGAATACAAAAGTATATCATTGAGTACGAAGAACTTTAACTTTTATTGAAATTTGTAATTAAAAATAAATAATAATTGTATAGAGTATATTAAGCCAACAAGTGATTATTAGTAAATAGCTAATGTCAGTTTATTTTGGAGTTTATATAACATTTTGTTTATTCACATTAGTTATGCTCTTACCCTCTTATTGATTAATTGCGGTAACTGTCCTCAGAAAATTACTGATTGATGTTCATAGAACTTTGTTTGACAAGACATCAAGATTATATATATATACACACAGCAGCAATCAACTATTTATTAATTTACATTCAGTCAGTAAACGACTCTTCATGACAATGGACATTTTTGGCATTGGTCGCTTGTCGCGTAAACCCATTCGGGGTCAGGCAAAACTAATTCAATTGTTGCTCGTAATGCTTATAGCAATGTTAACTTTGATGGGATTATTTTCAATTCGCTACAATCGGCGTGGACGACAACGTTTTGTCTTTTCGAAAAGATATTTGGCCTATGACATAATGGTTACGGTGATCTTTACATACATTTACGTACATCAAATGTATCTGGATTATACAAATTCGCAGCTAAATCTACGAGATGCAGTTAAGCTTTATAGTTATATGAACATAACAGTGTCTATAATTAACTTCTTTACACAAATGGTAATGAGCAAGCAGGTGGCTAAGATGATGAGCAACGTGCCAATGTTTGAGATATTAAATATGTTCGATTTGGATGCAAATACAATTGTGAAGTCGGTTGTGTTAGCATTGATTAAAGGCCTTGGATTTCCGCTCGTGATTGAGTTGTCTTTGATACTGCAACAGCGACATTATGAACCGGAGCTCAACTGGGCCTGGTCCGTATACAAATTGGTTCCAATGATTATATCAAATTTGTTAAATAATTGCTATTTTGGTGCCATCATTATAGCAAAGAATATTATAGAAGCCTTGAATGGTAGGCTTAAAATGCAATTGCAACAGGTTAATTTGCTGCAAGACGAGAACCAGAAGAAACTCTATTCGAAGTATTATCGTATACAACGCTATTGCATCATGGCAGATGAGATGGATATCCTTGCGGAGAAGTATTATATAATATGCATACAGGCCGAGAAGTATATGGCTTTAATGTCACTCTCAATAGTCTTGTCGTTGATTTGTCATCTCCTGGGTATTACAGTTGGATTCTTTGATCAGTATTATGCCATTGCGGAGTCTGTTATCGGCAAAAAACCTTACGATACATTTGGTGCACTCATCAATCTCGTTTTCCTTTCCATATCGATTGCTGAAGTTGCGTTGTTAACGTATCTGAGTAACGATACTTTGGCTGCGACACAAGCGACAGGCAGTATATTACAGAAAATCCGATTAAAAGAAGTTGATTGGCGTTATCAGCAATGTGTTCATGCGTTCTCACTTCAAGTTGTCTCCATTAAATTTAAAATAAAGCCGATGAGCTTATTCGAGATTGACACATCGCTTATAACGAGTATACTATCCACGGTGGCAAGTTTTTCGCTGATTCTGGTGCAAACGGATTTGTCACAACGTTTTAAGTAATCTTACCTGACTAAATTGCATCAAGTTGCCGGACTGCAAGTAAATACAAATCATTAGAAATTGATTGGAAAATACACAGTTAATACGATGTACTCACATTAAGGCCTTGTAGAAAAGCCATTGGCTCCATGGTCCTGAATATAAAGCATATATTTATAATATTATCTACTAATTGCACAACGTCAAAACTTACAAATCATCTGCGGTCAGGTCAAATTCCTCAGTTTCCTGCGATGCCGGGCCGGCGCCTTCGAAAATCTTCTCCACTTTCGCCGGGACAAGATCGGGGCTATGCCTGCAATGATAGATTTTTTAATTAATATGTTAAATAAATGCTAATGTCAACAATAATTAACACTCGAACACATACATATTAGCATATTTACTTAAGCTAACACGCAACTCAATTTAACACCTTGTGATTATGCGCATGTCAATACATGTTCACACAGAGATCATTGTTAAGTACCTGTTCCTCTTTCCAGACATGGGCACGTCGATGTACATTCTCTTTTCTAACAAATATTATGCATACATATGTATGTACGTGGTTTGTTTATTATTTATTTTACAATACGTTTTAAAAACTCAACAAAACAAACCAACGCCTGCTTCTTTTATTCTTTGCGGCATTCACAATGATGCGAAGCAACATGTGATCTATCGGAAACAGCTGATGTCGATAACAGCGCGAGTATCGATCAAGGCTGTGATCGAAGTAAAAGCAGTTTGTATTCAATTATAATAACAATGATAAGAGTAATTTAATGTATTATTATTTTATTTTCTTTGTATTTGCCATATAGATACATGCATTGATTCATAGTTAAGGCACTTGTAATACGTTGGAGTAGAATATAAGGTTATATTGAGTACAAATTAAAATACTAAAAATAATCTTGTCGTCAATACTTTAAAGATTCGTCTTGTGTCTCCGAGTTTGTCGTCAGATTAGCATTTGATGATGATCCATTTGAATGTCTGTAAAAGGACAAAATTTAAAGTTATAAATTACCAAACTTTAAATAGTTTATAAAGCACTTAAAGTACCTGTAAAATACATAATGCTGCAGCATGAAAAATATGTCAAATATCACAGAGAACAAACCCAGACCAAATTTAGTTGGATCACCAAATATAGAAACCCAATCGTCTGCAATTCAATTTAAAGCAATTAGTTTATGTTTAAATAAATTTAATCAATGTTACTTACCGTAATTATGCGCATTTAAAATCATTTGCACCATACTAAGCGTGCCACCCGTAAAATCCAATAAAATATTACCAATGCTCCTAAAAAAAATTAATTAAAAAATTACTATTAGCAAAAGTTCAATTATTTATATTAGGTTTTTTACATACCATCCTTCAGTACTTTTTCTCTTGTAGTTCATTACAGCTTGTGGTATATACTTGATGATTGTTATTGTTAATTTAATATAACTGAAAAAATGTATTAGTATTAGTGCTATTAACATATACTTGGAGCAAAGTTTTTCTTACCTCATATAGTATAGGAAATCTAGCCAATGTATAACCGATCCTCCGGCCAAACCAGCTGATATAACCACAACTAAAGCAAATATTACTAATAGACCACAGGCGATTTTTGAAACACGTTGCATGCCACGCTATAACAAAATACAAAAACAGATAAAAAAAAAATGTACTATACTTAAACTTTTGATTGGTTTTTACCTCATACATAAAGCACTGTGTAATTGTAATGCTTGTTGCAAACATCGCATGCAATGAGAAGACAACATCATTTAACATAACGGGATTAACGCCACGAGGATGTCTATGGGCATATTCAGCCTGTAAGCCCTGTATAAAGTACAGGCCACAGTTAAACATGCTATATAGCGTAAATCCAACGATGTTGAGTGTCAGGAAATCAAAGTTTAAGCCCTCAACCGATCGTCGGCGATAGTTGATCCATATTTGTGGATAAAATGAGACGGACCACGCCGCAAAATAAATCCAACCAAAAACTATGGAGATATAAATAATAGCTTCCGATTTGGCAACAACAACGCGCACAAAGACATCATCGGTACTACAAAAATTAAGAAAATCGATTGTTGAATACAACTTTTTGTTAAGTTTTCTTTGGCTTTTCTTACATTTTCTTATCACTGGAGTTACTTTTAGCTGTGATCTCCACATATCCCGCCTTTCGTCCTGTTACAAAAATAGTTTGATCTAAGTTAACGCCTGATTTGCTTATAAAGGAATCGGGCTTCAAATCCAAATGATCGTCATGTTGCTTTATTAAGCTCACATTAATGTATTCTTCAACGTTATTCCTGTTGCAATTGTTAAAGTAGATTAGTAATTCAATTCTCATTATTTCAGGGATTTCCAAAGTAGATTAGTAATTCAATTCTCAGTATTGCAGGGATTTCATACTCACCTCGCATAAATCACAAAACTTTTATTGGCATTCAGCAGCACCGTTAAATCATGAGTATCAACGGTAAATGCAGTGCTTTGTGCACTTCCATTTGCAACTGTTTAAAATGATTTGGTATAGTCATAAAATTCTTCAAATATATATATAGTATGTATACAAAACTTACTTGTTATTATAACGAAAAGCGCTTGAAGTACATAAACTGTGCTGGGTGACATTTTTTCTTGTTTTTTTCTTTCTTTGTTATTTCGCAAAGCCTGCAATTAAAATAATTTTTATTACTTCTCTTCTTTCTTTTTTCAACATGTGTTTTTTTAAACAAGCGTTGACCGAATATGAGTTGTTTGTTGTTTCTTTTACCCCTATTTGAGTTAATGCAAATGTGAAAGAGTGTTTTAAAATGTTTGTTTTAGAATGTTTGTTGTTTCTTTTACCCCTATTTAAGTTAATGCAAATGTGCAAGAGTGTTTTAGATAAGGGTTTTAATGTTAAATCATAGTTAAATATAGTTAAAAATATATATATATTTAATATTAAATTTATTAAATTAATATTATAAACCGAGTCATTGTTAAACTTTTAAGTGTTTAATATATCAAAAAAAAAATAAAATTTAAAGGTTTTTAAATATATTTAAATACAGATTTTGTATCCTTATTAGTTACAGTTCATTTAGTCATTTTTACCAACTTGTTAAGTTAATATAGTTATTATATATATTCAAACTTATATGATGATTTTTATACTTTTATTACAAATTAAAAATCTGTTTCACAAGTACCTAAAAACATTTGTTTTCCTTTCTTGAAGTGTGAATAAGTTAACTTTGCTAACTTGAAGATGATGAATTGTTTCAGAAGAGTATGATTCAATTGTTGCATGTACAACAATCAAAACGAGTCTGACAAAGACTCCAAACATTTGTACGTTCAATTGCACATGTACACAAATACATACATATGTACATATATATGTATACGTATACAATTGATTGCATCTTCATTGCTTTGATTTGGAGTAAGTTTGCAAGTAATAAAAATTAACAGGCAATCAATTATGAGCCCATATGTATGTACATACATCGAAACCATGTACACAAAGTGCGAGAACGCAGTTAAATTTAAACGAAGATCCACACAAAAATCAAAAAGTTGATTTATAGGTTAAAATAATATTCTAATTAACGAGATTGCACGAGCAATTTATGATCTATATTAAAAAATCAACAACGACCTTTATTGTTGCAACTTTTGCAATAAAAAACAAAAACGAGCTTTTTATCATATACACGAACAAGCCGAGCTAACAATATACATACATTCATACAGACCTAAACACACTTACGTATATGCATATCAGTACTATCAAATGAAGAAAATGTCTTATAAAGCATTAAAGTTATAACACAAAAAAAAATCAAGCCGAATCTTATTACTACAATCGACAATTCAGTCTGGTATAAGTATGTCTATATATGTTTTTTATTATGTATATTTATAGCGTTACCAATGACTATGCAATAAGTGTTAGTGTTGTTATAGTTGTTGTGTAAAAAAAAAAGTATACAACATCCTGAAAAAAAATGCGTATCACTTTGTCTGATAACGCGCTAATCGGCTTGTTACAATTGTTCTTGCTAGTTGTTTGTTAATACCGTGTCAAGTTCTATACAAAATTGGGTAATTCAGACGCCATACGACGATAAAGATACTATCTTAATTAGTTAGGACCCGCTGCACAAATGCCTGCGTGCGTTCGTTCGAATTAGAAATACAAAATCGATTAAAACTGAAAAACTGGTCACGTTGGATACCAATGATAAATGCAATTCTTACTGATCTCACTCTGTACATACATACATACATGCATGCATTCATACAAACAGACAGATACATACATATTCATATATAAACATATTGAAAACATATGGTTGTATATCTGTTGTCTTTTGCTGACTTAACCAATTGTATAAATAAACGATAAATAAATTCAGCACATTAAAACCCAAAAAGTTTTTCAACTCGCTTCTTTTTTTTTGCAAGCCGGATTAGAACTTTCACTTGGCAGCATTGGTAAAATTGGAAAGCACTCTTAACGATTTCTGAAACACAATAGTACACAAAAAAATTTCTGATATTGAACCACAACAAGATCTTACTTTAGGTTTGAGTTGTAATTACAGCTTTTAACGCATTTATCATCGCGTGTTACACTTTGAAACAATGTGTTTAACTTTTTAATTAGCCAGGCTCGTTGTCGCTTGAACTTTTTTATATATTTATATGCTTTAACGATAGCAGCAACGGCACGACTGTCAAGATACTACTGACGCGCGCTGCACAGCGAGCCAATACACTTATACTGACTGACTGACTGACTGACTGCCTCGACTCTACTCTACTGCTATACTCTACCGAGCTAAATGGCAGTCCGTCCACGCAGCTGTTTCTCACACAATCGTTGTTCGATTGTAGCATTTTGTTTTTATTGTTGTTGTTGTTGTTGTTGGTTTTTGCACTTTACATTTGAATTCGAGTTGAACATCGTGTGTGTGCGTAGTATTCAAATAATTGTACTTCACTTTTCTAAAAATAATCTCACTCATACGCAATAATGATGAAGAAGAAAATCGCCGGTATGCGATAACTGAAGCCGGTGCCTGACTGGCAGTAGTATAAGTGTTTTGTGTTGGGACTTTTTGCGCATGAGGGAATTTTAAATTATACTGGTTTTTGGGCATTTCTATGCGAAAGGCAAATTAACATGATAATAATTGAATATATACTTTAAGAGCAAAAACGAATACGTAAATATTTGGATTTTAATTGATTTCTAAAGAGAATTGATTATTTATAAATAAATTGTTTTGTTCGACTAAGTATATAACATATGTTTTACTGACCTATAAATTCTTTTGACAAAGTTTTGAAGCTATCTGGCTCTAGGTCAATGTTGCTTGTTTATTTATTAACAACAAACAAGGTGTACACACATTGAAAGTGAGCTGTCTTGAAGCCATGACTACTTCAAAAACTACTTTAAAAGCAATAATTTATTTGTTATACTTTAACTAAGCATACAAGATAACAAATAGCGTTTAGTGTGGCAAAAATAGGCAGCTAACTGAAAACGTTTACAATTTGAAGTTCCTAGTACCAATTTCCTGTATACATACATTCTTCTGATCGGTTAGACAAAAATACAAATACTTTGTCTTCACATATGCACATGTCAGATAAGATTAGGTTCACTTCTTCTTGTTGACATGATCAGGTCCATAAAAATCATGATAACAAAATATTTAACTGCAATAGCTATATTTATATAGCAACTAAAAATAATAAATGAAGCTTCAAGGAACATAAAAAATATAATTGCAAAAAAATCGCTTATAAATTTAATTTTACAAGAATATAGTATATATTGTCAATTAATTATATTTTCGATACAATTTTGCAAACGTTTCAAAGTCCAATTCTATCACAGTTTACAAACTGATATTATAAAGAAAAAATCAAATAAATAAATTATAAATTAAATCCTTTTTTATATAAGTGTGTGTGTACTCTCAAAAGGCACAGAAATAAGGCAACTGTTGCTGAGTACATAAAAAAATAGATATATATATTTATATATACCTATTCCTTAAATAAATATATATGTATATTCCAGTCATATATTGGTTAGATAATGTCACTGTTGCTTGTTGTTGTGTCCAGCGCGTCGATTTTTTTCGAGTATTAAAGCGCGTCTAAAAAAAAGTTCAGAAACAATTTGATAAAATTGAATATATAAAATCGAAAAAAACTTACCGATATCGCTCATAGAAACCCACAATTGTTCCAAGCTCCTGCTTGAACAGACGCACCAGCATGCTATCGAATCCCTCAAGCTCAGGCAGACTAAACATATTGAACTGCAGTAGATGATCCTTGGTGGAATCTGCCTCCGAGTAGACGGCCAACCATTTGGGTATTTCCTCCAACAGATAAGGATTTGCTGGTACCAAGGCATTGTGTGTATGCGATGGCGGTGAATACATTGGTGCCTCTGGTCGGATTGCTTTTGGCGGCTCCGCAGACGTTGTATAAACGTAATAGGATGTGAGACAAGGATGCTGTCGCTGGCATTGTCCAGTGTACTGATTCTCATAGTAGGTACCATGCAGCTTGGAGACAACTCGTCGCCAACCCACTGGCAATCCTTCACGTTCCAACGGATGATTCCAGTGTGTCGTGTGCGCATTGTGATCTATATAGTATTTGCGTCCATGTAATGTGTATTGGGTAGCCCAACCGGGCGGCAGTGGTAGTTCTTCGCTCTCGTTCAGCGACTGCTGTGAGGCAACCTTTTGCAGTGCTCCATTGCCGTTGTTGGCATCAGCAGAAGCACTCGATGCAGGTGGTGTCAATGGTGGTGCATATAGAGATTGTACAGAGGCTGAAGCGCCTCGAACGCTCCCCGAACTGCCGCCCAGTGAACCACTTGAGGGCACAGGCAAATGATGTGGATGAAGATGTTGATGCTGTTGTTGCTGTTGTTGTTGATGATGATGAGTTTGATGATGATGTTGTGGCGTCACAGCAAGCGTTGCCGATGATGCTGTTGTATTACTGTAAATAGGAGATTCGGAGCGTTGGGATTGCGTGGCGCGCATTGAGGAAACACGATAGGGATTCTCATATATAGGATACGAATCACTTGAATAGCTGCCAACTAATGGTCCAGACAACTGCTGATGCTGTAGATGCTGCTCCATGGGAGATCTGAGAGGCAAGGGAGATAAAATGTGTAACAGGAGTACATATTAGACATTATCTTACCTTGTTGGAGGATAACGTGGTTGATGATTTTTAGGTGGCACTGTTGACGGATCGAATCGCAGCATTGATCCATATATATTTTGTTGTTGTTGTTGTTGCTGCTGCTGCTGATGAAGTCGCTGTTGCTGCAACGCAAACTGAGCCGGTGATGGTGGTTGTTGTCGGGGTATTTGCAACATATTTGCATAAGAGGCGCTTAACAATCCCTGATCTGCATCATAACTGGTTGTTGGCAAATGTGATTGCGAGTGCTTCTGGCTCGAATAGCTGCGCTGGAAGCCACGTGTTGGTGTTTGTAGCAATGGCGAGGATTGCTGGCGACGCATCCGTTCCATGTGCTCAATATTCACATAGTTGTTGTTGTTGCTGCTACTGCTGTTAACGTGCATGAGCTGGCTGCTGCTCCCACCACGAAACTGCGACGGCGGATGGAAGGGATGGGGATTATGCAGCGGCAACTGGCTTTGCGCACGCCGAGCATGATAATAATCCGGCTGCGCATCGTTGCAGGAATACGTATTTCGACTGTGGCTGGAGCTGCGCGGCTTGAATTCGCAGGAGGGGGAGGTGCTGGCACAGCGCTGTAGGGATTTCTTTTTGGCAGCGGCGGCTGCGGCAGCGGTTCGTTGATTTTGTTGTTGATCTGTGTAGGAGGTCCACACGTTGATCACCGGTATTTCCGGCGGCGTGTCCTTTTTAACATATTTGCCCACGACGCCCTCCTTGTGTGCCTGCGATTTATCCTTGCTCCGGCGCGAGAGCATCGTCGGTTTTCGATTGCACAGCAAAATTGTTAAATAGTTCATGCAACGCCGCCGTCGTCGTTTAATCGTTTCCAATAATTTATCTTTACTACTTGCTAATTCTTGAGCATTTTCTATGTTGCGAACCACTGTTTTGCGGAACCAAACATATGGAACGAATGTTCGTTTATTTAGTTCCGTGATCAGTTTAACTGTATTTATATGAATTAATAAAAAAACCTTTAAGTTTTAGAATAAAAACAATATAGTCTCTTGAATTTGTAGCAATATATGCTCGAGGTGAAACCAACTTTATAAATGAACAAGAACTCAATTCAAATTTTAAAACTGTCAACTGCTCCACAGAGGACTGAAGTGTTGGTGCATTATGTTAAATTACAGTGTGAAGATTTTAGTTGCTTTGTTACAACATATGCTTAAACATACATAGTGATGATATTTACGATAAATTAAAATTTCTTAAATTTGGCAAATCGTCATTTAGCCAATGAAATAATAATTTTAGATGAAGAAAGTAATCAAATTAGAATGTAATTGAATTTTTTCACTCACGAGGACTATCGGCAGATGTCAGCTGGTTCACTGTTATGAGCCATGGCAAACTGCCAACTTGTTTTATAAAATTTTTTAACATGATTCGGTTAACATTTTATTTTCTTTTCTAATGACTCGATTACAATCCATTAATGTTTACATTTCGATCGTTCAAATCGTATTATTAATGTTGCAGAAGTTGCGCTTATCCACTTAGTGGTGTCCCTGGGCTTCAGCCTCCAGCTGCTCCTTGGATTTGTAGCCAACCTGCTCCTCGGGGGTGTGGGGCCAGAAAGTGGGCTTGTTAAGTGGGTCCAGAGCGCTGTCGGGGAATGCATCACGGTAATCCTCCATAGTCATCTGATCGTATGGCAGCAAAGCCTTCAAATGAGCAATTTCCTTCTGGCAATTCTGAATACGTTGCTCCGAAGCCTTTTTGTATGAAGCGATCTCGGACTGTGACTCCTTGATTTCACATTCCACCTGCTCCGAAACTGTGTCCTTGGGATAGGGCACTTTCACCGCATCGTACTGCTTCTGGAAGCCATCAACGAGACCAGCAACAGGAATCAGGTTCTTGTAGTAGGCCCAATCGATCTTTGGTGGGTTCTCTGGGTTTGCCATGACGGCACGCATGTAAATGTCCGACTTGGTCTTGAAGGCACCAAAGCTGCTCTTCTGGTTAGCAGGGACACGCTCGGCGAGAGCGGCCCAGTTGATCGAAGACTGAGCGATGCGGCGTGCGGCCATTATTATGCTGTTACAAAAAAAAACAACAAAAACATGCATGAGAAAAAAGTGTGGTTTGGTTAAATCAAGAAAGAAGTAGGCAAACTTGTACACAAAATAACCAAAAGTACCAAAAAGTTCTGCTGCTTTTTAATATTTTTTATGAGCTTTCTTAACCAAGTTCAACTTCTGCAACAAAAATTATTTCTGCAATAATTATGTAATTTTGGTCGCAACACAAAATGAACCGCACATTAATGCAACGCTGCAAACTTTTTAAATCGGACTGCAGTAATCTTATACAGGCACGTTTATTTTCTATTTATTGCGTTATTTTAAACTATTTTATTTAATTATTATAAATAATTCTTACATATGACTTTTCACACAACTTACTTCAATAAAAAAATTATTATCGACAGTAAGAGCTATCGAATAGTCCCAATCGAAATTCGTTGAGATGGTGTAGTATTTGGCGTATGACTTACACTAATTGGTCACACTGCACGAACATTTGTTATTGCCATCAAAGAGCGTTCTCATTTTGAGCTGTTTTTTAATTAAAATGCTTAAACTTCTACCGCATGGATTGCAACAAGTGCGAGCCCTTTCGTCGGCAACTGCATCAGTAACGCGACTACACCGGTCCGTATATTGCCGCGTGTATCCAACAGTCGTTGTGCAGCCAGACGGATCCACAATAAACATTCGGTATCATGAACCACGCAAAATAATCAAAGTAATTACATAAGTATGCAAATGTTGAATAAAATAATTAATAAAATGTCTTTCAGCTTCCACTGGATCTAAGCACGTTGTCCGATTCAGAACGCAAAGCACGATTAGAGGCTCGAAAGCCGCGAAAGAAGGTTAAAATTATGGATGAAGTGGAGGACAATTTTAATGCCAAAAAGTATATGAAGTATATTAAGAAAAAATAAGCAGCCTGTTATTAAAAAAAATATATTGTCAATTTGTTTTAAAAGAAACCTGTATTACACTTCCTAATGGTAAATTTGGTGATCAAAACAAAAACTAAAATAGACTTGCACTCGTACAAAGATGGTTCGGTATTTTTTTAAAAGTGATTTGATGGGAAAATTATAAAATACTAGATCTTATTTTTGCACTTTCTTGTTGGCATATTTACATAGCTATGTGCGGTCACACTTGCGAAATTAATTGTTAAAATAATCGAGACAGAAACGAAGCTTGACGTGGATTCGCGTCGTGAGTTATTTGCATACGATTTTACGCGAGTGCAAATATAAATACAATCTATCTAATGCTTCTTTATTAAAAATACAACTTTCTACACTGTTATAATACCTAAATTGTCGGCACGTTAAACTAAAACAAAGTTATTCCAACGGACATGGAAGTGCATCATAGAAAAATTTTGAATGGACAGACGTCTAATTAAACATACATATCTACCCATTTGTAAAAATGTATGTAAATGTCTGATTGCAGTAAACAAAACGAAGACATTATTTAGTGAAATTTTGCTTCCAACCAAAAGTTATATATAATTTTGTATTAAACCCGTGAATGTGTTTAAGTGTTAATAAATAATACAATTGCAGCTACAACCACATACACAGAAACATGTACATGCACAACGTACTTATTGGATTATAACAACTATTATATCTGGTAAATATTGTTATCAAAAATTTAAATTTCCTTAGTCAGTTAAAATAGTGTGCAAATTGGGAATTTTCTTTAAATGGGATCTAGAAATGCATTTGTATGCAATAAATGCCAGTGTAGGCGTCTGACTGTGTCTGTGTTTGTGTGTGCCTGCCTGTTTGTATGTATGTGTAAGTACATGGTACATGTTTCGTTCTCTTTTTTGCTGCATTTTCGTCGGAAGCGTTGCTGCCCATAGATGTGACCTTTGTCTGGGACAGTACATCAATATTTTTGTAACAAAATACTAATAATATATGCACTATATATTTCCTTAAAATAAATGAATACGAAATATAATTAGATATTTATATATTAAATATGTATATAAGTTTTGTAATATGCTATGCATAAGTTTTTCTACCCTATGATGTTGCTCCACCTTATGCATTGGTGTGTGTGTGTATGTGTGTGTGTGGTTGTGTGCGCTTGGAATGCTGTTTTAATGCGGAGGGCTACACTCACACACATGCAGACATATCTAAATATTTTTGTAAGCAGCGGAAATGTAAAAATAACACAAACACATTTGCAGGCAAACTAAGCGCAGATGATGATGATGATGAGAAGCTTCGACTCTTTTTTTGGTGTCTGCCGGGTTCCAATACCATCGCATTCTCTTTTCTTTTTTTAATTTTTTTCGTCTGTACTGGAACTTGGACACTTGAATGTAAAATGCAAAATGCGGCGACAGATGTTTCACTTCTTATTATACATTCATTCATTCATCCACATATACATATACTATTGCTTTTGTTTTCTGTTTAGTATTGTTTTTCTTTTACATCTGCATGTAGGGTGTGTGTGTGTGCATGCATTTCCCTCCATTTGAAGTCTGTGATTCAGTTCAGATGCTTATTGGATTTGGTGGTGGTCGCAAGCACCATTTTATAGTTTACGTTTTGCACCTTTTTTTTCTTCGTTTTGCCAGCTGCATACGTGTGTAAATGTGTGTGTGTACTGTACTAGTTGTTTTTGCACTATCGTTTGTTGTCGCTGCTCGTACGTCTTCTGGTTTAGTTTTCTCTTTAATTTCTAATTCTACTTGCACTTGAAGTCGAAAATAAACCAAACGAAAAATTTCTTTTTAGTTTTTGTAAAGTTTTATTTAGTTTTTGAAAAGTTAAAAATAGTTCTCAAGCCCTCTAAAATATCAAAGACTTTAGTTCAAAGGGAATTTTGACAGCTTAAAATTCTTGCGCGAAATGCGTACCAAGTTAACTGTAAAGATAAACACATACAAACACATTCCAATATACTTGTGTCATACAGTTAACTACTTGATCTTCTTCTTGCAAGAATGTTCCAACAAGAGGTACTTCTTAGAACAAAAAGTTCCATTATTTCCATTCATTTTCCAACTGGAAACATTTGTAAAATGCCGCTTTGTGTTCCACTGTGCGAAAATATAAATTGTTTTTTATCTGCGTCTCTGAGTCTCTCTGTGTGTGCTTTCTGTGTCCCATTTGCGTCTTGATATTGTTTTTTGTTCTTTAAAACTCTAGATCGCTTTGTTTATAGAATTTTATCATCTGAGTTGTGTTTGCATTGTGTTCTTAATTATTGTCATTTAATTATGCCCTGATTCAGAATGGCGGAAAAAGAGTTTATTGCTTTTTGTGCAATATCCGGGAAATGTTGTCGCGAAAATTCTTCATATTCAGATTAAAAAGTAACCCTTAGTGATCATCATTTTTTTAAAGCTTATAATCACAACTATTTCATGCTTACTTTGCACGAAGTTTCATGTGCTTCTGCAATTATTATTTCAAGATATTTATTATTGCTGGGCAGGTTTTTAGCTCAACCTCAAATTCTGGGCAAAATTTGCTCAGGGTTATATTTTTTTTTGTTCCTATCTTATCGCAAGGTTCCTGATAAAAAGGTGCAAATCAAATTGCTAACCTTTTTTGCTTTTGCTATTGTTATTGTTGTTGTATTCTTTCCGATTAGAACACACACAAAAATATATAATTATTTGTTATGTCATCGTTTATCAGCCCTTGCTCGCAATTGTTCCTTGGTTATTTTGTGTGTGTTTTTTTTTGGCAGAACTCAGTTGTAAATAGAAATGCCAAGTGTTGAGTTGTTCCACTATACTGTTGTTACTTTTGATGAGAAATTAATTTTGTATGTTCTTGTTCGTTGGTTTTTAAACACACAAAACTGGAAAAGAAATTAAAGTGTTTGAGTTGTTGTTTGTTTTTATTTTATCGCACATTAAGTCTTATCAGAAGCAAACAACAACTTTTTGCAATTGCAGTGCAATTTAATTTCACGTCAATTCCATTCGCGTCATTGCAATTTACGCACGTGACCGATTAAGACACACGAAAAATTTTAAAATAGATATCTGATTAAATATTCGAACGCTACAGGTAACTGACTTAAAATAGACATTGATAGTTCTCTCATGTTGAGAGGCGTTCAAAGGTCATTGAAAAAAAATATCTTATCAATATAAAACTTGATAAAGATTATTTAAAGTTACACTAATCAACAGGTATATTTTTATAATAAGATTAAACTGAATACTTTCAATTGCAACACGTAACTTTAACCTTCGATTTTCTTTTGGTTATTTCAATTGCAAAAGTTCAAGGATAAAACGAAAAAAAAATCAATATTTTTTCGTTTGTATACAAATACAAGCACAATCCACAAATATTTGGCAAAGTAATTAACGAGCAAATAAATATGTGATACAATTTTTCGCACAATAACACAAATTCAATTAACAAAAACAATATTGATAAGTTCACTTTTAAATGAGACTTGCTTTGAACTTGTTCTTTACCTTATGGAGAAAATAATAATAGAACTTCATTCTATACCCTACAATACTTGTAACATGTTTATGGGTTTTTTTTCTATATATTTTTGCAAGCTTACGAAATGTAAAGTTTGCAATGATAATGCCGTCATTTGTTTGAGATTGCGTAAATGAATAATTATCATATTGATTCAAATTGTTGGCAAGGCAAAAAAAAAAAAATATATATAATAAAAAGCCAGCTTAGAATATTGAGTTCTCAGCTTAGATAAATAGTTGGGAATAAATTGAAGGTTTTCATTATAAAAACAATGTGTGCACACTGAAAACAATTAATGAGATGAAAATATTATCTACACGTCGCACTTAAAAAACAAATATTAAGTATTATTTGAAAAGTTTTTAAACCTGCTTACTTATTTATTTTCTCTTTCTTCCTCGCAGGCTTCCAGAGTGCTTCCGTTGAAAAACGAACAAACAAACAAAATAACAAAAAATCTTCCATCAATTGTGCCAAACTGACAAAAAAACAACAACAAACGTCAAAGCAACTGGAGTTTTTTTGTCATCAAGGAAGAGTTAACAAACAACAAAAATTACGTATAAAAATTAAGTGAATGTTTATAATTTTTTTTTTTTCATTTTTATAGTTGTTTCCCAAAGTTGTCAATTAAGTTTGCTAAAGTAGGTGTAGTTATAAATTTGTTGTTGTACCACGTTCGTGCCTAAAATATAAATTATAAATTTCAATATTCGCGTTCGTGTTCGTGTTTAACAGAGTGTTAACAGAGTTCAAACACCCTGCACCACACCCAACCCAAACATTGTGTGGAGCCAATGTGAGTTAAATAAATCAATAAAAAACCGAAAAGCCATAAGGAAGATATCCATCCAACACATCCAAAATAAATATCGAACAAAATACGTCGTAGCTGATAAGAATGAGCCTAAACCAACACAGTGGTCCTGGTCCACCGGAAACCATCACCACCACCAGCACCATTAGCACCAGCTGCAAAGAGATGTCCTGTGATCAAGTTGACTCCTCGTCACCAGCATTCCTGTGGCAGGACAACACATCCGGCATGTGTGCAACAACGTCCTACAGAGTTTCCGGCTTGCAGGAAAAGGCAAGTGGTGACATCTTCCCAGCTGACACAACATCCTCCAGCAGTACAATGAATGGTAATAGTGGTAGTAGTATCATGGTTAACGGTAATAGTAATGGCCTTCCGCCGCCGCCACCGCCGGTTACGCGAACTATATCATCGGATCGACTTGTCACCGGATCTTCGTGTAAAGCACTGCGTACGGCTGTCTCCGCATTATACTCTGTGGATGATTTTGTTAAAGAGAAAATCGGTTCCGGTTTTTTCTCGGAGGTTTACAGGGTAAGTGACAAAAGCCTTTTGGCGTATACCTAAACTATACAATTTTGTTAATTCTAATTTTTGAGCTAGCTTTGAGAAGTTTTTGATTGTTAGAAAACCCGTTTTAAGTAGAACGATAAAAAATTATAATAAATATTGTTGTACCTTAAATTTAATCTACTCTAGATTCGACTAACTAAAAATGCCCACAGAAATATTTATTAGGCATGAACATTATCCACCAAAATCTGCATATTTGTATCACGTTTCGTATGTGAAAAGTTTCTTCTAAAGATGCCTCAGTTATTAAATGGCTCTTAAATAATTAAAACAACATTTTAAAAACTGTAAAAATTATACAAAATTAATGATCCACATATTGGAACTTAAAACGTTTAAAAACAATTTGAACCAAATTATTTTATTAAATCAAAAAAAAAATGCTTTTGAACACAATAAGCTGATTCGAAGTGGGTAAAAAGTTGAACCAAGTTCCTTTTTAGTTCTTTTCTTCTTTTTAAGCTCTGTCATTGATGTTTCCCACCTTTGTTCTAAGCCGAATTCATTTGTGAAATGGAGAGTCAATATATCAAGTTTAAAATCAATGACAAAAGATGATTATTTTTTTTTTTTTAACTTTCGATTTTCTTCTTCTTTGTTTGTTTGTTTGTTTGGTCATGATTCAAAGTTGTGGTGTTTTTACTTTTTTATAGACCCTAAATTTAATTTTATTGTTTCTTAAATAAAATGTTTTGTGTTTTTGTAGACGTTCTTTGTCAAATTACAAGCATTCCGCTTTATTTATCAATTTGTACCTTATTAACTTGACTGATAACATTGTTAAAGCCCACTTTATGTCAATGGCAATAAACTTCTGATAAGCAATCAGAAAAGCATAAAATTTTGATGTCTAGAATGAGATTAGATGTCAATAACCAAAAGGTTAAAGAGTTTGGATTGTATAAGGGCATTCAAACTTCGTTACTTCACAGTTGACTTTCATTTTCGCTTTTTTAACATTTTGTCTAAACATTTTCTTTCATCTCATCCACACAATGATGCTTTGGAAAAAGTTTATATATAGTATATATAGTGTTTTTTTGTGTTGCGAAGAAAGTCGTAAGACACACACAAAAATGTTTTATTTGTTATTTATTGACAAGTTAATAATTGTAGCAAAAACATTTTATATATGCTAAGGTGGTGAAAATAGTTTGCAAATGATTTATATTTATTTTTAAACCAATTCAATGCTTTTGCGTGCAAAATTTCTCAGTGCAATGAATAAGCGATCATAAAAAGTACATGCATAGTATATATATAGTTATCTGTTGTGTGTATCTTTCAGATACGCATTTACTAATAAATACCATGCTGCGCTCTGCTTGAAGTACCCACAAACACACACACACACACATATACATGCATATGTATGGATTGTTAGGTGCGTTCACTTGTTGGTTATTGCATTTTGTTCATTCATTGCTTGGCTGATTTGATTACATTTCCGCATTTAGCATTGCATCTATCAACATCTGCCCAGATGTCAGAAAGTTCATATTTCGGATTAACGGTATTTTATAATTGTTGTTTAGCTTTAGGTCTTCGCACTAATCGAACTATGTCGAAGTCATTAAATAGTGTTGCCATCATAAACTTTGAATTCTGACAAAAACTTTCCTAAAAGAAAAATGCGATTTGTTGCAAAAAAAAAAATAACTATTAGTTTAAGTTATTTGCTTTGCCTGGTTAACTTAACCAAACTAATTGAAACTGTGTTAATCACTTAACGAAAGAAAAAAAATTATAAACTTAAAAAAATATGAAAGGAAAATTAAATTAACATAACAATCGACTTAGTTTTGGCAAAAAGTAAAAATGCTTAACGCACTAATCAGCCGGCTAAAAAAAACCACAAAACACTTTTAATAACAAAAGCTGTATGTGTTAAGCTCAATAGGAAAGCAAACACCGCTCGCCAAATGAAAGTCTCTTCGAAAAAGTCTTATATAATAATAACAATACACAGCCGCCACCGAATAACACAATCTCAAATCACTATCGTAATCATTGGCATTTGGGTATGCCTATTGTGTTATTGTTTTAATATTGTTTTCCAGTGTTTTAAATTCAATAACGCCACGCTCTTGATGTATTTAATCAGTTTATAAAAAATGTTACATAAAAATTATTGTTCAATTTGTGTTTATGACTTCATTTGGTATTATCAACTTTTAGAGAACATATTTTGTATGCCATTGAACAAAGTTTTTATTAATCCTCTTGACACTATTCAATGGCTTTTTAGATCCTTAAATGGCGTCAGGGTGAGGTCAAATCTAAAAAGCTTTTTTGTTTGCCTTGGCGCTATACAAACAAACATCAATATTCATTAATAAAGACGCGCTTAGAACATATCGTGCAGAGGCATTTTATATGTTTTGCCCATTCGATTTAATCGGCAAACATTTGCTCTTTGTTAGCTTACAAAATGTATATTTTAATGTAGCGTCAAGCAATTTAGTTTATTTGAACAATTTTCGTTAAATGAATCACAAACAAAGAGAAGAAAGCAAATGAAGGCAAATTAAAACGTTCAAATCCAAATAAAAAGCATGTTTATCTTGTTCAAAATGCCAACATTTGCCGTTAGTTAGTTCGTTTGTTTGGCAGTTAGTTAGGACCAGAAAAAAAAAGAAGAGTTAATTTAGCCAACTGGTTGCACATACAGCATCGAAGCAAGCAATTGCGTGCCACAACCAGCATGGAGACATATATATATACTATATACAGTAGTGTTTGGATACAGTGAACTTACTTTTTCTACTTCGTCTGTTAACACATTGTTTAATTGACGTTCTTTATTTAAGATGTTTAACACGATTGAACATTAATTTCAATTCGAATTAACTCATCAATCAACCACAAAAGAACATATATATAAGTACTTGTTATATGTATATATGATATGTATGGGCCTTATCATAATATACCCAAATTCGTATTTTGTATTTGTCATCAAGCTGTTTTAGCTGCTGGCTGCCAAACACACACCCACTTGCAGCTATTTTTAAATATACCACGCGCCCCACGTCTCGTGATCTGCCCACCACAGTTTGTTTGTGGTTTGATTTTTTGTTAGTTAGTGTGCCAAATAATTTTACGATGTTGCTTGCTCTCGAGAATGTTTCAAAAACATATACATATATATACATAACATAACATAGTATATATGCTTGTTAATGTGTGTGAAATGATTTACATAAAAGCGCTTGCTACATTATATGAATGAAAAACGTTAAGGGTCGCATTTTGATGTTCATATCATTGAAAGCTTTGTGAAACAATGATCAAAACATAAACCTAAAAGATGCTTTACATATTTTTCATGGTCATTATAGATGATTAATTATGATTTTCAAGTGCCGATACCTTTTGAAATATGTTTTCTTTTTTTTTGTTTTTGTTTCGTTTCGTTTCTTACGAATAACATGATACATAATAAACAATGCAATTGATGCACACTTTCTATTTCACTATTGCACGCGACACTTGGCTTACAATGTATTAATGAAACAAAAATTACAAATATTCAACTGTGTGCGTGTGTGTGTGTGTGTGTGGGAAGTGGCGGGGGTTATTGTACTTGATAGGGGGTCTCAATAAACAGTGAGTACAAACTTGTATACGGTTAATTTATTTCCACCGGGTTTTTTTTTCTTCGTTTTTTTTTCTTTTCAAAACAAAGTAAAGAGCGCGAACAAGTAAACAGACAACACTGCCAACACCAACAACACCATTGGCAACAAAATAATATATATATTGTTTTTTTTGTTGTTTCTTATTTCTTCTCACATTTGAAATGTGAAATTGAATGAGCTCTGCTGATGCGCGGCTTCGTTTGCTTGATGCTTGATGGGCATACCGTTAGTAGCCGCACTGCCTCAATTGTGCAGCCAACTGTACCCCTATGTCTGCGTGTGTGTGTGTGTGAGTGTGTGGGGTAAAAAAACAATTATTTATTTCTTACTTTGTGTTGTGGTGGAGAGAAGCATTTCACTTTTCTACTTGACTTTAATACTTATCACGGCTTGATGCTTTGCACACATTTTTTTTGTTTTTGTTATGGTATTTTTTCGTGAGTGGGTGTACAGGTGGGTGGGTGGTTGGGTGGGTGGGTGATGTTGGGGTTCGGGTGCAATTATTTAGTGTTGTTATTGAACTTTTAAGTTATGTGTTATATTTTTTTTTTTACGTTAGTTATTAAGTTATGTATAATTTATTGTTCGCCACGATCGCTTGCCTCGTTAAATGCCGCAAAGTGAAAATTTGTACAAAAGAAAGAAAAAAATGTTTATGTTGTGTTTATTGTTCATAAGTAGCTGTATACATATGTATCTATTGTATCTTCGCTTCAGTACTCTTAACAACACTCAAGGTATTCTTACTTCATTTGGGCTCTGTAATGTTAACTGTTGTTGTAAAAAAAAACTGCTATAATACGGATAATTTTTTTATTTCATAAAATTGCATACTCAATTGGTGCAAAGAGCTTAGGTATTATTTAATATTATTAGCGTAAGACTTTGAGCATGTTTTTTAATCGCATATCTATACTTTAATGTTAGATTTTACTAAACGTTAAAAGGCATTGATTAAAAAAAAGATTGGTCAAAAGTCTTACACCAGTTCCTTAAAGTTGTGTTAGGGACAGAACTGGGACACAAAATCTTAAGCAAATCTTTAATTTCTAGTAAGAAACAATATGTTATCGATTTGAATTTATAATCTCGTTATAGATAACATTTTAATTAATTTTTTTGTTCTCTCGTGGACATAAATAAATATGTATTGTGTTGATTGTTTAGCACAGCATGATGTCTGTCTTCGACTTATTTGTTTAGTTAAGTATTGATTTACATAAAGAGAGGCAAAAACTAATTGATTTTAGTGCAGTGTGTGTGTGTGAGTGCTGTTGTTATTGTAGTATGTTGCATAATTGAAAAAAGGGGCCCACAAACGATGCAAAAGCAAGACAAAAGAAAGAAAAATCATATACACACACACAAACACATATATATATATATGGCAAACTCAATTATACTTCTAAGTAAAAGCAATTTATGTAGTCCATTGAGTGCACATCAGTTTGCACTAACTACAACCCCAATATGTACAATTTCTCAATAAACAAGTTTTATAATTGGACTCGCCACCTGTGAAGATGAAGATGATGTTTCCTTGCACCATATCGAAAAAAAAAAAAAAAACTACTTTAAGACATGTGTGTGTGTATTGATTAAAAGTAAACCAAACCAGCAAACAACAAAGACGAACCCAAAACATTTACATAACTCTTTGGCTTTTCCGTTAACAATTAAATGCACATAAAAATGCAATAGCCAACAACAACAGCAACAAAGAGCATGTTTAAAACGATTATAATGTGCATATATGCAATCGATTGTGTAAAACTTTGCAGCAAAGCCAAACACACACACTTTAAATCAATATAAAGCACGTTATGTGTGTTATTAAACTATTTGTTGTCACATGTATCATTAAATGAAATCCACACGCTTCGCTTTTCCTTCTCATATATTGTTTGTTTGATTGTGTGTGTGTTAAACTGATTAAGCAGTAAATTACCAAATTATTTGTCCTAGCAAAACATATATACACATGTCTATGCATACATTATCTTTGCTATAGTACCTATAATCGATTATGAGTGAATTGTTTCTGATAAGATTGCACACTGGCATTCAACATTTTCGTTCTCAAAATGTGTTGAACTTGAATCTAAACTACACATGAGGAATTATTATTTCTTTTGGCACGACTTTTTAACAATCAATTGATCTTAAGACTTGCAGGTCGTGTTGTTATAAAATGTTTAACTGTTCAATAAACCGTTTAGCCGATACATATACTTGTTTCTAACTGATCATAGCATTGAGGAGTTCTCTTTCGAGTTGCACAATGTATTAGAAGCATGCCAAAAAAAAAAGAACGAAAAGAGCAAGCCAGCTTGGAACTCTATTTAGTATATACTATAGATAGACTAGACGCTTGGCAGGCGTGAAAGAAAAGCAAACTGGGTCAGATTCCATTCCAGTTGGCCAGTCGACGACTGGCTAACAGTTGTGTTTTGCTAATGGCTACGACCTCAATTTCAACCTGGCCGGCCAGAAGAGCTTGTCTCTCTGTTTGTTGTCAGCGTCAAAGTAACAACAACAACAACGACACTCGCTCAACAGCGATCCCCTTTTTGTCTAAAAACTGGTCTTGATATAATACCAATAATAGATGTGGTGGCCAGAAGGCCCTCCATGAATTTATACCACACACACACACACACACGCAGACACATGCGCATACGCATACCTTCTCCAATATTAACTAATGAATGGAATTTATTGTTAATTGGGTAAACTTCTCAAACAACCTTGCGTCAAGCTGCAAATAGATCGCTGGCTTCTTGGCAAACTATTTATGTTGTGTTGTGTTGTGTTTTGGTCTTGTTTGTTTGTTTGCTCTTTTGTTTGGTATCTTCTTCTTTAGTCCAGTTGGTTTTTCCTGTTCGACAATCTCTTTTGCTTTTCACTGTCTTCTTTGGCAATCTGATTTGGAATTCACCGCTCAATGTACACAATAAGAAATTGATTTCGCCGATACAAATTCGTCTTAACTCGATCTTTGAGTGTATACAATTTTAATTATTTTATTTTTTAGTTTTTTTTATAGAAAACAAACGAACATTTTTTAAGTATTATATTTATCTAATCTTTTCAAAAACACTTTATAGGATTGAATTATTTTCCTTGCAGTGTAGAATAGAGTAAACTGTTGCCAACCTTAATGCTATATTGTTGACACAATTGTTGCACACAATTTGTAAATGTTTTTTACCATGAATATAAATATTTTTGTTTTGTTATTTTTTTTTTTGTGGAAAAAACTAACCGCAATTTATCCGCGTGCTACAATTATTCTCTCTGTTGACAGTTGCCACAAAGAGAGGATGTGAGACAACATTCATATCTATATGTGTGTGTGTGTGTGTGTGGAAATGTTCGAGTTGAAGTATTTCTCTTGTCACGTTGAACACGTTTATAACAGGTGACATTGTAGTAAGCGGAATAGCCTTGTTTGAGTTCAGAGCAGCATATACACCCGATATATATCTGATTGTCTACAACAAAACCAAAAAAAAAAAAAAAACCATAAACGGGGCATCATCGAATAACTGACGAATCATAAATATTTTTTTTTGGTTTTGACTTTCGACAACGTTCGAAAACTTGTTCAAACGACGGTGGAAAAACGAAACGAAAACTTCAAAAAATATAATCATATTGAAAATGTTTTGTTGTGGCTAACAACAGTTAAATACGAAATACGAAAAACGAATTGCATGTGTTGGGAATTGTTAAAATAATTTCGCTGGCGATGCAATCGATGTCAAACGTGGTCAATGCCGTTTCATCCAAACTAGTTTGGGGAATATCTCCCAATGAGTGGACTTGAAACTTGTGTAGCTAAATTGTCCCGTGTAACAAACTATAATACATATATAAAACATACAACATACAACACAACAGCATCAGGCGAGTTTTTCGTTACCTGCTGCTGGGTTTGTTGTTGCTGTTGAAAGAGCTTCAAATGAACGTGTCTGTGGCAAGACATTCGCCGACTCGACTGGTTTGTTGCATTACACACACACAACGCACAACACACTGCAACATCTTTGGTTTTTGGTGGAAGAAGGATTTTTGCTGTAGTAGCTTTCTTGTTGTTTCTTGTTTTTTTTTTTTTTTTTTTCATACTTCCGCAATTGCCATATCGCATTACCCAGCTGAAAGTGAAAATGCCACAAAAGTATTTAAACGACAAGGCGCCCAGCCAACAAGATTGCAATAATGTTGACATAACAACAACGTTGCGACATTGGAGGATGGCAGAGAATAATCAATAATGTGCTCAATTTTCTATTGATAAGGCATATTTCCGTTGAATCATGAAAGACAGGATCTAAAAAGGATTTAAAAGAATAAATGTACATGGGTATGGGTACATAACGTTTCTGATCTGACATAATTATATCCCTAGATTTCTTCATGTTTTCCAAAAGAACCGATTTGCTCAAGAAGATAGATACAATTTTTTTTGTATTTGATTGACTTGCGGATATAACACTAAACTGGATAGAAGGTGTTTGGCATTTTTAAATATTTCCTGTTTTTTTTTTCTTCACGATTTGCAAGTTGTTTTTTGATAAGTTTATGGTTTAAGGTTATAATTATTATTTCTCCTTCCTTATTGTTTTTAAACCAGTGGCAATTATTACTTTCATATAAATATGTTAAGAGATGATAAAGCTTCCGCTCCTTAAAACTAAAAGCACAACAGCTTTCAACTATTGTTCATACGGAATCTCGAATGGTCTAAATCAGCGGTCAGGGAACCGGGGTAAATTACCCCAATTAGAGTAAAAATTAAATGTTTGGGGTTTAAAATAAATTGGTGTGTAAACTCCCTACTGCAAGGAAAATAAAAAAACTAAAAGAATTTTGTTCAGAAAGAGAGTAGAGAGAGAGAGAAAGAGAGAGAGAGAGAGAGAAAGAGAGAGAGAGAGAGAGAAAGAGAGAGAGAAAGATAGAGAGAGAGAAAGATAGAGAGAGAGAAAGATAGAGAGAGAGAGAGAGAGGAAGAGAGAGAGAGAGGAAGAGAGATAGAGAGGAAGAGAGAGAGAGAGGAAGAGAGAGAGAGAGAGAGAGGAAGAGAGAGAGAGAGAGAGAGGAAGAGAGAGAGAGAGAGAGAGGAAGAGAGAGAGAGAGAGAGAGGAAGAGAGAGAGAGAGAGAGAGAGGAAGAGAGAGAGAGAGAGAGAGAAAGAGAGAGAGAGAGAGAAAGAGAGAGAGAGAGAGATACGAAAAGAGATCTTCGAGAAAGGTCGAAAACATTCACACCCACACAAAATCATTGCACACTTAACTAATAAGATCAAATTCCTTCATGACTTACTTGAATTTTTGAGAATCGAGTAGAAGGGCGATTTTCATGTATTAAGTAAAATTATTATATTTTTTTGCATATTTTAAGTGTTTCAACCCATACACAGCCCATACATACACATACACACATTAACACACACACGTACACACATATATAAAGACAAAAAAAGAAATGAAGCAATAAATAAAGGGTAATAAAATAAACTTTTAAATGAAATAATTATTATTATTATTAATTATTATGCTCTTCTTTTGCTCTTCGCTATAGTGTAATAGTTAAGACCGCTGGTCTTAATCATCATCTTTTTTAAGTCGTCGATTTTTGATAGACATATGTTTCAATTAATTTTTTTTCACATTTTACTTTTCTAATCATATATTATATCCATCTGTTTTCTTTATTTTTTATAGGTCACACATCGTACAACTGGCAGAGTGATGGTGCTGAAAATGAATCAATTGCGCGCTAATCGACCCAATATGTTGAGAGAAGTTCAGTTGCTTAATAAATTATCGCATCCTAATATATTAAGGTAAGAATGTTTATATCTTGACCTTACCAATTCTAATGTATTAATCATACCTTGACTTATTCTTTTAGTTTCATGGGTGTTTGTGTGCAAGAAGGACAACTGCATGCCCTAACCGAGTACATTAATGGTGGCTCATTGGAACAGTTGCTGGCTAACCAGGATAGGTTTCTCAGTGCTGCAAAGAAAATAAGACTGGCGCTTGATATAGCGCGCGGAATGACATATGTTCATGATGCTGGCATATTTCATCGAGATTTGACAAGCAAGGTAAGTGAATAACTCAAAAACACTTTAAAATGACAAACTAAAAATAATTAACATGTGTTTTTTGTTTTGTATTTTTGTATTTTCTTTGAATAGAACGTGCTTATTCGTCATCTCGCTGATGAACAATATGAAGCTGTTGTCGGTGATTTTGGCTTGGCTGCTAAAATACCAGTTAAATCGTAAGTACATTAACTCATATCTTATGCGTAATCTTATAAACACATGTGGATTATAGTGTTTTAATGTTTATAGTTTAACATTGAAATTAAATTCTCTCTCGTTTGTTTGTTTATTTGTTTTTACTTACAGCGGCAAATCACGTTTAGAGACAGTTGGTTCACCCTACTGGGTTAGTCCCGAGTGTCTCAAAGGTCAATGGTACGATCAGACGAGCGATGTTTTTTCATTTGGAATTATACAATGCGAGATTATTGCACGCATCGAGGCCGATCCTGACCTGATGCCGCGTACTGCCTCATTCGGTTTAGATTATCTGGCATTTGTTGAACTCTGTCCAATGGATACGCCGCCTGTCCTTCTCAGGCTGGCATTTTACTGTTGTCTCGTAAGTTGTTGATATGGTAAAAACTAGAAAAGACAAACTTGTAATAACATTCCTCTTTTTACACAGTACGATCCCAAAAGTCGACCCACGTTCCATGATGCAACCAAAAAGTTAACACTTCTTGTGGAGAAATACAACCAGGAATCGATGTGCACGAGTCCGCTTAGCTCGCTGGAATTGATCAATTCCTTGCCGAATAGCAGTGACATAGAAAAGGCAATAACTTTGGCAACAGCGCCACCAATTGTTGCTGCTTTAAGTGCGTCACCAGAAGGTGCTGGTTTGCGAGACGTAGATGAGGATGGTTTCCGGTTTCCCAGCGTGGGTTGCAAGTCAGCATCGGCAGCTTTACCCGACACACCCAACTGGCTGGCCGGGAACAGTGAATACGACGAACATATTCTAAAATCCCGAGTGCGTCGTGCAACACAAAAGCTCGAAGCAGAGATACTACTTCATCGCCGTTCACTCAGCGAGAATATCATTCATTTTCCACTGCACACATCGCCAAGCGATAAGGCGCGCTGTCATCAGATGCAGCGACAACGATCCTCGACGCATTCACCGACACCACCACGTCAATTGTTAAGTGGCTCTCAAACAGCTGCAGTGCTTTTACCAGCATCGACTGTGCCGGAGCCACCACCGTTGCCGCCACCCATATCGGCGGTGTTAACGCTGCGCAAAGTCGGTGAAACGATGTGCCTTAAGGATCCGCAATATAAGCCATCGCTGGCCAAGGATCACAATGGCGTTAAACCAAATCCTTTCACGGCGCTGGCGCAACTGCGAGGTGTTAAAAAGATATTAGGCGCCAATCCAAAGACATATGCAGCGGGCGTTGGTGATCTGTTTAGCTCGTGCTTTGAGATGTCTGCGCCATTCTTCAAGGAGCTTGTGGCCATGCAAAACATAACAATGGGACAGGGCACAGACTCCAGCAACTTGAAGGCTGGTGCTGCTACAGCAAAAACAACAACAACTACGGCGTGTAATGAACCAAAAAGTTTGCCCGTCTCCCCGCAATTGTCGCGCAAATTTAGCGCTATCGAACTGAAGCTGCCACAACGAAGCAGCAATGCGGCACCACCTGCAACAGCTACTGCTACTGTGGTGACACCCGCACTTGCTGCCGATATGGATGACTGTGACTATTGCAATTCAGAGGGCGAGGATCTCGATGGTGGTGGCAATTGTGCCGATGCCGAGTCAAGCAGCGATGATAGCGCTGTCCGTCCCTCCACAATGCCCGTTGCACGCAAATATCGCGCAAACTCATTGTACACTCACCCACTTTTTCGTGGCAGTAGCGGAAGCATTATGAAACATAGTAACAGTGACCTAGAAGTGACGACGACACTGCTTAAAGCGAGTGCCTCCAGTAATACATTAACAACGATTCCTTTAACTCCGGATACGAGTAGCGTTCAACATAAGGATGAGGATGAGTCAAAAGGTAGCATATCCCAAATTGATGTTGTATCGCAAAGTCCAACACCACAGTTGGAGGAGGAGCTACCCGCTTCCGAATTAAATGAACTGAAAACATCCTCCTGCGAGCTATTACCTCCCAAAAGAAATCTGACACGGCGCGACTCCATTGAGAGTGGTTTCTATTCGTGCTTTAATGAGGAATCTGATGCGGCAATCACCAACACTAGTTACACGAGACAATTATGTGGCATCGGTTCGTTGGTCGTTGGCTCGAACAACAGCAGCTGTTGCTACGATCAATTGAAATCACAGCTAAGGATCGAAACTGTGGGCAATAATAAACTCAAGTAATAAGCAAACAAACTGAGCTCGTAACACGCAACAACGTAACATTATTAAAAAATATCTATTCTTTTTTAGTGATAAACTGGCAAGTTTGTGTCGTTGCTGTTACTATGCTTCTCCCGCTTCAATTGTGGCTGCAGCTGCCGTTACACACAATGATTCGTCAAACACATCATCATCCGTTTTGCTTATCGACAATGATGCTACAGCTATTGCTGGCAATACATCGTCGTCGACTGCCCTCGATTCAATGGATGAGTTAGATGCTGAGATTATGGCACCAAGGACACATCAACGGCGCTACACCTGTCACCACTCGCTGGTGAGTGGAGATGCACAGATGTCAGCCACAGCGGGCATAATCAATCGACTTGCTCTGGACTCGGAGATACACTCGTTGCTGCAACGCAGTCCGTTTGCAACAAATCAGTTACTGTACTGCAAGAATCGCACTTCGTCCATCTACACGGATAGCTCGGATGATATTAGCTCCGATTCGTTGCTTTGGGATGATCGTTCTTTCACAGCGTTGCCGAGCACACGTTCTGCGCAGATTGCCAAAATCGTTGAATACTTTGAGCGAAAGCGACAGGATTCCTTACCACCCTCGGTGCATATTCGCAATGGAAATGGAACTGTTGCCGCTGCCGTAGCTGCCTCGGCACTTGGCTCCAGCTATTTGTCGTACGAGGCACATCGTTATTCCGACTTTAAAAGGCATTTAAATACGGATTCATTGTGCTTCGAATTGGAGAAGAGGCCGGTACAGCAGCGTATGATGGTGTGTGAAGGAGCTGTCAAGTCAAAACTCTCCATATTCGACAAAAAGAAGCAACAACAACAGCAGCAACAACAACAACAGCAATCAATGGACAACGGGCAGGGTGGCTAACCTTATTTGCCTATTGGCTTACATTTAAGTTTAAAAATTTATTAGGCAATTTCCAAAATGTGTTGGCAGGTGTATTTTTTTTTACATACAACTTTCGGTTAGTTTTACATATGAGAGCTTGATCAGTTTGCACCCAAAATATATAGTTTTTTTTTTTTTTATCAGATATTGTCAATTTGTCTCTTGATTTCCAAAATCTTAATGTTTCACTAATGAAAGGTTAGCACTTAAATTCTCAATTCTAAATAATTATTTTTTCATAATTGCAAAGCATTAAATATTCAGAGACTAAATTATTATGTTTAATAAGTCCTTTGAAATTCTAAACTAGCATGTTTGGCAAAACATTTTTTCGTTTTCCGAAACTTTTTTCTAATATGTTGTACTGGTTCCTAGTCCTTCTAATTTATACATATATATATATATAAAATCTATGTTATGCAAAATCTAGTAAATATTTGTAATTCAATCAAGAAAAGTATTTATTTACATTATTTAGTGTTTTAGCTGGTAGACTTCCGAAGAAAGTAAAAAATGGCATAGCTGTAATAATAATTATGTATCTAAATATATTTGTATTTCTTATACCTTGGACCCCAAATTTGGGTTTAAAAATGGTATTGATAAAGTTAATAAAGCTAATGTATATAATCAGCAGAAAATTTAAACATGTATGTATCTGTGACCATACAAAATGAATACAAACATATTCGTCATCAGCTAATTTTAGTCACATTCGTCTGTATGAACGTTTCGATCTTGGTTTGTATGTTCATATATCATAAACAACATATATATGAAAATATATAAAATATACATTATAAAACGCAGGTGTAGCCCATTTTAAAATATTGAGGCTATCCCTCATTAAGCACTGACAAATCGATAAAAAGAATGACTTTTAATTTGTAAGATATTAGCATTAGTATTTAGTACGTGGAAATTGGCAAAGAAACTGCATAACGAGATTCGATAATAATTAAAACCAATTTTTAATATAAGAAACATGTACATATGTATGTCTAAAGAAGCAGCGAAAAGTATATGTGTTTGTACATTTTAATATACAATATGTGTGGACAAATGAAAGATAAGTTTTTATGTACATTTTGGATGTGGGAAAGTGGTATATTTTGAGTCAAGTAATCTTTGACTAATATGTCTTAATATTCACATATTTAGAAGGGCATTATGCAATATCAGCTGATTTAATGTAACTTTTATTTTCTACCAAAAAGAAAACTATTACTTGAGTTAGATGGATTAACAACTAACATTAAAATTGGCACTTGGTAAAAGACATCCGAAAATTTTTATATACATCATATACTTTCTATTTATTCTTTAAAATTATGTTTTGAGTTTAGCAACTTTTACATGAGCACTGTTAGGACTGAGTCAAAATATGGAAATTATTTACAACTTTTCTATGATTCCTTGAGCTTAAAATTAATTTTAAGCTTTTTTTTTGTGCTGGTATAAGTTGTATGTATGTCAATTAATATTGCATAAAGTGTAAAATATATTTCTGTCCACTGTTTATTGGTAACACACAAGTATTATATTGAAATTAGATATCAATCATTGCATCATTATTAAGGGCAATTCAACTAAAATTTGCCAAATTCATGTCCATCATTAAAAACATAAAAATAATACAGTTATACATTAACGAGTTTTATAATAAATATGTATTTTTAACATAAAGTTGAATTTTATTGACTGTTTAAGATTTTCAACATGGTTGTGCCATTCCTGATAACTTTTGATTGCTGCAAGTTTTTGAAACAACATAAAGAAATTTTTGTATTCACTTGCAAATGGATATGCAGATTTTTATTGTATTTATGATTATGTTAAAGTATAATAAATATTTTTGCTTGCGTGTTCGGTTGATTGTAAGTATTTAAGAGGTTTGTACGTAGATTTGAATACATGCTTGTCGTTTTAACTTTAGCTACGATTCGGGAGTCCAATAAGAAAGCGTATAAAGTCATACTTGGTTTCAAATCAGACTCGCAAAAGTGTAAAGTGTATGTTCATTTCATTGGTGGCTAGCTTCTAGCATGTTGGTTTTAGCTTATGACTAAAATGTAGCTGTACTAACGCAAATATAACATTGATTCGTTTACAAGTTTTATACAATTGTTTCGTTTTAAATAAATTATTAAAAACTAAAATGCTGCTACAAAAATGAAATCGCCTAAAACAGTTAGCTAGAAAAGAGACTACGTGGACCCATGCGCGCCACATTTATTGGCCTAACTGCTGGTTTTTCATTTTGAACGGTCTTCCTTGCACCATCCTCATATTCATCATCATCGCCGAAAAGTAGAGCAGCTAGACTCGTTTCAAATGTTGACTTTTTAGTTGGTGTGGGTTTTAACTGGGTAACTGGAGATTTTGCTGTTGTTGATGTAATTTGTGCCTCACTTTTAAGTTGTACTTCAGCTGTTGTTGTTTTTGTGGATGCAGCAGATGTTGTTGTCGAACTAATTGAAGTTTCCGGAGTAGATGTTGTCGCAACTGAACTTTTGATCTGTGGTGTTTGTGTGGTGGAAGTCTGTAATCTAACCAGTCCCAATGCCAGTGGTTTATTGTTGTTTGAGTCTTCAATTCTTTCGTGGCTGAATGTTGTATCCTGTTGTTCCATATGCCTGTAGTCTGCTGGATAAATTGGCAGGAAACCGCCTTGCAGTTGTGGCTGAAAGCTGTCCAACTCGGAATACTTTTCCGTTGTGGAATTCTTAGAATCATCTTCCTTTTTATCTACTTCGACATCGGCACGATTAATGTTGTTCTTCTCGTACAAGTGTTGATCGGAGGCAGATTGTACAATCTTCCAGTTGGTCAACGAGGGATTACTCGTCACACCACCACTGGCACCACCTCCTAAGCTCACACTGGGGTAAAAGGGTGCCTTGAAGTCCTTCTCAAAGTTGTGACCACGCAAATCAAAATCAATGCCTGCAGCTTCCTCAGTTTGCGTTTCAGTATTCAGTTTGTTTGAAAATTGATGCACAGGTCTCGCAGAACCGATTCTTGAGAAGGAGTTTGGTTCGGTTGGTGTATAGGCAATGGCAATGGGAGCTTCGGTTCCAGTATTAAATGCGCTATTGATGATACGGGGTGCAATCAGGACGCCAGGAACCTGAACAGCTGGCTGTTGCAACTCTGTGTAGGATGGATCGGGTTTCTCTATCGGGTATGGAAAGTTTTGTTTGTGAAGTGGTTGCATTTTTGTCTGTTGTTGCAGGGATTGAGGTTTCTTGTTCTTCAGGATTGGTTCCTGGGGCTGATCGCGTATCACGGAGAAGGGGGTATTTTGATACTCTACAGCAGAGGAGCCTTCCGATTCTTGTTGCAACATCGTATCAGCTTTTGTGGAATATGTTCCATATATATCATTTCGATCGGTCTTTTGATCGTAAATTTCCTGTGGATCATTATCGGCCGTTACTTGGATTTCTCCTGCGCCAGTATCCTCACCCAGACCTGCTTTCTTTTGAGACTGTAGCATTTGTAGGGTAATAACAGCTTCTAGCTTAGAGTCGTTGGCATTTGGCATTTCCTTATTGGGTGCCTGTGGTGGATCATTGATTACCAGATCTTCCTCCTCAAAGTCATCCAGATCAGCGCTGATAAGCTTGGCTGCCTCTGGAAGTGGGGCATTCCTCTCAACTGGATAGTAATTATCGATGGTACGCAAAGGAGCATTGTTTGGTCGCGGCCTTGAATACATACGATCCCTTAGTTGTGAGACTCTCTGGATATTATTCGGGGGTAGTCGATAGACACGTCTGTTAAATGGACCTCCGGGATTTGGTGGACCATGTTCGTATTCAGCCATGCGGTTTAAAGGATAACGCTTATGCATTAGTTGCTCTTGCAACGGTTGACGTCTGTTGGCAAATTGTGGTGGAGTCGAGGGATGATATGGCATTTTGCCTCCTTGCATTGGAAGGCGTATATTTCCAGGATCCTGCTTCAGATTCGGTCCATGACCAGCAGAGATTTTGGCATTCGGTCGAAATTGCGGCAAAATGTTGGGTAGATTAATATTGGGACGTGGTCCAGCCTGATGTTGAGACTTGCGATCAAATTCCTTGTAGAAGGGTTTCACTGGAGCTGATGGTGCCTGTGAGTTGTGCAATGGAGCATAACGTGGTGGTGGCTCCATGTCCCTAGACGGTGCCTGACTCAATTGTTCATTGTTGAGCTGCTGTTGAGTAGGGAATTTCTAAAATCGAGAAAGAAAACTGAATTAATAAGCAGTTTACTTAAACAGGTTCAAGAAAGTTTACCAGTTGTTGTTCATGCTGCTTGATGTTGTGTACTTCGTGCTGTTGAATCTGAACACCATCCTCATCACTTATCTTGGGAAAGACAACGGGATTGGCATTTTGTATCTGCTGTAGACTTAGCGGCTGTGCATGTCCATTTATATGAGAGGATGTTGGGGGACCCGAAGTGACAACTGATGTGGACAGTACTAGGGAGTCCTCCTGCTTAGATGGGAAACGTATATTGCTGGAGACCAACAATTCCTTGGTGTCCTGGCCAATATCAGTGGGTTTACTCTGCGATGACAGCGTCGGCTTCAACAGTTGATTGGGACTACTAGTTGGTTGTTTCTTGGCTGGACGCAAATTGGATCCAATCAAGGGAAGTTGCTGGTATGGAGAGGGTGCCTCGGGCGGTGGGTCTTGATAAGTATCAGAAGCAGTTCCAGCAACGGATCCAACGACAGTTGCTTCAGGAACAACAGCAGCAACAGATTGGAACTTGACATTCGTTTGATAATTTGGCATTTGTGGTTGGTTACTTGGGGGAGATGGTTGCTGGTACTGTTGTTGATGTTGTTGTTGTTGATGCTGTTGTTGCTGCTGAAGCTGTTGCTGATGTTGCTGCTGATGCTGTTGTTGCAGCTGAAGTTGTTGCTGCTGATGTTGTTGTTGTTGATGAAGCTGTTGTTGTTGTTGTTGATTCTGCTGTTGTTGTTGTTGTGTGGGAGGATGTGGGCGCTTGATGTTAGCAATTTCCTCATTAATAACCTGTCCGTATTGCACGCTGGCAGATTCCTGTGAGAAGGGTCCTGGAACCTTTTCGACATTTCCAAAACTATCAGGATGAGTAACTTGCTGTTGACTTCCCAGGACAAAGGACGCTGATTGCTGACCAGGTGAGATGACCACATTGTTGATTTGTCCTGGTATAGGTCGGTACTGCATAACATTAGGTTGCTGTACCTGGTACGACACATACTGATTGTCATAGTTCTCAAGGCTACCCGAGATAACCTTCTGCTCATTGGAATTGGGGAATGGTGGTGGTTGCGGTCCTGAGTGTAGTCCAGGTGATACCTTCTGGCTTTGCATTGTCATAGGACGCGATTGCTGTGAATGTGACTGCTGCATGGCAAATGGCGATGGTTGCGAGGGTGCTATAGGCTCAATGAGATTACCCTGCGCATCAAAGCCTTGATTTTGCTGATAATTATTGGCAACAGCGTTCTCCTCCTCGGCGAGATTGTTAAATATGTCACTTAGGGTCATTGTTGGCTTACTTGTAGCCGCCTCCAGTTCCTGCTGTACCTTTGTGTTCTTTTGACCCAAGGTGTGATATACGTACGCTGGATCTAGATTTGGTATTTTTGTAGCATCAGTAATAGGTTTAAAATCGCTGGGCGTCGTTGGACCGGAAGTTATCTCATTCCTTGGGGTGGTATACACTTTGGTAGTGGTCGCAGGTTCGGTGGGAAAGATGTCTGCCTGCGGGGTAGGATGATGTGTGGTCAACTTAATGTCAATGTTACTTTGTGTGGGTCTCGATTGTTGCTTGGTTGTTGTTGTTGTTCTAACCGGTGGAGTTTGCACCGTTGTCTTAGTTGTTGTTGTGCTTGAGAAAGTTGGCCTTTTAGCCGGTATAAACTTCTTTCGGGTTGTACTTGTTCGCACAGGTTGTGAAGTGGTTGGTATGGTCTGAATGAATGGACGACGTGTCGTTGTCGTAGTTTGCCTTGTTGTTGTTGAAGTGGTAGTTGTGGTTGTTGTTGGCGTAGTGCGGGTCGTCGTGGTTGTGGTAGTGGTAGATGGACTAGTTCGAATAGGTTCCTTCGTTGTACTTGAATAGTAGCCCGCTTCTGTTGGAGTAACAGCAGTCAACTTTGTTGTTGTCACTGTGTAATAATTATTGGAGACCACTGGGTTTACTGGGGCTGCCACCATAGTGGGTTTCTTATTTGTAATGTAGTTCTTATTGCTGCCCTGGTATTTCAAATTTGCATACGAACTAGAAACCAAAGGGTAGACAAACTTCGATGAAGAGTACTTTACGGGCAGATTGAGAAAGTCATGAATGTTGGGAGTTGAACTACCACTGAATATAATCTTCTCCTTTGAGTTCAGCACCTCGTTGGCCTCTGGCTCAATACCCGCCGGTTTCTTGGCCGTAAAATCCAATTGACCCGAGACAGGATCCTGACGTGCATAATAGGGTTTGCCATCATTAAAGATCTGATTTGGGAGCACATAACTATTCGAAATGACATCTTCTTCGCCGGAATTATCCAGATTTCGTGCTTCTAATGGTAATAGAGCGGATGGTGTCTGATCTGCTGAGTTTGTTGTGGCTTCACTTAGTCTGCATACTAGAATGAGCAGCCCAGCGATAGCCAGATGGTAGGCTCTCATATTGCCAATGATTTTAGTTTCTAGAAATAGGAAGAAAGATAAGCACATTAATAATTAATTTTATCACCTTCAAACTTTAAATAAAATCTACTCAGAACAAAGTATGATAAGCAATTAATCTTGCATTAATTAAAACTTTAAAACCCTCCCATTATATAAAAAAAAAGAAACTTTAAATAGTTATTAAAAATTTGTTATTCCTTCATCCGGTTGGCTTGTAAATCATTTTTATATATCCATATAAAAAACCTGTCAGTAAAATGACAAACTGCAAGCTTATGAAAATATAAAACAAGCCTCATTGTCAATACATCTGTATATACATGTGTACATACTGTGTTGATGGTGATACCCCTTATCATAGCGATTACGACTTACAAAGTTTCCTTGCTGCTGCCAACTCAACTTGAATTGACCAAATTTGGTGTTGGCACTCAAAGACTTGAGGAGCGACTTCATGTTTTGCTTTTCATCAAAACAAACAGTCAGCAAAATAAAAGAAAAAGTGAAAACTTTGAAATAGATGATGCTGTCTGCTACTCGTTATTATACACTGCACCCATATCCGAATGGTTAAGAGCCAGGCGTATACGACTCCATAAAATAGATATGTTTGTGTATACATAGAGTTGTATAAGTAATTTATTAGAGAGCCAGATTTGGACTGTATACTTGTTATAACATTACAGGGTATACATAAGGGGAGATTTTTCTTTTCTAACTAGTAACTAGTAACAAAATACTATCTTTTATTAGAGCCTGGCAGTAGTTATTGCGTCAATTAGACCAGATTCGCTCTTAGACATTTGTGACTAAAACCATTGTGAATTGGCAATAGTCAATGCCAGACTTTATGAGTCTCTCGCTCTGCATGTATATAGTATATGTTGAGCAGCAACTAGTTTTATTACTGCTGCTTTTAGCTAGTGCAAGTGGTGCAAGTGGTGCGTAGAGATACCAATCAACTTTCATTTAAATTGTCAAGCAAATTGTCAATTATTCTCAAAGACTCGTGTCGTGTAATTGGGCCTTGAACAAGTTTTCCTCTGTTTTGTAGAACAATCGAAACTCAGATAACTTAGTAAGCAGCAGGTATTTGCATTTGGTAGTGATTCAAATACCTGAATATGGCATGAATATACCCAGCACTTGGTAACTGGGTAATTGGGTCATATTTTGAGGAAACTTGTTTACTTGACAATCTTTTGCTACGCACCATCGATAATTTCGTTGACAACAAAACGAATGTTACTCGGCTAAGAAATACCCTGTATTATGTTTAATAGGTATCGTTGATAAGAACTAAATGTTTTAATTTTAGATAACTTTTTCAAATTTCTTCAAATAATCAATGATTTTTACTTTTTTATATTTTTTTTATTCATTTTCTATTATTATAATATTTTTCTTGAAAACTTGTTTTTTAATCATCAACTACAAATTTAGTTCCTATAGGCACGTACTGTTCTACTCTGTACCAAATCTGAATCTGATTAACTTTAAAGTAAGCATTTTCTTTAAAAGAAAAACGAAAGAAGAATTGAAGCCAATGTGTTTGATTTTGTGTTTATACATAAGTTAAACACGAAAAACCTGTCAACAAGGCTGGCTCGAAATTCCTCGTTTAAGACCAGTACACGCATTTCTTGCAGTTCTAGAGTGCCAAAACGAAAGACTTAAGACACAAACTTTACTGCCTGTTTATATAACCTAGTACGTGTGTGTTTGTGTGTGTGTTGTGTGTACTTTTCTTTTTCTTTCATATTTGATATATGGACTTATACATATATGCATATTTAAATATTGGTGATAGTTTGGCTTCCGTCAAAAGTATTATTTTTCTCTCTCTCTTTTGCTCTCTTAATAAAGGCATTTGGGTCATTGTGCTAATTGCTCAAAAATTATTATTCAATATATGAAGCGTCTAGCAATAAATATTTTGGTAGACTTGTAGAAAGTGCTAATTTAATTAAATTTAAATATTTAAAAGAGAGTTATGTCCGCTGCTTGCCTTGGCATTGCTGGCTCTCCGCGAACAGTTTAATGAACTTTTTTAAGCATTGACCCACTTAAGTATACCACTGCCGAGGGTATTATAATTTTATTGGCCAAATAGATGTTAATTAATAAGATTACATACTGAGAGAGAGAGTGAGAGAGAGAAATGGAGACCTGCACGTTCATTCAATTATTTATTTTGGCTTATAATAACAGTATTTAAAAAGAAGAAAATAAGGCAAGTTAATTCATTTAGAAATCACATGCAATAACATTGATAAGTTTATTTGTTTGCTTGACCAAATATAATAATTCATAAGGCTACGAAACAAGCAACGAAACATAATAACCAAAAATTTGGCGTCTTAAATGAGTGTTGACTGTAATTGCACTTTAAAGCAGCAATAGCTTTAAAAGAAAAACACACAAAAAATAAAACAGAATTACGAAAAACAAATCGGAAAAGACGCTTCGCAAAGACTCCACTCAACTTTAAACTGTCGCTTGCTGTGCTTGCTTCGCATACAACGTATCGTAAAGTTGATTCATCAGGCGGGGCTAAAGCTAAAGCTAACCAGCTACCGCTTTTCTACATTTCTTTCAACGGCATTGGCTGCAGCTGCAACTTTCACTTTTGACAGTCAAAAATTTCTCGCTCAACTTCTGACGTCGACGTCGGCGTCGACCGATGGTGATGATGGTGGCGATGGCGATGGCGCTGGCGCTCACACACGCAGACAACGGACTTAATGCTCAACTTTAACCACAAGACAACAACAGCAACAAAAGCAACCACCAAACAATTTTTTTCCTCTTATACTTTAGTGAAGCCAAAACTAAGTGGCGAAGCCACATTAAAAATTACAAAAAAAAATAAAATAAAATAAAATAAAAAGTAACGAAAATCAGTGAAATTTATTTTTGATTCTGCGTCTGCTACGATCTTTATAACTGATATAAGTTTTCTGAATTAACACGTGCAGACTTGGCCTCAACTGAAATCGAAACAAAACCCCATATACCACAACCATCCCAACTGACCTCGTTAAAGTCCAAGTACTGACTGCCTGGCATTGCCACACCAAGCAAGCTGTGACTTTTGAGCATGGAATGTGCATTTAGCCAAACAGATGGTTTAGGATTTGAGTATGGGTGTTTGAGTCTCTTGATATTTTAGCTGATTAGAAACTGATTGCAAATGCATTGTTGTTGGGCTATTCTTAAGTGATTTATTCAATTTAATTGATTATCTTTAGTTTTTTCAAACTTTTATTTTCAGCTATTGATTTACCAACATTTTTTGCACATTTTTTACATTCTGCACGTAACAGAGAAAAGATCTGAGTTATGTACATTTTCGTTAATCAGATATGTATTTCTGTTGGTGTAGAAAATCATTACTATTATTTTTAAAACATTTTCAGCCTAATAAGATCTTAAGTCACTTTAACTTAAACCTATAATATCTCAAAAGCATTTGTCTTAACATTTTGGCAAAATAAAATCTTTAAAAAACAAGTCAAGAAACAGAAAGTCAAATAAAACAATGCCAAAAATTTCACTTTTTTAGGTGCGTAATCGGCTTCGGCCACTCAAATTTACATAAAGATATACAAATACAAAAAATATACATATAAGCAGACGTCCACCAATACATACACACATATGAAAAGATGATTTTTATACCTTGTTGTGGTTGCTGTTTAACAGCAAGTTTTTAGTTTTGGTGATTGGAATTTCATAAACTGTGAATCATTGACAACAAATGTTACAAATGTTGTTGATTAAACACTTATACACTTGTATGTATGTATAAAAAGAAATGTGACAAACAGGTCAGTCAGTTAATTTGCATTCAGAAATGCATTACCCCACTAAGCAAATCCACAAAAAAAAGTATCGACACTTTTTGTTAAAAGTTAAATAAGGTAACGGTGTGTGCTTTTCTTTTAATAACGCTACAAACACATTAAAAAAAGCAACAGAGAAATTGTCGTTAGCTTTCTGAAGAGTAAACTAAAGTTTGTGCTGTCTGTCGGTCTGTTTACAAATGGCAAGCGATATAAAAATTATGCGCCAGCAAGAAAGTAAGTATTTATATGCTTCAGCACTATGATTAGTGGACAATCGAAACTCTCACATATGTTAAAAGACAGGTGGTGAAAACGACAGGAAGTATGTTGAAAAAGAATGTGAGAATCTGTGAATATTAATAAGAACGTTAACGTTTTTGGGTTTAATTCGAGTAAAAGAATTAACTGATGAAAGGAACTGACCTAAAACTGAAAAATTATTCTTCAGTCAACAGAAAAACTCGCTCAAATCGTTTTCTATGGTCCCTTGGCTTTTTAGTGCATAAGTTGCATGGCTTTTTAATTGTGGAAATGCACTTGATATAAATGCGTTCGTGCGTGCCATATTATTATGTTATGATAAAAAGGTTCATTGGCAAGTGTTGCAAATGAAATGAAGTCAATAAACCAATGCTCTATTTACCTCATTCACAAAACTACTTTATTAAAAACTACAAAACTTGTAATGGTCAAAACCAAACCACCAACTAACTAAGTTAACTCTGTAACATAAATATGTAATGTGCATGTTGAATATTACACAAAGAAATAACAAACACGCAATCCTAAGATATTTTGCATAATACTCAAAGTGTTTGAGGAATTTGCGATTAATAAATTGCATGCAGACATAATTACTTAATCAAGTGTGGATTGTTAATCATACATAAAACATAAGACGTCATCATGCGCACATCTTTTAACACCTAATCAACTATCTGTGAGTGTATACGGAGTATGTCTAATTTCAAACAGAAGAATTGGCACAAATATATTAACATCTTGTCCGTAAATAAAGCACAAGCATACGAAGAAGTTAGAACATGTGCTAAGAACTAACAGAACGATAAAAAACAAGATACAAGTTCTACATTAATGCGAATATGTGTCAAAAAGTACAGAAAAAAGGGGGGCAATTTAAGTAATCAACAATAAAAAACCGAGTATTTGCATATATGTACAAATATATATATACTGTTCTATGATAACATACAGACAATTCAATTTCTAAAAAATGTACCCCAAATCTTAAATTTCATTTCATTTATATTTCTTATATAACATTTTCCAATCTCTATTCTTACACTTTGTCTGCGATCTCGTTAGGTTTTTAAACAAAAGACTTAAGACACAAACTTGAACAAAAGCAGAATAATGTTGTTTGAACAAAATGCGTTTCAAGAATGCTGCACCGCATACTAATTACTTATGTAGATATACAATAACTGTAAATGAAATTTCCAATCGTAACCATTTTAGTATTGGACTTTGATATACTATTGAACGAAACCAAATATGCTGGCAATCCTTGATTTGTTGTAGATTTAATTTGATTATCGTTGCAAAATCCTCACGCGAAACGTATTTGCTGAACGAACTGCCAAATGAAAACAAAACGATTGGCAGAGCGAGAGCAGCAGGGCACAATTACCGTTTGCGATTTCCGATGTCGACGGCGTTCGAAATTCAATTTATTTTCCTCACACGTCTTTCTTGCTTTTGACGCTACCGACTGTCAATTTTCTTTTCTTTTATTTTTTTTTTGGATTTTGTTAGTTGAACTCGACACACACATGCAACATAGTACATGTACCAACAACAACAAAAATTATAATATTGTATTGGCTTTCAAGTTTTACATTTCTCTTACACTCTTTCACGTTTATGGTAGTTAGTATAGTGCACGATGGATGTGGTCAAAGCACAACGACGCGTCTGTTACTGGTAACGGTCTCGCACTGAATGAAGAATGAAGCAACGATGCGTCTAAAGAAATTTTTTTATTAAAAAAGAAAGCACAGCACAAATGAATGGCTCAATGAGCTGTGAGTGTGCGCGCGCCAGCTGCCCGGTTAACATAATCTGTTAAAACATGTTACTGTTAACTGCTCAACTCTCTTGTGGAACATTTGTTGTGGAACATTGATTCGATGCAGTGCAAACAACACATACAGTTATCAAATATCTGAGATATTCAAGCAAGAAACAAAAATATTACGAGATAAGAAGAAATAATGAACTTAAGCTATGTAACAAAAAATTTCAATAGAATAGTATTTATTCTATTACATCATTTTGAAAATATTTAAGCTATTTGTGTATTGAGATTATTACCTTATCAAAACTCCTAGCCAAAGGTTCCCAAGTCTTTTGAAAAATATTCAAAAAATAAAAAGAAATGATTCTCTCTAAGGTGAAAGCAAAATATTTACCTCCTAACTATAATGAGTACATTAAGAAACTCATAGTACATTTATATCATATTAAAAGTACGCAACCGGAACTAGTTATGAGCAAAAAAAAACATCAAAAAATAAATTAAAGCAATCAAAACATTGACAATTTAATGGGCAAAGAAAAGCGTTTGTCAATTATGCTTCTCTTTATTACAAGTTAATGTGCGCATTACAAACAGACTTGTATACTTATGTATGTCTTGTACTTGGGTGCCATAAAGGTTTTTTATCTTTTGTTGGTTTGTTCATTGCGCAACAGTTGTGTACATTAGTATTTTGGCAATAAATGAAAATATAATTGTCGTCTTATGAGCCGACAATTTTTTCGTAATAAGTAAGTCAGTTAACATCTTGAACGAAAGTTGGTTCGATTCGTTTAGTTGCTTGAGTTTATACAATCCATGCAGTGAAATTTTTTACGAAATAATATCCAGTTTATACCGAAAAGCTTGAAATAATATAAGAGTATAATAATTTGAATATAAATAATGTTTGTAATTAGATTTGCATTTCACAATTAAATTAATCATTAACTAAACAATAATTTCAAAACTATTATGTATTTGCAATTGACGGCTGCAGCTCCTACTGCTAATCAGTCGAGGGTTCCCTGTTGCGCATAGTTTGTACAATAAATTCGCAAGTTATTGATTGAAGGGATTATCTGGAGACTTGTTCCATTCCTTCATTAACATTTGCTTCCATTGCGACATGCGTAACGAAGGATTTTCAGCTTTAATGCGCGGCATATTACTCGCTTCGAATGCTTTATATGCGGCCCGCATACGTTTTTCTGGATGTTTATCGTCCTCATTATCATTGACACTTGAAACCAAAAACATAAGCAAATTAATGCGCATGAAAAACAACATTTAAAGTAAGACTTACGTTAGCACTGCCAGGGCCTGGTCAACATTTGTGGCAACCATCGTGTCAGCCAGAGATCGGTTTAGATTCTCCTCAATAGTGTTTTGTTGGACAACCACACGGGTTGGAGGAGGTTTGTTGGCTTCATTGATTGCCTCCAGAAGGCGTTGCTTTTTGTTAAGTTCCTCCACTATTTGCTGGCGATTGACTTTAGCCAATGGCTGCTTGCGCTGGGTAGTTATCGAGCTAACTTCTTGGTCCAACAAAGCTTTCGATTCTGCCTTGCGACGCGCAGCTTCAACCCTTTTCTTCTCTTCTTCTTCGCGTCGCTGTTGCTTTTTGGCCAGAGTCTTGTCATCGTCTTGCCACAAACGGTCTTCGGCCTGTTTTGCATTGCGCTCTTGGGTGGCCTTTTTATTAGCATTTATGCGTTCACGGGCCTCTGCTGCTTTCGAGTTTATTCCCATTTTCTTTGGCATTTTGTGTTTGTTTTTTTCTTTTATTGTATGTTTACAAAAGCTGTGTAGGCGAATCCGATTTTCTTAGCAGGGCATAATTTTGTGACCATATGTTAACCAGGGCTGCAAAACGAACTTACTAATTTTATTGAGAAACGGTCACACAAATTTGATCTAAAATTTTGATACTTCAAATATGGTATTAAAGTGTGTTTCAGTATTTTGGTCATACTGTTTTGATAGTACGTTTGTGTTGCATTTGTTGTAAACAAAAATAATAATATTTACACCAAATGGATATATTAAAAGCAGAAATAGCGCGCAAACGCAAGTTACTTGAGGATAAGCAATTGGTTGATGATAAAAAAAAGTATTTTCGCCGTGCTGAGCTCAGTGCCAAAGACACCGAGGAAGTGCTACAAAAAGTTGGCTACAAGAAACAGGAGTCAGTTGTTTCGCCCCGGGCTGAAGGCTCCTACAGTTTTGTGTCTGATGGACAGAACATACTACCGCGTCTGGAGGTCATACGTCGTCTACGCGAGCGCGGTGAACCTATCCTACTCTTTGGTGAAACAGAACCAGAGGCCTTTGACAGATTGCGCATCTGCGAGATTTCGCAACCAGAGGCAAACCGTGGCTTCCGCAATGATTTCCAAGAAGCAATGGAGCAGGTAGATGCCGCATACCTACAGGAGATGTTTGCCAACGCACCCACTGCCAAGGAGGATAAGAAATCAGACTTCGCCGAGCTAGATGAAACGATATCCTGGGAAAGCATACAGACAATGGCAAAACAAATGGGTCGCAACAAGGATTACGACATGGACGTTATAATTACCCTGCTCACATTTCTATTAAAACTATGGAACGACCAAATTGCTGGCTATACCAAGCACGAAAAAATGTCAACCAAGGTAAAAATGGCTCGAGTCATTTACACACAGACGAAAGAGTATGTAAAGCCATTGTTTCGCAAGCTAAAGCATCATACCCTCCCCGAAGACATTCTCGATAGCTTGAGAGATATAACCAAACATCTGCTCAATCGCAACTACATCACAGCAAGTGATGCCTACTTGGAAATGGCCATTGGCAACGCTCCGTGGCCCATTGGTGTGACCATGGTGGGCATTCACGCCAGAACGGGTCGCGAGAAGATCTTCTCCAAGAACGTGGCACATGTGATGAACGATGAGACACAACGTAAATATATTCAGGGACTCAAGCGGCTAATGACAAAATGTCAGGAATACTTCCCCACTGATCCATCCAAGTGTGTCGAATATGTGAGCAAAAAGGATCGTGAATAAATTAACTTTTAAACATTGAACGTAGCATATATATTAAATGGAACTGTTTGTTGTTATACCAACATACATATATAGAGAGCTTAAGTTTATCCACTTTATTTTTTACCCAACTCAGCTGAACGCTGCGAAGATTTTTCCACAGCATTGATAAGAGTTGCCCTGAGGAAAAAAAGTAAATTGCTAAAGTCCATGTTGTCTATGCAACTCAACTTGCGACTCACCTAAGATTGCCCTTCTCCAGCTCGTGCACGCCAACGATTGTTGCTCCACCTGGTGAGCAGACTTCATCACGCAGCACAGCTGGATGCTTGCCGGTTAATAGGACAGTCTTGGCGGCTCCTAACAATGTCTGAGCGGCAAATTGAATTGCCATCTGTCGTGGAATTCCTTGCTTCACCCCACCATCAGCCAAAGCCTCAATGATGGTATAAACAAATGCTGGTCCACAGCCAGCGACACCAGTAACTGCATCAATCATTGCCTCAGGGACTTGCTGAGCTACACCCAAGGAATTTAGCATTAAATGGACCTTTTCCAAATCCTGGTGTGAGACGTGGGGATTTCCTGTGTATACAGTGCAGCCTTCTCCCACCTGCATCGAGGTATTGGGCATTGTTCGAATCATTTTTAATCCAGAGCTCTTTATAAATGCAAACTGATCCTCAAGCGTCTTTAATGTTGTCCCAGCCAGCACTGAAACAAACAATTTGTTTCCATCCTTGGCTGATGGAACATGCTTGTATTGAAGCTGCTTTGCACATGACTCCAACACGAGAGGCTTCACACAAATAAATATGATATCTGTGTGCTCGATGACGTCGTAGTTTTCATCTGTTATAGAGGCGCCCAAATCACGCCAACGGGACAAATTCTCAATATGCGGTCCTGAGGCCATCACCTGGCTAGCCTTAACAATGCCACAACGGATTAGACCAGAGCCAATGGCGAAAGCCATGCTACCGCCACCAATAAATCCAATTCGTTCATCCAATTTTGCCATTTCGCCGGTTAACAAATGAAAACAACGTTTGCTGATCGATTGTTCTAAATATTTGCAAAGTGTATGACCAGCTATCGAAAGGTGCAAAAAAGCAAAAAGTTGTTTAATGCGCAGACATACTAAAACTAGTATATTACTGAAAGCGACGTTACAAAAGTAACAACAGTTGTGAACTTATCATTTACACAATGCAAAGGTACGTAAAAACAGATCAGTTCAAATTGTGGACGAATTGACTGGTAGAAAGAAAAAATCAAAAATATATGTAAGTTCTTCCACACAACAAACTAATTTATGAATAAAATCAATTCTTTATGTACAAATAAAAAGTACAAAAACACATTTATATGTATTATTAATATATTTTATATAAATTGTTGTTCTATGTATTTAGCTACACATTAAGTGCAGTCAGGCATTTGCTTCAGTTCAATTCAATATCAATGATATATTTATGGCCTGCAAACTTATATTTCATTTCTCTTAACTATATTTATTTAAGTGCTTATGAACCCATTTTAGTGTTTAAAAGTGCCACTACTTATATGAAACTAATGACTGCAGTAGCTTACTGCTTATGTACAAAGAAATAATTAAATCTTATCAGTTTCTTTAACATCAATATTTAACATTATACATATATATATATTTACAGGTTGTTGTAATAACATTCTCAATATAATGGCAACAGCACATTAATTTCAATTTTCTAAAAACAATTTTCGATCATTTGTAACTACTTAAATGCCTTAATCGAAAGTTATATACTCGTACAAATCTTATGTACACTATCTGTCTACAACATCATTAATAAATACACCAAATAATTTCGCACTTAATTGAAATTAGTTGAGCCTTTTATAGCTCCGTTGTAGTCTCCACCTCCGATCGATCCAAATCATTCAAATAGGAGAAGCTCATTTGCCCATAATCTCGTTTGCCAAAAATCACATTCTCGTTGGTGAAACTCATGTTGTGATTATGACTTTGATCGCCATTGGACCTAAAAAAGACATTAAAAATAGTAAATAATTTAAGATCCTATTGAATTGAATAGAAAAACATACCTTTGGAACAACGGATTAGTTATGGGCAGCTCGTCCACGTTTAGACGATTATTCTGCTGATTATTTCGACCCAGAGTGTTGGTCATAAGTTCGCCAGCAGTATTTAAGGATGCCATTCCACCAAAGGTATTGCCACGCCTTCCCATTGTACTAAATCCATTGTTTTGGGCATTGGCATTAGCCAAGTTATTTCGACTGGATGCGTCATATTTGTAGCTATCGTTCAAATAATTATTACTATTATGGTGCTTAATACGCCCCAATGTTAGTGTTCCTGGTGTAACATTGCCCTGAATGGCAAGGGGATTGGCATTGTTACGGGAATTCATTTCCAGTGTACGATTGAAAGTATTCTGACGATTGTTCATCGTCAAGTTATTGTTGTTGCTAATGTTATTGGCTAAATTATTGAGATTGTTATGACGAAGTGTGGAAATTGTGCTCAAATTCCCTTCCATATGCGTGGGAGTTGACTGCATGTCTCCGCCACCATTTTGCTTATGTGTTATATAGCTGACATTATCTAAGGAAAAGGCATGATTCTTTGCACTGAAATCCAATTGCAAATCTTCATCACCATCGGGGGGAACAGCCATGGCAAGCATTTGTGTTTCGTACTCCTTCAGATTAGCCACAGCATCGCCCACATTCGAGGCTTGTGAGTTAACGATTACAGGATCATAGCGGGTTGGAGTTGGTGCTGAATAATGACGAATGCGTTCTTTGAAATTCTTATATCTATGAAAGAGTAAGAAAAAGAATCAGTTAAATGTTAGACAGAATCTTTAGTATGCTACTTACTTGGACCATGATATGCATATGTAAATAATACCAATGGTGCCCAAAACCAGTATAATGATTGATATAGCTATCAGCGTGAAAGAGAATACTTCGTCATCGATGCTAGCAGTTTTAACCTTGACATAAAAGGTTTCTGTTAGTATAGGTTTTCAAATTTTACTTACAATCAGGTTACCTTGTGAACCTGTTCTTTGATTTGGATTGGTGCATGAACACCATCAGCATTAGCATGAGCCACATCGGATGCCGCCAAGTTGAGTGCAGATGCCACTGATGACTCAAGCAGTGTATCCTGAACAATGCTATCGTTGCGACTCAAGAGCGTCTCCGATTTGGGATCGATGACGTAAAACCAGACGTCAGTTGCATTCGGATTCTCCATTACTGTTCCATTGACCGTTAAGTATTTAAGATTGCTGATTCTTTCAATGCCACTGACTAATCCATTGGTTCTTTCCTCAAGCAGCTCTTCCAGTGCCAAATAATGGTTCCGTATCTTATTGGGTGAAGCATTGGAGAAAACCAATGCCATACGACTTTCATCTGTTAATCTATTTATGACAATACGTGCTCTCGTATGATGAGAACCCTGTTCTATGGCATCATTATCACTGGCCTCCACGTAAAATATCATTGGGAATTTGGCATCATTGAAGAGCTTCGCTGTGCGCAGGATACCCGTATCCTCAGTGAGCACAAAGTATGACGACGGCTGCAAAAGTAATAGGGTTAGAAAACTGGCGAAAAACACTATTTTTATCCTCTTTAACTTACCAAATGATCATCCTTGATGCTGGGTTCCTCTTCGTCATACAGCTTGTATCTCAGGGAACCAAATTTACCCGAATCACGATCTGTAGCGCGTACTTGCAATATGGTTGTATCAATTTCCATTTCGGGTGTTATAACAGCATAGTATGTATCATTCTGACCATGAAATCGATTGAAAACAAATTCGGGCGGATTATCATTCTCATCCTGCACCATGATATTGACTGTAGTATGATCCTTGCGTGGACTCACAAAGTAACGCTGTGAAGCTAATCTAAGCTCCAATGTGTATGATGTTTTGCTCTCAAAGTCCAATGGCTTAGTAAGAACTAACAAGCATCCATAATCCTCGAGACTTAGATCAAATATTCCCTGTTCGTTTCCTTGTACAAATTCACACTTAAAGTTGGGAGCCCCTTTGGATGGTTTCTTGGAGTTGATGATTTGGATGAGCTTTAAAGTGCTATTTACAGCTGTTGATTCCGGTACACTTATGACATAGCTATCATCGCTGAAAGCTAATCCGACGGTCTCGGAACTAACAATCAGTCCATTGTCCATGTTCATCTTGCTTTCCATTGAATTCTCCTCATTGGGATCGAGAAGCATATGACGTACAAACACTGGAAGCATCGCAACTGAACTGAGCTGTGGTTCGCCCATATCATAGGCTCGTATATCTACTTGGTACTCCGTATCCTCTTGCTTACGCAACTCATCTCGTATCCGCACAGCACCCGTGTCAGGATCTACTTGGAAGTATTTTAAAGCCTTCCCGCGCCCTACCATCTCGTATCGTGTCACGTTGTTAGGTGATGTTCCATCCGCATCAATTGCTGGCATATTTGCTATCACCGACCCAATGGGTTGATCATCATTTACAGTTACAGGTCCTGGTACTGTGATGAACACAGGCCGCACATCATTGCGATCCTCGACCTCTATGACAATACGCACAGTGTCACCAAGTGCTTCGCCGTCATTCTCAATGGTTCCCACGACCAACTCATGCTGTCTATCCTTCTCGTAATCCAAACCTTTTGTTGTGCGTACTTCTCCAGTTTTTGGAGAGACTTTGAACAGCTCTTCATCACCCTTTCTTAACACATATGTGACTTCCGGCATTGTGTCGGGATCGTGGGCATGTACAGTGGTTACTAGGAAGTCTGGGTGGTTCTCCGGAACCCTTACATTAATGCGGGCATCATTGAACTTAGGCACCTCATCCGGTAGATCGTGCACAATAACCGTAACACTTGCCGTACCGAGTCGGGCATCGGGTGCACCATCTTTGGCTGTCACCACAAACTTATATTCATTCAGCTTCTCATAGTCCAACTTCTCGGACGTGCGTATCTCACCCGATTTTGCATGAATGGCAAATGGTATATCCGTAGGTATTGAGTAGGTTATCTCAGCATTTATACCCTCATCCGCATCCGTAGCATGCACAATGCCAACAAAGGCATCATCCTTGCCCTCTTCAACATTGAAAACATAGGGCTGTGTGAGTTCATCAAACTCGGGATTCTTGTCATTGATATCCGTGACCTTGATGTTAACCGTGGCACTACTCGAAAGCAAGCCATTATCTTCGGCTTTCACGATCAGTTGATAGCGTGTAAGACTTTCCCGATCTAGTTTCCGTATGACCATAATAACTCCACTCTGTTGACCCACAGAAAACTGCCTTAAATCATTACCAGACATAATGGAGTAGATAACGGGATCATTTTCCGGATCATCAGCATGTACTACAGTGACTGTGGAATTGATCTCGGCACCCTCACTAACCTGCACTTCATACAGGTTATTAGTAAACCGAGGCGGTTTCGTATTCGGTCCAGGTGTGACAGTCACCTCAACTATGGCTTGAGATGACAGTCCTCCAATATCGGTAGCCTGCACCGTTATGCTATATTGCTCTCCAGCTAGTAAACGTCCTCGAGTCTCGATTTCTCCCGTCTGTTCGTTGATCTTGAACTTTTGCATGCCATTATTGGAGACATGGTAGATTGAGTAGGTGACAACGGCATTGGGTCCCTCATCGATATCAGTGGCCATCATTTGAGTGACCAGTCGCTGTTCATGCTGATCCCCAGCTGAAATGGAAATGGGAGCAACCATCGCCAGTTTCGGCGCATTGTCATTAACATCCCGCAAATGTACGGTTAGACTCAAAGGAGCACTCGCTGCATTTGTTCTCGGTTCTCGGGCAACCACCTGGAACTTGTAACGTCCCGGCGCTGGAGGATCACGATCCAGGCCCTCTTCATAAACAATCAGTATGCCATCGCTGGTCACGTTGAATGACGGCGTTGTCAATTCGTAAATGTAATCGGGCTTGGGATCGTCTTCACCCAAATCTTCATCGGTTGTCCTAAATGTGATTGGCTTGCCATTCGCATCCAAAACTCTTGTTCCGATTGCCGAATTCTCATCAACATATCCCTCGATATCGGAAGATGATATTACGGGAGGATTAGCATCTACTGGCTTTACGGCTATCGTCAGCTTGGCTGTCGTGAAGCGTCTAGGAGCTGGAGAGATCTCTTCAGCTTTCACTATGATATCATATCGTTTAGCTGTCGATGTATCCACTGCTTTGATCTGCTTCAGAACTCCCGTCTCCTCATCAATCTCAAAGTAGTCCGCATAGTTTCCAGGCATTCCGCTCGCAAAACTATATCGGATTCGTGAACTTATCGTATCCAGATCCACGGCCTGTATTCGTTCCGGTAAAACATTGAGCACTCCTTGCACCGATCCTGCTGGCACAGACGCTGTATACTCGGGATTAATGCAAGCACCGTCGAGAAGAGCACATCCCCTATATATAAAAGATGGATCCATATCATCAGAGTCGGCTATATTAACAGTCAATGTGGCTGTTGAAGATAGACGATCGGCAACATTACGCGCACGATCCTGAAACCAAAAAAAAAAAAAAAATTGTAAAAAGTATTTCAAAAAAATTATGCCATTAAATAACAAAATAACAAAAAAAAACAACTATTAAATATGCAACTTAAAATGCAAATGAAAGTTTGACTTTATAGTCTTTTCGAATTCTAGTTAATTGTGATAAATTTTATTTTAAACGCCTCATTAAAAATGACTAACACTAATTATACAGCTTAAAGCTCTTAAAACTAAACTAGAAGCCACAATTAACATTCTAAATGACGCACTAAAAATGTGTGAAAAGTTACAAATAACAACTTAAACAATGGTTTCTGTAGTCATAGTCAAAAGTAACTTACCGATGCAACAATTGTCAAATAAAAGCGTTGTATCTTTTCATAATCTAATGTTTTAGCAACTGTTACCTGAAAGTGTGGGAAAGTAAATTAATAATACAAAGCTAAAATAAATGAATGTTAAATGGAACTTACTTGTCCTTGGTGTGGAAATGATATGGCAAAAGATCCATAACCATCGGCGCTAGTTAACTTATCATCCTCAGTCGTATTCATATTGCCCTTAACTATAAAGTACTCAACTAGACCATTAACGCCAGCATCTTTATCCACTGCCTGTATATTGCGAAAAACTGTTGTGCCCAATGGTGTGCTCTGTAAAAATAAATTAATTATGAATTTCTTTTTTTTGTAAGCTGCAAAACATATTTTATTAATTTTTATTACATAAATTCCTTACTAAAGCGCTTACCCTATGGACGCATTAACAATAAAAGATACGATAATGATTGTTACTGTTTTTTTTTATATGCCGTTGAAATATGCTAAATACGTTGCACCGGAAACCCAAAATGGCATGTTCATGAAAATTAGGTAGCAAACTGTGCAAAACTACTGCATTTGCTTTTGTTGTTGTTAAACTGTTTGAGGCAGCCAGCAGCCTGAAGCCTGAAGCTACCAGGCACCAGCCACCACCAAAATCGCCAGTAACCAGTACAAACAACGCAATCCAATGAACGAAGTAAGCAAGCGGGCAACCAACAAAACAAAACAAAAAAAACAAGCTGGGTGACAAAACGTGCCCAACAACATTGAGATGCACCAAAAGTGCAGTTATATAACGGGCAACAAAAAAAAAGGCGAACAGCCTTTTACATTTAACTATCACTATATACTTAGGCTTGTATGTATGTAAGTAAGTATCGAATGGATTGTATTTTTTGTTGTTTTTGCTGTACAAGTGCCTCTTACCTCAGGGTTAGTACTTGTTACTGGTTTAACATTCGCATGTTGGCTACGGGCGAGAAGTTACTTAGTCATTGTATTGAACTTTTCGATTGGTTTCTCTTCTTTTCAGCTCTGTGCACTATGTGCATTAAATGGCAAAGCGCGGTACAAGTCAAAGCGGCAGACAACAACAGGCGCAACAATTGTTATTTGCCATGTTTAATGCAGGGTTTTTTTATTTGCGGCAAGGTGCAACGCATCAAAGAATTTATCTTTCGGCTTATTATGCACTGCACACCATATATGCATGTGCATTTGCTTAACTAATTCGTATGAGAGAAACTAATTTGAATTAAAAATAAGTGTGGTAGATATGGGTCAGGAAGTTCTTAAAGGAACAAATTGCCATTTAAGTACATTTAACATAGACCTATGACAACATTTTTTTTTCTTCTAAGTGCAGGTTACAGCTAATCATTGGTTTGTCTGCAGTTAGTTAAAGACTTAACGACAGAGAATAACGATATTTATATTTCATTTTCGGTTAGCGCTGCTTGAACTTTGCGCGTTGTGCAATCAGGTTGAAGGCACATATACATATACATATACAATACTTAAAGTCTCAGAAATGTCTGAGTTAAGCCGAAAAATAACATAAAGATGCGCTATGCAGTCAGTGCATTTGGAATTGCTTTAAAAATGATTTTATAGTTGTATGAACTTTACACATGCATATTTATGTATTTTTGTTTGTATTTGTGAAGATTTGTATCGTATGCACGAAATCCTTTGTCTAGTCCATAAACAATAAAAGAAAAATGGCGAGTTGTTTGTTTGTTTGCTGCCTTTTCTGTGAAAGAAATGGCAGGAATAAAGCTTATACACTATAAATTGCACACTCAGTTATTGATCGGATATCTTTAAAGCTATTCTCTTGAAAATCGTACCGAACATTTTTCGATTGACATCCATTTTGCAAAGAGAAAAGAGAAATTGCATGCAATTCATATGGCAGGCATGATCGACAGACAAATCTGATAAATATGCTAAATATGCGTCACTGCATTTTAACCTGTTTTCAAATTGGAAGCTTTTGTCAAAGCGAGCGCAAATATGTCAAGTTTGTGTTTGTCATATTAAAATGCAAATATATTTATTTCAGCCATTGTTTGGTAGCTTCAAGATCTCGGGAACACGCACAACAATAAAATAACACCGAGTAGTATATATTTATATATATATGTGTGTGTCTGTATAAGAATAAGAATATTCTCTCTCTTTAAGACCGCTGATGATGATTCAGTTGGCAGATGCCCAAAAAGGTTTGTTGTATCTTGGCATATGAAAAAACCAGTTTGTCAGCAACTTTGGGATTTAAATAAGCTCAAAACAAAACAAAACAAAACGAAACAAAACGACAAACTATAATGCCGGAATTAAGTATTTGCACATACAAATAAGTCGAAATAAAAACAAATAATCACACACAATATAATTTTGTGTGTTTCGACTATGTTTTCAGAAAATCTAACGGATAGACTGTAAAGTGTATTTTTATTATAACGACGATTATAGTCGTAGCTACTTAAGTGCTTAATTTGTACTTACCTCTGGTACAGTGACCTCATATGGTGTGTTCATAAATTGTGGCGCATTGTCATTAACGTCGGACACTCGTACAATAAGCGGAATGTTTCGCTTCTTATTTGTCTCACGGATCGTGCAAGAGACCTGAAGAAAAGCAAACAATCATTGCATTTAATTAACACACAGAAGAAAGAACTTATTAAAAGATGCTTCCTTCTTTAGAGATAGCAATGTAATATAATTGTAGGTTTATAGTAAATTTACCTAATTAAATAATATTATTAGAGGAAGAAGGGTTTTCTAAAGTTTTTTTTAGGAAGTTCCTCACCTGAAACACAATATGACTCAAGTTCTCCTCGTCGCGATCGAGTGGCTGCAGCAGCTTTAGATTCTTGCCATCCAATTGGAATGTTGGATGTCCCTTTGGGAAGACTAGATCGAGCGCTATTTCCGTATAGGGATCCCCATAAATTGGCAGCTGTGCCGGCGTTGTGGATTGCCCAATGACTGTGTAGAAAGACATCAGATATCATTTGTTTTGTTTCACAATAAAAACAATTAATTTGAATTTTATTAGTATCAGTAAAAATGGTCTCGGTTCGTAATTTAAAAGTTAAGGCAGGTAGATGTCAGAGAGAAGAAAATAATAAAAATTCCAAGGAAGTCCCGTATGTATGTAGTATAGATGTATATGTATCGACATCAGCCTTTCTCTTTGGCATAAACTTGACTTAGGGTATTTGTGTATGATATAGTCCGTGTGGAATAGTATGTGGAGCCAATCAAGTATCTAGAAAGTTCGTTGCAATTATTGCAAAATGTGAACACAAACTGAGCAGAGGAAAGAGAGACGATATTGCGGCTCTGATTTCCACTTTCCTGTTATTGTTATTTCTTTACTCGCAGTGGAAGTTTATGTTGTTTAGCCATTAAAGGATATTGTAGTCATTTGCTGACTTGTGGCTTGTGGGTCAAGAAATAAATTCCGTAGGGAAATAAAATCTTACGATTTAATTGAATTGATTATTTTTAGTATTTGTGTAATTACTTAGATGCATTTGCGATCATACTTACAATTCCCTCGACTCTCTTCGATATCGAGTATTATATTTGTTTGTCCAGTTTCCACTTCGCACATTTGTGATTTACCCAAAACACCGACCGCATCTTGACAACAAAGACACAGCAATAGAAGTAATGCCAAAAAGCAAGATTCTAACGGTGTCATCACACTGTGAAAAGTCATTATTACTGCAAAGGGGAAACATTATAATCAAGTTAAGTGCATTCATAAGAAATAAATGATTTAATTAAGTTAATGTTTTGTTCTTTAACGCTTTAACACACATCAACGAGTACATGATCGACTGGGCAATACCCTAACACATATGTTAATACATGGAAATAAATCAAATTTGCTCAAGTGTCAGTCATAGAATAGGGTACTACTATTTTGGGCATAAAATTGGGTATAAAATTGAGCTATTGTTTGCTTTTTTTGCTTTGTTTCTAGTAGCTTCAGCATATCAATTGTAAGTATGTAGTATTTATTTATGCACAAAGGTGGCTGGCAGATCCTTAAATGGCATGACATCAATATGCAATAAATATTTAACTTACCCATCTTGGAGCTGTCTACGCGTATTTGTTTTTTTATTTTTTGTTCTTGCCCACTTTAGAATTGACCATATATAGACCTTTGGGAATCTAAGATAAGATGCTCTTCTTCTATGTTGTATGTTTCCTGCTGTTATTTGTGAACACTGCACGACAAACTCACACACACACACACACACACACACACACACAAACACAGACAGATAGAGAGTACACCACTAGACATGACTAAGCTGACCACATAAAGAATGTAATCTTTCGCATAAGTACGGTATGGTGAACTTCACACATACCGGTATTTCAGTCTATACACACGCACATATATGTATGTGTGGATAGTTGGGTGCATGATGTTGCCTATAGGGAGCAACATAATTAATGCATTATTTCGTAATTTAAGTTGCAAGCATCTTCTATACATAAATAAAACAGTTTGTCCTCACTGACTGATTGGTGATTAGTTACTGTTGCTTGGTTGAGCCAACGGTTAGAGCTAGGAAGTTGAAATTTGAGCTGAAGCTTCCTTATAAGATGGAGTAAGTTAGTATCAAGATGGGCTTATGAAATGTTCGAAACGGTGGAAAAATTCTGAGTGCAGAGTAAACTAAGAAGATCATGTTTTTCTTACTATGGACTATGGAACATTAAATATATAAATATATATATATATATATATAATATAGCTAGGAAGTTGAAATTTGAGCTGAATCTTCCTTATATGATGGAGTAAGTTAGTATTAAGATGGGCTAATGAAATGTTCGACGTGAAGAAAAAAATTTTGAGGGCAGAGTAAACTAAGAATATCATGTTTTTCTTTCTATGGACTATGGTACATTAATGGTATATATATATATGTATATATTTAATTGTTATGCAGGTTCTTAAACTATTATTACAAGAAAGGCATTAAAGTTTTCTTTAGTTATGTTTACAGTATATGATAAATAAAATCTTAACAGTAAACTAGAGGTACTTGACCTTTAAACAACCCGAACACGTGTAAGTACAAAGCTTATGTTAAATTGCAAAATTTTTCCATGAAACGTTGAAGAAAATACGTGCATAAACAATAATTCGGTCTTTTATTTAAAAGTTATTAGCATAAACAAAAATGCCCAAAGGTTTTTTTCCGTTTGTCGGTTGACTTAACTTTAGCTTAATATGCAATTTTTTTTAAATGCTTTTCAAAGTTTATATTTCTTTGCCGACACGTTTTAAAAATATTTTGATGAGCGACGAGTTACGATCTCAAACCGGTAAGACATTAAATATGTCAAAGGTTAAAAAATGATTTGACTCAAGGCCCGAAGCATTTTGGAGACACAATTTGAATAACCGCTATAAAAAAAACAATACATACCATATATGTATATAACTCGTTCCATATGTATATTCGTTCGACTAAGCTTCAGTTTCGCGTGGTGTCATATTCTAAGTTTCAACATAAAATTTACCAAAACTGTCGCAAGTCAGCATTACCAATCACAAAATGCAAGCTCTCCAAGAATATCATAAGAGAAAAATGTTGGGCGTAAGCGGATATATGGACAAGAATAATTGCAATTACTGCTTTCCCGGTACACTCAGAAAAATAATAATTAAATTATTATTATTGGCACGAGGGGAACAAATTTAATTCTAATTTCTTATATTCAAACTCAAATGAAAAGAAAATGTTTATTAAAGCTAAAAGTTTGTTGAAGTTGTTAAAGTAAAGATTGTCGAAAATAAATACAAACAAATACATGATATGGTTAAGTTAACCTTTATTAAGTGTTAGTCAGATGTAAAACATAATGCATAAGACCCGTCTGTATAATAAATATTAATATATAGTTAGCTTTCTTAAAGCCGACACGAATCAGTTCCTTAACATCAAACAATAAAGGACAACTTTCACTCAGCTTGTCTTGACCAAAGACCAAAAAAATCAGATTCAAATACAATGTTAGACAAAATTGTCTACACGTACACGTACAGAAACAATTTGGTACTTGGTTTGTTGAAAATGTAAACATTTGCATACCAATAAATGATTCTCGCACGATTCGAATAGATTTAAGTTTCACTTTTGCCAACAAAACGATGGCCGAGCAAACACACACACACATAGAAAGAGAGAGACACCCACACTAGTTAACCAAAAAAAAAATATAAGAAAAAAATCTTTGAAACCTGCTCCGCCAAAGGTACAAAACAACAACAATACTATTCAATAGACTGTCGACAGCTGCTGCGGCTGCGACTGAGGCTGCGACTGAGACTGAGACTGAGGCTAAGGCTGCTGCGACTGCGACTGCGTGCAGTAAAAGTAGTGTGGCAAGTTGATTTTGATCGTCAATGCGAAGTCTTTGAGTATTATACTACAATACGAAGTGTACCTGTGACAGCAGTTAACTATTTGCACACGTGACCTCATTTGCCAACCCCAACATAATAATGCTTTTCCTCTATACCAATATTGGGGTCAACTTGGCTACGTTTTTACCGAGCTGCACGACAACACCAACAAAAAAAAGTGACTGCTAAACGTCCTGCAATTGTAATTGATGGCGAATTGAATGGTTCAGGTTTTTTTTTATTTTTTTTCTTTAAGAGTTATTCGCCAGCGATTGTAATTTATCTTTGAATGCTTTGTGGTGCAGAATATAGAGCATAAATAATGTATACCATAACTCTTAAGTTCGAGTTCGTTACCATCTTATTAACATTTAATAGTTGTTTGTTTTGTATTTCGTCTTTTAACATATATTTATATATAGTTTGTGTTTAATTTATGTTCTTTGCTGCCCCGAAGGTGTTAACTTTTTATGTTCAACACTAACAATTTACATAGTTTGCAAGATTTCACTTTTGACTTATGCCTGTCTGCATTTCCCGCACAAGAAGATCCGTAATTTAACGAACATAAGTGATAGAAAGTGTTATCTCTTGAGAGTTCGCGAAAAAACACGATTCTCAGCTTTCATCCAACTTGCAATATTTTTTTTCACTCATACACACACACAAACGCACAGACATTTTTGTTTAACATGAGCAGGAGCTTAACAGTTATTTGTAGATATGATTTTTCGGTTGCGGTTTTACCTTCTTTTTTTTCCAACTTCTGCAATGATTATTTATTTTACACTAATGAACACATCGTTAAACGAACATCATTTGCACAAACTTCTGTATAATGAAGTTGATGTTGGTTGTGGTATGTATGTAGCTGTATAAGCCACAGAACTGTAGCAGCAGATACGATACGATAGATTTGCTATCCGCTTATTTACTTTAGTTTTTACACTTCGTTTTGTATACCACACATAGTAAAGCCTGGTTGGTTGTTGGGTTGTTGGGTTGTTAAGAGACCAAAACGCGAATTTCGTGTTTGTTTTGCTGGGAGCCAAGCGCGCACAACAATTACAACACCTGAAATCACAGGTAGCTGGCTTGAAACTGACTTTGCCGACCATGGAACAGAGCACAGCACCACGGTAACAGCAACAAGTGGGCGCTCGACTCGAAGTATGGCTACGAACGTTACGACGAAGCATGCTCCGAACGAAACGGTTAAGAAATCTGGTTTGGTCTATGGCGTAAACTGGTTTGTTTTTTGTTACTTGCTTTTAGCTGGTGATACAAGTAAAAGGATTATATACAAATAAGTAAACTATATACATACATAATTATGTGCGCATGCGTGTGTGTATGTTAATAAGAATTTTGTAAATAATTTTATGTATAATATTTAATTGGAAAATGTATTAAAGCGATTTAAGCTAAACTAATCAATTTTAGCCTTTAATATTCCTAACCTAATACTTATGCATTTATATCACACCCATCCCCATTCAACTGTCCACAAGTGTACCGCATTTTTGTGTTTATTATTTCGCGATCTGCAGGTGCAGCATTTGCGCGGCAGCGCCAATGAAAGCCAATTGCAAACGGTTAACAGTCAACTGTTAAGTTAACATTTAATAAACTTCAACTTGTTTCTGTTATGTTGTGTTGAAAAAAAAACCAGTTTATAAACTCTTCTTCTTTGTTGTGGTTTTTACAGCTTCTCAATTGTTTTATTGGTTTTCTGGTTGTTGTTGTTGTTGCAGTTCTACGTTTTGTTTTTTTGTATTGTTTCGCTCTTCTATTAGCTTTGTGACTGCTATATGTACAACGTCGACCACATTTCAGTTTGGACTCTCTGGGGCTCCTTCGCTCGTTTGTTGTGCAGCAGCATTAAATGAATGAAGTTTCTGAAAGGCAGGTTGCTTACATTTTACGCGTTGGCAGCAGCAGCAGCAGCCTCATAGTCTGTCCGTCTGCCTGCATTTTGCAGGTATTTTTAATGGTCTTGGTGCCGAAAAACACGAACCACATTTTCCTAAAATGGCCAAGTATTTCGTTTTGCCTACTTGCCCGCTGCTGCATTGCAACGTATATACGTATGTGTGTATGTATGTATGTATGTATGTATATGTATGGCAATACGTTGACATACGTTGCACCATTTACATAAATCGCAGCCACATTTATTGTCATTAAACACCTGTATGTACGGTTGTTTGTACATTTGTACCAAATTATTTTTGCCCATTAAGTCAGGTTTTGCTAATGTTATGTGTGAAATATTCAAAGAAAATAGATCAAATGTTATTGATATCTTTGTGTAGTTTATATTTATGTTTCTAATTCTGTACGACTTTGCAAAAATTTAAACATAGTATGTATGTGTGTATGCAGTTGCTTACATTCTCTTTGCGGAAAGAAGTAACTTCGTTAATTACCGTTACTGTATACAGAGACACTGCCTAATGGAATAAGTGCGGAATTCAGCTATTATTTTTAGCAAGAACTAGAAATAATGATGGCAATGATTACCCATCGACAGTGGAAGTAATTGTAATTTATCCCAACGGAGGAACTCTTTGAACTGTAGTAACTGGCTTAATCGAAAAATGGGATGCTGTGGTATTTTTCGTACCGGCTAACGAAGTAAAGGCAATAACCGGTAGGACGGTGTCGGATGCGCAGGTGTCGTTGCTAAGTGTCCCAATCTGCATAAATTACACAAATTATTACAACATTAGTTTTTGTTACCCTATCACTATGACACAAAGTCTTTATTAGACGCCTCGCAAGGATAATAAATGTACTGATATTATCCGGTTATGCTTGGGCTAGGTGTTTACCTAACAATATTTAATCTATTACTATTCCGGTTAAACGAGTATCGATTAATACTGAAAAGGAGCTTGAGGCCAAGCCGAAGAAAACAAAAGTTGCGTTAACATGGATGTATATCCATAATGTTTGTACTTATAATTAATTATCTATTAAATCTTATTGAACTTAAAAAAAAATATCCTATTTTTGTATTAATTATACTTGAAGATAAATCGAAAGAACGGTCAAGTCAAGTGTGATAGACTGAAAAGTACCCTGTACAAGGCTCTAAAATAGAAGGTAAAAATTATCCGAGGCAAAACGATGCAAAACAATTAAATTAAACAGGAATTATTCATTATATAAAAGCTTAAATAAAAAAAAGATCCGACACCCCTTTATAGGTTATATCTTAGTCTAGTCGTTTCTACAATACGCCATTGTTGTTGTTCTTGTCATTTTTCTTTTCTTTGTTAACCAACACCCAGAGTCAGAGTGGTGACTGCTTTGTACTGGCAGCAGTCGAAGCAGCAACAGCGACAGCAAGCACGTATTACTTGTAGGAGTTTGCATGTTTTTAAACAATTTTAATTGCCTTTGCGTGTTTAGCGATGTTTCGATACGTTTGCTTCCCATTATGCGTATTTAGAACAGTAACTAAGCAAGCTCTGGGAACTATAGTTAGTGATCTTGCCTTACTCTTTCTATACCCTTGCTGTGGGTATTATAATTTGTCACGAAATGTTTAATAGACAAACTTTTTTAAGTATATTGATCACCATATCAAGCAAAAAGTGAATCCCTTATACATTCTGGAAGCCTTATATGCGTACAATTTGAATAAAAGCTAAAGGAACAATTTATGTACATGTACACTTTTTGGTACATTTTAACTACAACTGTGGTGATTGTACATGCAGCAACGAAAGCCTAGCAGTGCTGACACTGACACTGTTTAGCGCTCGCTCCCAGTGATCTTTTTCTCTCGAACGCATTTAATGAAAGAAAATTTCCCTCTCTCCTCTCTCATGGGTGTCATTAGTGGAAAATTCTTTCAACCACTTTTTGTTGTTTTATCAATTTAATGTATGTATGCTTAAGCAAACAATGCATTTGTCTGTAAAAAAAATATCATCACTAATATTATAAGAAATTTCAGTGCTTGTTTTTCTTTTATATTAATCAAGTGCTCAGTAAATATATTAAAACATAAACAACAAAAAATGAACAGACAATTTGAATTCGTTTTTCCATAAAATTTTAATATGCGGTCACACGGGAACCATGTGTTCACAAAATATTCAGATTCTTACAATATTATACAATAATTCTGAATATATTGCCATCAGTTAATTTTCGATCAGACTTTTTTAAACGGGAACACGTTTTAATCAAAATGCGCCTTTGTGCATTACGTTATTTACCACATTGTCGCTTACGTCAACTAACTGCGACATAACGACAAATTTAGTATTTTGATGGACAAGTTATCGACCACCCGCCACCATGAAACAGCTGTTCAGCAAAATAGCGTACAGCGTTAATTGTCCGGTCACAACAAATCTTCGAACAAAAAAGAATCTTAATTGATAGAAACAACAACATTTCTTTAAATATTATTATATACGTACGTTTTTGGGAGCTTAGTGTACCACCGCTGCAAAAAAAATATGCTTGCACACGCATTGTGACAATAAAAGCAATAAAAGGTCAAACAAATTTTTTGGCTAGCTAATAAAAAACATTACAGAATGTCCACTGAGGAATTTGTGTGGCGTGAGCTCGTTGTCCAAAGGCTGCGGGAACGAGACCGCAAGGAATGTCATAACTTTAAGGAAATAATTGTGCAAAGTAAGATATATATATTAGTATGCATCCACATGTATTGATGCAGCTATGGCTATGTCTAACTGCGGCCAAATATTGAGAATTTTACCTAACTCATAACGTTTGTTCTCTTGCAGACAATCGTCTTATAGATCATGTTGCGCAGCTGAAGTCCGACAATCTTAAGCTATCCGTTGAGAACGAGCAGCTGAGAAATGCGGTGTCAACAGGTGGCACTGGCCCCAACGTTGCCATAGCTACGCTGGAAAAGAAGCTGCTAGCGCAACAGGAGGAACTTACAGATCTACACAAACGAAAGGGTGAACACTCCCAGACAATTGTCGATCTTAATTTGAAGGTGGAGCAGCAAAAGAAGTTGCTGAACGAGAAGGAGCATAGGTAACTCATAAATGTTCTTTATTGCCGAAGGCCCATTAACTTTATATTGCTTTATTTGCAGTCTGTACGAACAACAAACTGCCAATCATAGTTTGCGTGCGGAAGTACAGTTGCTGCACTCCAGCCTAGAGGAACTTAAGAAACTGAACACAACATTGCTCGATGAGCACACGGCATTGCAATTGGCGTTCAGTTCACTTGAAGATAAGATGCGAAACGTTCAGGTTAGTTTATTGCTTAATTATTCCAAACACGTATGCCTAATGAGTGTCATCAAAGACAATATAAACATTTTTTATTAATATTTATATTCAATTCAATGTCATCGTTGTAGCATTGCCTTAAAAATTATATATGTATGCCATAATATATACGTATAGCATTTAGATATTAATACTTACTCAAAATTATCTTATTTGTTTCTTAAATTGTATAACATTATCATTGGTTAGTCATTGCTATTAAAGAAGCTTGGTAAGTAGACGAACTCTTTTGTAGTAAACAGCATGTTTATATGTGTATCTAATATTAAAGGAATTAAATATCACATTAAATTTGCTGTGACGCATAGACAGAGATATGTGTACCATACTTAATAATTTATGTGCATATTATTTCTTAATCTGTCTTTCTGCTTATATGTATGCAAACTGGTCTCAGATTTGTTTATGACACTTGACATATATCTTTCTTGCAGCAGTCAGTATATTTGTGTGTCAGTATGACAGTTTAATCGGATCATTATATAATATAGACGATTAACAAATGAATGATCTGCCGATTGAGTTGTGTGACCTTTGTTTAAAATAATGAAATTGTTAGCTAGCTATTTATAAAATAAATAATATATTGTATTTTATGAACTCTTTCAACTTAATATAATATTTTCTGTCGTTTTGCAGGCTGAAAATCGTTGTTTGTTGGAACGTTTAATGCGCTATAAATCAAATGATGCTGACAAACTGAATGAGGAAAACGAAAGTATAATAAGGTAAAAATGCAATAAAAATTCAACTTGTTCTCGTTATTAACATATACAAATTAACTCAAATACATCTGCATATGCGCATGTATTAATATAACTACATTTCTAAACAAATTGCTCATTATAGTGGAAGGCATTGTGGTATTGGTAAAACATTTCTGCTCTGGTTTATATGGCACATCAATAAAATTTCTTCATTGATTTGCTATCTGGAATGTAATCTATACATATGTTAAAATGTATGTAGCCGACTGTAACAAAAGGGTATACCAACTTTTTGCTCGAACAAATATTTTTTTAAATCTAGGTCAATACTTAATTAAATAGTTTTTACTTCGATTGATTGAACACAAACAGTATACAAATGAAATAAATAACGGAAACGTTTTAAAGAACAGTACGAATTAAATGAAGGCATCAACAGACCTAGTAAATCATCCAATAAGTTATATTGCATTTTATTATTATCTGTTTGTTGATCAGTATTATCAGCTGAATAGATTTACCAGTTGCTATGGAACTTCGATGTGGGGTTGATTTGGCAAAATAATAATAATGTAACTTTATACTTATTCGCATGGTGTGAGAACGAAATGTTTCTTAATTTGTTTGTGTTTTTGTTGTTCCTCAAATAACAAATAAAATCATCAACACTTATAACAATTCATTATTGACACAAACATCTAATATGAATATTTATAAAAAAAACAATCAAAAAATTTACAGCTTGCATTTTGGATACATATATATATCTATATAATTCATTTCGTTGCGTTATTGCTACCCTGTACTCATAAATAAATAATAGAACTTCATCACAAATACTGTAATTTAAAAAAACGTCTGATTTGTTTCGTATACTGCCACCAATTCAGAAAACATGCTGTCTTTTTAACATTCTTGTTATGTTTATTGGTAAAATCTTCAGACACTTGGGTACAGGATAGCACATAGTCGAGCATTCTCGAATTGATTGTCTTTTTTTTATCTTTTTGATTTGATTCTATTTGGTTCAACGTAAAATGTGTAACCGATTTCAAAAAAATATCTAGAAAAAGACTGCCGTCAATTTTCAGAAAACGTTCGGCAAAGCTGAAACGTGACTTGGAGGACGCTGTCCGAGAACCAAATTCAGCATCTAATCCAATAGTTCCTGCCGCTGGTGGTACGCCATTGCATCGTAATTCGAGTCCCGCACAATTTTGTGGGTCTGCGGTGAGTGAGGACGAATTTGATGAGGCATCGATAAACGGCGCCATGGAAGCTCTGGGTCTCAATGATGAGGAATATATAAATGCAAGATTTACGGCCGGTGAAGATATAACTCGAGCTTCGCACAACATTTGCATTGACACACTAAAAGCTGCCGGCTACCTCGGACAACCCAATCCAACAAAAATACTGATGAAATTCGAAGCGCATGAGAATGAATCGCATGCAGTACGCTGGAGTCCGGTAGAGCGCATGGTAGCTACAGGTGGTGCGGATCGAAAAGTCAAACTCTGGGATGTCGGCAAAGGTAACTGTACACAAATTTTGCAAAAGAGTGATATTATTCATTGTATTATTTTATTTTAGGTTCAACGGAACCGCGTGCTGTGCTTAGTGGAAGTAGTGCGGGGATTAACTCTGTCGATTTTGATTCAACCAACTGGATCGTATATATTAGGTACATCGAATGATTATGGCGCTAGAGTTTGGACCGTAATGGATAACCGGTTAAGGGTGAGTAGATTTTTTATTTTTATGCTTTAAAGGTATTTTATTATTATAAACTTTTATTGCATTTTAATAGATAAATAAAGTATGTTGGATTGTCAAATGAAAGTTTAGATTAGACAAAAATTATTAAGTATTTACATAGTTATAGTTTTTTTTAAACAGTTTTCGCGTTTTAATATTTTAGACATTTATAAATGCCAAAGTTAAAATCATATTCTCAGTCTTCTTTGAGGAGCAAGAAAATTAGTTACTTGCGCCAATATTGCAAAAATTATGTGTAATAAGTATTTAAATTATATATAAGAAAGATCTTAGATTTAAACGGAGTCACTTTCAAAATTGTAAATTTTCCAAATATCACTTTAGGTTAATTTTTTGTCGACTTCTCAGAGTATAGTACGCATTATTTTTCGACATTTTCTAGATATCTTCAGATATCTCCATTTTGTTTTTTGTGCAGCGTTCTTATCGACGAGACGCGCAACAAAATTTTCCAGTTAATAGACAGCCCCATAGGGGCGTTGGCCATTTTATTTACCAAAAGCGATATTGTTGCTGGCATTGTTTCCATACTTAGCTGCGGCATTCAGAAAATGATTTACATATGGCTGTTTATTGTCTCGTCGACGATATAAAAAAGACCAGATGGCAATCACAACGAACTGCGCCAAACAAAACATTGTGGCTGCAACAATGAAACCTGAAAAACAGACACGTTGTTTTGGTTGAGATTAGATTGTTCAATCTCCATTAACATATACTAACCAATGCCGTTAACACAAAATCCACTCGTGTCATCATTGACAATAAAGCCACTATCATAAGTATCATAGTTATTAATGGTATGTGTGTTTGTATGCTGTTGCACTTGCTCTTTTTTACCAAATCCGAATTTCTCGGTTATTTGTATTGATTGTACCAAGAGCATATCTTCTTGATTTGGTTGGTTTTCGACCATTCCAACTCTTGCTTCACGAATTGTTCGTTTTAATTGGTGACCAACAAGTTTGGCTACAAGTGTGAAAAATTATAGATGTTAATTTTAAGCTATATGCAAATTAAATTTTGTATTTAAGTCAGTTCAAAAATAGCAGTGAGGTTTTCATTTTTGTTATCACTTATATCTGATAAGCAATATCTAAAATATACAAGTACAAATATTGTAGGAAAGGTTGCCTGACTAGTTAATACCGTTGATTTTTAAAAGATTCGACGGTCTACTTACGTGTTCCTTGAGTTTCGCGACGCCGTCGTCCATAAGATAATTGTGATTTAAACTCCTCAATAATATCGTCTTGTTCACATTTAACTGGCTCACAGCTGGGCATACAGGGTGTTACCAAAGCACGAAACTGCACAACGTCACTCGATGGAAACTTAAAAGCATCAAAGTTTGAGAGTAGAATTTTTCCCGTCAGCTGACTTTTGAAAATGGGTCCCATAATGAGATGATCTGTAGGGCAGCCTTGAGAGTCAATCAGAGTTATCTCTGCATTATCTGCACCATCCATGGCAACCAATTCACGTACGAATATTTCATACGGACTCTGCGGATCAACGATTTCAAAGTGTAGAGACAGAGGATCGCCGACCTCGGCAGAACGCATCATATCTGAACCATCTCTTGACGTGATCCTCATCAAAACATTTGGTGAATCGACAATAACCTCCTCCGATAGTGCTGTCTCCACATCACCCATAACACCCAAATCAACATCATTTGTCACTGATTTGTTAGTAAAGTCATATTGACAGGTTACAGCCAGACCCAGATCTGAAGATGTGACTATAGTGTCATGATGCTGTATAACAACATCATTCATATAGCGCCCCGATCCACTCTGACGCACATTGCACTCCAGATTCTGATAGCCCATACGTATCTCAAAATCCAACGAACTGCTCACATCCACTGCACAAGATTTCGGAGAACCCTTCGCATACACCTTGCCATCAAAGAGTTTCGATGTGCGTATGCGAGCAACCATATCTCCAGCGCCACACTCGATGGTAACATTATAGCACGATGATAGTTCATAGGTAGCTGCCTCAGGTACTTCCAAATACGGATCCTGAACATCTGAAAGCGTTGCCCTGCTATGATGTGAGAGACGGCAAACCATGTCGCCAGTATCACCATAATCATATGAATGGCATCTTAAAGAAAGAACGTAGATAGTATTGGATATTTTTTTAAATCATCATAACGTCCTTACCTATATGGTGAATTGAGACACAAGTCACGGCATTCATCAATGCTGCCAATATCTTGATATACCGAATCAACAGTTTTGAGAATTCGGCCAGGCAAACGCTTAAACTCACACAACTTATTTGGCTCCTCAGCACAATTGTTTTCCAAATATTCAGTGCCGTTATGTGCTTGGAACAAGTTTGAGCCTGCCAAGGTAAAACGATCCATTTCAGCCAGCTCACAAGTATTCGAATCGCGATAATAGTTTGCTGATCTGCAAGGAAATACAAATTAAAGTATTGAAAAGCTAAAATGTTTTGTTTCTATAAACTAAGTTTTGAAGCTAATCACCTGCATATAAATTCGGTTTCACCCAGACACAATTCAAGACAATCTCGACGCGATGTCACTGATATTATTCGCTTTGCATGTCCTTCTAGTCGATAGTTTTGCACTCGATCAATACACCAAGCTCTTGCACAAGGACGTACACCTAAGCAGGTTTTTTGTGCATAGATAGTAAAAACGGGGAATTGTGATTTTGTCAGGGCACCTATAAATTTAAACTTTAATCAGAACTGTTACAAACTACTCTTAAACCTAAAATATACTTTCTTTACTGCAAAAAGCTGTCTTTTACCTTGCAAAACATCTGCATTGGATGAAAACAGAACGCAAAGTCCAGTTTCATAATTTACAGATTGGCACGTTTCATTATGCTGACAGGATTCCAGACAATCAGTGAGCATTAGAGTTCCCGGCAATGAATCCATTACTCTGCCAGGTGCTGAGAAAACATAACTGCAAAGTAGAAACATATAATATTTTATGCTGTCTTCTGGTCCTAAGATTGTTCAAGTTTAATTTGAGATTGAAGGTGCAATAAAAAACTAACCCCGTGATAATTTCAAAGCCCAATAAATCCGGATCACACTCGTTGATCGAATTGTGATAATTCGATTGATCTGCCATGATAGCTGGCAATAGGTGTTCAAAGACAATATCCTCACCGCTATTTGGATGTTTTTGTTCCTTTGATAATTGCAGCAATGTTGCGTCTGTGTGATTGGTATCTACTTGTAACAATAAAAATCGTTAATCGCCTTAAGTCGAGGGTATCGATTATCGCGAGTCGAGGCAAGATCTCTTTGAAACCAACGACTGTTTGTAAAAAATATTTACCGTCAACCAATTTGGTCTTTGTTGCCCCCCGCTGGCCATTGGTATTAGCCAGATACAATGATTGATCATTCTTCTGGTTGCTGTTGTCGGTACTCTTTGTTTTGTCACTTTCAGGCATTGATGGTTGTGCCAGCTGAATGACGACTGGTAGTAAGTCCGCCAAATTGTCACTGGTTGCAGCTACTGTTGCTGCGGTTCCACTATTTGTTCGGTCAATACGGGAGCGCCGTGATTCTGCTGCCTTTGGGCCCAGACAGAAGAGCAAAAGGAGTAAGTGCGTTGGCCTCATGCTGCGTAATGGTCTTATGGTGTTTTTCATTGGAAAATATGTATGCACTCGCGCTCTTCGTTATGCGTTATGCGTGGTTTCTGTCTGTGTGTGCGTTGTCTATTTTTGAGATCTTTGTTGGTTTTGTTTGCAAGTTTGCAAGTACGGCGCGCTGGTGTAAGCATAAAAACGTTAAGAAAAATAATAGCAAAGGTATTAATTTAATTATCTTTTCGTTCGTGCCACGGCCCGAGGTGTCATTTTGTCAGTGCAATTGCTTTGCTTTGGCTCCCTGCTGCTGTATCAAGGCTGGTTGGCTGCTTTGCTGCGATTCCCCCATAATTGTATGTAAGGCGTTGTTGTTATCAAACCTAATGTGCTTATTATGGTATGATTACCTCTTGTGTACACATAAATAACATTTTGCAGCCTAGACGTCTCTATCTCTTTTGCTTTTTTCATGTTACGTTACATAAAAAAGCAAAAGAGATAGAGACGTCTAGGCTGCAAAATGTTATTTATGTGTACACAAGAGGTAATCATACCATAATAAGCACATTAGGTTTGATAACAACAACGCCTTACATACAATTATGGGGGAATCGCAGCAAAGCAGCCAACCAGCCTTGATACAGCAGCAGGGAGCCAAAGCAAAGCAATTGCACTGACAAAATGACACCTCGGGCCGTGGCACGAACGAAAAGATAATTAAATTAATACCTTTGCTATTATTTTTCTTAACGTTTTTATGCTTACACCAGCGCGCCGTACTTGCAAACTTGCAAACAAAACCAACAAAGATCTCAAAAATAGACAACGCACACACAGACAGAAACCACGCATAACGCATAACGAAGAGCGCGAGTGCATACATATTTTCCAATGAAAAACACCATAAGACCATTACGCAGCATGAGGCCAACGCACTTACTCCTTTTGCTCTTCTGTCTGGGCCCAAAGGCAGCAGAATCACGGCGCTCCCGTATTGACCGAACAAATAGTGGAACCGCAGCAACAGTAGCTGCAACCAGTGACAATTTGGCGGACTTACTACCAGTCGTCATTCAGCTGGCACAACCATCAATGCCTGAAAGTGACAAAACAAAGAGTACCGACAACAGCAACCAGAAGAATGATCAATCATTGTATCTGGCTAATACCAATGGCCAGCGGGGGGCAACAAAGACCAAATTGGTTGACGGTAAATATTTTTTACAAACAGTCGTTGGTTTCAAAGAGATCTTGCCTCGACTCGCGATAATCGATACCCTCGACTTAAGGCGATTAACGATTTTTATTGTTACAAGTAGATACCAATCACACAGACGCAACATTGCTGCAATTATCAAAGGAACAAAAACATCCAAATAGCGGTGAGGATATTGTCTTTGAACACCTATTGCCAGCTATCATGGCAGATCAATCGAATTATCACAATTCGATCAACGAGTGTGATCCGGATTTATTGGGCTTTGAAATTATCACGGGGTTAGTTTTTTATTGCACCTTCAATCTCAAATTAAACTTGAACAATCTTAGGACCAGAAGACAGCATAAAATATTATATGTTTCTACTTTGCAGTTATGTTTTCTCAGCACCTGGCAGAGTAATGGATTCATTGCCGGGAACTCTAATGCTCACTGATTGTCTGGAATCCTGTCAGCATAATGAAACGTGCCAATCTGTAAATTATGAAACTGGACTTTGCGTTCTGTTTTCATCCAATGCAGATGTTTTGCAAGGTAAAAGACAGCTTTTTGCAGTAAAGAAAGTATATTTTAGGTTTAAGAGTAGTTTGTAACAGTTCTGATTAAAGTTTAAATTTATAGGTGCCCTGACAAAATCACAATTCCCCGTTTTTACTATCTATGCACAAAAAACCTGCTTAGGTGTACGTCCTTGTGCAAGAGCTTGGTGTATTGATCGAGTGCAAAACTATCGACTAGAAGGACATGCAAAGCGAATAATATCAGTGACATCGCGTCGAGATTGTCTTGAATTGTGTCTGGGTGAAACCGAATTTATATGCAGGTGATTAGCTTCAAAACTTAGTTTATAGAAACAAAACATTTTAGCTTTTCAATACTTTAATTTGTATTTCCTTGCAGATCAGCAAACTATTATCGCGATTCGAATACTTGTGAGCTGGCTGAAATGGATCGTTTTACCTTGGCAGGCTCAAACTTGTTCCAAGCACATAACGGCACTGAATATTTGGAAAACAATTGTGCTGAGGAGCCAAATAAGTTGTGTGAGTTTAAGCGTTTGCCTGGCCGAATTCTCAAAACTGTTGATTCGGTATATCAAGATATTGGCAGCATTGATGAATGCCGTGACTTGTGTCTCAATTCACCATATAGGTAAGGACGTTATGATGATTTAAAAAAATATCCAATACTATCTACGTTCTTTCTTTAAGATGCCATTCATATGATTATGGTGATACTGGCGACATGGTTTGCCGTCTCTCACATCATAGTCAGGGCAACGCTTTCAGATGTTCAGGATCCGTATTTGGAAGTACCCGAGGCAGCTACCTATGAACTATCATCGTGCTATAATGTTACCATCGAGTGTGGCGCTGGAGATATGGTTGCTCGCATACGCACATCGAAACTCTTTGATGGCAAGGTGTATGCGAAGGGTTCTCCGAAATCTTGTGCAGTGGATGTGAGCAGTTCGTTGGATTTTGAGATACGCATGGGCTATCAGAATCTGGAGTGCAATGTGCGTCAGAGTGGATCGGGGCGCTATATGAATGATGTTGTTATACAGCATCATGACACTATAGTCACATCTTCAGATCTGGGTCTGGCTGTAACCTGTCAATATGACTTTACTAACAAATCAGTGACAAATGATGTTGATTTGGGTGTTATGGGTGATGTGGAGACAGCACTATCGGAGGAGGTTATTGTCGATTCACCAAATGTTTTGATGAGGATCACGTCAAGAGATGGTTCAGATATGATGCGTTCTGCCGAGGTCGGCGATCCTCTGTCTCTACACTTTGAAATCGTTGATCCGCAGAGTCCGTATGAAATATTCGTACGTGAATTGGTTGCCATGGATGGTGCAGATAATGCAGAGATAACTCTGATTGACTCTCAAGGCTGCCCTACAGATCATCTCATTATGGGACCCATTTTCAAAAGTCAGCTGACGGGAAAAATTCTACTCTCAAACTTTGATGCTTTTAAGTTTCCATCGAGTGACGTTGTGCAGTTTCGTGCTTTGGTAACACCCTGTATGCCCAGCTGTGAGCCAGTTAAATGTGAACAAGACGATATTATTGAGGAGTTTAAATCACAATTATCTTATGGACGACGGCGTCGCGAAACTCAAGGAACACGTAAGTAGACCGTCGAATCTTTTAAAAATCAACGGTATTAACTAGTCAGGCAACCTTTCCTACAATATTTGTACTTGTATATTTTAGATATTGCTTATCAGATATAAGTGATAACAAAAATGAAAACCTCACTGCTATTTTTGAACTGACTTAAATACAAAATTTAATTTGCATATAGCTTAAAATTAACATCTATAATTTTTCACACTTGTAGCCAAACTTGTTGGTCACCAATTAAAACGAACAATTCGTGAAGCAAGAGTTGGAATGGTCGAAAACCAACCAAATCAAGAAGATATGCTCTTGGTACAATCAATACAAATAACCGAGAAATTCGGATTTGGTAAAAAAGAGCAAGTGCAACAGCATACAAACACACATACCATTAATAACTATGATACTTATGATAGTGGCTTTATTGTCAATGATGACACGAGTGGATTTTGTGTTAACGGCATTGGTTAGTATATGTTAATGGAGATTGAACAATCTAATCTCAACCAAAACAACGTGTCTGTTTTTCAGGTTTCATTGTTGCAGCCACAATGTTTTGTTTGGCGCAGTTCGTTGTGATTGCCATCTGGTCTTTTTTATATCGTCGACGAGACAATAAACAGCCATATGTAAATCATTTTCTGAATGCCGCAGCTAAGTATGGAAACAATGCCAGCAACAATATCGCTTTTGGTAAATAAAATGGCCAACGCCCCTATGGGGCTGTTTATTAACTGGAAAATTTTGTTGGCGTTGTCATAAAAACGCTGCACAAAAAACAAAATGCAATATTTAGATATTAAAATGTAGAAAAATAATGCGTACTATACTCTGAGAAGTCGACAAAAAATTAACCTAAAGTGATATTTGGAAAATTTACAATTTTGAAAGTGACTCCGTTTAAATCTAAGATCTTTCTTATATATAATTTAAATACTTATTACACATAATTTTTGCAATATTGGCGCAAGTAACTAATTTTCTTGCTCCTCAAAGAAGACTGAGAATATGATTTTAACTTTGGCATTTATAAATGTCTAAAATATTAAAACGCGAAAACTGTTTAAAAAAAACTATAACTATGTAAATACTTAATAATTTTTGTCTAATCTAAACTTTCATTTGACAATCCAACATACTTTATTTATCTATTAAAATGCAATAAAAGTTTATAATAATAAAATACCTTTAAAGCATAAAAATAAAAAATCTACTCACCCTTAACCGGTTATCCATTACGGTCCAAACTCTAGCGCCATAATCATTCGATGTACCTAATATATACGATCCAGTTGAATCAAAATCGACAGAGTTAATCCCCGCACTACTTCCACTAAGCACAGCACGCGGTTCCGTTGAACCTAAAATAAAATAATACAATGAATAATATCACTCTTTTGCAAAATTTGTGTACAGTTACCTTTGCCGACATCCCAGAGTTTGACTTTTCGATCCGCACCACCTGTAGCTACCATGCGCTCTACCGGACTCCAGCGTACTGCATGCGATTCATTCTCATGCGCTTCGAATTTCATCAGTATTTTTGTTGGATTGGGTTGTCCGAGGTAGCCGGCAGCTTTTAGTGTGTCAATGCAAATGTTGTGCGAAGCTCGAGTTATATCTTCACCGGCCGTAAATCTTGCATTTATATATTCCTCATCATTGAGACCCAGAGCTTCCATGGCGCCGTTTATCGATGCCTCATCAAATTCGTCCTCACTCACCGCAGACCCACAAAATTGTGCGGGACTCGAATTACGATGCAATGGCGTACCACCAGCGGCAGGAACTATTGGATTAGATGCTGAATTTGGTTCTCGGACAGCGTCCTCCAAGTCACGTTTCAGCTTTGCCGAACGTTTTCTGAAAATTGACGGCAGTCTTTTTCTAGATATTTTTGAAATCGGTTACACATTTTACGTTGAACCAAATAGAATCAAATCAAAAAGATAAAAAAAGACAATCAATTCGAGAATGCTCGACTATGTGCTATCCTGTACCCAAGTGTCTGAAGATTTTACCAATAAACATAACAAGAATGTTAAAAAGACAGCATGTTTTCTGAATTGGTGGCAGTATACGAAACAAATCAGACGTTTTTTTAAATTACAGTATTTGTGATGAAGTTCTATTATTTATTTATGAGTACAGGGTAGCAATAACGCAACGAAATGAATTATATAGATATATATATGTATCCAAAATGCAAGCTGTAAATTTTTTGATTGTTTTTTTTATAAATATTCATATTAGATGTTTGTGTCAATAATGAATTGTTATAAGTGTTGATGATTTTATTTGTTATTTGAGGAACAACAAAAACACAAACAAATTAAGAAACATTTCGTTCTCACACCATGCGAATAAGTATAAAGTTACATTATTATTATTTTGCCAAATCAACCCCACATCGAAGTTCCATAGCAACTGGTAAATCTATTCAGCTGATAATACTGATCAACAAACAGATAATAATAAAATGCAATATAACTTATTGGATGATTTACTAGGTCTGTTGATGCCTTCATTTAATTCGTACTGTTCTTTAAAACGTTTCCGTTATTTATTTCATTTGTATACTGTTTGTGTTCAATCAATCGAAGTAAAAACTATTTAATTAAGTATTGACCTAGATTTAAAAAAATATTTGTTCGAGCAAAAAGTTGGTATACCCTTTTGTTACAGTCGGCTACATACATTTTAACATATGTATAGATTACATTCCAGATAGCAAATCAATGAAGAAATTTTATTGATGTGCCATATAAACCAGAGCAGAAATGTTTTACCAATACCACAATGCCTTCCACTATAATGAGCAATTTGTTTAGAAATGTAGTTATATTAATACATGCGCATATGCAGATGTATTTGAGTTAATTTGTATATGTTAATAACGAGAACAAGTTGAATTTTTATTGCATTTTTACCTTATTATACTTTCGTTTTCCTCATTCAGTTTGTCAGCATCATTTGATTTATAGCGCATTAAACGTTCCAACAAACAACGATTTTCAGCCTGCAAAACGACAGAAAATATTATATTAAGTTGAAAGAGTTCATAAAATACAATATATTATTTATTTTATAAATAGCTAGCTAACAATTTCATTATTTTAAACAAAGGTCACACAACTCAATCGGCAGATCATTCATTTGTTAATCGTCTATATTATATAATGATCCGATTAAACTGTCATACTGACACACAAATATACTGACTGCTGCAAGAAAGATATATGTCAAGTGTCATAAACAAATCTGAGACCAGTTTGCATACATATAAGCAGAAAGACAGATTAAGAAATAATATGCACATAAATTATTAAGTATGGTACACATATCTCTGTCTATGCGTCACAGCAAATTTAATGTGATATTTAATTCCTTTAATATTAGATACACATATAAACATGCTGTTTACTACAAAAGAGTTCGTCTACTTACCAAGCTTCTTTAATAGCAATGACTAACCAATGATAATGTTATACAATTTAAGAAACAAATAAGATAATTTTGAGTAAGTATTAATATCTAAATGCTATACGTATATATTATGGCATACATATATAATTTTTAAGGCAATGCTACAACGATGACATTGAATTGAATATAAATATTAATAAAAAATGTTTATATTGTCTTTGATGACACTCATTAGGCATACGTGTTTGGAATAATTAAGCAATAAACTAACCTGAACGTTTCGCATCTTATCTTCAAGTGAACTGAACGCCAATTGCAATGCCGTGTGCTCATCGAGCAATGTTGTGTTCAGTTTCTTAAGTTCCTCTAGGCTGGAGTGCAGCAACTGTACTTCCGCACGCAAACTATGATTGGCAGTTTGTTGTTCGTACAGACTGCAAATAAAGCAATATAAAGTTAATGGGCCTTCGGCAATAAAGAACATTTATGAGTTACCTATGCTCCTTCTCGTTCAGCAACTTCTTTTGCTGCTCCACCTTCAAATTAAGATCGACAATTGTCTGGGAGTGTTCACCCTTTCGTTTGTGTAGATCTGTAAGTTCCTCCTGTTGCGCTAGCAGCTTCTTTTCCAGCGTAGCTATGGCAACGTTGGGGCCAGTGCCACCTGTTGACACCGCATTTCTCAGCTGCTCGTTCTCAACGGATAGCTTAAGATTGTCGGACTTCAGCTGCGCAACATGATCTATAAGACGATTGTCTGCAAGAGAACAAACGTTATGAGTTAGGTAAAATTCTCAATATTTGGCCGCAGTTAGACATAGCCATAGCTGCATCAATACATGTGGATGCATACTAATATATATATCTTACTTTGCACAATTATTTCCTTAAAGTTATGACATTCCTTGCGGTCTCGTTCCCGCAGCCTTTGGACAACGAGCTCACGCCACACAAATTCCTCAGTGGACATTCTGTAATGTTTTTTATTAGCTAGCCAAAAAATTTGTTTGACCTTTTATTGCTTTTATTGTCACAATGCGTGTGCAAGCATATTTTTTTTGCAGCGGTGGTACACTAAGCTCCCAAAAACGTACGTATATAATAATATTTAAAGAAATGTTGTTGTTTCTATCAATTAAGATTCTTTTTTGTTCGAAGATTTGTTGTGACCGGACAATTAACGCTGTACGCTATTTTGCTGAACAGCTGTTTCATGGTGGCGGGTGGTCGATAACTTGTCCATCAAAATACTAAATTTGTCGTTATGTCGCAGTTAGTTGACGTAAGCGACAATGTGGTAAATAACGTAATGCACAAAGGCGCATTTTGATTAAAACGTGTTCCCGTTTAAAAAAGTCTGATCGAAAATTAACTGATGGCAATATATTCAGAATTATTGTATAATATTGTAAGAATCTGAATATTTTGTGAACACATGGTTCCCGTGTGACCGCATATTAAAATTTTATGGAAAAACGAATTCAAATTGTCTGTTCATTTTTTGTTGTTTATGTTTTAATATATTTACTGAGCACTTGATTAATATAAAAGAAAAACAAGCACTGAAATTTCTTATAATATTAGTGATGATATTTTTTTTACAGACAAATGCATTGTTTGCTTAAGCATACATACATTAAATTGATAAAACAACAAAAAGTGGTTGAAAGAATTTTCCACTAATGACACCCATGAGAGAGGAGAGAGGGAAATTTTCTTTCATTAAATGCGTTCGAGAGAAAAAGATCACTGGGAGCGAGCGCTAAACAGTGTCAGTGTCAGCACTGCTAGGCTTTCGTTGCTGCATGTACAATCACCACAGTTGTAGTTAAAATGTACCAAAAAGTGTACATGTACATAAATTGTTCCTTTAGCTTTTATTCAAATTGTACGCATATAAGGCTTCCAGAATGTATAAGGGATTCACTTTTTGCTTGATATGGTGATCAATATACTTAAAAAAGTTTGTCTATTAAACATTTCGTGACAAATTATAATACCCACAGCAAGGGTATAGAAAGAGTAAGGCAAGATCACTAACTATAGTTCCCAGAGCTTGCTTAGTTACTGTTCTAAATACGCATAATGGGAAGCAAACGTATCGAAACATCGCTAAACACGCAAAGGCAATTAAAATTGTTTAAAAACATGCAAACTCCTACAAGTAATACGTGCTTGCTGTCGCTGTTGCTGCTTCGACTGCTGCCAGTACAAAGCAGTCACCACTCTGACTCTGGGTGTTGGTTAACAAAGAAAAGAAAAATGACAAGAACAACAACAATGGCGTATTGTAGAAACGACTAGACTAAGATATAACCTATAAAGGGGTGTCGGATCTTTTTTTTATTTAAGCTTTTATATAATGAATAATTCCTGTTTAATTTAATTGTTTTGCATCGTTTTGCCTCGGATAATTTTTACCTTCTATTTTAGAGCCTTGTACAGGGTACTTTTCAGTCTATCACACTTGACTTGACCGTTCTTTCGATTTATCTTCAAGTATAATTAATACAAAAATAGGATATTTTTTTTTAAGTTCAATAAGATTTAATAGATAATTAATTATAAGTACAAACATTATGGATATACATCCATGTTAACGCAACTTTTGTTTTCTTCGGCTTGGCCTCAAGCTCCTTTTCAGTATTAATCGATACTCGTTTAACCGGAATAGTAATAGATTAAATATTGTTAGGTAAACACCTAGCCCAAGCATAACCGGATAATATCAGTACATTTATTATCCTTGCGAGGCGTCTAATAAAGACTTTGTGTCATAGTGATAGGGTAACAAAAACTAATGTTGTAATAATTTGTGTAATTTATGCAGATTGGGACACTTAGCAACGACACCTGCGCATCCGACACCGTCCTACCGGTTATTGCCTTTACTTCGTTAGCCGGTACGAAAAATACCACAGCATCCCATTTTTCGATTAAGCCAGTTACTACAGTTCAAAGAGTTCCTCCGTTGGGATAAATTACAATTACTTCCACTGTCGATGGGTAATCATTGCCATCATTATTTCTAGTTCTTGCTAAAAATAATAGCTGAATTCCGCACTTATTCCATTAGGCAGTGTCTCTGTATACAGTAACGGTAATTAACGAAGTTACTTCTTTCCGCAAAGAGAATGTAAGCAACTGCATACACACATACATACTATGTTTAAATTTTTGCAAAGTCGTACAGAATTAGAAACATAAATATAAACTACACAAAGATATCAATAACATTTGATCTATTTTCTTTGAATATTTCACACATAACATTAGCAAAACCTGACTTAATGGGCAAAAATAATTTGGTACAAATGTACAAACAACCGTACATACAGGTGTTTAATGACAATAAATGTGGCTGCGATTTATGTAAATGGTGCAACGTATGTCAACGTATTGCCATACATATACATTCATACATACATACATACACACATACGTATATACGTTGCAATGCAGCAGCGGGCAAGTAGGCAAAACGAAATACTTGGCCATTTTAGGAAAATGTGGTTCGTGTTTTTCGGCACCAAGACCATTAAAAATACCTGCAAAATGCAGGCAGACGGACAGACTATGAGGCTGCTGCTGCTGCTGCCAACGCGTAAAATGTAAGCAACCTGCCTTTCAGAAACTTCATTCATTTAATGCTGCTGCACAACAAACGAGCGAAGGAGCCCCAGAGAGTCCAAACTGAAATGTGGTCGACGTTGTACATATAGCAGTCACAAAGCTAATAGAAGAGCGAAACAATACAAAAAAACAAAACGTAGAACTGCAACAACAACAACACCAACAACCAGAAAACCAATAAAACAATTGAGAAGCTGTAAAAACCACAACAAAGAAGAAGAGTTTATAAACTGGTTTTTTTTCAACACAACATAACAGAAACAAGTTGAAGTTTATTAAATGTTAACTTAACAGTTGACTGTTAACCGTTTGCAATTGGCTTTCATTGGCGCTGCCGCGCAAATGCTGCACCTGCAGATCGCGAAATAATAAACACAAAAATGTGGTACACTTGTGGACAGATAAATGGGGATGGGTGTGATATAAATACATAAGTATTAGGTTAGGAAAGTTAAAGGCTAAAATTGATTAGTTTAGTTTAAATCACTTTACTACAATTTGCCATTAATTATTATACGTAAAATTATTTATAAAATTCTTATTAACATACACACACGCATGCGCACATAATTATGTATGTATATAGTTTACTTATTTGTATATAATCCTTTTACTTGTATCACCAGCTAAAAGCAAGTAACAAAAAACAAACCAGTTTACGCCATAGACCAAACCAGATTTCTTAACCGTTTCGTTCGGAGCATGCTTCGTCGTAACGTTCGTAGCCATACTTCGAGTCGAGCGCCCACTTGTTGCTGTTACCGTGGTGCTGTGCTCTGTTCCATGGTCGGCAAAGTCAGTTTCAAGCCAGCTACCTGTGATTTCAGGTGTTGTAATTGTTGTGCGCGCTTGGCTCCCAGCAAAACAAACACGAAATTCGCGTTTTGGTCTCTTAACAACCCAACAACCCAACAACCAAACAACCAACCAACCAGGCTTTACTATGTGTGGTATACAAAACGAAGTGTAAAAACTAAAGTAAATAAGCGGATAGCAAATCTATCGTATCGTATCTGCTGCTACAGTTCTGTGGCTTATACAGCTACATACATACCACAACCAACATCAACTTCATTATACAGAAGTTTGTGCAAATGATGTTCGTTTAACGATGTGTTCATTAGTGTAAAATAAATAATCATTGCAGAAGTTGGAAAAAAAAGAAGGTAAAACCGCAACCGAAAAATCATATCTACAAATAACTGTTAAGCTCCTGCTCATGTTAAACAAAAATGTCTGTGCGTTTGTGTGTGTGTGTATGAGTGAAAAAAAATATTGCAAGTTGGATGAAAGCTGAGAATCGTGTTTTTTCGCGAACTCTCAAGAGATAACACTTTCTATCACTTATGTTCGTTAAATTACGGATCTTCTTGTGCGGGAAATGCAGACAGGCATAAGTCAAAAGTGAAATCTTGCAAACTATGTAAATTGTTAGTGTTGAGCATAAAAAGTTAACACCTTCGGGGCAGCAAAGAAAATAAATTAAATACAAACTATATATATATATGTGTTAAAAGACGAAATACAAAACAAACAACTATTAAATGTTAATAAGATGGTAACGAACTCGAACTTAAGAGTTATGGTATACATTATTTATGCTCTATATTCTGCACCACAAAGCATTCAAAGATAAATTACAATCGCTGGCGAATAACTCTTAAAAAACCTGAACCATTCAATTCGCCATCAATTACAATTGCAGGACGTTTAGCAGTCACTTTTTTTTGTTGGTGTTGTCGTGCAGCTCGGTAAAAACGTAGCCAAGTTGACCCCAATATTGGTATAGAGGAAAAGCATTATTATGTTGGGGTTGGCAAATGAGGTCACGTGTGCAAATAGTTAACTGCTGTCACAGGTACACTTCGTATTGTAGTATAATACTCAAAGACTTCGCATTGACGATCAAAATCAACTTGCCACACTACTTTTACTGCACGCAGTCGCAGTCGCAGCAGCCTTAGCCTCAGTCTCAGTCTCAGTCGCAGCCTCAGTCGCAGCCGCAGCAGCTGTCGACAGTCTATTGAATAGTATTGTTGTTGTTTTGTACCTTTGGCGGAGCAGGTTTCAAAGATTTTTTTCTTATATTTTTTTTTGGTTAACTAGTGTGGGTGTCTCTCTCTCTCTCTATGTGTGTGTGTGTTTGTTTTTGCTCGGCCATCGTTTTGTTGGCAAAAGTGAAACTTAAATCTATTCGAATCGTGCGAGAATCATTTATTGGTATGCAAATGTTTACATTTTCAACAAACCAAGTACCAAATTGTTTCTGTACGTGTACGTGTAGACAATTTTGTGTAACATTGTATTTGAATCTGATTTTTTTGGTCTTTGGTCAAGACAAGCTGAGTGAAAGTTGTCCTTTATTGTTTGATGTTAAGGAACTGATTCGTGTCGTCTTTAAGAAAGCTAACTATATATTAATATTTATTATACAGAAGATTCTTATGCATCATGTTTTACATCTGACTAACACTTAATAAAGGTTAACTTAACCATATCATGTATTTGTTTGTATTTATTTTCGACAATCTTTACTTTAACAACTTCAACAAACTTTTAGCTTTAATAAACATTTTCTTTTCATTTGAGTTTGAATATAAGAAATTAGAATTGAATTTGTTCACCTCGTGCCAATAATAATAATTTTATTATTATTTTTCTGAGTGTACCGGGAAAGCAGTAATTGCAATTGTTCTTGTCCATATATCCGCTTACGCCCAACATTTTTTTCTTATGATATTCTTGGAGAGCTTGCATTTTGTGATTGGTAATGCTGACTTGCGACAGTTTTGGTAAATTTTATGTTGAAACTTAGAATATGACACCACGCGAAACTGAAGCTTAGTCGAACGAATATACATATGGAACGAGTTATATACATATATGGTATGTATTGTTTTTTTTATAGCGGTTATTCAAATTGTGTCTCCAAAATGCTTCGGGCCTTGAGTCAAATCATTTTTTAACCTTTGACATATTTAAAGTCTTACCGGTTTGAGATCGTAACTCGTTGCTCATCAAAATATTTGTAAAACGTGTCGGCAAAGAAATATAAACTTTGAAAAGCATTTAAAAAAAAATTGCATATTAAGCTAAAGTTAAGTCAACCGACAAACGGAAAAAAACCTTTGGGCATTTTTGTTTATGCTAATAACTTTTAAATAAAAGACCGAATTATTGTTTATGCACGTATTTTCTTCAACGTTTCATGGAAAAATTTTGCAATTTAACATAAGCTTTGTACTTACACGTGTTCGGGTTGTTTAAAGGTCAAGTACCTCTAGTTTACTGTTAAGATTTTATTTATCATATACTGTAAACATAACTTAAGAAAACTTTAATGCCTTTCTTGTAATAATAGTTTAGGAACGAACCTGCATAACAATTAAATATATATATATATACCATTAATGTACCATAGTCCATAGAAAGAAAAACATGATATTCTTAGTTTACTCTGCCCTCAAAATTTTTTTCTTCACGTCGAACATTTCATTAGCCCATCTTAATACTAACTTACTCCATCATATAAGGAAGATTCAGCTCTAATTTCAACTTCCTAGCTATATTATATATATATATATATATATATATATATACCATTAATGTACCATAGTCCATAGAAAGAAAAACATGATCTTCTTAGTTTACTCTGCCCTCAGAATTTATCCACCGTTTCGAACATTTCATTAGCCCATCTTGATACTAACTTACTCCATCATATAAGGAAGCTTCAGCTAAAAGTTCAACTTCCTAGCTATATTATATATATATATAACATTAATGTTCCATAGTCCATAGTAAGAAAAACATGATCTTCTTAGTTTACTCTGCACTCAGAATTTTTCCACCGTTTCGAACATTTCATAAGCCCATCTTGATACTAACTTACTCCATCTTATAAGGAAGCTTCAGCTCAAATTTCAACTTCCTAGCTCTAACCGTTGGCTCAACCAAGCAACAGTAACTAATCACCAATCAGTCAGTGAGGACAAACTGTTTTATTTATGTATAGAAGATGCTTGCAACTTAAATTACGAAATAATGCATTAATTATGTTGCTCCCTATAGGCAACATCATGCACCCAACTATCCACACATACATATATGTGCGTGTGTATAGACTGAAATACCGGTATGTGTGAAGTTCACCATACCGTACTTATGCGAAAGATTACATTCTTTATGTGGTCAGCTTAGTCATGTCTAGTGGTGTACTCTCTATCTGTCTATGTGTGTGTGTGTGTATGTGTGTGTGAGCTTGTCGTGCAGTGTTCACAAATAACAGCAGGAAACATACAACATAGAAGAAGAGCATCTTATCTTAGATTCCCAAAGGTCTATATATGGTCAATTCTAAAGTGGGCAAGAACAAAAAATAAAAAAACAAATACGCGTAGACAGCTCCAAGATGGGTAAGTTAAATATTTATTGCATATTGATGTCATGCCATTTAAGGTTCTGCCAGCCACCTTTGTGCATAAATAAATACTACATACTTACAATTGATATGCTGAAGCAACTTCAAACAAAGCAAAAAAAGCAAACAATAGCTCAATTTTATACCCAATTTTATGCCCAAAATAGTAGTACCCTATTCTATGACTGACACTTGAGCAAATTTGATTTATTTCCATGTATTAACATATCTGTAAGGGTATCGCCCAGTCGATCATGTACTCGTTGCTGTGTGTTAAAGCGTTAAAGAACAAAACATTAACTTAATTAAATCATTTATTTCTTATGAATGCACTTAACTTGATTATAATGTTTCCCCTTTGCAGTAATAATGAATTTCCACAGTGTGATGACACCGTTAGGATCTTGCTTTTTGGCATTACTTCTATTGCTGTGTCTTTGTTGTCAAGATGCGGTCGGTGTTTTGGGTAAATCACAAATGTGCGAAGTGGAAACTGGACAAACAAATATAATACTCGACATCGAAGAGAGTCGAGGGAATTGTAAGTATGATCGCAAACGCATCTAAGTAATTACACAAATACTAAAAATAATCAATTCAATTAAATCGTAAAATCTTATTTCCCTATGGAATTTATTTCTTGACCCACAAGCCACAAGTCAGCAAATGACTACAATATCCTTTAATGGCCATACAACATAAACTTCCACAGCGAGTAAAAACATAACAATAACAGGAAAGTGGAAATCAGAGCCGCAATATCGTCTCTCTTTCCTCTGCTCAGTTTGTGTTCACATTTTGCAATAATTGCAACGAACTTTCTAGATACTTGATTGGCTCCACATACTATTCCACACGGACTATATCATACACAAATACCCTAAGTCAAGTTTATGCCAAAGAGAAAGGCTGATGTCGATACATATACATCTATACTACATACATACGGGACTTCCTTGGAATTTTTTTTTATTTTCTTCTCTCTGACATCTACCTGCCTTAACTTTTAAATTACGAACCGAGACCATTTTTACTGATACTAATAAAATTCAAATTAATTGTTTTTATTGTGAAACAAAACAAATGATATCTGATGTCTTTCTACACAGTCATTGGGCAATCCACAACGCCGGCACAGCTGCCAATTTATGGGGATCCCTATACGGAAATAGCGCTCGATCTAGTCTTCCCAAAGGGACATCCAACATTCCAATTGGATGGCAAGAATCTTAAGCTGCTGCAGCCACTCGATCGCGACGAGGAGAACTTGAGTCATATTGTGTTTCAGGTGAGGAACTTCCTAAAAAAAACTTTAGAAAACCCTTCTTCCTCTAATAATATTATTTAATTAGGTAAATTTACTATAAACCAACAATTATATTACATTGCTATCTCTAAAGAAGGAAGCATCTTTTAATAAGTTCTTTCTTCTGTGTGTTAATTAAATGCAATGATTGTTTGCTTTTCTTCAGGTCTCTTGCACGATCCGTGAGACAAATAAGAAGCGAAACATTCCGCTTATTGTACGAGTGTCCGACGTTAATGACAATGCGCCACAATTTATGAACACACCATATGAGGTCACTGTACCAGAGGTAAGTACAAATTAAGCACTTAAGTAGCTACGACTATAATCTTCGTTATAATAAAAATACACTTTACAGTCTATCCGTTAGATTTTCTGAAAACATAGTCGAAACACACAAAATTATATTGTGTGTGATTATTTGTTTTTATTTCGACTTATTTGTATGTGCAAATACTTAATTCCGGCATTATAGTTTGTCGTTTTATTTCGTTTTGTTTTGTTTTGTTTTGAGCTTATTTAAATCCCAAAGTTGCTGACAAACTGGTTTTTTCATATGCCAAGATACAACAAACCTTTTTGGGCATCTGCCAACTGAATCTTCATCAGCGGTCTTAAAGAGAGAGAATATTCTTATTCTTATACAGACACACACATATATATATAAATATATACTACTCGGTGTTATTTTATTGTTGTGCGTGTTCCCGAGATCTTGAAGCTACCAAACAATGGCTGAAATAAATATATTTGCATTTTAATATGACAAACACAAACTTGACATATTTGCGCTCGCTTTGACAAAAGCTTCCAATTTGAAAACAGGTTAAAATGCAGTGACGCATATTTAGCATATTTATCAGATTTGTCTGTCGATCATGCCTGCCATATGAATTGCATGCAATTTCTCTTTTCTCTTTGCAAAATGGATGTCAATCGAAAAATGTTCGGTACGATTTTCAAGAGAATAGCTTTAAAGATATCCGATCAATAACTGAGTGTGCAATTTATAGTGTATAAGCTTTATTCCTGCCATTTCTTTCACAGAAAAGGCAGCAAACAAACAAACAACTCGCCATTTTTCTTTTATTGTTTATGGACTAGACAAAGGATTTCGTGCATACGATACAAATCTTCACAAATACAAACAAAAATACATAAATATGCATGTGTAAAGTTCATACAACTATAAAATCATTTTTAAAGCAATTCCAAATGCACTGACTGCATAGCGCATCTTTATGTTATTTTTCGGCTTAACTCAGACATTTCTGAGACTTTAAGTATTGTATATGTATATGTATATGTGCCTTCAACCTGATTGCACAACGCGCAAAGTTCAAGCAGCGCTAACCGAAAATGAAATACAAATATCGTTATTCTCTGTCGTTAAGTCTTTAACTAACTGCAGACTAACCAATGGTTAGCTGTAACCTGCACTAAGAAAAAAAAAATGTTGTCATAGGTCTATGTTAAATGTACTTAAATGGCAATTTGTTCCTTTAAGAACTTCCTGACCCATATCTACCACACTTATTTTTAATTCAAATTAGTTTCTCTCATACGAATTAGTTAAGCAAATGCACATGCATATATGGTGTGCAGTGCATAATAAGCCGAAAGATAAATTCTTTGATGCGTTGCACCTTGCCGCAAATAAAAAAACCCTGCATTAAACATGGCAAATAACAATTGTTGCGCCTGTTGTTGTCTGCCGCTTTGACTTGTACCGCGCTTTGCCATTTAATGCACATAATGCACAGAGCTGAAAAGAAGAGAAACCAATCGAAAAGTTCAATACAATGACTAAGTAACTTCTCGCCCGTAGCCAACATGCGAATGTTAAACCAGTAACAAGTACTAACCCTGAGGTAAGAGGCACTTGTACAGCAAAAACAACAAAAAAATACAATCCATTCGATACTTACTTACATACATACAAGCCTAAGTATATAGTGATAGTTAAATGTAAAAGGCTGTTCGCCTTTTTTTTGTTGCCCGTTATATAACTGCACTTTTGGTGCATCTCAATGTTGTTGGGCACGTTTTGTCACCCAGCTTGTTTTTTGTTTTTGTTTTGTTGGTTGCCCGCTTGCTTACTTCGTTCATTGGATTGCGTTGTTTGTACTGGTTACTGGCGATTTTGGTGGTGGCTGGTGCCTGGTAGCTCCAGGCTTCAGGCTGCTGGCTGCCCCAAACAGTTTAACAACAACAAAAGCAAATGCAGTAGTTTTGCACAGTTTGCTACCTAATTTTCATGAACATGCCATTTTGGGTTTCCGGTGCAACGTATTTAGCATATTTCAACGGCATTTAAAAAAAAAAAAAAACAGTAACAATCATTATCGTATCTTTTATTGTTAATGCGTCCATAGGGTAAGCGCTTTAATAAGGAATTTATGTAATACAAATTAATGAAATATGTTTTGCAGCTTACAAAAAAAAGAAATTCATAATTAATTTATTTTTACAGAGCACACCATTGGGCACAACAGTTTTTCGCAATATACAGGCAGTGGATAAAGATGCTGGCGTTAATGGTCTCGTTGAGTACTTTATAGTTAAGGGCAATATGAATACGACTGAGGATGATAAGTTAACTAGCGCTGATGGTTATGGATCTTTTGCCATATCATTTCCACACCAAGGACAAGTAAGTACCATTTTACGTTCATATATTTTAGCTTAGTATTATTAATTTACTTTCCCACACTTTCAGGTAACAGTTGCTAAAACATTGGATTATGAAAAGATACAACGCTTTTATTTGACAATTGTTGCATCGGTAAGTTACTTTTGACTATGACTACAGAAACCATTGTTTAAGTTGTTATTTGTAACTTTTCACACATTTTTTAGTGCGTCATTTAGAATGTTAATTGTGGCTTCTAGTTTAGTTTTAAGAGCTTTAAGCTGTATAATTATTGTTAGTCATTTTTTAATGAGGCGTTTAAAATTAAATTTATCACAATTAACTAGAATTCGAAAAGTCAAACTTTCGTTTGCATTTTTAGTTTCTTAAGAATACATATTTAATAGTTTTTTTTTTTTTTTGTTATTTTGTTATTTAATGGCATAATTTTTTTTAAATACTTTTTACAATTTGTTTTTTTTTTTGGTTTCAGGATCGTGCGCGTAATGTTGCCGATCGTCTATCTTCAACAGCCACATTGACTGTTAATATAGCCGACTCTGATGATATGGATCCATCTTTTATATATAGGGGATGTGCTCTTCTCGACGGTGCTTGCATTAATCCCGAGTATACAGCGTCTGTGCCAGCAGGATCGGTGCAAGGAGTGCTCAATGTTTTACCGGAACGAATACAGGCCGTGGATCTGGATACGATAAGTTCACGAATCCGATATAGTTTTGCGAGCGGAATGCCTGGAAACTATGCGGACTACTTTGAGATTGATGAGGAGACGGGAGTTCTGAAGCAGATCAAAGCAGTGGATACATCGACAGCTAAGCGATATGATATCATAGTGAAAGCTGAAGAGATCTCTCCAGCTCCTAGACGCTTCACGACAGCCAAGCTGACGATAGCCGTAAAGCCAGTAGATGCTAATCCTCCCGTAATATCATCTTCCGATATCGAGGGATATGTTGATGAGAATTCGGCAATCGGAACAAGAGTTTTGGATGCGAATGGCAAGCCAATCACATTTAGGACAACCGATGAAGATTTGGGTGAAGACGATCCCAAGCCCGATTACATTTACGAATTGACAACGCCGTCATTCAACGTGACCAGCGATGGCATACTGATTGTTTATGAAGAGGGCCTGGATCGTGATCCTCCAGCGCCGGGACGTTATAAGTTCCAGGTTGTTGCCCGAGAACCGAGAACAAATGCAGCGAGTGCTCCTTTGAGTCTAACCGTACATTTGCGGGATGTTAATGACAATGCGCCGAAACTGGCGATGGTTGCTCCCATTTCCATTTCAGCTGGGGATCAGCATGAACAGCGACTGGTCACTCAAATGATGGCCACTGATATCGATGAGGGACCCAATGCCGTTGTCACCTACTCAATCTACCATGTCTCCAATAATGGCATGCAAAAGTTCAAGATCAACGAACAGACGGGAGAAATCGAGACTCGAGGACGTTTACTAGCTGGAGAGCAATATAGCATAACGGTGCAGGCTACCGATATTGGAGGACTGTCATCTCAAGCCATAGTTGAGGTGACTGTCACACCTGGACCGAATACGAAACCGCCTCGGTTTACTAATAACCTGTATGAGGTGCAGGTTAGTGAGGGTGCCGAGATCAATTCCACAGTCACTGTAGTACATGCTGATGATCCGGAAAATGATCCCGTTATCTACTCCATTATGTCTGGTAATGATTTAAGGCAGTTTTCTGTGGGTCAACAGAGTGGAGTTATTATGGTCATACGGAAACTAGATCGGGAAAGTCTTACACGCTATCAACTGATCGTGAAAGCCGAAGATAATGGCTTGCTTTCGAGTAGTGCCACGGTTAACATCAAGGTCACGGATATCAATGACAAGAATCCCGAGTTTGATGAACTCACACAGCCCTATGTTTTCAATGTTGAAGAGGGCAAGGATGATGCCTTTGTTGGCATTGTGCATGCTACGGATGCGGATGAGGGTATAAATGCTGAGATAACCTACTCAATACCTACGGATATACCATTTGCCATTCATGCAAAATCGGGTGAGATACGCACGTCCGAGAAGTTGGACTATGAGAAGCTGAATGAATATAAGTTTGTGGTGACGGCCAAAGATGGTGCACCCGATGCCCGACTCGGTACGGCAAGTGTTACGGTTATTGTGCACGATCTACCGGATGAGGTGCCTAAGTTCAATGATGCCCGCATTAATGTAAGGGTGCCGGAGAACCACCCAGACTTCCTAGTAACCACTGTACATGCCCACGATCCCGACACAATGCCGGAAGTCACATATGTGTTAAGAAAGGGTGATGAAGAGCTGTTCAAAGTCTCTCCAAAAACTGGAGAAGTACGCACAACAAAAGGTTTGGATTACGAGAAGGATAGACAGCATGAGTTGGTCGTGGGAACCATTGAGAATGACGGCGAAGCACTTGGTGACACTGTGCGTATTGTCATAGAGGTCGAGGATCGCAATGATGTGCGGCCTGTATTCATCACAGTACCAGGACCTGTAACTGTAAATGATGATCAACCCATTGGGTCGGTGATAGCAAATATGCCAGCAATTGATGCGGATGGAACATCACCTAACAACGTGACACGATACGAGATGGTAGGTCGCGGGAAGGCTTTAAAATACTTCCAAGTTGATCCTGACACGGGTGCTGTGCGGATACGAGATGAGTTGCGTAAGCAAGAGGATACGGAGTACCAAGTAGATATACGAGCCTATGATATGGGCGAACCACAGCTCAGTTCAGTTGCGATGCTTCCAGTGTTTGTACGTCATATGCTTCTCGATCCCAATGAGGAGAATTCAATGGAAAGCAAGATGAACATGGACAATGGACTGATTGTTAGTTCCGAGACCGTCGGATTAGCTTTCAGCGATGATAGCTATGTCATAAGTGTACCGGAATCAACAGCTGTAAATAGCACTTTAAAGCTCATCCAAATCATCAACTCCAAGAAACCATCCAAAGGGGCTCCCAACTTTAAGTGTGAGTTTGTACAAGGAAACGAACAGGGAATATTTGATCTAAGTCTCGAGGATTATGGATGCTTGTTAGTTCTTACTAAGCCATTGGACTTTGAGAGCAAAACATCATACACATTGGAGCTTAGATTAGCTTCACAGCGTTACTTTGTGAGTCCACGCAAGGATCATACTACAGTCAATATCATGGTGCAGGATGAGAATGATAATCCGCCCGAATTTGTTTTCAATCGATTTCATGGTCAGAATGATACATACTATGCTGTTATAACACCCGAAATGGAAATTGATACAACCATATTGCAAGTACGCGCTACAGATCGTGATTCGGGTAAATTTGGTTCCCTGAGATACAAGCTGTATGACGAAGAGGAACCCAGCATCAAGGATGATCATTTGGTAAGTTAAAGAGGATAAAAAAAGTGTTTTTCGCCAGTTTTCTAACTCTATTACTTTTGCAGCCATCGTCATACTTTGTGCTCACTGAGGATACGGGTATCCTGCGCACAGCGAAGCTCTTCAATGATGCCAAATTCCCAATGATATTCTACGTGGAGGCCAGTGATAATGATGCCATAGAACAGGGTTCTCATCATACGAGAGCACGTATTGTCATAAATAGATTAACAGATGAAAGTCGTATGGCATTGGTTTTCTCCAATGCTTCACCCAATAAGATACGGAACCATTATTTGGCACTGGAAGAGCTGCTTGAGGAAAGAACCAATGGATTAGTCAGTGGCATTGAAAGAATCAGCAATCTTAAATACTTAACGGTCAATGGAACAGTAATGGAGAATCCGAATGCAACTGACGTCTGGTTTTACGTCATCGATCCAAAATCGGAGACGCTCTTGAGTCGCAACGATAGCATTGTTCAGGATACACTGCTTGAGTCATCAGTGGCATCTGCACTCAACTTGGCGGCATCCGATGTGGCTCATGCTAATGCTGATGGTGTTCATGCACCAATCCAAATCAAAGAACAGGTTCACAAGGTAACCTGATTGTAAGTAAAATTTGAAAACCTATACTAACAGAAACCTTTTATGTCAAGGTTAAAACTGCTAGCATCGATGACGAAGTATTCTCTTTCACGCTGATAGCTATATCAATCATTATACTGGTTTTGGGCACCATTGGCATTATTTACATATGTATATCATGGTCCAAGTAAGTAGCACACTGAAGATTCTGTCTAACATTTAACTGATTCTTTTTCTTACTCTTTCATAGATATAAGAATTTCAAAGAACGCATTCGTCATTATTCAGCACCAACTCCAACCCGCTATGATCCTGTGATCGTTAACTCACAAGCCTCGAATGTGGGCGATGCTGTGGCTAATCTGAAGGAGTACGAAACACAAATGCTTGCCATGGCTGTTCCCCCCGATGGTGATGAAGATTTGCAATTGGATTTCAGTGCAAAGAATCATGCCTTTTCCTTAGATAATGTCAGCTATATAACACATAAGCAAAATGGTGGCGGAGACATGCAGTCAACTCCCACGCATATGGAAGGGAATTTGAGCACAATTTCCACACTTCGTCATAACAATCTCAATAACTTAGCCAATAACATTAGCAACAACAATAACTTGACGATGAACAATCGTCAGAATACTTTTAATCGTACACTGGAAATGAATTCCCGTAACAATGCCAATCCCCTTGCCATTCAGGGCAATGTTACACCAGGAACATTAACATTGGGGCGTATTAAGCACCATAATAGTAATAATTATTTGAACGATAGCTACAAATATGACGCATCCAGTCGAAATAACTTGGCTAATGCCAATGCCCAAAACAATGGATTTAGTACAATGGGAAGGCGTGGCAATACCTTTGGTGGAATGGCATCCTTAAATACTGCTGGCGAACTTATGACCAACACTCTGGGTCGAAATAATCAGCAGAATAATCGTCTAAACGTGGACGAGCTGCCCATAACTAATCCGTTGTTCCAAAGGTATGTTTTTCTATTCAATTCAATAGAATCTTAAATTATTTACTATTTTTAATGTCTTTTTTAGGTCCAATGGCGATCAAAGTCATAATCACAACATGAGTTTCACCAACGAGAATGTGATTTTTGGCAAACGAGATTATGGGCAAATGAGCTTCTCCTATTTGAATGATTTGGATCGATCGGAGGTGGAGACTACAACGGAGCTATAAAAGGCTCAACTAATTTCAATTAAGTGCGAAATTATTTGGTGTATTTATTAATGATGTTGTAGACAGATAGTGTACATAAGATTTGTACGAGTATATAACTTTCGATTAAGGCATTTAAGTAGTTACAAATGATCGAAAATTGTTTTTAGAAAATTGAAATTAATGTGCTGTTGCCATTATATTTAGAATGTTATTCCAACAAACTGTAAATATATATATGTATAATGTTAAATATTGATGTTAAAGAAACTGATAAGATTTAATTATTTCTTTGTACATAAGCAGTAAGCTACTGCAGTCATTAGTTTCATATAAGTAGTGGCACTTTTAAACACTAAAATGGGTTCATAAGCACTTAAATAAATATAGTTAAGAGAAATGAAATATAAGTTTGCAGGCCATAAATATATCATTGATATTGAATTGAACTGAAGCAAATGCCTGACTGCACTTAATGTGTAGCTAAATACATAGAACAACAATTTATATAAAATATATTAATAATACATATAAATGTGTTTGTGTACTTTTTATTTGTACATAAAGAATTTATTTTATTCATAAATTAGTTTGTAGTGTGGAAGAACTTACATATATTTTTGATTTTTTCTTTCTATCAGACAATTCGTCCACAATTTTAACTGATCTGTTTTTACGTACCTTTGCATTGTGTAAATGATAAGTTCACAACTGTTGTTACTTTTGTAACGTCCCTTTCAGTAATATACTAGTTTTAGTATGTCTGCGCATTAAACGACTTTTTGCTTTTTTGCACCTTTCGATAGCTGGTCATACACTTTGCAAATATTTAGAACAATCGATCAGCAAACGTTGTTTTCATTTGTTAACCGGCGAAATGGCAAAATTGGATGAACGAATTGGATTTATTGGTGGCGGTAGCATGGCTTTCGCCATTGGCTCTGGTCTAATCCGTTGTGGCATTGTTAAAGCTAGCCAGGTGATGGCCTCAGGACCGCATATTGAGAATTTGTCCCGTTGGCGTGATTTGGGCGCCTCTATAACAGATGAAAACTACGACGTCATCGAGCACACAGATATCATATTTATTTGTGTGAAGCCTCTCGTGTTGGAGTCATGTGCAAAGCAGCTTCAATATAAGCATGTTCCATCAGCCAAGGACGGAAACAAATTGTTTGTTTCAGTGCTGGCTGGGACAACATTAAAGACGCTTGAGGATCAGTTTGCATTTATAAAGAGCTCTGGATTAAAAATGATTCGAACAATGCCCAATACCTCGATGCAGGTGGGAGAAGGCTGCACTGTATACACGGGAAATCCCCACGTCTCACACCAGGATTTGGAAAAGGTCCATTTAATGCTAAATTCCTTGGGTGTAGCCCAGCAAGTCCCTGAGGCAATGATTGATGCAGTTACTGGTGTCGCTGGCTGTGGACCAGCATTTGTTTATACCATCATTGAGGCTTTGGCTGATGGTGGGGTGAAGCAAGGAATTCCACGACAGATGGCAATTCAATTTGCCGCTCAGACATTGTTAGGAGCCGCCAAGACTGTGCTATTAACCGGCAAGCATCCAGCTGTGCTGCGTGATGAAGTCTGCTCACCAGGTGGAGCAACAATCGTTGGCGTGCACGAGCTGGAGAAGGGCAATCTAAGGTGAGTAGCAACCTTGTATAGACAACATGGACTTACGCAATTTACTTTTTTTTCTCAGGGCAACTCTTATCAATGCTGTGGAAAAATCTTCGCAGCGTTCAGCTGAATTGGGTAAAAAATAAAGTGGATAAACTTAAGCTCTCTATATATGTATGTTGGTATAACAACAAACAGTTCCATTTAATATATATGCTACGTTCAATGTTTAAAAGTTAATTTATTCACGATCCTTTTTGCTCACATATTCGACACACTTGGATGGATCAGTAGGGAAGTATTCCTGACATTTTGTCATTAGCCGCTTGAGTCCCTGAATATATTTACGTTGTGTCTCATCGTTCATCACATGTGCCACGTTCTTGGAAAAGATCTTCTCGCGACCCGTTCTGGCGTGAATGCCCACCATGGTCACACCAATGGGCCACGGAGCGTTGCCAATGGCCATTTCCAAGTAGGCATCACTTGCTGTGATGTAGTTGCGATTGAGCAGATGTTTGGTGATATCTCTCAAGCTATCGAGAATGTCTTCGGGGAGGGTATGATGCTTTAGCTTGCGAAACAATGGCTTTACATACTCTTTCGTCTGTGTGTAAATGACTCGAGCCATTTTCACCTTGGTTGACATTTTTTCGTGCTTGGTATAGCCAGCAATCTGGTCGTTCCACAGTTTTAATAGAAATGTGAGCAGGGTAATTATAACGTCCATGTCGTAATCCTTGTTGCGACCCATTTGTTTTGCCATTGTCTGTATGCTTTCCCAGGATATCGTTTCATCCAGCTCGGCGAAGTCTGATTTCTTATCCTCCTTGGCAGTGGGTGCGTTGGCAAACATCTCCTGTAGGTATGCGGCATCTACCTGCTCCATTGCTTCTTGGAAATCATTGCGGAAGCCACGGTTTGCCTCTGGTTGTGAAATCTCGCAGATGCGCAATCTGTCAAAAGCCTCTGGTTCTGTTTCACCAAAGAGTAGGATAGGCTCACCGCGCTCGCGTAGACGACGTATGACCTCCAGACGCGGTAGTATGTTCTGTCCATCAGACACAAAACTGTAGGAGCCTTCAGCCCGGGGCGAAACAACTGACTCCTGTTTCTTGTAGCCAACTTTTTGTAGCACTTCCTCGGTGTCTTTGGCACTGAGCTCAGCACGGCGAAAATACTTCTTTTTATCATCAACCAATTGCTTATCCTCAAGTAACTTGCGTTTGCGCGCTATTTCTGCTTTTAATATATCCATTTGGTGTAAATATTATTATTTTTGTTTACAACAAATGCAACACAAACGTACTATCAAAACAGTATGACCAAAATACTGAAACACACTTTAATACCATATTTTAAGTATCAAAATTTTAGATCAAATTTGTGTGACCGTTTCTCAATAAAATTAGTAAGTTCGTTTTGCAGCCCTGGTTAACATATGGTCACAAAATTATGCCCTGCTAAGAAAATCGGATTCGCCTACACAGCTTTTGTAAACATACAATAAAAGAAAAAAACAAACACAAAATGCCAAAGAAAATGGGAATAAACTCGAAAGCAGCAGAGGCCCGTGAACGCATAAATGCTAATAAAAAGGCCACCCAAGAGCGCAATGCAAAACAGGCCGAAGACCGTTTGTGGCAAGACGATGACAAGACTCTGGCCAAAAAGCAACAGCGACGCGAAGAAGAAGAGAAGAAAAGGGTTGACGCTGCGCGTCGCAAGGCAGAATCGAAAGCTTTGTTGGACCAAGAAGTTAGCTCGATAACTACCCAGCGCAAGCAGCCATTGGCTAAAGTCAATCGCCAGCAAATAGTGGAGGAACTTAACAAAAAGCAACGCCTTCTGGAGGCAATCAATGAAGCCAACAAACCTCCTCCAACCCGTGTGGTTGTCCAACAAAACACTATTGAGGAGAATCTAAACCGATCTCTGGCTGACACGATGGTTGCCACAAATGTTGACCAGGCCCTGGCAGTGCTAACGTAAGTCTTACTTTAAATGTTGTTTTTCATGCGCATTAATTTTCTTATGTTTTTGGTTTCAAGTGTCAATGATAATGAGGACGATAAACATCCAGAAAAACGTATGCGGGCCGCATATAAAGCATTCGAAGCGAGTAATATGCCGCGCATTAAAGCTGAAAATCCTTCGTTACGCATGTCGCAATGGAAGCAAATGTTAATGAAGGAATGGAACAAGTCTCCAGATAATCCCTTCAATCAATAACTTGCGAATTTATTGTACAAACTATGCGCAACAGGGAACCCTCGACTGACTAGCAGTAGGAGCTGCAGCCGTCAATTGCAAATACATAATAGTTTTGAAATTATTGTTTAGTTAATGATTAATTTAATTGTGAAATGCAAATCTAATTACAAACATTATTTATATTCAAATTATTATACTCTTATATTATTTCAAGCTTTTCGGTATAAACTGGATATTATTTCGTAAAAAATTTCACTGCATGGATTGTATAAACTCAAGCAACTAAACGAATCGAACCAACTTTCGTTCGAGATGTTAACTGACTTACTTATTACGAAGAAATTGTCGGCTCATAAGACGACAATTATATTTTCATTTATTGCCAAAATACTAATGTACACAACTGTTGCGCAATGAACAAACCAACAAAAGATAAAAAACCTTTATGGCACCCAAGTACAAGACATACATAAGTATTCAGGTGTGTTTGTAATGCGCACATTAACTTGTAATAAAGAGAAGCATAATTGACAAACGCTTTTCTTTGCCCATTAAATTGTCAATGTTTTGATTGCTTTAATTTATTTTTTGATGTTTTTTTTTGCTCATAACTAGTTCCGGTTGCGTACTTTTAATATGATATAAATGTACTATGAGTTTCTTAATGTACTCATTATAGTTAGGAGGTAAATATTTTGCTTTCACCTTAGAGAGAATCATTTCTTTTTATTTTTTGAATATTTTTCAAAAGACTTGGGAACCTTTGGCTAGGAGTTTTGATAAGGTAATAATCTCAATACACAAATAGCTTAAATATTTTCAAAATGATGTAATAGAATAAATACTATTCTATTGAAATTTTTTGTTACATAGCTTAAGTACATTATTTCTTCTTATCTCGTAATATTTTTGCTTCTTGCTTGAATATCTCATTTCAGATATTTGATAACTGTATTTGTTGTTTGCACTGCATCGAATCAATGTTCCACAACAAATGTTCCACAAGAGAGTTGAGCAATTGGAAATTTCATTTACAGTTATTGTATATCTACATAAGTAATTAGTATGCGGTGCAGCATTCTTGAAACGCATTTTGTTCAAACAACATTATTCTGCTTTTGTTCAAGTTTGTGTCTTAAGTCTTTTGTTTAAAAACCTAACGAGATCGCAGACAAAGTGTAAGAATAGAGATTGGAAAATGTTATATAAGAAATATAAATGAAATGAAATTTAAGATTTGGGGTACATTTTTTAGAAATTGAATTGTCTGTATGTTATCATAGAACAGTATATATATATTTGTACATATATGCAAATACTCGGTTTTTTATTGTTGATTACTTAAATTGCCCCCCTTTTTTCTGTACTTTTTGACACATATTCGCATTAATGTAGAACTTGTATCTTGTTTTTTATCGTTCTGTTAGTTCTTAGCACATGTTCTAACTTCTTCGTATGCTTGTGCTTTATTTACGGACAAGATGTTAATATATTTGTGCCAATTCTTCTGTTTGAAATTAGACATACTCCGTATACACTCACAGATAGTTGATTAGGTGTTAAAAGATGTGCGCATGATGACGTCTTATGTTTTATGTATGATTAACAATCCACACTTGATTAAGTAATTATGTCTGCATGCAATTTATTAATCGCAAATTCCTCAAACACTTTGAGTATTATGCAAAATATCTTAGGATTGCGTGTTTGTTATTTCTTTGTGTAATATTCAACAT